>JANAVB010030817.1:6701192-7301192 GCA_029216955.1 Iris pallida | reverse complement strand
GTAGTACGAAAGAAAAATACTCATACTATTGATTCTTCGTCAAGACTTACCAATTTTTGAAGACACGGCATGCAAGCAAACAATATCAGAATAAAGTGGCGCAAGTGAAACCTTGTAGGAAGACATTGGTTTTGAAAGAGTATGAATGGTTCTTTTATTTCTGGACGTCCTTTTTAAAGAGGTTAAAGATGATATGGGTGCGTCGTTCTAGGATCCTATTTTGGGAAAGAACTAAAAATGGGCATCTAAAACCGTGTACCGACTGCCACGTGTTCTTCAGAAGAAATAGTAAAATGAAAAATTAGCTAAAAGAATATGTCTATGAGCACCATTCGAAATCTCAGCCACACAAAATCAGAAATTCAAGGTTTCATTGAGACGGGTGGACCCCTACAGTCAAGGACAAAAATAAAAAAAAAGGTTGTTCTGCCTAGAACATTATTTCTTGTCCTTGCCTTCATCAGTCTGACGAAGGGCGGCGTCCAATTCTTGCATGGTGCAGATCCCCGAGCGACGCATCAGGTTAAGAAATCCCTCTGAATTGACGTGCTCCTCAGAGGATAATCTGCCACTCGAGCGATTGAAGACTGACGGGGTTAAACCGAAACAGTTCAGAAAGTTCACTGCCCTCAAAGCTGGGTCAGTCTCCAACAAAAAAGTTGTAGGCGCAATATCATGTCTCGCTTCAGGAGACTTGGTTGTGGTGTCAGCATTGGTCTCTATCTCTTTCTTCTTGGGGGCCATTGAAGAACAGAAGTGAAGAACAAAGCGCAAAGATCAACTACTAAATATATATCATCAAGTTGACTCTTCGTATTCCTCGTGGGAAACTGAAAGTAATCAATGAAACCCCGAAAGACGAAGAGAAGATAGAGTATTTTTGAGAAAGGTATTTAATCATGATGATCGAGCATTGACCGGCACAACCTGACTTAGTCAAAACTTTTATAAATTCAAAGTATTCCAAAACTTTGCAATGTTTTTAAGTTTTGAAAACTTTGAAGGAAGACTTGTAGAGCCTAAAAATCAAGTTGCGCCTTGAATATACTGATCAGTGATCAAGTTGCGCCCCAAAAATCAAGTTGTGCTACTGGTATGAAGCTCAGAGAACAGATTGCGCCACCGATCAGATTGCGCCCGATATCAGACTGCGCCCAATCTTTTTTGCGCCAAAATCTACGTGGCATCTGACACTTAATGGTCATCATTACCTGACAATACTGACGGCTGACACAACAGTGAACGAAAAAAATCTCTTCGAATCTCGTGAATTTTGCCGCTCAAGAGAAGTTGGTAGACAGCTGTCCTATACACTTCGTGAGTTGCGCCTAGGCGCAATCTAAACAAAATCCTTAGTTGCGCCTGGGCGCAACCTGAGCGACTTTTACTCAGAAGCTGCCACGTGTGTAGGCGCAACTCAAATCAAACACAGTTGGACTTATTGACTGAAGCTCGCACAACCTGATAAAGTTGAGACAACTTACATTCTAAAGCAGGATGACGTGGCGCACATGCCACTAATCTCTCAAGACGTGTCTACTATCCTGTACACGACCACGCGCATCTCAATCATATGATGCCATGCGTCTAAATACAGTTAGTACACGATTGACAACTGAATGAAAGTTGGCACAACAGAAGGTTGGTGCAACCCAGTATGGCACAAGCCAGCCTCGCGCACATCAGAATAACTGCTAAAACAGTTATTTCCTGAACTCTATAAATAGAGTTTTCAATCATCAGATAAAGAGAGATCAAGAACTCTTGTAAAATTGTTGCTGCATTCTCTAAATGCTACAGACTTCAAGTTCATATAGTCCAAGGGATAAAGTGATCGTCTCCTGATCAGATTCCTAAAGTTGTACTTCCACAGAATTTATTATACTTTGTACTCTTTTACAAGTTTAGAATAAAACAAATTTTTATTTTTGCAAACATGTATCAATATGCATATGCAATAGAATTGCGAGAACTTATGCTAGAGCCCAAGTCCGATCGAGAGTACGAAATGGCAAGTAATTGAGAATACGAAGTTACATGTCTGCTTTGTTCTGATATCTTACAACTGAGCTTGGTTGAAATGCATATATTGGTGGGACGTCTAAAATATGTGTATAATTCCAAACTAAGTTGTATGATCCAAACGATAGTGAGACGAGATCGTGGAACGATCTAGTGAAACCCTTAGAAATTTAGTATTGGTTTCGGTTCGAGGACGAACCTTGTTTTGAGTAGTATATTATGTAATGTCCCATTCCGCACGGTGCATTATGCTGAGTCGTTGACTCGAAGAGTTGCGTTGACCCGATTACGTATCGATACAAATCGATACAAAGTGTTAAGTTGTCCCGAGCAATGCATCGAACTAAGTCGATGCGAAGAGTTGCCTTATCCCAAAGAATGCATCGAGTGAATCGATACGAAGCGTCGTGTTGCCCCGAAGGATAAGTGCGTTGAGACGGCTCGAAGATTCTAAGAAATCGAATCGACCAAGGCACAAGTCCGAATCGATGCAAGTATTGATTTAGTTGGGTTCATGTGCAGGCTATACGTTTACGCTGAAATGTTAGAGGTCGATCTTTTGCCTTATTCAGTAAGGGGTCCGCGAAAGCAAATAGTCGCCTTGCGACGGACTGAGGCGTTGGCACGGTAAGCCAAAACGGACGTATAATTCAATGAAGCACGAAGTGCTCGAATGTCTAAGTCAGGAGAGTTGCCCGTGCAACGAAGTTATGAAATCGAGCCGCAATGGCTCGACGAAACGACAAGGCGCATTGATTCAAGGTGGAGGGACATTGACTCTCTTTCCTACTCCGTCATGCTTAAGTAAAATACATATTATTGTATATTGAGTTAACCTATCAACGCCACGGGCGTGGCTCGATAGAGAGATAAACATAGTGCGTGTCGAACACTAGATAGAATAATTCAAATGAATCGTACGGCAGACGTACGAGTCGCTATGGAATATTGAATATCGCAAAGGCGAGCGCCTCGGTGCGTAAGCCATAAGAACATGGGATAACTGTATCGACGAGTGCCCCAGTACATAAGTCATTTCGTGTCCCGCGCACGAGTTAGCATGCTAGAACATTGAAAGACTATATCGGTGCGAGTGCCTCAGTGTACGAGCGATAGAACATTGAATACCTCATCGAGGCGTGCCTCAGTTGCACGAGTCGGAAGGATGGAACATAAACATAACGCGTTGAATACTAAGACGTAGAATATGGAAAACACGGCTTCGAGGCGTGCATTGAATGCACGATGCAAGGAAAGACGGCGAATGTACGCAGTTGTATGATATTTACAAAAGATGGCGTCGTTGCGACGAGGAGAACAGTTGTGGCATGGATGTGACATAATTGTCGATGCGGCATGGTGCCTTCAAAATGTTCGTGGCCGTCGAGCGTTCGTTGAGAACATTGGGGCGTTGTGCCAATTGAAATAGAGATAAGCAAACTTGCTTGGTTGTATGAAAGATAAGATTCGTTGCATAGTCAAATAGACATAAAGATATAAAAGCCCGTGCATTGGTATTTCCTCGAACGTGGCGCACCAGGGCGCTGGGATCGTTCGTCCTAGGAGGGATTGCGTTTACGGTATTGTTGGTGCACTTCATTTAGACGGGTAGCGACCTTCTGGTGAATATGATAAGCCACTTGCTGCGATTATTTCGGTGGCCTCTGATGTTTGGTTAGCAACCGCACGGAGTTAACATCGTCTTATGTTTCGATTCGATAAAAATAAGTCCATTCTATCCCAAAAAGCTAGTGACCTTCATATAGTTAAGGACGACAGGTTTGGAAGTGCATGGTATACGTATATCCTGCATGGATGGATCCTGAATAGAGGGTACTTATAACATGACAAGGAAAACGGATATGCGTATTCACCTTGCGTCGGTGCAAGGGCGAGTGCGTCGATATTGGTAAGTCGTGCCACAAAACAAATACGAGATTTCTTGCCTGTTTACTTATGTGAATTAAATAACATGCTTGCCATGCTTTACAGTCTTCGAATATGCCATGAACTCATCCTAAGGAGAACATAGAAAGAGAACCAAATTGTATGTTTGCATAAATCAATACAATACTAAATGTCGGTTTGTTAAGTGGGTTTTTGATCAGTACAGCGAGGACGAAAGTACTAATCCTCTACTAGTTTGCTAGCAGGTTCAGGGATTGGTCTGCTCGCGGCGGAGCTTCGCTTGAACGCGTTGAGGCTTGGAATGCCGAAGCGTATTGAGGCGTGCAATCGTATTGACGCTCGGACATGCAACAGTATTGATGCGGCCGAGATATAGAAGGCATGATGTATGGAACGGTAAAATCCTTTATGGACAAGAGAGAACCTGAGTGTTGTAGCCAATCTGGCAAATTTCGTTGGGCTATCGAAAGCCTTTGTAATCGCATTTCGAATATCAATAAAGAGAATTGTTTCGTATACTCTGTATTCCTTTCGTTGTTAATGTTCAACTCAAAGATAACCATTTGAGAACTTGTCATCTTGCCTTGCACGAGCGCAACTCCAGGCTCGTGCGGCATCACGCCCCCCTGCGAGGACGATGATTCGGGTGATTCCGGGTCGGGGCATGACAAATTGATGTTCAACACTAACAACAAAGGATCAGAGATTCTGGATTTATTTGTTGAACATGTTGATGGTGAAAACAAAGATCTCCATGAAACAATGGACGTAAGTCATATTGAACAAGTTGATTGATACATTGCCACACAAGCTTCATAAGTCATATTTGGAGGAGATGAAGTTGTTGGTAAAACAGGTATGTATATACACGAATATTCTCGTTACTTATATTAGTTATGATTTACTTTTAGTAGTTATATTTCAAATTTGACAACCTTTAAATTTATATGTTCTTTTTCTTTATAGGAAATGATGAAGAGAATGAAGATATTGGTAAATATGGTAGTGAAAATAATGATGACTATGTAGAAGAGACTAACGAAACTGAAGATTCTGAAAGTGATGAGAACTCCGATGCGGAAGATGAAGATGATGCATGTTGGCCCAATGATTGTATCATATTTTTGAATATGGTTAATATGTTAAGATTAGCATTTCATTATCACTAATCTTTATACTATCGCTATAGCATTTCTACTTATACTTATACCTTTGGTGATATGTGCCTATTGGTTTACATATTAGTGATATGAGCTTTCTATCTTAAATTTAATCGGGTTGCCAAAATCAAAACTATGTTTTTGATTGTGGTTATTCAATTAAGTTTAATCATTATGATATCACTAACACTTATGCTATCACCTTAGCACTTATACTTAAACTCAGCTTTGTCCTAATGTGCATTAAACTTATCATACTTGCTACTATGTATATTGCTTTGTTCGTCTAACATGTACATGCAGAAAAGCAATAAGCAAGATCAATGTGGACATATACAATGAAGAAATCATGGTGGGCCAAAGACGACGGATCCCACAAGATTTCTTTGAACCACCCGATGACATCTCTGGAGCCACGCACTCGGGGGTTCCGCTGCCCGGTCAGCGGACGGGGGTCGAGGGGGCAGCGCCCCTCGTCGGGGGTTCGGGGGCGAAGCCCCCGAAAGGTATTCAGTTTTCGCAAACTGGATATCTTTGGACAGCTGCCGCCAAGGGAAAAAGCCAGCACCTATCAAAGGAAGAAGCCAAGCTATGCCATCATCATTTCAAGACTCTGAAGAAGCCTGCACCTGCCTAAGTATATCTGGAGTCTGTAATGAGTCTTAGGAATTATTGTAAACACAAGAAATGGATGGCAAAATCGAAAGCTAGGGCAGAAACTAGCCCAGGATCATTTTTGGCTGAAAATCGGCATACCGACGGTATACCGGTGCATACCGGCGGTATACCGATTTTGTTCACAGAAAGTTTCTGTCCACAAAATCGGCATACCGACGGTATACCAGATCATACCGACGGTATACCGATTCAGTAACGTTGAAATTCCAACGGTCGGATTTTTAGCATTAAATGATCCCAACGGCTATATTTCGAGCCGTTGCAATCCCAGACCGGTATACCGACGGTATGCCGGATCATACCGGCGATATGCCGGTTCGTGGACTGAAAAGTTGTCTTGAGCTCTTTTCAATGCTTTGGTTATAAATAGCCTTGAACCCCTTCATTCAAGGTTGATGCTTTGAGCCTAAAAATTTCCAAACCACCAAAGCTTATCCACATACAACTCTACAAAGCCTTCATTTGCCATCCACAAATTGTGTTAGAGTTATTGAGTTGAAAAGTAAGATCTTCATCCTATTTTATAAGGAGATCAAAACCTATTGTGAAAGGTTGAAGTTGGAGAGTCTTCGTATCCAAACTCTCGGTTGAAGTTGGCGAGTCTTCGTATCCAAACTCTCGGTTGAAGTTGGCGAGTTCTTCGGATCCAAACTCGTGTTGAAGTTGGCGAGTTCTTCGGATCCAAACTCGTGTGTAACTATTTACTCAAATAGTGGATTAAAGCCGGAGAGAGTTCCGGGACTGGAGTGCCTCTTGGGAGGATACCAGGATACATCGTGTGTCGGTATTGTTATTGCTTCTTCTCTAGCACTTATAATTTTAAATTGTCCATTAGCTTGTGCTAAGTGCTTGATTAGTTAGCTTGACCCTATTTACCCCCCCTCTAGGGTTCCTACAATGCATACATCAGAGAAGATATAGAGAATGTTGAACTGCCAGAATTGGTTGAAAGTGAGTACGATGACAGTGATGATAACAGAAGCATTCATGAAGACGATGAACTTGGACAATATAGGCCCAAGTTTCCAGAGTTTAACGAAGTGAAGGACTTGGAAGACCCATCATTTATTCTCGGCATGGAGTTTCAAAGTTCAAAGGACTTTAGAAGATTAGTCGGGGAAGATGCAATTAAAAGGGGATACCACATCTCGTGGAAGAAAAATGAGGGAAGAAGAATATCTGTAGAATGCAAACAAAAGTGTGGGTTTAGACTATATGGCTCATTGAATTCTGATGGCTCTAGATGGCAATTGAAAAGTATGCAACCAACTCACAAGTGCTCAAGGGTTTTGGTGAATACCAGATAGCAGATTTTGGCCTCTTGGTATAGGTGATCCTGTATGTGCACCACCATTTATCAAGAAAAGACCGGGGCGTCGAAAAAAAATCAAGAAGCAAGAAAAATGATGAACCTCCCCTAAAAAATAGATATGGCATGAGCAGAACTGGAGTTGTGATGAAATGTTCTAATTGTCAGCAAACGGGCCATAACAAGAGCAAGTGTAAGAATACACGCTTGCTCCTGTGAAGAACTCTACCAAGTTTGTAGATGTTGGAAAGTTGGATGTAGCAACATCTTCAACCAGAGAAGGATCATCGTCTAGTAGGCCAAGAATTAAGAATTTGGTCAATAGGTCACCACCTGGAAAGAGACTCTTACCAAAATTCACACCAAGAAGAAGGCCATTTAATACAACATCAGCTTCTACTACAAGTTTCATAAATCCTCTAGTCAGGTATGAGTATCAGTTATATAAGGCGATAAATCTCCAGGATTTTCGTATATAACTAACACGTACAATCAACAATTGCTAGGATACACATGGAGTTCAACAAGTGTCGCAAGAGTCAAATGTAACACCGAAACCATATACTGTTATGTAAGGAAGATAAAATTTCAATTGTTTACTTGTAAAAAACCTGAAGATATTATTATTACTAACCTAATTTGTGTTTTTTCAGGAAAGTCAGGTGGATGCCATGACTTTGGAATCTGAACATATTATCAGTAATATGACGAAAGGAAAATGACAACATCTGGATTTTGGGAAGTGAAAATGGCAATATCTAAAGAAGGCTAGGATTATATAGCAGGGGAAATGATAATGTATTTTGGCTATGTATTTTATATGTTTTATTTTGGATATATAGCAATGAATCTGACACTATGTTCTAACTGAGAGTAGTGGATATATAACACAATGTATTTTGGCTATGTATCAGACTATTCACATGAGTTTTGAGTATCAGTGAAATATGGATATTTTGGCTAATATGGCTAATATGGATATTTTGACTATGTATCAGACTATTCACATGAGTTTTGGATATTTTAATCAGTTGATGGCTAATATGGATATTTTGGCTATGTATCAGACTGTCGCAAAAGTCAAATGTGAATCAAATCAAATTTTTTGACTATATGTGAATCAAATGTTTATGACTATCTGTGAGTATACTGGCGGTGAATCAAAAGTTTTTGACTATCTGCAAATCAATTCAAATGTTATGCGGTATACTGGAGGTGTGTTGCCAGTGTACCCAATTTGTTGTCCAACACATCCAGCAGCTTTTGTGTGGGATATTTGTTATATGCAGTATATTGGAGGTGTGCTGCCAGTGTACCCAATTTGTTGTCCAACACATCCAGCATCTTCTGTGTGGGTCATGACCCATCCGATTTTCTGCCGGCTTACCGACCCGTAAGTTTTTCGACATGGTATTAGAGGCCCATAGATATTGTGCTCAGGTGGATAAATTGATATGGTATTAGAGAAACATTGGCAGTACACTGCAAGTGTACTGGTTTCACTAAAAACTCCAGTAGACATGACCCATGCGGTTTTCTGTCGGCTTACCGACCCATAAATTATATCCGTTTAAAGAACAACTATTAGCAAATCATTTTTTTATTATAATCATATCTTCATTAGCACTTAAACCCAATCCACATCAAAACTAATACAATAATTTACATACATCCTTCCAAAAGATCCCTAATCATTTAAACAACCATTACTGTAAGAAACAAGAAAAAAAACCAATGTAAAAATAAAAAATGTCATGAGAACGCAAGGCCTAGAATTCTTCATTTCTTTCAAGTGAAGTTGGGCTTCCAAATCAACTATTTTCTCCTTCATCTTCATGTTGTCCTTTTGCAGTCGGAGGATAAATTTTCGCGCTTGAACTGAAAATTCCTCATCTTTCCACTAAAAAAAAATACATCTTCTACAAGATTTGTAGTTACCACATCCCCAAAATCGACGTCCAGCATTTTGTGTCTTCACGTATGTTGTAAAATGCGTCTCAATTTGGCAAAAACAACTCCTCTATTCCTCTTCGACCTTCTTAGAAGAGTAGCTGCTATTGGACTGTCTTGAGATCTCTGACATGGGAAAACTAAAACAAAATTTTAGAGTAGATGAGAGATCATGTAAAAATAAATAGATTAGTAATAAATTCTTAAACAAGAAATAGATGAGAAAGATATTTGCGAAAATATTTTAAAGAGCATGGACTAGGGCATCACCGAGAAAATTATTTGGGGAAGAACTGGTCGTGGAAGAGGAGAAGGATGCCTATATTTTATTTTATAATAAGAAATCAGGGTTATTTTCGTCCAAGAAGATTGATATTTCTAAATTGGGACGGAAAAACTAACGCCTGAGTCATGCAGGGTATTTAGTTAAACATAGACGATAGTTCAGAATATTAAGTTGAAACCTATCAAAGTTGAGGGTATCAACTTGAAAGATTCCAATAGTTGAGGGTATTAAGTTATAATTTAGCCTTATAATTAATTTCCATAAAAATTTAGTAAACTAATACAATAATTAACTATCCTAATTATATAATAATTTAGTAATTAACTAATTATACAATAAAATAAAAATTATCTCAAAATTATTCAGTCCAAATATATTACTTAATTTGTTAATTAATTCCCAACTATCCTAATTAGTTACTACTTTATTAGTACGAACATAGTCAGTCCAAATCTAGTTAGTACGGATACGCCCAAAATTATTTAGTGTGTCGATACGTATTAAAAACTGCAAAAAAAAAAGTCAACGAAATTAATTAATTATTGAAACGTAAAAAATATGAAACAAATAATGTTATCCAAAAATGTTACTAAATTTTTTAAATATATGCTGAACATGTCAAAAATTAATTAATTAAATTTTTATATCTAACCATTTATCAATTATCAATAAAGAGGGGGGGGGGGGGGGGGGGGGGGTTGGTTTGGGAATACGCCCACATCTAGTGAAAAAAAATTTGGATGTGGTAGCCGGTCTTTTGGCTCACTAATTCAGCCGATAGGAACTGTTGCAAGTCAGTTCGACCAACTTTTCGGTCCCAATTCCCATTTTACCAAACAGTGGGATATAGAATACTTAGCTCAATTCAGCATGGAATAGCAAATCCGACTCCAATTACACAGAACCAAACAGACCCTAAGGCCTCGTTTGGTTCGCGGAATGAAAATGAAAGGAAACTGATTCCTTGGTATTTTCTTTCCTTTAGGAAATTATAATTCCTATAAACTTTCCTTTCCGGTGTTTGGAAAGATCGGGATTATAGCCGGAATATATCTTTAATTTTCATTATAGTGTTTGGTGTTTGTAAGGAAAGAAAACAAAATCAAGTCAATTTTCCAAAAATACCCTCGTGCTAATAAAAATAATTATTACTCAGAAATATTTTTGTCTAAAAGATATTATGGATAAAAATGGTAAATAATATTATGAACATGAATATTTTGGTCAAAACTTTTTGTAATAAATGCGAAAAAGTTGGAAGAAAAGTGATTCCTTAGACAAATGGGAGGAACCACTTTTCCCCCTATTTTTCTAGCTCTTGGAAATCATTTTTCTTTTCCAACAACTTTCCTTTGGCTCCCAAATATAGGAAAGGAATCACTTTCCTTTCCCAAGCTCAAATTCCGGTAACCAAACGAGGCCTAAGTTTCTCATTCCCTCAGAATCTTATCTATACTACTACTACTATATAATAATAAAATGGTTAATTATACTGACACCCCTTAAGATTATTAGTTAAAATATTGGTTAAAATTAAGATGGATGGCTACATAATTAAAAATAAAAATGTAGACAACTTTTGCTACTTTAAAGTTGATCTTCTCAAGCAGTAGGATAAAAAATTCCTACTATAAGTTATTCATGAAGGCAAAAATAATAGAGAAGAAAAAATAAACTACATTCGTTTTAGTCTCTAATCTTTACTATTATAAATGGCTTCAAAATAGCTCAAGTTTGAGCCGTCTAAGTCATGCATATCATCAACCATTTTTAAATAAAATTATGTAAAAAAATTGTTTAAAAAAGTTTAAAATTATTATATATATTCAAAATAGAGAATCGAACTCAACCAAATAAGAAGAAAATCTTCCATCTTTACCACATGAGCTACAAAAAGTATTTAAATATAATTGGATAATATTTGTATTATACGTTATCACACGTGCAGTGCACGTGCATTTACTAGTAACTAATAGAGTGAGATTCTAAAACTAAGAAGTAAAATTCCACGTGAAATTACCAAACTGCCTTTGCTTTGTCCACGAAGAAACCCATTAATTTTTGTTGTTGTAAAGCAACCGGTGAACCAAACGCCACTCTCCCTCTTCCACATATTTAATTCTCCCCACTCAAACTTTATTTCTCCCCCATATATATTTCCGATCGAAAAGAGGAGAGAATTTCTAGGGTTTCATCGGACAGATCGCCACCAGAGTTCCATCAGCAGCAGCAGCAGCAGCCATGGGTCCCGAATAGTAAGCTTCTCTTCCTCTCCTTCTCTGTTTCGATTACATAGATTTCATAGTGGTTGCTGATTTCTAGGGTGTCTTCTTAGATTTGTTTTAGGGATTCTTTTGGGTGTTTCATGGGAATGATCTATTTGTTATTAGAACGATTGGATTTTGGAGGTTTGATATTAGATGGAGATCCGGGAAGCACCGAGACTCCAATTCCGGTGTCGTTGTTTCGTGCCGTGTCGGACTCGTAGCAGATATGGCACAAACGTTGGAAATGAAAAGAAAACTTTTTTTTTGGGGGTACAAATTCGATCGGAGAATCGCATCTCCATTATATTCCGATGCGTGCTGTCCCGTATTTATTTGGATGCGTCATAGATAGATACATACAAGTAGGCCATTACTGATTTTTTGGGTTTTTTTTATATAGATACTTTGGACATTTTATGTTTTTCCATATCTGGCTTGTTACACCACCACCACCACCACCACCAAAGCATTGGACCCAAACTTTTGGGTCCGCTGTCCGAATCCCCTTATCTTCCATTCGTCCTGGTAGAGGCATCTAAGTGCCATCTCCTCACTAACATTAGCAAAAGACGCATCTTTCTTCAATCTCGATGGAAGTAAGTTTAGGTCACTCCTTACTGGGTGCATCTAAGGTCTCCGTTGACTTACACTAACCTTCTCAAGCAACTCTCTCATCTTATCCTTTAATTTAGTAGGCACAATACTGTTGTCATTCCCTGCATTTATTTTATCACTTCTTTGGGAACGTTTGGAAACCATGACAAATTAAGATGTGCTTTCACCTATATATCACGTTGGAAATGATTACTAAAAGTTTAGCTCAACCTCTATTTTCTCTCATCTTATCCTTTTTATCAGGCTTCTTTACTCGATTTATTCCCTTTACGGATCTATTTGTTGCGAGTACGATTAGATCTTATATGTTGGATCTAGATTGGTAGGGTCCATCTCGATGCTTACATTTGATTAGCTTTCACGATTTAGTACTTAGTTTGATATATAGATTCCCTAGATTCCCTTTTAGATTCTTTAGATGTTTTGCGGTTTCTTGTTTGGATTTTGGTTTACAGATCTACTTGTTACTGGAATAATTAAAATTTTAGTTTCGATTGACTACGTGGGAACGAACTAGTTCGATGAGGAAATCTCTTTAGGAAAAAAATTATGGGTTTTACTCCAACGGGGACGAACTAGATGGGGGTTCTTGATGCATTTTTTTGATTTCTTTAGGCGAATCAGTATGTGGTTGTTGATTTCTAGTCTTTTTTTAGATTCTTCAGAGATTTTGTGATTTTATTAGCTGGCTTGTTGTTTAATTAATCTTTTTTTTACTCTACCGATGTGTTTCTTCTAAGAACAGTTACATTTTGGATGTTGGATGATATTGTGATAGAGTTGTTGGGTACGGACTAGATTGATTGGATCAATATCGTTATGAAACAAATTTTATGGCATTCACTTAATTTGAAATGAACTATATTGAGACTTCGATTGTTTAATTTGATTAATCTTCACTGGACAGCCCAATGATCGCGGGCCTTTGGTCTGGGAAGGGGAAGTCATCGGGTTTGAATCCCGGGGGACATTGACTGGTCCTTTAATATGGAAATTCATTACTTTATGTCAATTAATATATATTTATGTTTTCACTTAATTTGAAATGAACTTTATTGAGATTATTGATTGTTTAATTTGATTAATCTACACTAGACAGCCCAATGATCAAGGCCTTTGGTCTGAGAAGGGGAAGTCCTGGGGTTCGAAACCCATGGGGACACTGACTGGCTACATGGGTTTGTTTTTAATTTCCGTGCTTACACGTTTGTTTTCGTCGTTGTAAGGTGAAAAATATTAAACCTTACATGTAAGAAAAAAAACCTGACAATAAAAAGTTGTGTGTATAATCGTGTCAATGTTTCCTGCAAAATTTGGTGTATGTTCCACGGGTCATCGTAATACAATGGAAGTTACATTATTTGTGTCTGTATATGTATATTTGTTTCACTTTGATCAGAGTCAAAGATGGAATACCCTCATATAACATTTTTTGTTCCTTATATTGGAAATATAGTCTATATTGGTGGATTATTGTCATTTTTAATTATTTGTTATTTGCAGCATTTCAGCACGGTAGGTCCTGTACTGGGATGATAGCTGTGTAGTAGAGCATAGAACCAATATGCTATGTAGCATGCTCGGATAATGCATAACTATAAATTTCAAAGTATTAGTTACTATTACGAAGTAGGAGAAATTATTATCATCTTTATGGAAAAGCAATCTTGACCTTTCCGAATGCATTGTACCAGAGGCAAGATTTATACTTTCTCCATGTCCTACACTTGCTTCTGTCCCCACTTCATACAAGTGTCCACTTGAACTTATCACAACTTTAACGAGTCCAATGGACACCACCCATCTGTCAGCCCGTCAAGGGTCAACCACACCAAAAACAAAATATTAAACCTTACATGTAAGAAAAAAAACCTGACAATAAAAAGTTGTTTGTATAATCGTGTCAATGTTTCCTGCAAAATTTGGTGTATGTTCCACGGGTCATCGTAATACAATGGAAGTTACATTATTTGTGTCTGTATATGTATATTTGTTTTACTTTGATCAGAGTCAAAGATGGAATACCCTCATATAACATTTTTTGTTCCTTATATTGGAAATATAGTCTATATTGGTGGATTATTGTCATTTTTAATTATTTGTTATTTGCAGCATTTCAGCACGGTAGGTCCTGTATTGGGATGATAGCTGTGTAGTAGAGCATAGAACCAATATTATGTAGCATGCTCGGATAATGCATAACTATAAATTTCAAAGTATTAGTTACTATTACGAAGTAGGAGAAATTATTATCATCTTTATGGAAAAGCAATCTTGACCTTTCCGAATGCATTGTACCAGAGGCAAGATTTATACTTTCTCCATGTCCTACACTTGCTTCTGTCCCCACTTCATACAAGTGGCCACTTGTACTTATCACAACTTTAACGAGTCCAATGGACACCACCCATCTGTCAGCCCGTCAAGGGTCAACCACACCAAAAACAAATTTGAGCTGTTTACCATCCATAAACAATACAAAGTTGTCACATTTTTTCAACCAAAAGTTAAAAGCTTAGTAAAGGTTTTAGTCATCAGTAAATCAGTAAAAAAAAAATTGGATGAAAAATGCTAGTCATCTTTAATGTAGCTAGATAGTTGGGGTCATTTCATAATCAGCATATATGAAGATACAAATGTGATATAAATTTGTAGCAGCCTGAAATACATCAGTGTGTGAACAATTAATAACAACGGTATAAGTTAGCTATGAGTGGCTATAAATAGCAAAAAACAGAGTCATTGTCAGATAAAAGACAACACTGGGAGGTCAAAAATGAGGCAAGACTAGTATGAAGCTCATACACAAGCCATGGTTGTTATTTGCTATGAACATAGCACAATCTTCAATCTAATAGCTTATTACAGCAGAGATAGTAACATTAAGATTACCCAAGGGGGAGTGTAAGTAGATAGAGACAACACAAGGAGGTCAACTTAAGGTGAAACAAATATGAGACTTATCTAATACGATGCAAGTAGCAGAAGTGACAATCCTATAACATATTACATCAGAGATAGCAGTTTTAATATTAGATGACGAAGGGAACAAAAAAGTAAGTACATGACTACTTTGTTTGGAAAACCACCTCAACTTTTCATGTTCTCTTCTTTCTTTTTCGAAGTGAAATTTCAGCCGTCTCTGAATTGAAGATTTCGCTTCATGTGGTTATAATCCTCCCCCTAAATGGCCCCTACCCTTCCCTTTTTTCTTTTCTTTTTATGTTTTGAATTTCAGGACTACAAGGAAGTCGCATCAAATGAAGTTAGAATACTGCTTATAACTGGGTAATAACCACAGAAATCATCTTTGACATAAAACTTTTTTGCTGCACTTACTGTTTCGAGGTTTTTCTAGTTTTTAAGGGAAGACTACAGTTGGTGACTTTTAACTTAGTGCTGTCATTTTGTAGAAAACATCATTATTCATCCTAATTGTTTATAATATTACTGCATAACGTTGAATGAGAGCCAATAACTGTGTTTTGGATGGAAGTTCTTATTTAAATTTATGGGGCTTGGATACTAGTAAATGGAGAAGGCAGAGGTAGGATTATTATCTTATTAGACTATTTTATTTTATGGGACTTGAATACTAGAGATCTCCATATATAGTGTCTTAGATTACAAAACTTCTGTTTCTTTATATGTTCCCCCCGAAATGAGAGTATAGAGTAGAATTTCTAAATTTGTTTTTATCCTATATGGGTTTGTTTAACGTTATCTACAAAGAACTTGTTATTTGTTGTCCTCCTTTGAGCCAGGTTTACAAAACATTATATTTTATACTGTTGGGGATCATCCTTGGAATGTTCCAAGTTTGCTCCATGATTCATGTTTAGACCCTACCCATCCGTCAGTAGGTTCTAATGGACTTGAATTAAGTTTATTAGCAATATGATAACCTATCCATTGATAGTGTTATCTTCTTTTTTCTTCAGCCCATTCTTGAATTCTAACTTATCCAGGAAAAAATATAGTGTATGTTGGGCATTCTGGTTTGTCTCCTTTTCTTGATAATGTTTACCAATACGAATTTAGTAAATCTGTAATGTTGTGTGGCTTAGAAATGTTAAACAGTTTGCAAATTTGTATTGTCCCTTTCTTTTTTATTGTATTTAGATATAAAATCCTTCGGGTGCCCTTTTGTCGGAATTAAGCACAAAAACTGAAGTCCGACTAATATATATACTTTTTGCAGCGACTACCTTTTCAAGCTGTTGCTTATTGGTGACTCTGGAGTTGGAAAATCATGTCTCCTTTTAAGATTTGCTGTAAGCCTGTGGCAAGACCTTTTAATAGAAGCTCTACTTTTCTTTGTTTTATTTTATTAGGCAAATGTCTTGCATCATCTATTAGCATAACAAGCCCAACGGGTTTTACTTATCGTTGATTCTCATAGTATGCAAAAAATTAGGATCTTGTGTATTTTAGTGTAATTAAATTTATGTGTTTTGTCTAATGTGTGAACTTCTTTTCACTACTTGAATATCTCCAGTAATCAAAAGGGTTTTATTTGGACTTTAGATTTCAAGCGTCCACTGGATTTTAGGAAAACAAAAAAAATTGAGTTTTTAAAATCATTTTGCCAAGCTGCAAAGAAAGTTGGGGCCTTTACTACCCAAATTATTACCAAATGGTTGTCCAATTGTTGAAGTAGTTATGTTGGAGGTCTCAGGTTCAAATCTCAGAGCTCCCGTGTTTTGTGTATTTTACAATTTTCTTTTTCTTACTTCTCTAGTTCCCTTTGTAACTATATATGAGCCCCACCGGCTAAAATTATCCAGAGGCCCCCACCAACTAGAATTCCTAGATATGACCCTACCCATATGATCTATGGTTGTGTAATATGTGTCAAACAGTTCTGTACGGAAGTAATGAGTATGAGATAGTGTTGTTGGCTGTTCTGGCTAGTTTACCCAATTGATTTTCTGTCTGCATAAAATGCTTAATTAGTGCAAAATATTAATCTCACTTGTTTACAATTCATAGTTGTCCAGAGGGACTGGTCATGCACTAGTGATGCAATGACATTTTGAGTAAACCTGTTTCATCAGTTCTGGTTATTATGTTGGTTGATGTACTGTTGTAGATTATTAAACATCGAGTCCATATTGAAAATCTTTACATGCATGAACAGGAATAACAGAGAGATGAAGGAATGTTAATGGAAGCTGTTCCTTTGTTTAATAGTCCTGTTATGATTAACCAAAATTAGCTTGAGCATTGACAAAGGTATTATTTGGACACTGTTGCACGGATACGTACACGGTACGGGATACAAACATTTTCAAATAAGCATAAAGGTAGTTACTATGTTGCATGAGTGTACAATTACAGACAAGGTTGTGGACACACGCAGACATCATTTTGCCGTGTCCATGCAACATGTTTGGACACATAAGCTACCATAACCCAACTGCTCTATTAGCACGAGAGTTTTCTCAAGCTATAATCTATATAAATTCATATACACGAGACCGCCTCTGATTTCTGCATCAGACTATTATATGAAGTGCGTGCTCTAGCTATAATCTATAAGCTGTATATTTCCATTATACATATCCATGCACACAATTCTCTCTGATTTTTGCATCTTGGTTTCTTTATTTGGGATTGTTACCATGCCTTTATTTGGGAGTTCTGAAATCGACTCTGCTTGTTCTTTTGTCATGGCATACACTGGTGGAAAAACTTGATGACTCACCCAAACCTCGAAGTTAGAAGAACCTTGATTAGTGACAACATTTGATTTCTTGACTAATCATTAAGACCATCACTCACATTTCTTTTGCCGAGTCTGTTGTTTCATAGTTGCTACTCTGTTGATTTTACTAATCTGTCAATGTTAGATATTGATGAGAATGCCCAAGAGTTCATAATCAGTGATGCTAGTTCTTTATTGTACTTGACCTACCATTACTGGACATTATCATTTTTCTTGGCATTTGTATGGAGACTATTAATATGCTTTATTACCTTATAACTTGTTTAATCAGGGAGGGTAGTTCATTCTTGTACTTAATCCTACCATCATGATACATGATCATTTCATTGGATTTGTTCTTCAACATGTTATAATTTATTTCATCCCTGTGCAGGATGATTCCATAGTTGGAAAGACTAATTTGTATTATATTTTACCAATTTACACTGATACATGATGCTGGAAATATTTTGTTTTCATAGCATTTGCATGAATACTAGTATGCTTCAAAACATGTGTAAATGACCTTATTTTATCCCTGTGCAGGATGATTCTTATCTAGAGAGTTATATCAGTACCATTGGTGTTGATTTTGTAAGTAAAATTCAGATTGGTTATATCTTCTATGGTTTACACATAATTCAGCTTATTTTCCTATTTCATATGCTTCAATAGAAAATCCGTACAGTGGAGCAGGATGGAAAAACCATAAAGCTTCAAATAGTAAGTACTTGATCTGTTGGTTTCTGTTGATTAAAAATTCTGCTTGCTTCTATCTAATATATACTGCTTTACCTTCTGCTGCTTAGTGGGATACTGCTGGACAGGAGCGCTTCCGGACGATCACAAGCAGTTACTATCGTGGTGCCCATGGCATTATTGTAGGTCATCGCTCTAATTTTGTTGCTTTCACTAATGGGCCGACTGTTCCATAGTGTAATATATGATGAAATTCTTGGCAGGTGGTATATGATGTGACTGACCAGGAAAGTTTCAATAACGTGAAGCAGTGGCTGAATGAAATTGACCGCTATGCAAGCGACAACGTGAACAAGCTTTTAGTGGGCAATAAATGTGATCTAACTGATAAGAGAGTGGTCTCTTACGAAACCGGAAAGGTGAATGCTGCTGAACCTTCTCATTTCGGTTTCCTGTAGACATGGACACTGCCTTCTCCAGGTTGCCATTTGTTTTTTTAGTATCTGACTGTATTAGAACTTTTCTCCTTAAAGGCATTTGCAGATGAAATTGGGATACCTTTCTTGGAGACAAGTGCCAAAAGTTCTACAAACGTGGAGCAGGCGTTTATGACTATGGCTGCGGAGATTAAGAACCGGTGAGTTATTCATTATTTGGGTTATTGCCACATCAGTGTTGATAAAGGTGCCGCCCAAGTGCGCCTAGGAGCCCAAGAGGTTAGAGGCGATGTTTCACCGCCTAATCCAAAGGCATGTGAGGTATCTTCTCTAGGTGACGCCTAGGCGAGAAAGGCGTAAAGGTGAGATGAGGCGAATGGGTAATTATGAAAGCCTAGGCGCACACCTAGCTGTCTTCGGTGTTTTATGCAACTTTTTTGGGCTTTATTTGGATTTTTTAAAGTTTTATGGACTTCATTTGTTTTTTTTGTTTTTGTTTATAAAGTTGCAAGATTAAGTTTTAAAGGCTCAAATAGTCTTTTTTAAGTTTTAACATTATAAGTTACAAACTAAATAGACATAAATAAAAAAGAGGAGAATATCGTGCGACGACGACATAGAAGAGAGCAACGACATTCCTCTCTCATCTGGGCTCCTCTTTGGGGCAAATTTTTGGGCGCTTTTCACCATTGTTGGCTGAATTGGAATAAGTTTCATCCTCTCTATTAAAAAAAATCTTCATCGATGATTTTGTTCTTCTTTGCACTCACTCACAAAAAGTTAGGTTTTGTTTATTCCCTTTTTTCCCAGTGTTCTTTACTTCTTTTCCTTCTCTATAAAACTCTCACAAAAGATGACCCATTTCACACAAAACCATTTAACATAACCCATTTTGATTTTCTTTTGTTTATTGTGTAAAAAAAACTCTAGTTTTATGAGTTTTTAGGGATATATGGCATATTTGAATAATCTAACCTAAGCTACAAAAGTGACAAAAAATGTTATGAAAAGGGAATTCGAGAAGCTGCTCAGCTGACGCATGTCTTTTTCGAGTGAGGCTAGGCGCTCCTAGGCGATGAGGCGAGGCAGCTCACCTAGGAGCGCCTAGAGCTTTATAAAACACTCTGCCACCTGGGTGTAAATGATTACCTGTAACTTGGTAGCCTGGTATGGGTTTATAAACTTGAAATTGTTTTGGTTAATTATGACCTTATTTCAAGTCTAGAGTCTAGACCTGATAAAGACTTGATGATATTTTTACAGTGAAGATGGGCAACTAAAAAAAGAGAGATTTTAATATAATGTGTGTTCTATTAACATACCACCTGTCTAACATTAGTTATATCTTTCACTAGATTTGGATCGCTATACCAAATTGTAGATATAAATTTCATCTTTGATGATATACTTAAATGAGAGTCGTTATCTACTTAACTTAGATTTGGTAAATGTTGTCTAGATGACAAATCTAAAATGATAAAAGTACGATAGATATAGCTTTGTATTACAGACTGATAGTTTAAATACTTTTATACTGGTTTTCACATTGTTTAGTAGGTTCCTATGATGGTAGTGCAAAACAATTTAAATACAGAAACCTAATCAGATGTAATAAGGAAAAAAGGACCAGAGTCTGAACCAATTCTGTCTGGTATATGCTTTATTGGATATCACTTCAGCTATGACATGTATTCACACTTGAATACTTCTCATTTGTTGGTCCTTTGAGTAGCTTAATAATGAGACCTCATTCATTACTATGACGAGCTTTCAGTAGTTTGTTGGTGAATTTATATTAATGCACATTTAAGTATTTGTTGATCTGACTTTAGTCCATTTCGACAATTTGACGGCTGCAGGATGGCGAGTCAGCCTGCTGCGAATACCAGCAAACCGGCGACAGTACAGATGCGTGGACAGCCAGTTGCCCAGAACAGCAGCTGTTGCTCTTAACAGTCATCTCCATTTAATTACATGCTTGCTTGTTGTGGTAATACCTCAGAGCCCACACAAAAAGGCTAAGATGTTGTTTGGATTCGTTTGTAGTTTCATGGTTTTTATCAGTAGAAACCTTTATGTACATATGGATGATACCTTTGGAAACACTCACTGTTTATTCGTGCGGACAAAAAAGTATGCGCTCTGGACTAAAGTAAAATCAGAATTTTTCTGTAAACTTCATAGGAAGCACACACCCCTTTGGAAACTATTTCAATGAATGCAACCTTCATGTCTGTGTTAGATGATGCTGTACTATGCCCGAATTACATGTGACTCGTCTGTTTCTGTTTAGTAACTGATTTTGGACCTAGACTATGGATCTCGAGTGAACTGGGAGCAGCTTGAGTCAGGAACTGCAAGTAAACTGCCCTCTGTAGGTATTAGAGCGTCCTACCATGTTTACCAAAAACCTTTTTTTTTGGGGCTAAAAGTCTATTCTAGCTGAATAAACAGTCACTGGATTGTATATATATAGCAGTTGCGGTGAATTCTTGACAGCCACTAGGATATAAGAGTTATATGGTTGTCTATGACCTATAAATTTATATATTATGGTATGGATTATTGTTCTCTTACCTGTTGCGGTTCCTGTCGAATTGATAAAGGAATATACAGAAATGATAGGGCTACTTAAGTGTTATTCCAGTTTTAATCTAATGTTACCCAAAACTCATTTATCAGACTGCAACCCAAAACTCATTGATCAAAACCATGTCATATGATATATATGGCAGCCTAAGAAAATGTTTTTTTAAAGTCTGCAGACAATTGATATAAGAATTATTTTCTTCAGATGGAGAATAGCATTATCAGCAATTAGTTGATAATACCATCTTAACACAGTTATTCTTCTATCACTAATTTATTAAGGGTTTTGTTAGAGGATAATTAATACATAATTTTTGTACTTTAAAAATTGTGATCAACATCCTGATAAACATTTAAAAAAATTAAAATTTTGTATTGGAAAATGTTATCAAGACTTGGACGCAAAAAAATTTGCATTGAAAATTTATTTTATTTGATCAAACTATTTTCTTAATGTTTATTAAATATTGATAATAATTTCGAAAGTAAAAAATTATGTATAATTATCCTTAACATGTGTCCTTAACAAAACCCTAACCATTAAAGAAACACATACACACCAATAAAGTAAGGATTTTGTTAACATGTGTTCCAAGGACACATGTTAAGGATAATTAATACTTAAATTTTTTACATTAAAAATTGTTATCAACATTTAATAAAATAAAAGTAATTTTTTGTAGTGGAAAATGTTATCAAGGCCCAATAAAATAACTTTCAATGCATTTTTTTGGGTATCAAGTCTTGATAACATTTTTCAATGCAAAAAGCTACTTTTAATACTTATTGGATGTTGATTACAATTTTCAAAGTAAAAAAAAAAATTGTATTAGTTATCCTTAACAAATGCTCTTAACAAAATTCATTTACTAACGTGCCATAGCTAACAAGGGTTGGTTTCTCCCGATGGAGATATCAAAGTATCAAACAATCCTTTGATTTGGAACTATTTATATGCAGGTTTTGACACACGATGCAATGACGGCTATTAATGTATATTGCTTTCCCGAGTCTTTCAGAAATAATGTATATTGCTTTCCCGAGTCTGTTCACTAGGTATCTAACATAAAACTTGAGAACAAATTACATTATTTATTTTGCGAAGCCCAATAGCTCAATAGTCTTTGCATTATTTATTTTGCAAAGCCCAATAACTCAATAGTCTTTACTAAGTAAAAATTTTAAGTGGGTTGGTAATAAGAAACCTCATTTCAAAAAAGACATATTTGTTAAGTTGGATATATTTTACTTATAAAATATTCAATTCATACCACTAACATGATGTCACCAAAAGGAAAAAAAAAAATACAAGAAGCATGAATAATTAAGCAACATGTATAACTATAGAATAGTGTCCAAGTATCATATGTTCTTGATATTTTTTATCTTGATTTTTTTTTTTTCAATTTTTTAAATGTATTAATCAATATTATTTATCTTGATTTTCTTTCTCTCTCTTCTAATATTTTTCATAAATATTAATAGTAAAACACATATAAAATGCGAGAGATTGGTGATAACCAAACATATAGAAGACTCTTCCAGGTCCTTATAGATATAGCTAAAGAATTACATTAAATAGACTGGCTTTAAAATTATATCTATACCTAATGAAGCCGAGGAGCAAGCTGAAGAGAAGCCAAAGAGGTTATCTTTAGCACAAAATTTCTTTGTGTTGCATCCACAGTTACCAGAGAAATATCATATGTTGTCCCGACAATAACAAACTGTCAAGCTTATTCGTGGCAGGTTTCAACAAGTTGGCTGTCAAAACATATGCTTCGTTCTCAATTTTTATATCACCCTTGCATGTATATCTAGTATGTGCTCGATAACATCCGAATCTCAACAAAATCAAATATATTCATATATGTCTTTTGTTTTGTTTTTCGATTAAATTTTGAGATTCAACAGATCAAAATGAATGGATTATATATATACAACTGCATTGAATATTTTTTGTCAGTCACTAGCATTTAAGAGTGATTATTTTTCTCTTTTCCACTTATTATCCGGATTATTGTTCTCTTTTCCACTTATTATCCGTTTACTCTAAAATTGAATAAAGAAAATACAAAAATGATGGGTGTCATTCCAGGTTTAATCTGTTACCCAAAATTCATTGATACAAACCATGTCATATTTATTTAAGGGACACGTATATGACGGCATCATAAAATATTGTTGTTGGAAATATTTGTCTTTATCTTCAAAATTCTGTAAACAAAATAAATAAAATTAAAGTTACCGGCCTCCGGAGAAGTCGCGCACGAAGCACTGCCCTAAGAGTTGAATCGGGTCTATGTGCAGACTTTGTCCGAATGCTCATAGTGGTAAAACTCCCGCTCTACGGTATCCCGTCATCACACACGACTCGGGGAGATTGACCCGAACTTAACTTTTGCCCAGAAGATAGAAAGAATTAGAATGGAAGTGCATGATGAAAATGGAATGAATTTGTAGGAGAAATAGACATAATTTTTAGAGGGTGGAAACCTTTTTTTTTTTCAACAACATAAAGGAGACATGTATATATAGGAATCATGTCACAAAACAATATATCAATGGTCTTTCAATAGGATTCAATATGAATAAAGGTAGGGGTAAGCATTATTCGGACCGAAAATCGAACCGAACCGAACCGAACCGAATAAGAGGTTCGGTTCGGTTTTAAAAAAATTCGGTTCGATTTCGGTTTTGAAAATACTAAATTTTCTTATTCGGTTTCGGTTTCGGTTTGGGTTTCGGTTTCGGTCCAAAACCGAAAACGAATAAGAAATTTTAATTAATATATATATATATTATATAATATTATATATATATATATATATATATATATCTATATATTTTTTTTTTATATATGTATATATATATATATGTATATATACATATATACATATATATATATATGTATATATATGTATATATATATAATATATATATATGTGTGGTACTATATATATATATAATATATATATATATATATATATATATATATATATATATATATATATATATATATATATATTTATATATATATATATAGTACACACACACATATATAATATATATATATATATAATATATATATATATATATATATATATATATTATGTGGTGTGTGTGTGTACTATATATATATATATATATATATATGTGTGTGTGTGTGTGTATAATATATATATATTATATAATATATATATATATTATATATGTGTGTGTGGTGTGGTGTGGGTGTGTGGTCTATGTGTGTGTGTGTGTGTGTGTGTGTGTATATATATATAAGTATTAATATAAGGTATATACTAAATATATATAGGTATATAGATATGTCTATGTATATTTAGTTACTATATATATAACAAAAAAAGCTCGAAAAAATCAAAAAGATATGAAATAAACCGAATAAACCGAAAACCGAACGATTTAATTCGGTTCGGTTTGATTCGGTTTTGGGCCAATTCGATTCGGTTTCGGTTTTGCTTATTCGGTTCGGTCCAATTCGGTTTTGGGTTATTCGGTTCAGTTTAAACCGAATAAACGAATGCTCACCCCTAAATAAAGGTGTGATAATGGGTACTAATGTGACCGTTTTAGGGGTTAAAGAAATGATTCATGATAGGACTTAATGTGAATAAAGAGGATAATAATATGGAGAAAAATTGATTATTTTCACCAATTATTACAACAATCCCTCCCAAAAAATCAATTTTGAAACTAAAGATAACAATGTTCAAAAGGAGTAAGGATAGAAGAATTTCTGGGCAATTATATACTATGCATAGATGAGATGGACTACAGCCTTGAATCTCACTTAGTGACTATTGTCTTTATCTGAAGAAGTGCTTGATGGACTACGCCTTGAATCAGACTTCTTGAACCAGATTCAAAAAATAATACACATAGTACGCTAGAGGTTCTTGGGTCTATCGGGTGGCGCGTTTGATTGGTCATGCACACTTTTTCATATTCATGAGAGTTGTCTAGGATCGCCCCGTCCTATAGTCGCGGCCTTCACGACCTCTCACATAGGTAAGTCCTCAAAGGTTGGTGATAGGAATCAACCCTTCATATCATGCTTGGACTTATTAAGAGTTTAAACTCACCCTATCCATATCACAAAAGGAACACTGTCACCATAGGAATGGGGTATGAATGTACACTTGTACAGCCTCCTGGGCCTTTATTTAAAGAGAATTTAATCTCAGGTCAGTGTTCCATAATAGTCACCTAGTCCAGCTTGTTCCTACCCATTGAATCGGCTTCTTGGGATCTCCAGTCAGACTCGGTTGGGTTGCCACTGCTGGTGACTATACTATGGGCTTAACCCCATCCCCCTCGATGATTCTAGGATTAATTTTCTAGAAAAACTCTTCGTCAAGAGTAAACAGACTCTTCGTCAAGAGATCTGTAAAGTTCTTTATGACTTTTATAGTCAAGAACCACAATTTTTTCCTTTTAGGCTCTTTTAATGTCTTGAAATGCAACTGCAAATACCTGTTCATCTTAGAATTCACAAGATCATGCTTAGCAGTTCTTTAGCATAATTGATAAAAATGACAGGTACAGAATATGTATATCATGTATTTGCATAATAAGAAGCTTAATCTATTCAATACTTCATGGAGTCATAGCAAGAGTAAAATTTAGGCTTGGGTCTGTAAGATATCTGATCCATTCAGCTTTAGTACAAGCTATGGTTAAATATACAATTTCAAGTTCTTTGATACTCCTAGCTATGATAGTTTGTCACATGGACCTATCATGTTCTGAGTATCAAAGTTGTTCCACAGATAAAATCTTACACTGGATCTTAGTGATCTTAGTGTCTTTATATTCGAAGAAAGTGTCATACAATTACTTAGAAAAACACTTAAGAATTTTATGAAACCAATAATAATCCATTTCTTTAGGAATCTTTGGTTTGACTAAGCCGGATATTTGTGTTACCCTTAAATCATATTATGTGTCATCAGAATCAAGGTGTATGATTCCACTAATTGCTAGATAAGCCCTAAGATAATGAGCCAAAACGCATCTGAGTTTATCAACTCTTAAAATAAGACACAGTAACTTTCAGTCTTGGCTCTAAAGATTATCTTTACTAGCCATGTTTGCAAAAAATGACAATATAAAGTATTAGAATAATAGTTTAAGAGATTTTTGCTAATCAACCTTAAAAAATCTTTAGTTTATCAAGTGTTGATTAATTTGGGTTAGCTGTAGGGGCCGGTTCCCAGCTAGCGAAGGTCCACAGGGGGACGATTAAGTACCGTGTCGCTTAGGGCTATTTACGTCCGGTTGACAGAAGGACCCATTTCGGCTTGTACCCAAAATAATCTCAACTTTAAAAACTTAGATTTAAAGGAATTTGCAATTTTACTAACTATTTTCTTGTAACTAAATTGTCTGAATGAATCAAAGAATTGTAACGTCACGAAATATAAGCAAACAAATTTTTTTCTCAATATTGTGACTGAACAATATTGTAATAATTTTTCTTTTTCCGACTAGAAAGTCTAATATTGTGATAATATAGTTATTTAAGGTTCAAATATGTAAACCGACTAAGGAAAGAATATCACCATATTCTACATATAGAAACCTAGAATGATGCCTCACATACTTCATATATTTGTCCAACTAAATTTAGTAGACAAAATGAATAGAATATGTGAATTGTAAATTTTAAAAAAAATATCTTTCCACGTGATTGGAGCAATTTTGTACTTCTTGAATTCGGTTTAGTAATAGTACTTCAGAAGAAATGTCATTTAGTACATTATTTTGAGATAGTTCTATAATCTCACATCCAATTTTGTCCAAGAATTTGGAAATAAAAAAAAATTATAACCATCAAGTTAGAATAATAAAGCAAAAACTTTGTACTACTTACCTTATATCTTAGCATGTTTGATCATTTTCTAACATATCATAACTTCTAATGGTTCTGACTTGAAGAAATAACATTACAAAGATCATATCGGAAAAAGAAAAAGAAAACATAAACGCCCCTAACATTTCGGTCTTCAAAAATATAATTTGAACCAATGCACAACTTATTTATTCTGACATCAATGTATATTGTTTACCATTAAAATAATTTAACAATATTTTTTTTGGTAAATATGAAAACAAGAATTATAAAAATGCTATCAGTATGCCCAAGAGTATAGAAACTTTTGATTTACTAATGAAACAAAAGATAAAGAGAATTACTATTCATCTCTTTACGGACGTTAGAACAACATGTATCAATTCTTTCACTTAGAACAATATTTAAACATGATGTCTTGTAAGACAGGAAATAAAAATTGTAAATGGTTAAACTAACATATATAAAATGATACTCAACTCTTAGATTGTTGGAAATATTTGCCTTTATCTTCAAAATTCTGTAAACAAAAATAAATAAAATTAAAGTTACCGGCCTCCGGGGAAGTCGCGTACGAAGCACTGCCATAAGAGTTGATTCGGGTCTATGTGCAGACTTTGTCCGAATGCTCCTAGTGGTAAAATCCCCGCTCTACCGGTATCCCGTCATCGCACACGACTCGGGAAGATTGACCCGAACTTAGCTTTTGCCCAGAAGATAGAAAGAATTAGAATGGAAGTGGATGATTGAAAATGGAATGAATTTTGTAGGAGGAATAGACATAATTTTTAGAGGGTGGAAACCTTTTTTTTTCAACAACATAAAGGAGACATGTATATATAGGAATCATGTCACAAAACAATATATCAATGGTCTTTCAATAGGATTCAATATGAATAAAGGTGTGATAATGGGTACTAATGTGACCGTTTTAGGGGTTAAAGAAATGATTCATGATAGGACTTTAATGTGAATAAGGGGATAATAATATGGAGAAAAAATTAATTTTTTCACCAATTATTACAACAATTGTCAGGTCTGTAGACAATTGATGTATTCCTGGATTCAAGAATTATTTTCTTCATATAGAGAATATAATTATCAGCAATTCATTGATAATACATTTTCACACAGTTCTTCTATCACTAGTTTATTAAGGGTTTTGTTAATGTGTGTCTTAAGTGCACATGTTAAAGATAATTAATACATAATTTTTTATTTTGAAAATTGTCATCAACATCAAATAGACATTAAAAAATGATTGGAAAATGTTATCAAGACTTGACCCAAAAACAATTTTGTATTGAAAAAATTATTTTATTTGATCTTGATGACATTTTTCAATAAAAAAAACTATTTTTTAATGTTTATTAAATTTGATAATAATTTTTAAAGTAAAAAAGTTATGTATTAATTATCCTTAACATGTGCCTTTAGGGAACATGTTAACAAAACCCTTTAACCAATAATGAAACACATCCACACCAATAAAGTAAAGGGTTTTGTTAACATGTGTCATAAGGATAATTAATACTTAACTTTTTTTACTTTGAAAATTATCATCAACATTTAATAAAAAAAAGTAATTTTTTATATTGGAAAATGTTATCAAGACCCAATAAAATAAATTTTTAATGCATTTTTTTTTACATCAGTCTTGATACATTTTCCAATGCAAAAAGTTATTTTTTTTAATACTTATTGGATGTTGATTATAATTTTTAAAGTAAAAAAATATATGTATATTAATTATCCTTAACATGTGCTTAAGACACATGTTAGCAAAATCTATTTATTAACGTGTCGTAGCCAATTAGGGTTGGTTTGCAAAACTGTATACGCAGGTTTTGGCACACAGTGCAATGACTGCTATTAGGCCTCGTTTGGTTGGCGGAATCTCCCGGTTGAGAAAGGAAAGTGATTACTTTTCTATGTTTGGGCGTCCAAGGAATTGAGGAGGAAAGGAAAGTGATCCCAATGGAAGGAAAATTAAGGGGGAAAGTGATTCCATCCACCCAAGGAAGGAATCACTTTCCCACATTTATTCACTTTCCTTTCCAAATTCCTTGGCATTGCCGAACATCGGAAAGAAAAATCAATAGGAATTAAAGTTCCCAAAGGAAAGGAAATGACAAGGAATTGATTTCCTTTCCCTTCCATTCCGCGAACCAACGAGGCCTTAATGTATACTGGTTTCTCGAGTCTGCTAGAAATAATTTTTGGCATGTTTCATGTTAGACAAATTAGAATATTTATTTTGCAAAGCCAAATAGCTTAATAGGGGGTATCAAAGTTTGATACAGTAGGGGGTATCAAAATTTTGATACCCCATGTATGACATGT
The DNA here is from genome assembly GCA_029216955.1 of Iris pallida. NCBI lineage: Eukaryota > Viridiplantae > Streptophyta > Magnoliopsida > Asparagales > Iridaceae > Iris > Iris pallida. The sequence continues at coordinate 7,271,347 of JANAVB010030817.1, read as the reverse complement.
GGGCCCTCTCAAATTTATGTGTGTGTATATATATATATATATATATAGATATATATATTATATATATATATATATATATATATATGGTGTGTGTGTGTGGTGTGTGTGTGTGTACACATTTACAAAGCATGAGGGGTCCACATGTCATACATATGGGGTATCAAAACTTTGATACCCTCTACTATATCAAAGTTTTTCCCTCTCCAACCCTATTGTCTTGTTATGTGTTGTGAGTCTTAGATGGCACGAGACACAAGACAATGCATGAGACACAATTTTACATTCACAAAAGCCAATGACATAGAAATGTCTTCTCCAATGCAAAAGTATTGAGAAGACAATAAAAATTATTTTTTCCAACTTCCAAGACAACTCATTTCTACATTTTTTTACCATATTTGTATTCATAATTGATGATATGGAATAAAGTCATTGTGAAGTACATTGTCTAGATCTAGACAACAATTTCACATTGTCCTTGTCATGTCATTGTTATGTCAACTTCATGATTTATTCTATTTGCATTAGAGAAAGATTTTGAAATGAAAGTTTATCATTTTTATGTAACAACCATTTTTTTTAACTCACAATAAGGTTGGAGACGCTCTAAATTGTCTTTGCATATTATTCTATAAAGCCCAATAGCTCAATAGTCTTTAATAAGTAAAAAAAATTCTGGAGTTTGTAATAAAAGACCTCATTTCAAAAAAGACATAAGTATTGTTAATTTGGATTTATTTCACATATAAAAATATCCAATTCATACAACTAAAATATTCATTGCATATTACTAGCATGATGTCACCAAAAGAAAGAATAAATAAACAGGAGAAACATGAATAACTAAGCAACACATATAACTATTGATAGTGTCTAAGTATCAATTATGTTTGATCTTGTATTTTCTAATTTTTTAAATGTATTTATCAATAATATTTATTGATTCTTTCTTCTAATATCTTTTATAAATATAATAGTAAAATGTATAGTAAACGTAGGAGATTGGAGATAATCAAACATATAGAAAAAGACTCTTCCGAATCCTTAAAAATATGGGACTTAATTGTCATGCCCATGTCCTCTATTGTGCCTAGTGCACCCTTATATACAGTAGTATACAGTAGTATAAGTAGTATACAGTAGGTGAATAACCATGTTACCTACACTGCCATGTCCATGTCCTCTAAGTGTACCCTTCTATCTGCCTAGTGAACCCTTATAACTATATAATCTATTGCAAAATCAATCTGCAACAGTTATTACAACCTATCTGCGCCTAGTGTACCCTTATAGTAGGTCAATGTCCTCTATCTGCCTAGTGAACCCTTATAACTATATAATCCATTGCAAAATCAATCTGCAATAGTTATTACAACCATTGTAAATTCAAGCGTTGCAGATTCCTCCTGCAACGATTATACAAAATTTTTGCAATAGCAAATAACGCATTATGCAACGGATCTTACATTTATGCGTAACGGTTACATTACGTTGTCAATAATATATTTGGCAACGATTAAAAATCAATTGTAAATATTGAGTAATAAACGATGGTTGATAACTGTTGCCAAAAATATTTCATGCAACGGTTAAAAATTGTTGCCGATAATAGGCAACGGTCAATATCAAATACTTTTTTTTATCGCCATTGGGGCTCGAACTCCCAACCTCCTAGATCACATGCCTCCTCTCCATAAACATCAGATAAAACAAACTCCTAGTACATATACAATAATGTATAAATGAGAAAGACAAGGTAAGCGTCTAAGCTAGCAGTCTAAACCACTGGTGGTAGATTCTCTACTGCAATTGGGTCCAAGTCACAAGTGTTGTCTAAGCTGCACCATAATGGGTAGACACCAGAGCCTCATTATTCTCTGTAAAATTTTTAACAGGTCCAGTCAGGACAGGAGCGAGCACAATACATCTCAACAGATCATAACAGGATAGGAAATATAATCATGCTAGAGTGTAAGATACATGAACTGAAAGAATAACATAATATATAAAAAGAGAGAGAGAGACAGTAAGTAAATATCTATAGTATAATAGAGAACTAATCAGTGATTAGTGATTCAGAGTACACGATAAACATGTGAACAGCTGGAGGGTGATCCATGACTATACTAAAGAGGTGATTCATGACTATACTACTTTGGAATTATCTACATGTTCATTATACTCCCCCATCCCCAATCAATACACAAGGATCCAGTCAAGTTACGTTAAGATTCATGACTATACTATATTTCCCATAAAGGGTGATTCAAGAGTGATTCATGAAGATTCGTGAAGGCTCTGTGATTCATGAGAGTACAGGAATCACAAGATGATACATGAAGATTCATGAAAATAGAAACATGAGATACATGATGTAAGTGAAACACACGAGATAAGAGTATCTGATGCTTCCGAGAGGGATAACATCTCATGAAGGAATCCATATAGTACTAATCCGTGTTACCGACGTGTCAGCATCAAGTAAAATAATTTAAAGCAGAAAATATAATCCTAAACAAGATATAAAATAATCAGAGAATGTACTCGCATGGAATCCTGAATATCTGAAGAGAAAATACTGTCCGAGGAGTGGTGTCTGCCTCCTATAGAACAATACAAGTCACTACATGTCTAAAATAATAAAATAGACTGCTACAATGCATCTACATGATGTTTAGGGTCAATCTAGGCTAAAGTCAACCTTTGGTCAACTCTAGTCAACCATAACAGTCAAACTAGGTCAACACTAGTCTAGTTAGGTCAAACAAGGTTAAACTTGGTCAAACTAGTCTAGGTTGGTCTAACCTAGGCTTATCAAGTCAACCTAGGCCTTTAACCAATTACTCTAATCAAACACACACCATTCACAAGTCACTCAAGTCTAATCAACACCCAAAACTTATGCGTATACATTCCATATAGACAAACTTGCACATTGGGATACCCATAGGCTATACTACATAGGCCATATGCCAAACACACATTATAGGTATACACACATATCAATTTCCACATACATATATATACTAAAATCATATGGACATTATACATATATTACATTATCACACAAAGATTATATATATATATATATATATATATATATATATATATATATATATATATATATATATATATATATATATATATTGAGTGAGAGAGTGACATGTGTGTGTGTGCATATATGTGTGTGTGTCTTGTGTGTGTAATTTTGGGAATTAGTGTGTCTCAGTGATTTGTGTATGGGTGTAACAAGGCCAAGGGGTTAGTCTGCATCATGACATTGCATTCATTCAACTCATATATACGTACATTCATACATAGAGAGAGGGTTAAGGGGGTGTACATGTGTGTGTATGTGGTGAGAGGGGGTGTGTGTGGCAATTTGACAGTTTAGTTTAACAGTGCTATAGGAACAGTAGAGAGGTTGTGTGAATGACAGGAATGAATTCAATGCTAACAATCAATGTGTCAAAATCAGTGGTGTCAAATAGAATCTGTGTGTAGCAGTGTAGTGTGGTAGTGTGACAAGAATAATAGGGAATGTGTGTGTATGTGTGTACGTGATGTGGTGTATATGTTAGGAAATCAATTTCCAGTTTTGTGTGTGTAATACATTAATGGCAGTGTAATAACATAGGCAATTAGTGATGTGTAAACTCGGGAATTAGTGAAATGTGTGTTCAGGATTTAGAGTGTAATAGGAATCAGTGAACAGTTTACAGGTTATCAAGTAAATGACAGTTTAGATTACAACATCATGTTTACATGGTATCCAAGTCATGCTCAGGTTTAGTATTCATGTATATAGGCTCGGGTTTGTGTGTTTAGGTGTCATATAGGGTGTGTAGACATGTACCTGTGTGTGTGTGCAACACATAAGGGTGTAGTGAGGACCTGTGTGTGTGTGTTTTAGTGTAACAACTCAGTGTCCAGCTCAGATTTAAGGATTTAAGATCAAAGTGACGATCATTAATTCTCAGGATTAAGTGACAGTGTAGATGACATTAGTCTCAGGAATTGTGGAGTGATTTACAAAATAGTGAGTGTAAAGTTCTCAGATTTTCAACATAAGGAAAGTTCAATGTAAACATAGCAGTTCGCAATCCTAAAACCGAATTCAATAACCCATTTGTTCCACACAAATCACAATTAACATGTTCATCATTCAACACACATGTAGGTAATTCCAATTAACCATTAACATCATCAAAAATTAGTCAAAATGCAATTTAAAAATCAGAAAATCAATTCAGTTCAGTTGGTATCAGCCGGTATCAGAGTTTATTGGGAAATTCATGATTCAAACTCAATTAAACATCAAATTTATAATTAAAGAGTTGGTAATTAGTGTAGCATATGTGTAGGTGTCATGAGAGTCGTTTCGTGTCCTAAAATCATGACACAGGTGTGTCCAACACATTGTAAACACGTGGGGTGCACCCAGTGTTGCACAGTGTCGTGTACGTATGCACACGAGTGTAGGACACGACACACGACACTTCGTGTCACGTGCACACACCCATATGGTCGCCTAGGGTAGGACTACACGTGGGATAGCCTGACACGTGTCCACGACGTATCTACAGAGGACACGAACGCACGTTGTGCGCGTGTCTGTGCGTGTTCAGCCGCCTGCACGCGACAGCGCATGGCCAGTGCGGGCGCGATTGCGCCGCGTGTACTCAACCATCTGCTCCCAAATTTTGGGAGCATGATGTCAGACATTGCCCCTTGCTCTCCACAAAAAATCGTGTCCTGAAGTGTCCTGTGTCACGAGATATGGACCCCGATAGGCAGGACACAGGCGTAGGGTTCGTGCAACGTGTCCAAGGCCAAAAACTTGACACAAACCGACACGAAATGCATAACACCCTTCACAAAAGCTCATACACGCACCTAGATCTACAGATCTATGTAATTAGAATTTCAAAATTCGAAAATAAATTCCTAAGAAGTATTTCTACAAACACATATGTATCTACTATGATACGTGTCCGATACGGACACGAAATGGACACGAATTGTGCCCAAATCTTGGGAACAACTAGGGGACTCCTAAACCTAGCCCTATATGCAAAGAAAACATGAAAAACAATGGGTTTAAATGGTTTACCTATTGAGTGTCAATACTCAAGAAAAGCTTCAAATGGAATGATTCCAAATGGCAACTCCCAAGCTCCAAATGGCACACAAACTGAGATGAACCACCAGAATCAGTAAATAAACAATAATTAGATCCTAATGCAAAAGACTAGGGTTAAAAAGGAGTTAAAATAAATTAAATAAGATTTTAGGGGAATGGAAAATTACCTCTCCTTCCAAATCTAGGTCAAGAACAAAGAGGCAAGAACACACTAAGAGATTACTTATAGGCAAGGAGAAACCCTAATTATGGCTGCCATGGGTTGGTTAGTTTGGGTTTTGGGCTTAAGTCATGGGCCTATGGCTTAATTACAAGTCATGAAATCACAAGTCATTGAGTTAAGCCACAAGTCATTAGCCATTTCACTTAAACTTAACCTTCCTACTTTAAAACTAATTTCTAATGACTAAAAGTAGGTTAACTTAAGTTAGACTAGGGTCACCATAGCTGGGGTTAGCTTCTAGGCTAGTCCACAAGTCTCAACTAGTCAAAGTCAAATTCAACAACCATCAATCCAATAATTAATCAAATTATTCTAATAAATCAAAATGACCAAATTACCCCTAGGCTAAAAATGATAAATAGATATTCCAAATCACAAGGTAAGGCTCTAGGTCAGACTGTCTCTACGATTTCACTAGCTGCACATCAAAATCATAAGTCATGATTTTTAAAATAGTTTCAAATGATTAAAAATCACAAAAAATCATGTTATTATTTAAGTATCATAATTAAATAATTAAAAACACAAAATTTCAAAATTACACTCATTTAGAAAATTGGGTGTTACAAAATACAGGATACATACAATAAAGATACAGGTGCCAAAAATCAAAAATTTACGTATTTCGGGAACGGGGTGTGACATCTCTACCCTCCTTAGAAAAATTCCGTCCTGGGAATTTTGATAAGGCTAGTCGAGTGCGCTCTCAGATCATGAAATACACTCATGATATATAGCAAGCACAATTATCAAACAACACATGGCATATGAACGAATTACGAAAGCAAGAACAATTAAGTAAAAGAACAAATAATAATCATACCCTAGAAGGAAAGTGATCGGAGACATACGAATAAAATATGCCTTCCGAGTCAGTTGGGTAGGAATTCGTCCTCGAGGTCCTACACTGACCTCCTAAGTGGACAAGGATCAACGCTTGAGATAAGTCGGTACCAATGACTTAATCAAGAACGAGACTCTGCCTAGGACGTACTCTCGTAATCAAGACACATGATAAATATCACGTATCACATGATACGAGAGCAGATGAGTGAGGCGAAAAAGTCGCCTTCACTCTTCGAATATAGAACTCAAGGAATTATAATGAATAATACTCAAACCTTACCCACAATCTGACCGCCTTCGGCCAACCTCTGCTCTAATACTCCAAATTCTACTTGCCTCTGCCCCTGCTAGACTCTCTGCTGCTGCCTTCCCTGGCCCTGCTGTTGCTGCCTCTGCTGTCCAACCTGATGCGGTCCTTCATGATGTTGCGTTTGTTGGTACATTTGAGCTTACGTCAGTAATGGGCGCTGGGCTAGTGGCCTCACTGTTAGTGCTGGACCTTGATACGATGCTACCTCTGGAGCTGGCAACATCAAAAACTGTTGAGCTGGCCCTCCTGGCCTCTGTATCTGTGGGCACGTAGCTACACGATGGTATGAACCTCCACACCTCAAGCACTGCCCATTCGCTAACTGTCACGTCCCGCTCCCGTAGGAGCGATCGTCCTCGCTAGGGTGTGATGCCGTACGGGCCTAAGTTGTGCCCGTACAAGGCCAAGTCCAGAAACGGCCGATTTGAGTTAGGCCACAGAGTCGCACAAAGTGTTCCCATTTGCAGCGAAAAGAAAACGAACACAAAATTGAAGTGAATTCAAACTCTTTATTGATTTTCAAGAAGTTTACAAGCGGCGCTAGGCCGATATTACAAATTGCTCAAGCTCTCTCTCTGAAACATAAAAGGCATGCCAAGTGGCTTACAATATGGAATAATTCGTGACGATGTTCCGATACATTATGTCCTGTATAGGGTGCTTCAGCTTCTAGCAACGTCCCAAGGCCCCGGAGTTGGCTCCACGCCCTAACACGTTCGATGGAAGTTTCGTACCCGCCGGCGTCTCCTGCATCCTGCAAGCAGACTGTGGGGTTATCAGTATATTGTTATGCACTGGTGGGGAGGCTAGCTCGCCCATAATGCTATCATTACCAAACATGTTCTATTTACTTTTGTGCACCGTCTATCATTTATTGTCTTTCTAATCTTGCCTTAAGATCATTTACATGGCATATTTCATAGCCTATCTCGTGTTGCCGAATACAAGTGTCGTATGGAAATACATGCACGACTTACCCAAACTTATCGTCCGGCCTTCCCTGTTCAACGTAAACCAAGTTAGTCAACAATTCATATGAAATAACTTAAAGTAGTTCATGCAAGCATTCAATGTCAAGTGTGTGTCCTTGCCTCGGGTTCTAGCACGTCGTAGGCACGTTATCTAACTCACTTGCATAAATTTTTCATTATCATTTGGTGTGTTACTTTTCAAGCATATTCATAAGGCACTTCATTTAGTTAACTTAGACTACTTTGATTTCAATGCAAGGACTTGCACGTGGATTGCCACCAGCAAAGCCCACTTAAATCTATATGCACCGGTCGCTGGCATCACAAGCCATTTTGGACAATCCAAGCCGTGGTATTTCTCAACTTAGTAGGGTGAGGACTGGCACACACCCCGTTAGTCTCTTGAAATACTCCTGCACTTACGTCCCCCGGGTGGCCGAGTCCGCACCCAGGTAGCCCGTAAGCCATAACTTGATCCCGCCTAGGCCGGCCACGATCCTCCCTTTGATCATGTCGCAGAATCCGTATCACCCGTGCACGGTTTCGTCCACGACCATTTCGTATTTTATCGTCATAGGCTAACCCTTAGCCACAATGCGTTATCGACCAGGTTGGCGTCCGTGCAGCGCGGGTAGCGAGCCCCGTTGCACGTGCCCGTCACACCTGTCGCTAACCATTTCTTTCCTTCTTATCTTTTATTCATTCTTTCTTTTCTTTCTTTCACTTGTCCATTCGTTCATTGGTTCATTTTCGTATTCATCCATTCGTTGATTCATTCATTCACTCGTTTATTCGTTCATTCTTTCATTTATACATTATGCAACTTCCCGTGCGGGAGTCGCCTTGGCGACCCATCGGTCCCATAGTCTTTCAATGTTGCTAAACTTTACTCGAAACGACTATATTGATAGTCTTTTCGTTTCATTATTGTAAACCATTCATTGTTTTATTGTTGAACGCATCAGGGACTTGAACGTAAGCTTGTGCCTTAGCACGAGCGTGGAGCGCAGTGCGAGAGTTATCGTATTTTACATGTTCCTTTCCATATTCTATACAAGCATACAAGATGGGATTAATCCCTTAGCTAGGTGCGTTGGGTCATTTATTAGCATACGCGGTGTTATCGCCTAGCGATTTCAGTGATAGTGTCCGTATTGTTATGTGTCTAGGCTAAGCAAAGACGGGTTCATCAGAGCCAGCCACCTTAGCGATGTTCACATCGGCCGAGCAATACTCCGAGCGCGCCTTTGAAAGTCTAAGTTTGGATTCATCTTGACGGGCCAAATGTAAGCCTTGCATCAATTCTTCATCAGGTCGATGCCAACTCTTTGGGTCGACGGCTCGTTTGAGTCGTTGTACTTGCCGTTTGAATCGGCGTTCCGCTAGGGCGGAGCGGGTCACTACATAATACACCACTCAAAACAAGTCTCGTCCTCGAGACTTCCTGAGTGCAGGTCATCCTACCATTCCTTAACTCGCGTCGTCGTATTTCTTAGGCAATCTCTATCAAACGGCTCTATCGTTCTATGGCACCGAACTATACTCGATACATTTCCAAGTTCTTGTGTCGCATACGTATGGTCGATTTTTATTGAGTAACTTTTCATTCATTTTAGAGTTGATGGCACTTATTCGATTGTCGCATTTCTTCGACTTGGTTGCTATTTCGATATATCATGGGACTGAAACGGTCGCACGAGGTGCGTTGAAATTCTTAAATACGAGTGTCGTAGGCTGAGGCAAACTCACTTTCGTTTATGCGCATCGCAATACCCACTTGCAGCTACATTCGAGTTCATCATATCGCTGAGTTTGGATCATGCACGTTTCCAAGGCGTCCCTCGAATACGTACATTTCAACCAAGCTTAGCGACTAGCGAAGTCGGACAAGCTACTCGTGATAGTTTTAATTTGCCGATCGCTTTGCTAACTTCGATTTAAAACCGAACTCATGTGTGTATCACATATCGTTTATCTCGCTCCTCGAGATTATTCAATTCGCTTCTCAAGCATCATTGTCCACGAAATTAGTTTGATTTCTTCTTAGCGGGGTCGACCAAGCCTAGTAATTTTCGTCCGATTCAAAACCAAGTATTGCACCATCATCAAGTATTTCTTCCTATCAACGATTCAATTCGTTATCCCAACTTTTACTTGTGCATCATCCATCCCTATCATTCCTTTCGTTCGGGGCCAATCTCGTCGTCGTTCACGCACACTCCCAGTTCCCCGTCCTACTCTAAGTCTTGTTTCCCCAAGTCTATCGTCCGTCCAGACGATACTGTAAATGCCATCGCACAGGTTTAATCACTCGACATAGGGTCATCCGTCTATCCGCTAGGTCAGCTCACAAGGTCATAGTTACACGTCAGGTCCGTGGTTCGTCGCGCAAGGTCATTGTACGACGCTCGCCCCAAATCCTATGGTCAAAGCCTTTGTTCGCTTGTACGAGAGTTTCTACCCAAATTCGTTTCACTCAAATTTCTAAACATCGAGCATGATCACCTAATTCGCATCAAGACTTACGTTGCACATATTCAATTCCGTTCAATCACCAGTTCTAACCAATTCATGTATTCGATCACGAGATCATCCAGCTCGATAATACATTGTGCCCCAATCTCACGCGAGTCCGATTATCCACGGCGGTTCATGAATTACCATGCAACGCTCCCGCGGAATAATCATTCTCATCGGGGCGTAACTCTTGTTTGAGTTTTAGACTAACCCATTCTCGATACGCGGATTGAACCTACTCAATCCTCAAGTTCAATTCTTCAAGCACACAAATTTATTCTCGAGTCCACCTTCGCGTTAAACCACAAGTCGAAGCAATCAGATTGCCACGCCATCCAAGTTCAATCACTCCCGCTGTATGAATCACCATATCAGCGCTCACACGGAGTGATCGCCATAATTCGGTACGACGCATGTGCGAGGCTGGAGTTGCGCTCGCATAAGACAAGAACATCAACGTTGTGGTTGTCAACGAAGCAAATCCAAGCATTCACATTTCCATCCAAGCCAAATCAATTTGATAGTCTGGCCGTCATACGTTCAACTAGAAAATCCTCGAGCTAAATCTATCTTTTTCTCGACATATTTTTAACATCCCAAGTATAGCATCCAACGGAACAATAACATTTGCATGATCGTCATTCGCCGAGTCAGAGTACCCTCGAGTTATCGCATATCGATCTTTGATACGCCTCAATACCATCGATGATATGCGTATCCTGACGATCTTCCTTCGCAACCGATTTCGAGTCGTGGGTTGATGCTGTTGTCAGAGTAGGATATTCCATAATTTCATTTAATATTCAAGATCAAGTTCAACTGCTATTCCTCAAGCTAGTTTCAAGATCGTTGTTCAAACTCAAGTCACAACTCATTTGTATCAATCCGAAATCGTACGCGTGATCCTCTAAGTTTTCCTCGATCAAGACCATTCATTTTCATTCATCGTTCTGAAGCATTTTCTAACTTACGTTGCCCATTGACAAGTTGTTCGAACGACATCTCATTCGGGACATTCGAAGTCACGGCCAACTAAGCGTGACACTTTCTAAGGCTTTGCGCGATCGCATCACCTCGCCAACATACTCGTTCTATCCGTAAATCCTTTAGTCTCGCTCGAACAATTTCTATGACGTCCATACACTACTCAGGGTTCGAGCCACTCGACTAGTCGTCGACACTCATTCTTATTCTTCTCTGAACCTATCACATACACCACTCGGATTCAAGCCATACGATCTAGTCCTCAATCACGTTTGCGTCATGCGCTAAGACATCCTTCAGATTCGTTCGACGAATCTCTAGCGTAATAGCTCACGTCGCCTCGACGTACTAAGTCGTTCGTATTAATTCTCAAAATCCAAGCCAATCTTCCGTGCACGCCTAAGCGTTAGTTTGATAGCGTTCCTATCGATATACACTCTAAGTGTATCTCCATTCCCGACCGAGCGGTACTTGATATCGCTCGCAACTCGATTGCACCAAAAGTCAAGGTACACGACACGCGACACAACATAACCAAAAGGACATGTGCATAGCTATCCCGTGCGGACTATATTCGAGTTCGCATGCTCACTTATTCTCGTTCGAGCGATAATCGATCTCATTCGCAACTCGTTTGCACCAGAAGGTCTAGGTGCGCGATACTCTGCACAACTTAGCCAAAAAGGCTGCGTGCATAACCATCCCGTTCGAACTATACTTTGGTCTCGTGTACTCATTTGCTGTCAGCGTAAGCTCATTCAAGCATGCACTGCGTTTGCTAACTCTTAGCATCGGTTCCTTCCAACTCAAGTCCGTCGTGGCGGCACAAAGGCCTTAGCCTATCGATCCCGTCCAACCGAGTACTCGTACGAGCTTTTGAAAATATTAGACTTATTGTATGGAATATCCCAAGGCACAACGAGAGAGAGCGTACACTTCTTTTGTTTCAAAGCCGAGCTTTCAAAAATGAGAGAATCGAAATAAAGTCCAAGGACGTAAAGCCGTGCTCTGATACCAATCTATCACGCTCCGCTCCCGTAGGAGCGATCGTCCTCGCTAAGGCGTGATGCCGTACGGGCCTAGGTTGCGCCCGTACAAGGCCAAGTCCAGAAACGGCCGATTTGAGCTAGGCCACAGAGTCGCACAAAGTGTCCCCATTTGCAGCAGAAAGAAAACGAACACAAAATTGAAGTGAATTCAAACTCTTTATTGATTTTCAAGAAGTTTACAAGCGGCGCTAGGCCGATATTACAAATCGCTCAAGCTCTCTCTCTGAAACATAAAAGGCGTGCCAAGTAGCTTACAACGTGGAATGATTCATGGCGATGTTCCGATACATTATGTCCTGTATAGGGTGCTTCAGCTTCTAGCAACGTCCCAAGGCCCCGAAGTTGGCTCCACGCCCTAACACGTTCGATGGAAGTTCCGCACCCGTCGGCGTCTCCTGCATCCTGCAAGCAGACTGTGGGGTTATCAGTACATTGTTATGCACTGGTGGGGAGGCTAGCTCGCCCACAATGCTATCATTACCAAACACGTTCTATTTACTTTTGTGCACCGTCTATTATTTATTATCTTTCTAATCTTGCCTTAAGATCATTTACATGGCATATTTCATAGCCTATCTCGTGTTGCCGAATACAAGTGTCGTATGAAAATACATGCACGACTTACCCATACTTACCGTCCGGCCTTTCCTGTTCAACGTAAACCAAGTTAGTCAACAATTCATATGAAATAACTTAAAGTAGTTCATGCAAGCATTCAATGTCAAGTGCGTGTCCTTGCCTCGGGTTCTAGCACGTCGTAGGCACGTTATCTAACTCACTTGCATAAATTTCTTATTATCATTTGGTGTGTTACTTTTCAAGCATATTCATAAGGCACTTCATTTAGTTAACTTAGACTACTTTGATTTCAATGCAAGGACTTGCACGTGGATTGCCACCAGTAAAGCTCACTTAAATCTATATGTACCGGTCGCTGGCATCACAAGCCATTTTGGACAATCCAAGCCGTGGTATTTATCAACTTAGCGTAGGGTGAGGACTGGCACACACCCCGTTAGTCTCTTGAAATACTCCTGCACTTACGTCCCCCGGGTGGCCAAGTCCGCACCCAGGCAGCCCGTAAGCCATGACTTGATCCCGCCTAGGCCGGCCACGATCCTCCGTTTGATCATGCCGCGGAATCCGTATCACCCGTACACGGGTCCGTCCACAACCATTTCGTATTTTATCGTCATAGGCTAACCCTTAGCCACAATGCGTTATCGACCAGGTTGGCGTCTGTGCAGCACGGGTAGCGAGCCCCGTTGCACGTGCCCGTCGCACCTGTCGCTAACCATTTCTTTCTTTTTTATCTTTTATTCATTCTTTCTTTTCTTTCTTTCACTTGTCCATTCGTTCATTGGTTTATTTTCGTATTCATCCATTCGTTGATTCATTCATTCACTCGTTTATTCGTTCATTCTTTCATTTATACATTATGCAACTTCCCGTGCGGGAGTCGCCTTGGCGACCCATCGGTCCCATAGTCTTTCAATGTTGCTAAACTCTACTCGGAATGACTATGTTGATAGTCTTTCCGTTTTATTGTTGTAAACCATTCATTGTTTCATTGTTAAACGCATCAGGGACTTGAACGTAAGCTTGTGCCTTAGCACGAGCGTGGAGCGCGGTACGAGAGTTATCGTATTTTTCATGTTCCTTTCCATATTCTATACATGCATACAAGATGGGATTAATCCCTTAGCTGGGTGCGTTGGGTCATTTATTAGCATACACGGTGTTATCGCCTAGCAATTTCAGTGATAGTGTCCGTATTGTTATGTGTCTAGGCTAAGCAAAGACGGGTTCATCGGAGCCACCCACCTTAGCGATGTTCGTATCGGCCGAGCGATACTCCGAGCGCGCCTTTGAAAGTCTAAGTCTTGATTTATCTTGACGGGCCAAATGTAAGCCTTGCATCGATTCTTCATCAGGTCGATGCCAACTCTTCGGGTCGACGGCTCGTTTGAGTCGTTGCACTTGCCGTTTGAATCAGTGTTCCGCTAGGGTGGAGCGGGTCACTACACTAACCGACACATTTTTCGAGTGTGCCCTCCCTTACCACAATAAGTGCAACCCACTGGTGCCTCCTAACGTTGTTGGTGCCTCGGTTGCTGCTGTCGAACTGGTGCAGTCACAACTGTCGTGACCGGGGCTGCATCACGAATATGGATGCCAGGCGCTGGTGCTGACGTCCGAGGTACTGCTCCTCCTCCTTCCGTACTCTGCGTATGAGACCTCTTCTGGCCTCCAGTCCTTGCTGATAACCTTTGAATAGAAAGCTCGTGCCTCCGAGCCACCATCAATACTGCATCGAATGTCTGGTAGTCGTGCCGCTCGACCAGCTACATAATCTCTAAGTGAAGTCCCTGCTGGAACCTCATTGCTCTCTGGCTCTGTCGCCACCATCATCTGAGCAAACCTACTTAACCTGCAGAACTCCGCTGCATAACCATCCACCGTCCTACCATCCTGCTTGAGGCTGATAAATCTCTGCTGAAGCTCATACCGAGCTACAACGCCAAAGTACTTGGCCTTGAACCTGGTACTGAAGCTATCCTAAGGAACATGATGCCTCATTCCAACCTCTTCTGATGCCCACCAGTCGCGGGCGAGATCCTAAAGTAACAGTCTGACCTGGTCAACCTTCTCTCCGGCTGGAACCTTTGCTGTGGTCAATATGGCCTCAATATCCTGAAGCCAAGCATCCGCCGTGATGGCATCCTCCGTGCCATCAAAGTACATCGGGTTAAGTCGGCAAAACCTCCCCGACGCTCCTGAATCATTTCTAATACTCCTCTCAAGAGCTAGCTGTAACCCTTGATTCAGTAGCACATTATGTTCTTGCTGCTGGGTCTGTTGTTGCTGTTGGGCTCCCGTCTGGTGTTGCTGGGTCTCCAATAACCCTCTGATAATCTACAATAGTACCGGTGCGTCTAGTGCTACCGGTACTACCTGTATCACTGGAGGTACGGGAAGCTGTAGCCTCTGCGGCTCAACTGGCTAATGCTCGATAATGTTCTCGATGTGAATCTGTCCAGGTAGAGGGGCTACCCCTTGCTGACCTCCAACTGGTCCCTGCTTTACTGGATTCTCTCCCATGCCGACTCCTCCAATAGCCGAGAATGATGTGCCCATAAAGAAAAGGATACAAGGTATCAAAAGACATGACGGAAAGGAATCGAGGATGATAATCAAGTTAGCAATCAAGGTGGGAGAAAGAAAAGATGAATCAGGAGATCAAGGGGAACATATTTTGATTGAGACTCCTATAATTGCAACACCCTACAAGTATGAAAAACAGACCTGCATGGGCCACCAATAAAACCTTGTCACGCCCCAGTACCGGAATACTGAGACGGACTAGGCCAGCTACTCCATATGAGGTATATAAACGTCATACGACGATCGTAGCTGTCAAAAGACTAGGGGGTGCATGCTACAATCAAGTCTTCTATGGTCTCATAGAGCATCTATGTCTCAATCAGTCAAAACAAGAAGCAGTAAATAATGATCATATAAGACAAAACAGTAAGGCGTTCCCGATGCTTCATCAAAATAATTTATGAACCTAGCTATACAAAATGATAAGCTAGTACCGAGAGTCAATAGTACATAACTGTAGTCAGCTGCAGTCTTTCAATTATGTAAAAGGAAACTAATGTCCAGAACTGCCGGCTAAACATGTGCCGGTGGCTAAATGCCAAGTACAAAATAGAAGATATCAGAGCAGTAAAGAAGAAATCCACTCATGGTCCCTGTCGTCCATACTCCTGGTGTGCACCATTGTTCGGGTAGAAGGCTGGATCCTCTGGCGCTGCTACGAGATCTGGCCAAACAAAACCAGCGGGGTCAGGTTCCGAATAGCAAGCACCACAAGAGAGCACAAAAGAGTGAGATAAAACCCAATGAGTAAAATAAGACCTGATTCACGAGTTATAGGCTTATACCATATCATCGAGAAAATACGATACCCTTACAACCAAACAAGGACAAACGGTGCCAATATCTTGCCGAGATAAGATATATCATATAATCATGGGCAGGTGAAGGGTTTCTGATTCACGACTTTGGTCTATAGCCTATCGTAGCACAATAGCCCAACCCAACAACCAAACAAGGACATGGGTTGGACCATGCACCACGATAGTCCATGTTCCTCAATTGCTAACAGAAGAAAATATATCACAAATAAGTCGGCTTACAAGAGGCCAATCAATCCTACGGCTTTCTATGATTTGTCTGGATTATTCCAGTAATGCAAATATAGGAATCTTCAGATCGTATCGTATTCCAGCAGGGCTAGCCAAACCATTATATATATACATATACGCGTAGCACTTTGATTATACACCGGTCCTCCGTAAGGCTATCGTGCTGAAACATATAACACATAACACGTAGGAATCGGATATAGTCATCCACTATAGGCGGATAAAACTGTATCCGTGGAGGCCAACCCGACACGTCAGGACTGGACCTGGGGTGGCTAGTATGGCACGATATCGGGATTCTGTTCCCTCCCAATGCTTCTACCAATTTAAGTTGCTTAGCTTAATCCTATCTTGATATTGGAATTACATGTCGTGGTCGTATGGTCATCCTCCTATATATCGTACCATAGTACGTGTACCCTAAGTATGAATCCACATCGGCTCAATCTAGATCCATGCTTAGTGTAATGCATCAAACAACAATCATTATACCATGACACTATTACTGACCAATTACCATGACTGTGCTGGAAGGTACACATGTACTTACATATAACACAAATGATCATATAACACATAGAGTCACACCTCAGTGCACTCATTAAATAGCACCGCAGTGCATACTAATATTGTATCTCAATACACACTTAGAACAGGTACCAGCATGTATACAGGTAATCAGATCAGGAATATGGTCAAGTCAGGAAGTCACACGGACCCCTCGTGACATAAAAGTCACATATAAATTCTGGTTAAAGTAAGACAAGAATATTCTTGAAGCCAAGATAGAGATCTACAACTTTCATGTTTGGAGTTGGGAGAAATTCTGGCCACAAATCAGCCAAATAGGGCATAAAACAGCCAAAATAGGCACTATACGATACTATGCAAGCCATGCGGCACTATTTATCCATGCGGCACTATACATTCCTGCGACACTATGCAAGCCATACGGCACTATTCATCTATACGACACTATGCAAGCCTGCGACACTATGCAAGCCATGGGATACTATTCATCTATGTGGCACTATGTATCCATGCGGTACTATGCAAGCCATGCGACACTATTCATCTATGCGACACTATGCAAGCCTGCGACACTATGCAAGCCATGCGGCACTATTCATCCATGCGGCACTATTCATTCCTGCGATACTATTCATCTATGCGGCACTATTTATTCCTGCGGCACTATGCATCCATGCGACACTATTCATGTGGTACTATTTATCGTTCCTGCCAGAACCATGACAGATAAACTAGAAAATGTCCAAATATTGTTTTGGGCATAACTTTCTCAAAATAAGTCAAAATCTAACTTTTCAAAGGTCAAAATTGGGTAAAATCAAATTTCCTACAACATAGGACCATTAGTTTTCAAAAACAACCCAGTTTGATAGATCAAAACCATATAAATCTATAGAACCCTAGTTTTAGAAACTTAGATCTACACAAAACTAGCCATTAAAATCAAAAACTCCAAGAACTAAACTTGTAGAGGATGATGAGAAGAACAATATAGACAAATCATATCAAAAAAAATCAAGAAATAAAAAATACAAAAATTTCTCCATTTGGTGCAAGATGTACTTGCCTAAAAGTTTGCTTGAGAAAAATAAATGAAAGAGTGAATGAGGAGAGAGAAAGAGGAAGAGAATATATATAGGGGTTGGGTTGACTCAAAGAAATCCTAATCTTAAGCATGCTCTTAACCATATGACTAATGACATGTTAAATGCTTCATGCAACAATTAATCAAATTAATTAAATAAATAAAACCCTAACCACAACACGGTCTAGAAATCCTATCATCGAAATAGTGAACCACGCCTACAACCAAACAAGGACAAGGGATGACACACTATTCCGCGACAAGATACTGTTCCATGCCATGGCCCAGTTCAAATACAGGATACATGCAATAAAGATACAGGTGCCAGATACTATATACATAAAAAATTAAAATTTTACGTATTCCGGGAACAGAGAGTGACAGGCTCATTTGCATGTAAGTACTTATATCTATAATATATATGTACTTATATCATATTCATTAATTAAAGATTTTGGATCGATGTTAAATATTAATTATCTAATATTTTTTGTTAGCGAACAAGAATTCAATTAATTCGAGTAATTCTAAAGCTTAAATCCCTTTCGTGTATAAACAATATTCAAATTGGACATCGAATTTGCAACGGCTATAAACAAACTGTTACGAGATCAATATTTTTGTAATAGTTGTTTATTCTTTTGACAATGGTTATCATAAACGTTTTTATTTATAAAAAAAATTTGCAACTAATAGCATAAATCGTTGCACAATCATTACAAATAATAATCCCGTACATGTTGCAAAAATTCTTGTTCAACTGTTGCTAACAATGAGCCTTTTTATAATGCTTTATGTAATCGTTGCAAAATATTAATAAATTTATAACAAATACTTAAAATCCTTACATAACCGTTGCCTATTCAACTCACTTTGATAACACTTTCATGAAAACGTTTAGCAAGCATTTGTGAACCGTTGTAAAAAGTGTATTAGGCAATGGTTAATCTCTAACCATTGCAAATATATTTACTTTAGAGACAGTTATTTCAACTGTTACGTAACTGTTACAAATTATAGTTTCAGCAACATCCAGATAAGCGTTGCAGTACGTAAAACCGTTGTAAAATAGGGATATTTTTGTAGTGTTATGCAGTAGGTGAAGAACCATGCTACCTACACGCCCAAATTCATGTCCATGGACCTCTTTTTCATGTTGGATCAACCATTGTGTTGGCTCAAAGGGACCGCACAAACAAGTGTGTGTTTGAGATACTCAGAGGAGACAACAAACACTCTTCTAAGACAAAGGAGAAACTAATGCTTGCATTCAACTCAATGGAAGAGCTACAACTTAACTGCTGCTTATATACATGAAAAACAAATAACTAACATGCCTACACATGCTCATGGAGCTACAATGTAGGATCTGTAGCCTGCATGCTTGTGGACGTGCATGCTTGTGGACCTATTTCAAGGGTGCCACTACTATGCAAGAAGGAATGGCTAAGGACTAAGAGTCCTGATTATTGCTCACACATTGCCGCTAGAATAACACACTAGCTCAAGAGTTATATTTACATAGGGTGGCTTGAGTACATTTAAGAGAACTAAAGAAGCAGCTAAAGAAGCCAAGGAGGGCATGTTGAAGAGAAAAATTATTTATGTTGCGTCAAACTTGTCCCGAGAAACATCAAGCGTTGCCCAGTACAATAGCAATTATGTCAATACTCAGCCTACCCGAACTTGATTGTTGTTCAAAAAGTTGGCTGTCGACTGATGCTTTGTTCTCAAGTTTTATATCAACTTTTCATGTATATCCAATATCTGTTTCTTAACATCCTAATCTCAATAAAATGAAATCAAATATTCATATGTGTCTTTTGTTTTTCGAGTAAATTTTGAGATTCAACAGATCTTCTGCTAATTTTATTATTGTCAGTTATCATGCAGTAATGTAGACCAAGTTATATAATGCAGAGGATTGATGTTGGAATTATTTGACTAGAGGATTCATGTTGGAATTGTTGGTGCTGCTGCTACAAAAATCAAGTTTCCATCCTTTTAATTTCCAAACGTTTCTATACATTCAATTTCCATACGTTTTTTTCCTTAATATTTAACACCTATTTATATTATTACTCTCTCATTAAACACCATTCATTTCATTGAGGGGTTGGGTTTCTTATATAATGCATGGTTTTTTCTCCTAGAGGGTACACTTGACACAAAAACAATTCTGTACGAAACCTCTCTCAAATTCTTATCTCCTCCGAAACGTCGTTTTTCTTCTTTTTTCTTACTCTGGGCAGAGCTAAGTCGAGGGTCACTCTCTCTGCGTCGTGTGCGACAAAGAGATTCCGGTGGAGCGGGAATTTTACCACTAGGAGTGTTCGGATAAAGTCTGCACATAGACCCGGATTAACTCTTAGGGCAGTGCTACGTGCGCGACTTCCCCGGAGACCGGTAACATTTAATTTAAATTTTATTTTCTTGCAGATTTTCAAGGAAGAAAGGTGAACAAAATTCTAACAATCTAAGAGTTAATCGAATTGTATATCTAATTATGTGACATTTTTTTTATTTGTAGTATTCGTGTTGTCGGATACGTCTCTATTTTATAATATTTGTTCATGCCAATACCTCACATGAAAAGTTTTCTCTAATCATGTAGAGATGTTCGCTGAGTTGGGATAGGATAGTCGAACGTCTAACTTTTTCCTTGAGGTCATAGTTAGAACAAGTGTGATTTGTGTGTCCATTGCATCTTAGTGTAGATAGTTCTGTTGGCTGCTTTGTACGTACAAAACAAAATAGCAAACAAACAATTATAAAGGATTATTTAGGAGTAACTTATGTACCATGATTAGAGTAACTAAATCATGCTTTAAACAAAATTCACAATTGAGATTCTTATGCATTTGTTGACCTCTATTCATACAAAATATACATTGTGTCCTCTAAATTATTAGAAAAGAAAATAAAGGTAAAAATTATCAGTTTTCTTTATAAGTATGGATCTATAAATTATTTGTCAAAATTAGACTATTCATGAGATATTCAACCTAGAAATTAAGAGCATTCTAATATCATGGCCGGATCCAGACATGTACAAGTGTACGACACTCCAAAGCGCACAAGGACACAGACAAAAATCAATGTCATCTGCATGTCACCATGTTCGTATCATGTGTCGTATTTTGTCATATTCGGCATTGAACTTTAACATTCCATCAGTTTCATATCTTGTATGAAATGTTAGTGTTTAGTCCTATGAAGAGTACATTCTAATAGATGAAAATACATATTGTACCATAGTACATCTAGATATATCAATAACAGCGACAAAATGCAAGTTTTTTTGCAAATTGGATATCATAATGTTAACAAAAATTGTTTGTCAGTGTTTGCATCCCATCTGTTGTAAAATTATTCTCATCCCATAGGAGATGGTAATGGGCTGGCCGACTAATTCCCTGCAAGGATCAATCCCTTTTATGGCTTTAAAGGCTGATGTTAATTCATATTAGTTGGCAGCTATTATTAGGCTGCTTAGGAAGTTTTTTTTCTTCCTTTTGTTTTATTAGCTACTTTATTGTTTTTTTTAATGCTAATAAATTCTATTAATTCTATGGGTCTATATTTTTTTTTGTCTTGTTGAGAGGACACATGAAAAAGAAGCAACTTATTCTCATGCCTGGGAGTTTTGTATATGCCGCAGCTTCTCACTAAGGAGATGTTTATAAATTTCCTGTTTCCAAATCAAGTCAAGTATCTAGTTCGTTCTCAACTTCTGAATCCTTGGACTAATATCCATATCAATTAAAATTTGAGTAGACACTTTTACTAAAAAGAATGTCTACTGTTGGATATTTTCTTTTTCGAAAACAATATTTTTTTTCTTCCTCTTAGTTCCCAATGCAGATTCATGATTTAAGGACACTTCACTTGTTAGTAATTCCAAAAAGTTGGAAATCTTTATACTCTGGAACCTCAAACCACACTAAAGAAACTACTACGTGCAAGCAACCATATATTGCTAAGTATAAACTCTAGTTGACAATATTCTTGTTGGTATTACATCTACACTCTGCTATATATATTAGGGATCTTGCTTATAAACTAAATTCTAAGATCAATTCCATTAAAGAATATATATATATGATAAATACTCTCTCTCTCTCTTTCAAAACGCAATATTGGTAGTATATTGAATCAAGCATATTATGTGAAGAGTGAACATATACTTCGATTGCTATGAAAATTTGGACTAGTCTCATTGTTTTCATTGGACTCATGGGATTGACCACTGATTGGTCTTTTGCCTACTTAATATTTGCTCAAGTCAGAGTTTATATTGTCTAAGGCCCAATTCCTAAATGCCTAAATAAAATTTTGTTTTACTCTTTTTATCTAGACCATTTCTTCCGGTTCAATACTTGGTCGCTTAAGATAAAGTTTGCATCAAACTATGTTGGTTTGTAATATCAACCACAACAGTACAATTTCTTTCGATTAATATTCCCTTAATCCAATATTTGACAAAGTTTTGTTGTTTGTGTGCTTTTGGCAATTCAACTGAATTTTTCTGTCAAAAGTTTGCTTGTGATGCTGCAATATTTATCGACCTTCACTCTCTGATCTTGTCTGATGCATGTTCAGTTTTTCAATTCATAGTAAACCATAAACTTTTAGTTTGAGAAAAACAGAATTAGTCACAATATTTGATCATTATTATTCTGTAGCAGCTCAAGTATTTATAGTTTTTAATCACTTTAATGATTTGTCCACATTATGTACGTTAGCCAACGTTTACCTCTTTGTGAGCCCCTAGATATTTTAAAATATTTTTAAATAAGAAATTATTATTTTAAATAGCATTTAATCCTTAAAATGAATTATTATGATTATTAGGAATTTTCTAGAATTTTTAAATAATTTTTAAATAGTTTTTAAAGTCTAAAAATACTATTTTACAATTTATTGAATTATTTTAATAGTTGTTTGTAATTATTTAAATTATTTTAAAGCAGTTTACAAATAATCAAATTGTTTTATAATCAGTTTACAAATTTATATTTGCACAGAGCTCAGCGGGGGCTAGTTTGCAAATCTAGAATTTGCAAACTGTTATGGCGGTGGGGCTTAGTGTAAATACTAATTTGGGGGGGAGGTGGGGTTCCTGCAAATTTTTCCCCCGATCACCGCCTTTCCTCCGTCATCATCCCCGACGATTAACTGAAACCCTAACCCTAACCCTAATCGAAACCCTAATCTATCACTCGACCCAGCCCTATAAATAGACCCCTAGTCGAAACCCTAACCCAATTCACCACCCCGACCACCCTAGCCACCGCTCTAGCCTATTTCTTCCCCGACAAACTCGCTGGAACCCTAGATCTAGGATCCCCGTGGCCCCAGCCATCGTCGACGCCTCCGACCACCGCCATCATGTTCGTCTCGGCGAGACGAACTCGCCTATATTTTTCCCGTCGCACCCCGACGTCTCCTCTGCCGTGCAACGCCCCCGACAGCCTTCGCCCATCGGACACGTACATGTCACTCCTTCTGTGGGTCGTATCGTGTCTCATGTACACATGTGTGGACTCCCCAGTGTCGAGGAGTCCAGTGGTGAGCGTGGACACGGCGTTTACATGTCGTACGTATCGTGCTAGCCACGGACACAGGACTCGTGTCTATACTCATGTCCCTAACTGTCAGGACACAGGTTAAATTATAATGGGTTATCGGGTTTAGTTACTGCTATCGGGATTAAACCCGCACAGCAGTATCGGGTTTCTATTTAATGGGTTTACTGTTTATAATGGGTTTGGGTTTGGGTTTGGGCCCAATGGGCTTTGGGCTGGATTTTATTTATATATATGTATATATATATATATATATATATATATATATATATATATATATATATATATATATATATATATATATTTTATATATATATATATAAATATATTTATATATATATATATATATATATATATATATATATATATATATATATATATATATATATATATATATTATAGATATATATTTATATATATATATATATATATATATATATATATATATATATATATATATATATATATATATATATATATAGATATATATATTTATATTTATATTTATATTTATATTTATATATATATATATATTATATATATATATATATATATATATATATATATATATATATATATATATATATATATATATATATATATATATATATATACATATATAATCATATTTATTATATATGTATATACTTTTTGGATATGTCCATACTTGTGTTTTTATATACATGTATTTATGCTATATTTACATATTCTTTTATTGTCAATAAATATTAATGATATGTATATTTTACTGCATTAAAATATATTATTTTATGAAATTACTTACGTATTTAAAATTAGTATTTTTGTAAACTGTAAATTATGGCCATTTGAGTCTAGACCTAGTATGGGTTCTGTGGGCTTAAATGAGCCTAAATACATTCAAGGTCTGTACGAGTCATATCGGACTTGATTCATGGCTTTGGGTCCCGTATCTGGACTATGGTTCAATTTCGTATACGTAGATAAAATATTAAATAATTAATTATTTATTTTCCAGAAATTGTAACTTGCTGTATTTGAATTTTTATATGTAATTTAATTGCCTTAAAAATCTGAGAAAATTGTATTTAAATACTATGTTAATTTAGCTAATTTAATATAATTTTTTTAGGATTTAGATAGTAATTTTGTTATTTTATAAAAATAGGAAAACAGAACTCATTTTTAGGGTACTTATGTTTACTGATTTTTAATAAATATCTATGAGGGTTTCTAAATTCCAGAAAAATTAGTATAAATTTCTATAACTAACAAGGGTCATTTTGGTATTTTATCTTATATATATTTGAGCCTTTTGCCTATCTTAACAATTGTTGGAACACAGTGTACAGTCTAATTTATTTATTGAATAATAACGACTTACGATGTATTGTGTGATTTTGGAATATTTTTCTGTTGGACCTTACCCTATCATAGTATAAAGGCCCTAAAAAGTTGGTTTAGGCATTGTTTCACTCCATATTGGTCTCCTATGCTAAAGTCATCATTTGGCTAGGTGTCCAGTCAGAAAGTCGTATCGCACCACAAGTGTCCTAATATTTAGCTTAGTATAAAAACTAAGTTTATGTATCATTTTTACAGTGACGAGATACCAGGATATCTATAGCTTCATATACATACACTTGCTTTATACAAGGCAAGTACCTCTACAAACTTTATTTACTGCATATAATGAATTGTGTATAAACCATGTTAAATACCGATACCTAAACTGCAAGTCATATCTCTCCATATTTCACATACTTTATACTGCTCTTAGTATCCACCATGTTATATACTATTCTCATATCTCTCACATATTTAGAATTTGGGTTATGGAGAAACTGATAGTTGAGTACGTGATTATGCCCCATTTACCGTACTCGAGCAAAGTTTTATTTTATATGTTACTGTGCCGTAGGCCTTTTTCTCAAAGCAGTATTTGTGCGTATGTACATCTATCGCCGTATCACTTATATGGAAGTATATTTTATTTACATGTGCCCCCGTATATTGTACACCTATTGACGATCACGTACCTGCTACAGTTTTAAATATTACATATACATCTGTCTCTATGACATATGTGTCCTTGCCATGATAGATTGTGATATGCCATGATTCCTGTTTATTACACTTCAGTTCATTTTATGCTTCGTATATTTAATTTGTTGGAATCAGTACTTGCTCCCGTCCTGACAGGATAACGTTGTAGGTATACTTACCGAGGAGGAGTATTTACCATTAAAATCTTTTGATTGCAAATTTTAATTACAAACAGAACAGTGTTACAATGTAGGACTTAGATGTAGTCCTAGGAGTACACTTTTGTTTATCTGGGTCCCTTGTACCGATGGAGCGAGTGGTAATGCGTTGACTCCGTTGACGATCTGACGATGATTATCGGTTCTCTGAATGTCTGAGTTGCTCTGGGTGCTGGAGCTTACGGAGAGGAAGAAGACGTTGAGTGTCTGTATCTGCCTCTCTGTGTGTGTGTGTGTGTTCGTAGGTCCGTAGCCTCTGTCAGAAGGAAATGATCCCTTTATTTATAGTCTGCAGGCTGGCTACTCATGCGCGCATATGTAGGATGCGTCGGTTTATAGGGATGCCACGTGGTGGTTGCTGATGGAGGCGCATGGACGATGTGCTCTGATTGAGGAGTTGAACCCTTCTTATTGCCTTTATGGGCTGCGGCCGAGCTGACACGTAGCAATGGAGAGGATCTTTCAGTTGCTGAGATCTTGGGTGATTAGCACCCTTTCTTAGGCTGAATCGAGTCAAAGGACACGTGTCGTAGGTCCAAGGCTCGAAGATCTCGGATTTGGTGGGGAGTGATCTGATAGGATGCGCCTGGGATTGGACGCATGAGGGGAATTTGGCTTGTAACCTTTAGGAGTCACGAACCAGTCTGGCACACGACTTTTGAAGCACATACGAGGCTTCAGTAGTGACTTTGACTTCTGTCTTTAGGGATCAGAGAAAAGTTTGAGATGCATGGCTTTTGAGACGCATGCAGAGATTTGGGCGCATGGCTGCGGAGGCGCATGCAAAATGGTTGGGCGGCCACGTGGCTTGTAACCACCGGAGGGAAGTAATGATGATGCCGACGTCAGTGACGCTTCGTCTTCTGAAAAAGCTGTCAACTGTTCAGTCCTCGGGGACTGGCTACTGTTGTGTCAGACTTCAGCATTTAATGTTCTTTGATAGGTGATGGGCTGTTGAGTGGGCGCGTTGATCTATGTTCCACTAGGCGTATGGGGGCGCATGGGCGCATCCTTATAAGGTGCTTAGTGCTGGTGGGCGCGTCAGTATGATGCACGGTCTGACCGGCACATCCGTTTGCATGATACGTCTTTATTGGCCCGACTGTTACGTTCTTCGAGTACTTTAAATAGTCGTTTTTTGACTTGGCCGAATTTGAAGGGTCGGGTTCATCACCATTAATTCAAATTCATTGCACGGGGTTCGGAGAGCCCGCCACTTGGCGCATGGGTTTGATTTGCCCGGCCTATAAATATTGGCAAGGAGAGAGTTTGCTTCTCGTTCTCTCACGTCCTCCTAAAATGAATTTGTTTGCTCGAGCACATTCTATTGACGAGATGTTCCCGAGGGTGAAGATGCGATGCATTGTCTTCATTGATGCACTTGAAGGTGACTGTTACATCCAAAAGTCGGAGTCGAGGGCTTCTGAGGCAGGCGAAAGGTGTCTGTTGCATCCAAAGATCGGGATGCTCGAGCCTCGTCTCTGTTATGCTGGAAGAGCCGCAGATCGGAATTGCGGTGCCCCGACTTTGGAGGCTCTTTCCTCTGTCAGAGTGGGTGTTGTCGATTCTGGTTGTGTTGAAAGCCTCCTTTTGCCGGGGTCAATTGCGGTGCTCTCCTCTTCCTTTGGGCTTTGGAGAGCTCTTCTTCCAAATATGAGGTTGATTGCCTACCCTCGTTCTGCTCAATAAATGCTTCATTAAACGAAGCATTTGATCAGGTCGAGGTAAGGCGCATATGCTGAGACTTCATGATGCACATAGCTGAGGCTCTTGAAGAGATGCGCCTAACTGAGATGCCAAAGAAATGCGCCTGACTAAGACGCTGAAGGACGGCACATAACTGAGCTGCCGAAGGGATGCACCTGGCTGAGACGCTGAAGTGATGTGCCAAACTGAGACGCCGAAAAGATGCACCTGTTTGAGAGCGCATGGCGAGATGCGCCCGTTTGAGAGCGCATGGTGGTTGCTGCGCCTGGCTGTAGACTTAGGGTCTTTTCTTTTTGTTGAAGTTCTCCTTTGTACAGTCTTTTTTAGACATGTAATAGACTTTTATATGGAATAAAAATCTTCTTTTAATGTCTAAGCTTTTGTTGTTTGCTGTGCCAAGTACTTCATCTGAGCTTCCTGGCGCATGTAGTGTTAGGCGCATAGGATTTCTGGTTCTAAAATTTTATGCTTCTACAAGACCCCCTTCAAAGTTTCCAAAACTTTTTGTCAAATTTTGGAATACTTTGAATAAGAAGCATGGTGGTGTCTTCAACGGGGCGCATGACTGTTCGGGCGCATGAGTACTCCGCGCATCAGTGATGTGGCGCATGCTCCTCTTAGTTAATGCAAATAATAACGCTTCGAAGTAACCAAAATGATTAATGATGATCTTTTTAGATTTATTTGCAGTTATTACTTCATGGAACCCGAGGTGGCGGCTGATGTCACTCCTCATCGGTTTTTGCGTATGCCTAAGCTTATAAATAGGCATCTGATGGAGAGTGAGGGTTCTTCTCCACTTTGCTTTCTTCTTCTCTAGAGTTCTTCTTTCAAAAAACCCCAATCTTCTTCTTCCACGAGATGGCCCCCAAGACTCCTCGCGGTGGTACTGGCAAGGGGAAGGAGCCTGCGGAGTTCGTCGAGGAGGACGCTCCAGTCACCATCGTGACTCCGGCCGACGTTCGGCCTGCGGTGACGGGAGGGTATGATCTTCCAACTTTTTAGACGAGTTTGAAGCACATGGATGAGTTGCATCATGTTGCTGTGTCCTAACACTTTATCGCCGACGCGCATGGACTTCTGTCCTGATGATGCGCTGAGGTTATTCCGTCGACGCGTTTGGGTTTAGACCCTGATGATACGCCGAAGCTTCCCTGCTGACACGCATGGGTTTAGACCCTGATGCGCCGAAGCTTCCTTGCTGACGAGCATGGGTTTAGACCCTGATGATGCGCCGAAGCTTCCCTGCTGACGCGCATGGGTTTAAACCCTGATGATGTGCCAGGCTGTTTGACACCCCCAATATTTTATCTTCTTAAGGCTTTGTCTGACTTTTATTTTTGCTGTGTCAGTGTCGATGACTATCCCTCTACTGAATAAAGTCCTTCTGGATGCTTCTCTTTGCCAAATGGGAGTTGATTTCGACGAGGAGGTTATTAACCCCGTGAAGGCGGCTATCCTACTGAATCAGCCTTCCGAGAGACTGTTGCAAATTCGGGATCAGTCGTCTGTTTTCCTCCAGAGTACGATGGAGAGCGACAAACTGAAATCCGCTGAGTCCGAGGATGTGACTTTCTTGAAACCTGCCTTTCTATTTGGTGATCGCTTGACCTCCACCGAGGCAAAAGTTCTGAAGATCAAGGAAGACTGGTTCTTCTCTGTGAAGGACATAGTCCTATACATGCGGCAACTTGAACGCCAATTGCCGATGACGGCCTTCTACCGTTTGGCTTCCAAGAGGAGGATGTCATGGGAACTTACTCCTTCTCAAGGAGGGGCAGTGGGGGGTACCCTTTCGATTGATATTACCTCGAATCAAAGGGATACCTTAGCCGCCTTGCGAGTCGGGCCCTCGTTCAGTTGTCGAACTTTGCGCTCTGGGAGCCTTTATAGTGAGGTCCCTAATGACACCTTTGCCTTTGGTGCTTCGACCTTTGCAAATTGGATGTTAACGTCAAAGGTTATGTATCCGAAAGGTGGCTTTAGGGTTGAAGGTTGGTGTCACCACGTGCCGAAGTGGGACAAGTTGACCCTTTGGGTGTTGTCGAAGTTCAAGACTGAGCTTAAAGAGATTGGACTGACGGCCGCTATCCGTGCCATACAGGCCGGCGTGGATCTCAACAAGCATATGTTTCTTGCACTCTTGGAAATGTTTAATATCCAGACTGGCACTTTCTTTACTCTAGTAGGGGAGTTGGGATTGGCTCTCCATGAGATGTACGAGGTGTCCAAGCTTCCCTGGGGCTAGGAACCGTACGAGGAATATTTTTTGACAAATGAAGAGATCCTGGTTCTGGAAAAGAAGGACCCGGAGATGATGGCCGTCTTCAAAGAGGTGGCGAGCCATCATTATCTGCTGCAACGGAAGGACAAAGGTAAGTCACAGCCTCATGTGACTACTTGGAGGGATTATGTCTTCAAGCAGGACCTGGCGGACTCTACGAAGGTTCGGTTTACGACTCCACAGGGACTGAAGCCCGCAGAAGTAACCTCCGAAATGAGCCGACTAGGCGAGAAGGCTCCTCGTTCAAATGAGAGTAGCGAGGATGTATACAGCTTTTTCTGGCATTGTGTGCACCGGATGTCATCCAAGGCAGTGTTGACTGCGTACTTGATGATATGGCTCCGGGACTGTGTGTTCTCAGGTGGGTCAGGCTCTGTGGAGAGGGTGACCCGGAACCTCATTTTGCCAGCAGTGAAACTGGCTTTTGGTCGCCCTTCGGCTCTCCTCCCTGCGATGGTGTGTAACCTACTGCGGGGTTTGAAGGATTTCGCGGATGACGTGGTCCATGAGAGGGGTAGGAAAGACAACTTTCCCCGCGCTGAGCTACCATTCCATTATCTGATAGGATGGTTGATTCTGCATCACCCGAACGTGATGAGTCCGGGTCCTGAAGACGATCACGCTGGAGGTGATACCTTTATCCGCCGCTTCTATAAGAGGAAGTGGCTGCACATCGGCGTCCCCGTCTGTAGAAGAGTCTTGTCTTATCTTCAGGGTGGGAGATTGTCAAGGTCAGTCCCATTTTCAAAGATTTTGAGGCTGACTAAGATTTGGAAGACTCTGGTAAGGATACGATCACTCTGACGAAATGGAGGTTTCGTTGGTTGCAGAATATTTGGCCTTCCCACTTGGCCTACCGAAACCAGAATAAGTGTTATCTGGAGCCATATCTGCCGAGCCGGTTTGCTTGCCAGTTTGGTTACCCCCAGCTAATGTTGCGGAACCCCAGTAACAGTCTGGGGTTTGCTGAAAGTTTGCTCGATGGAGCCCAGGGTTGGCAATATTACAATGCCGGGTGCACTGGGGTTCGTTCTAATACACCAGTTCACAACCCTCGGCCACAGATCCTGTATTCGGCCGTTAAGCTATATTGCGCCATGAATACTGTGCCTCCTGATTATGATAGGGAGACCAGTTTTATCGTTGGAACTCAGCTAGAGGCTACGAAAAATATGTTGGCGGTGGCCCGGTCATATCGTCCACCAGAGTTGACGGGATATCGGGTTGCTGCTGCTGCATCATCGGAAGGCACTCGGGAAGATCCCCCAACTGGGAAGAGGTGGGCTGACGCGGAAGCCGGTTCATATGCACCAAAAAGGTCGAGAAAAATGACGACTCCAAAGGCTACGGGAGTGCCGCCTGTAATGCCAATGGAATCAGTTCCTGCTGAGGTAAAGATGTTCTCCATAATCTGGCCCCTTCTGTCATTTTTGTGACATATGCTTTCCTTTTGTAGGAACCGTTAAAGAAGGAGACCCGGGTTTCAAAATCGGGCGTCAGTAAACCGAAGGAGGTGGCGAGCTCTTCTGATGAACGCATTCCTCCGATTGTAATGTCTTCCGTGGAGGAGAATCCTGACAACGTCGTTTCTGCAGAGATTTTAGTATCTCCAGGTTATGTTGGAAGGGAAGCTGAGGTTGAAGCAATTTCCGGGAGGGTTCAAGCTACCATGGGGACTTCTGACATTGAGGACCCAGTAAATAAGGGGCTTTCGGATGAGGAAGTGGAGTGGAGTTCGTCGACTTTGGATGACGTTACCCCAGAGATAAGTGAGCCTGTTGCAGAAGCAAGAGACATGATTGAAACAGATGAAAGAAATGATTCCCCTCCTTGTCATGATGAGGGGAGGTCGGCTGTATCGTTGTCGAGCCCTACCCCAGACCCAGCAACGGAGGCTGAGGTGGCTGCTGACCAGGAGACAGCGACAGATTCTATCCCCGCGGAGGGATCTGATGAGGAAGGTGAGACTCGTCTGCCGAGCCTGACTCCAAGGGAGCCGAGTCAGGAAAAAAGTATTGATCTCGCTGCTTTTCCAGAGAGGGAAGGTCCTGTACGGCCTGCTGACAGTGCGTTGGAGATGGAGGAGATAGCTCTTGACGTTGGTGGTCCCTCCGAGCTTGGGAAGGGTAAGGGTTTGCTGGAACCTCCCGTTGCTCCTTCCACTTGGGGTACGATATCGACGTCCCTCTCGGCTTCTTTCGCTCTTTTGGCTCCTCGGGCCAGTGGCGAAGTTCAAGCCCCTGTTGAGGGGAAGTCCGTTGATGCCGAGGTTTCAGCCTCGCAGATCGGAGCCGGCGGGTCTTCTTCTGGTCCGCCGTCTAGAGCAGCTTCTCCAACTCCTGCTATGACACCGCAAGTGCTGGCGGATGCGGATGAGTACGTGAAGTTTATCGTTGAGGCGGTGTACAAGATGGTGTAGAGGGGCATATCGACGGTGATGAATGCCAATGGGAGTTTTGAGGCAACAAAAACTATGGCACTCCCTCACATTGGTCTAATACGTTCCCACCAGGGCCATGATCATATGGCCGAGATTCTAGAGGCATCGGTGGCCGAGCTCGACCAGCTGCTTTTCGAGTTTCAGTGTATGTAAGCCCCTGATTTTCAAATTCATTTTTAATTAGTGTTAATTAATTTTTAGTGACAAATTAGCCTTAAAATAATTATTTAGATTTTTAGGAATTTTTCTAGAATTTTTAAATGATTTTAAATAAGTTTTATATATTGAAAATATCAATTTGTAATTTATTTAAATGTTTTAATATCAATTTGCAATTATTAGAATTGTTTTAATACTGTTTTGTAATTATTAGATTTGTTAATATATTGGTTTGCAATTTCCTAATTATTATGTGCAAATTTCTTTTGCACATAAACACTGCGGGGACCTATTTGCAATTACCTAAACTACAGGGACCTAAACGCTAATCCTAAACCTACCCCCCCCCCCCCGACCGACGACCGCCACGCCGACGGGCAGCCCCCGCCATTTCCGGCTGCCCGACCGACCTATCAACCGCCCTTTTCCCCTATAAAACACCGCCCTCTCTCCCCCAGTCAAAACCCTAGCTCTAAACCCCACCACGACCGCCCACACCACCATCACCTCCACTTTTCCCCCACCGGAACCCTAACCCCGACGAACTCCTCGTCCAGCCCCCACGCCGAGTGCCACCACCCCTAACCACCGCCGACGAGTTCGCCCCGACGAGACGCGTCGATCGCCACCGGAGCACCACCGTTCCGACCACTTCTCCGCCGTCCAGACCCTTCGACAGCCACCCCGATCGACTGGACACGTGAGTAGCAGTGTCCTCACGAGTCGTGCGTGTCTCGTGTTGTGTCCATTTTGTTCACCGTGTCTTGGCGAGCGTGAGCGTGGAACTGGACACGTGAGACTCGTGTCGTACGTGTCAAAATCAACCCGGACACTTAGACTCATGTGTCCCTAACTGTCAGGACACAGGGCCGATATGTTTATTTTTTTTTATCTGTTATTCTAACCTAAACCTAATAAAACTAACCTAACCTCTAACCCTAACACTGAGCTCGGGCCGACCCCCTGGCCAGCCCGACCCGATTAAACACCCCCCCGGCTCTGTTGGCTCGAGTTTGAGCCCCCTTTTTGTTCTCTTTTTCTGTTTTCTTTTTTCTTTTCTTTTTCCTTTTGTTTTGTATATATATTTATATATATATGTATATGTATATATGTATTAATGTATGTATATATATATGTATACTGTTTTTTTAACAGTATTTTATATATATGTATATATACTTTATAGTTAGTAAATTTTATGTATATATTTTTATGTGTATATATATTTTTATGTGTATATATATATTATATATATATATATACACTTTATAAATAAGAATTTTCTTGTATATATATATATATTTGTATATATATATAGATACTTTACAATTAAGTATTTTCCCTATACATAGATATATGTACTTTCAACATATGTATGTATATATTTATTTTGAACTTTATTTAAATATTAATATTATTTTTGTACTTTTACCAAGTTATATTTTTATTGTATTTAAATTACTGCAACCATTTGGTGTCCAAGCCTAGCATGGGTATTTGGGCTCAAATGTGTTTTCACACATTCAAGACCTGTACAAGTCATATTGGACTTGATTCATGGCCTTGGGTCCTGTATTTGAACTTTGGTTCAAATTATATACATGGACAAAATATGCAGATAATTAATTATTGTGTGCATTGCTGTTTTTGATTTTCTAAAAATACTTAAAGTATTGCTAAAATTATGGAAAAATAGTTTTTAGATACTATGTTAAGTTGGCTAATTTAGTATAATTTTTGTAGTATTTAATTTACTGTTTTGCCACTAGTTTGGCATATGAAACCAAAACTCATTTTCTGTATACTTAGGAAAACTGATTTTTACAAAATACTTGTACAGGTTAATAAATTCCAGAAAAATTATAATAAATTTCTATGATTAACAAA
Source organism: Iris pallida (assembly GCA_029216955.1). Classification (NCBI taxonomy): domain Eukaryota; kingdom Viridiplantae; phylum Streptophyta; class Magnoliopsida; order Asparagales; family Iridaceae; genus Iris; species Iris pallida. Next base: position 7,237,167 of record JANAVB010030817.1, on the reverse strand, counting down.
GATCACTTTGATACTTTGCTTTAAGAAAAACTAGGCTTTTTGCCTATCTCTAAAATTGTTAGAACACAATAATCTTTTGATTTATTTATTGATTAATTACGACTTGTAGCTTTTTGTGTTATTTGGAGTTTTAGTCGTGTTGAACCCCATCCCTCACTAGTGTAAAGACCCTAAAAAGTTAGTTAACATAGTGTGTCACCCCACATTGGTCTCCTATGCCAAGTTATCATTTTGGCTAGGTGCCCAGTCACAAGTCGTGTTTTACCAATTAGTGTCCTAGTGTTTTAGCTTAGTGTAAAAACTAAGTTGTTGTATTTACTTCTACAGCGACGAATTACTGGACATCCATAGCTTTGTTATCGCAGCTTGTTTTGTTTTGCTTTGCTAGAGGTAAGTACTTTCTATGAACTTTACATATTGTCACATAAATGAACTGCAAACCCCACCATGTTAAATGCTGATCCTTGGGGTAGCAAGTTAGAATCTCTACATGTTGTACTTTCAGTTACTACCATGCTTAGAACAGTCTTGATGTATCTCTCACATGATTAGAATATGGGTTATGGGGAAACTGTTAGTAGTGTACGTGATTATGCCCCCTTCTCCCGTACGTATGTACCGAGCAAGGTTGATATTTTATATGTATACCTTATCGTATGCTTTATCTCAACGCGAATTTGTACGTATGTACATCTGTCGCCGTTTCACTTGTACGGAAGTACATTTCATTATGTGCCCCCAGCACATTGTACATCTATTGACCGATCACGTACCTGCTACAGTTTTAAACATTACATATACATCTGTCTCTATGACATATGTGTCCTTGCCATGATAGACTATGTGATGCCATGCTTTCCCGTTATTTCTCACATGTTCATTCTCATGTTCATTTCCATGTTTCATATGCTAGTTTGCTAGATTTAGTGCTTGCTCCCGTCCTGACAGGATAACGTTGTAGGTGTCCTTACTGAGGAGGAGTTACTCTGCGACTCATACTATGGAGTTACTGCCGAGGACCCGGCTCTGCTTTACGAGGATGTTCCTGCAGGAAACCTCGCCTAGTTGTCTTTTGTTTACTTAGACTTTTGAGAGTAGACATGTATTAGACTACATCATTTTATAACTGGACATGTATCCAGTTTTACATTTCAGTTCACTTGTACTTGGATATTTTACTATATACGACGACTTTTGTGTTTGGAGCATTTATGATTCTTCTTCACTTATAGAACTGTTAGTACATTTAGTCTTATCCTGTTGTCTTTAGAACAGCTTACTACGTTTTATCTCAACGTAGGCTGGACATGACTCGGCCTGGCCCAACAATTTGGGTAGCGGATCGTGACATGTTTTTAGTGGTGGCCCACGCAGGTCCTGACTAAACTGTTTGGTTACGTTATTGTACCAAGCATGCCTGCAATTAGGAACTTAAGGTAATTAGACAACATTAGGAAAGACGCATAGAACACTTAGAGGAATGCTAGGATTGCAATATAGGAAATACATCACATGTTTGCTATTATAATTAGATTTTTCTTGCATATGATAGCTTACTTTAAACAAGTCCTTATAAGTCTTTTTATGTGTAATTTAGATGGTGCTTACTCGTTCGTCCCAGTATGTTACCTCCGAGAATGGGGCCCTTCATATCCAGTCAGCTGACCGGTTGACTGATACACCTCCACCTACCACATTCCCCCACTCCACAGATCCACAGACCCAGATACCACCTTCCACATCCCAGTCCCAGCAGGACTCGATACTTCCACCACCCCCTATCACTATACCCACCCAGGCTTCCGTCACACTCGACGGGACCCAGCTGCTCACACTGATCCAGGGGTTCCTAACAACCCATCAGGAGCAGACTACCCTACTCCGCCAGAGCATGGAGCGTTCTGAGGGACGTCTCGTGGTCCCACCACATGTAGAGCCACGGCAGAGAGCGGGGACGGTCAAGGACTTCATGGGTTTGAATCCCAAGGAGTTCTCAGGGACTGAGGGCATAGTAGTAGCTGATGACTGGCTAGATTCTGTAGAGAGGAAGCTTCTGGGAGTTAGGATGCCGGATGACCTTCAGGTCGAGGCAGCAGGATTTCTGCTGATAGACTTAGCCGGAGTCTGGTTCAGGAATGAGCCGTTGTTCGCGAGAGGTAGAGCCACCTGGGACCAGTTCAAGACCCAGTTCAAGAAGAAATTCTTCTCGACCACTGCTAGAGTAGCCATGGGGCTACGATTCCAGTACATCCAGCAGGGGAACCGTTCTGTTGATGACTATGTGGGAGAGTTTAGTCATCTGAGCCGTTTTGCTCCTAGTCTGGTTGCTGATCCAGAGGAGATGACCCGTAGGTTTTGCCATGGTCTAGTTCCAGACATTGGCATCCTTATAGTGGCGAACGGTACGACTGACTACTACCAGAGCCTAGAGTTGGCCCGGAGTATTGAGGAGCGTCTTCTGTCATGCAAGAGGCCGGCTTCTGTACAACATGAGGGACCGTCCAAGCGTCAGGCTTTCCAGCAGAGAGCGCCGACGCCACCCCAGCAGACTTACCGTCCCTCTACACCACATCATCAGACCCCGCCAGTTAGAGCCCCGGGACCCCGGCATCAGCAGCAGCAGCAGCAGAGGGGAGCTATATGTTCTTTCTGCGGAAGACCAGGGCATGATCACACCGTCTGCAGGAAGAGGTTGAAGCAGTATTTAGCTTGTGGGTCTGCCGCCCATCAGATTCGAGAGTGCCCAGTAGTGAAGACTAGAGGACCGCTCCCGACTCAGCAGCAGAGGTTCGGGCAGCATCTGCAGCAGCAGAAGGGACCTCAGGGGAGGGTTTATAGTCTAGCCATTGAGCCGAAGCCGGAGCAGGTTTCGGAGCCGGATTACTTAGCTGACGTCATCACAGGTCATATTTATTTGCATACTTTTCTAGCTGTATGTTTGTTTGATTCTGGTGCATCTCATAGCTTCCTATCATTAGAGTTTATGCATAAACATCATCTAGTAGCTACATCTACTGCGGAGATTAATAGAGTGATGACGGGAGGAGGACCAGTGCCTATTAGATCTATCTATAGATGTTCTATTTTTATAGCTGGGAGAGAGTTCAGAGGGCGATTCTTTATGATGCCGCTTCCCAGTTATGATATCATATTGGGGATGGACTGGCTTAGCTATGCCCATGCATCTATAGATTGCCATGAGGGTAGTATTGTGTTCAGTCCCCCAGGCACAGTACCATTCAGTGTCAGGAGGACAGGGCCGGAGATCAGCCTAGAGCCGAACTGTTGTGCGACAGTCGGGGACGCAGCATCGCCACACCCTATCATTAGGGAGTTTATGGATGTATTCCCAGAGGATCTTCCAGGACTTCCGCCTGACAGAGATGTGGAGTTCACTATAGATCTAGTGCCGGGTTCATCACCAGTATTCCGGGCTTGCTATAGAGTGAATCCCAGGGAGGCCATAGAGATGAAAGAGCAGATTGATGACCTGTTGAAAAAGGGTTTCATTCGATCCAGTGCTTCTCCATGGGGAGCACCAGTGCTCTTTGTGCCTAAGAAGGATGGTACAGTCCGGTTGTGTATTGATTATCGGGCCTTGAATGCTATCACCATCAAGAACAAATATCCTCTGCCCAGGATAGATGATTTGTTCGACCAGTTGAGCGGGACGAAGGTGTTTTCCAGGATAGACTTGAGATTCGGGTACCACCAGGTGAAGGTTAGGCCAGCAGACATCCAGAAGACGGCGTTCAACACGAAGTACGGGCAGTACGAGTTTCTGGTGATGCCATTTGGTCTCACAAATGCGCCAGCTGTCTTTATGAACTTGATGAATAAGACATTTCACCAGTATCTGGATAAGTTCGTCGTAGTGTTCATCGACGACATCCTGATATACTCAAAGACGCCAGAGGAGCATGCAGAGCACTTGCGGATAGTTTTGGGGATTCTGAGGCAGGAGAGATTGTTTGCCAAATTGCCGAAGTGCGAGTTCTTTTTAGACCGAGTGGAGTTTCTCGGCCATGTAGTCACTGGAGATAGAATCTCGGTGGATCCCAGGAAGATTGCTGCAGTTGAGACGTGGAAGGCTCCGACGTCAGTTTCAGAGATCAGGAGCTTTCTAGGTTTAGCAGGCTATTACAGAAAGTTTGTCCAGGACTTTGCTAGGATAGCTGAACCCATGACGAAGCTGACGCGGAAGGACGCAGAGTACATTTGGTCAGAGGACTGCCAGCGGCATTTGAGGAGCTGAAGAGGAGGCTGACGACCGCTCCAGTTCTGACTTTACCTTCAGGTTCTGGAGGTTTCACCATATACAGTGATGCTTCTGGGAAGGGGCTAGGATGTGTTCTACAGCAGCATGGGAAAGTAATTACTTATACATCTAGGCAGTTGCGGACTCATGAGAGGAATTATCCTACCCATGACCTAGAGTTAGCTGCGGTGATCTTTGCACTCAAGTTATGGAAACATTACTTATACGGAGAGCGTGTGGAAATCTTTACTGACCACAAAAGCTTGAAGTATGTGTTCACGCAGAAAGAGCTGAACATGAGGCAAAGACGATGGTTGGAGTTGATGAAGGACTTCGACATCGATTTACAGTATCACCCCGGGAAGGCAAATGTGGTGGCGGATGCGCTGAGCAGGCATCCGATGGCATGGTATCTGATGATTGATCGGCATTTGCGGGAGGATCTGGAGAAGCTCGGTATCGAGCTAGTTCGGCCAGGATCAGTGATACAGATGATGGCACTTGACATTCAGTCAGGTTTGATGGAGCAAATCAGGGAGGCACAGTCTACAGATGAGAGCCTTCGCAGACTTCGACCCCAGGCATTAGCTGGTTTGCTGGATGACTTCACTATAGCAGAGGATGGATCCCTGAGGCATGGCAGCCGATTGTGCGTGCCAAAGGGAGAGCTAGTAGAGGCAGTCTTGCAGGAGGCACACCGATCGAGATATTCTATTCACCCTGGTGCTAACAAGATGTACCGTGACTTGCGGGAACATCTTTGGTGGCACGGAATGAAGAGGGATGTATCACGTTTCATCTCGAGATGCCTAGTTTGCCAGCAGGTCAAGGCAGAGCACCAGAGGCTAGCTGGTTTGTTGCAGCCGTTACCCATTCCCGAGTGGAAGTGGGAACATATTACGATGGACTTCGTTTCGGGGCTTCCTCATTCCCAAGGAGGGAAGGATGCCATCTGGGTCATCGTAGATAGGCTGACGAAGTGTGCGTACTTCATACCCTTCAAGGTGGGGCTTTCCACCGAGAAGTTGGCGGAGCTATACATGCAGCAGATAGTGCGCCTACACGGAGTGCCGGTGAGCATCGTGTCAGACAGAGACAGTAGATTTACATCCCACTACTGGAGGAGCTTGCAGGAGGAGTTGGGCAGTAGGCTCAAGTTCAGTACGGCGTACCACCCACAGACAGATGGACAGTCCGAGAGGACGATACAGACACTGGAGGATATGCTGAGGACTTGCGTGCTAAACTTCGGAGGATCATGGGAGAGCCATCTGCACTTGGTAGAGTTTTTATACAACAACAGCTACCAGGCCAGTATTGGTATGTCTCCTTTCGAGGCGCTATATGGACGACGATGCCGCACACCACTCTTTTGGGATGATGTCGGAGACAGAGTTATGCTTGGGCCAGAGATGATCACGGATGCAGCAGAGAAAGTCGGGATGATCAGAGACAGGCTCAGAGTAGCTCAGGACAGGCAGAAACACTAGGCTGATGCTAGTCGCAGGCCGATGGAGTTCGCAGACGGTGATATGGTGCTAGTGAAGATATCACCTACCAGAGGGACGATCCGGTTCGGACGAGGAGGGAAGCTGAGCCCCAGATACATCGGGCCGTTCGAGGTACTTGGCAGGATCGAAGAGGTAGCTTACAGGGTTGCACTTCCACCCAATCTAGCAGGAGTTCACGACGTCTTTCACGTATCTTAGCTGAGGAGATATGTTCCAGACCCCAGTCATGTGCTAGATCATTCAGAGTTGGAGGTCGGACCGAGCCTTACAGTTTCTGAGCAGCCAGTGGAGATATTAGATCGGAGAGAGAAGAGGCTGAGGAACAAGGTTATACCCCTAGTACGAGTAGCTTGGAGCCGTCACTCCCCAGGTGAATCTACTTGGAAGAGGGAGTCGGACATGAGGGAGAAATTCCCTTACTTGTTCGATCCAACCGCTGCGAGGGAACCACTCGTTCCCGCTTGATACCTTAGAGATTAGTTTTGATCGCAGCCTTAGTCATTTTGTTGCATTGCTTGCTATGTTAGATTATTGTCGGGTCTTCAATCCTTGTGAATTTCGAGGACAAAATTTTTCAAGGAGGGAAGACTTGTAAGCCCCTGATTTTCAAATTCATTTTTAATTAGTGTTAATTAATTTTTAGTGACAAATTAGCCTTAAAATAATTATTTAGATTTTTAGGAATTTTTCTAGAATTTTTAAATGATTTTAAATAAGTTTTATATATTAAAAATATCAATTTGTAATTTATTTAAATATTTTAATATCAATTTGCAATTATTAGAATTGTTTTAATACTGTTTTGTAATTATTAGATTTGTTAATATATTGGTTTGCAATTTTCCAATTGTTATGTGCAAATTTCTTTTGCACATAAACACTGCAGGGACCTATTTGCAATTACCTAAACTACAGGGACCTAAACGCTAATCCTAAACCTACTCCCCCCCCCCCGACCGACGACCGCCACGCCGACGGGCAGCCCCCGCCATTTCCGGCTGCCCGACCGACCTATCAACCGCCCTTTTCCCCTATAAAACACCGCCCTCTCTCTCCAGTCAAAACCCTAGCTCTAAACCCCACCACGACCGTCCACGCCACCATCACCTCCACTTTTCCCCCACCGGAACCCTAACCCCGACGAACTCCTCGTCCAGCCCCCACGCCGAGTGCCACCACCCCTAACCACCGCCGACGAGTTCGCCCCGACGAGACGCGTCGATCGCCACCGGAGCGCCACCGTCCCGACCACTTCTCCGCCGTTCAGACCCTTCGACAGCCACCCCGATCGACTGGACACGTGAGTAGCAGTGTCCTCACGAGTCGTGCGTGTCTCGTGTTGTGTCCATTTTGTTCGCCGTGTCTTGGCGAGCGTGAGCGTGGAACTGGACACGTGAGACTCGTGTCGTACGTGTCAAAATCAACCCGGACACTTAGACTCCTGTGTCCCTAACTGTCAGGACACAGGGCCGATATGTTTATTTTTTTTTATCTGTTATTCTAACCTAAACCTAATAAAACTAACCTAACCTCTAACCCTAACACTGAGCTCGGGCCGACCCCCTGGCCAGCCCGACCCGATTAAACACCCCCCCCCCGGCTCTGTTGGCTCGAGTTCGAGCCCCCTTTCTGTTCTCTTTTTCTGTTTTCTTTTTTCTTTTCTTTTTCCTTTTGTTTTGTATATATATTTATATATATATATGTATATGTATATATGTATTAATGTATGTATATATATATATATGTATACTATTTTTTTAACAGTATTTTATATATATGTATATATACTTTATAGTTAGTAAATTTTATGTATATATTTTTATGTGTATATATATTTTTATGTGTATATATATTATATATATATATATACACTTTATAAATAAGAATTTTCTTGTATATATATATATTTGTATATATATATATAGATACTTTACAATTAAGTATTTTCCCTATACATAGATATATGTACTTTCAACATATGTATGTATATATTTATTTTGAACTTTATTTAAATATTAATATTATTTTTGTACTTTTACCAAGTTATATTTTTATTGTATTTAAATTACTGTAACCATTTGGTGTCCAAGCCTAGCATGGGTATTTGGGCTCAAATGTGTTTTCGCACATTCAAGACCTGTACAAGTCATATTGGACTTGATTCATGGCCTTGGGTCCTGTATTTGAACTTTGGTTCAAATTATATACATGGACAAAATATGCAGATAATTAATTATTGTGTGCATTGCAGTTTTTGATTTTCTAAAAATACTTAAACTATTGCTAAAATTATGGAAAAATAGTTTTTAGATACTATGTTAAGTTGGCTAATTTAGTATAATTTTTGTAGTATTTAATTTACTGTTTTGCCACTAGTTTGGCATATGAAACCAAAACTCATTTTCTGTATACTTAGGAAAACTGATTTTTACAAAATACTTGTACTGGTTAATAAATTCCAAAAAAATTATAATAAATTTCTATGATTAACAAAGATCACTTTGATACTTTGCTTTAAGAAAAACTAGGCTTTTTGCCTATCTCTAAAATTGTTAGAACACAATGATTTTTTGATTTATTTATTGATTAATTACGACTTGTAGCTTTTTGTGTTATTTGGAGTTTTAGTCGTGTTGAACCCCATCCCTCACTAGTGTAAAGACCCTAGAAAGTTAGTTAACATAGTGTGTTACCCCACATTGGTCTCCTATGCCAAGTCATCATTTTGGCTAGGTGCCCAGTCACAAGTCGTATTTCACCAATTAGTGTCCTAGTGTTTTAGCTTAGTATAAAAACTAAGTTGTTGTATTTACTTCTACAGCGACGAGTTACTGGACATCCATAGCTTTGTTATCGCAGCTTGTTTTGTTTTGCTTTGCTAGAGGCAAGTACTTTCTACGAACTTTACATATTGTCACATAAATGAACTGCAAACCCACCATGTTAAATGCTGATCCTTGGGGTAGCAAGTTAGAATCTCTACATATTGTACTTTCAGTTACTACCATGCTTAGAACAGTCTTGATGTATCTCTCACATGATTAGAATATAGGTTATGGGGAAACTGTTAGTAGTGTACGTGATTATGCCCCCTTCTCCCGTACGTATGTACCGAGCAAGGTTGACATTTTATATGTATACCTTGTCGTATGCTTTATTTCAACGCGGATTTGTACGTATGTACATCTGTCGCCGTTTCACTTGTACGGAAGTACATTTCATTATGTGCCCCCAGTACATTGTACATCTATTGACCGATCACGTACCTGCTACAGTTTTAAATATTACATATACATCTGTCTCTATGACATATGTGTCCTTGCCATGATAGACTATGTGATGCCATGCTTTCCCGTTATTTCTCACATGTTCATTCTCATGTTCATTTCCATGTTTCATATGCTAGTTTGCTAGATTTAGTGCTTGCTTCCGTCCTGACAGGATAACGTTGTAGGTGTCCTTACTGAGGAGGAGTTACTCTGCGACTCATACTATGGAGTTACTGCCGAGGACCCGACTCTGCTTTACGAGGATGTTCCTGCAGGGAACCTCGCCTAGTTGTCTTTTGTTTACTTAGACTTTTGAGAGTAGATATGTATTAGACTACATCATTTTGTAACTGGACATGTATCCAGTTTTATATTTCAGTTCACTTGTACTTGGATATTTTACTATATACGACGACTTTTGTGTTTGGAGCATTTATGATTCTTCTTCACTTATAGAACTGTTAGTATATTTAGTCTTATCCTGTTGTCTTTAGAACAGCTTACTACGTTTTATCTCAACGTAGGCTGGACATGACTCGGCCTGGCCCAACAATTTGGGTAGCGGGTCGTGACAGTGTATCCAGCGAAATGATCTCTCCGCCCTGATAGGCACAGAAAAGGAGAAGTTGATCGCTGAAACTGAGTCATCTTATCAGGCCACCGTGGCTGTCTGGGAACGCGAGGTGGCTGAAACTGAGGCTGCGGTGGAGAGGCTATCTCAGTCCACGCAGGAGAAGGTGGAGTTGCGAGCTGCATTGGACGCTATTATAGCGGAGGTTAATGCCAAGATTTGCCTCATTGAAGACCAGCGGGCCCAACTCTTGTTAGATGCTGAGCGAGTCCAAGCTGAACATGTAGCATCTAAGGAGGAAGAAGCGGCTTTCACCCACCGGGCTTTCCCTGGCCCAGCTGCGGCAACAGTTGGACGAGAAGCATGAGGATGACACTTCTCCTGAGGCCATAGAAATGATGCGTCAAGAAGCCGAACGTCGAGTCCTGGCGACCGCAGAGACTCGGGCGGCAGCCTTGAAGCGTCGGATCGAAGAGCTTTCAGCCAATCCTGGTGATGCTTAGGGATTGTAGTCTCTCCTTTTTTTGTTATTTTGTGTAATTTGCAACTCCTACTGGGGATGTAATTCTTTACTTTTAAATAAAGAATGAAGAGTTTTGTCGTGTGTTCATTCTTGCAGTCATGAACTGGATGATTTGTGTGGACCTATTATCTTTTGTGCACCTTAGTTTTTAGGTACAGATAATAAGTTTAGAAGAACCGACATGTTTGCTCAGAGGTAATGTAGATGTGGCAAATATAGGGTTCAAATGGTGGAATCTTCCTACTCAGAGGTGTTATGGACGTGGTAGGAATGACTTCTGGGGGGTACGCAGAACTACTCAGAGGTGATGTGGACATAGAAGTTCTGCGATCAATGTACGGCAACACAGGATTTGTCTGTACGGAATGTTTACTCAGAGGTAATGTGGACGTGGTAAACATGATGGGTAGCGTAGTCTTACGGAGCATTGGATTTCGCTTTGTAGGGCGTAGAGGAGCAACTCAGAGGTAATGTGGACGTGGTTGTCCTTCTATTGGAGGATAGAATGCCATGGAACAGCTGGGTTCCGGAAGCGTAAGATTTTGTGGAAGGGAGGTGTACGTGAGCCCTGATGATTGGGTCCACAGACTCCCTTGTTGGGTGGAGATAGAAGTACGTATCTGAAAGATGTCAAGAGTAGTACTTCTTTAGGAACTTGCCGTTGATGGGCATCATAAACAAGTTCCCGTTTGATCGGGCGAGGCGGTAAGCACCATTTGAGTATACCGTCTCTATGATAAAAGGTCCCTCCCATTTGGGCTCGAACTTTCCTGGTGTTTTGTTTGTCAACACCATCGGCCTCCTGACTGCCAGAACCAGGTCGCCTACTTGGAAAGTCCTCTGCTTGACCTTCTTGTTGAAAGCCTGTGATATACGGGCTTGATAGAGTTCGATACGCTGTTGAGCTAGGAGACATTTTTCGTCAAGTACCTCCAGTTCTTACAGACGGCGACATTGATTATCTTCCTCTATGAGTTGATTTATGATCGCTACACGGAGTGAGGGTATATGGATCTCGAGAGGCAGTACCGCTTTGCTCCCATAGACTAAGGAGAATGGTGTGTTGTCCGTCGGGGTCCGTACCGTTGTACGGTAGGCCCAAAGGCATTCGCCCAGCTTTTTGTCCCAGTTGCGTTTGTTGGATGACACAACTTTTTGAGTAGCCTGACGATAGTATTGTTAAATGCCTCGGCCAATCCATTTCCTGCCAGATTGTAGGAGGTCGATACCACATTCTGAATACGATTCTTGTCACAGAATCTGCTAAAAACATGGCTGATGAATTATGGACCGTTATCGTGGATAATCCTCCGAGGTACTTCGAAACGGTAGATGACATGGTGCTTGATGAAGCTGACCACCCTAGAGCTCTTTACTGCCAGTAGAACTGCTTCTGCCCATTTGGAGAAGTAGTCGGTGATGGCTAAGATGAAACGGTGTTCCCTCGATGAAGTAGGGGTGATCGGTCCTACAATGTCCATGCCCTAAGCTTCGAAGGGCCAAGAGGCGATCGTAGGATGTAGTGGTTCCGACGGTGTATGGATGAAGTCAGCATGGAGCAGGCAAGCATGGCATTTCTTAGCATAGTCGACAGCGTCGACTGCCATGGTTGGCCAGTAGTAACCCATGTGCCGCAGTCGATCCTGCAACTTAGGCCCAGGTTGATGAGCCCCGCAAGTTCCATCGTGCGCTTCTCGAAGGGCTTCGGCTACTTCCTCGTTGGATAAACATCGAAGGAGAAGTCCATCGTAGGAGCGTCGATACAGCATTTTAGTAGCTATATCGTAATAAAATCGAAGGGAATGCCTCCTGACTGAGACGGCTTCCTTCGGGTCTTCTGGAAGAATTTCGTAGATAGCAAAGTCGATGAACGGGAACCTCCAGTCTCGGACATTAACACCAGCACATGTTGACATGGCATAGGCCATTTGTGAGCATAGATTGTTTTTAGGACAGACTAAGTCTCGATCAACTACCATGACGTAGTGCTGAGTCCCGAGGGGTGCCGCCAACGAGGCTGCGAGGCCAGCCAGAGCGTCGGCCTCCAGGTTTTGTAAACAGGGTACGTGTTCTATGAAGAATTTGGTAAAGGTTGAAATAATGTTCAATGCAACTTCATGGCAAGGAACCAGATCTTCATGGCGAAATTTGTATTGCCCTCTGATCTGGTTAACGACGAGTTTTGAGTCGTCGTAGGCTTCCAGATGATCCACCCCCAGCTGTTGCGCCAGTTGGAGTCCCATGATGAGAGCGTTGTACTCGGCAACATTGTTAGGGCACGTCTTCGAAATGGAGTAAGCATGCTGGACGACCAGCTGATCGGAGGAGTCTAAGACTACCCCCACTCCGGTGATGATTTGGCCTTTGGAGCCTGTTCTAGAAGCGCCATCGAAAAACATCCGCCAGACGGAGCTTTCTTCGGTGACATTTGATTCTTGGACCTCATCCGGGATGTCTTCATAGAGTCTGGAGGACTCTGGGATGGGGTACGCGGCTAAAAAGTCGGGTAGAGTTTGACCCTTAACGACTTTTTGTGGAACGAATATCATGTTGTACGGCGTCAAAAGGATCGCCCATGTAGCTAGCCGAAAGTTCAATGATCCTGGCTTTGTCATGAGAACCCTGAGTGGATTGACTCGGGAGATGACATGAATTGTCTGGCACGAGACATAATGGCGAGTCTTCTGGATGGAGAACACCAAAGCCAGATACTCCTTTTCAACGGGGTTGTACCGGTGTTTGCCCCCAATCAGTATCCTATTGAGGCAGTAGATAGCTTGCTCGTAGCCCGCATCATTGTTCTGAGCAGCAGAGCTTCGAGAGAATGATCCATGGCACGAACGTAGAGGAGAAATGGTTTACCGACGATGGGTGCCACCAGGACGGACAGGCTTGTCAGGTAAGCTTTGATATCGTCGAAAGCTTGCTGGCATTCTTCTGTCCAGACGTAGGAGACTCCCTTCTTCATGAGCTGGGTGAAGGGTTGGCATTTTCCGGAAAGGTTTGCTATAAACCTTCGGATGTATGCCAGACGCCCCTGCAGGCCTCGAAGTTCTCGAAGGTTCTTCGGAGGGTCCATATCAAGGATAGCCTTGGTCTTCTCGGGATCGACATGAATGCCTTTTGCCATAATAATGAAGCCCAGGAACTTTTCGCTAGAAACCCCAAGGAAGGATTTAGCGGGGTTCATCTTGAGTTGGTGCGCTCGCATGAGATCAAAGACTGTTTTCAGGTCTTGTAGGTAATCTTTTTTGAGACGACTCTTGACAGCGATATCATCGACATAGCACTCAACTGTCTTGCAAAGATGTTGATGGAAAATGGTACTCATAGCTCGTTGGTATGTAGCACCAGCGTTCTTCAAGCCAAAGGGCATCACTGTGTAGCAGAAAATTCCCTTCGGAGTCTTGAATGACGAGTGTTTTGCGTCATCGGGGAACATCTTGATCTGATTGTAGCCCGAATATCCGTCCATGAAAGACATGCGTTCGAAGCCACATGTATTGTCGATCATCACGTCAGTAATTGGAAGCGAGAATTCGTCCTTCGGGCAAGCGGTGTTGAGGTCCCTGAAGTCGATGCAGACTCGTATCTTCCCATTCTTCTTGGTGACAGGGACGACGTTGGCTACCCAATCCAGGTGTTGTTCTTCACGGATAAACCTGCTGGTTAGAAGTTTGTCTACCTCTTGATCGATAGCGTTCATAATGTCAGGATGAAAACGTCGTTGTTGCTGCTTTATAGGCTTGGCATCAGGTAAGATGTTGAGCCTATGCATCGCGATCTGAGGATCAAGTCCCGGCATATCTTCATAGCTTCAGGCGAAGACGTCGATATATTCTTTAGCCAATTGGACCAAAGATTCCCGGTCTTCTCCTTTTAGGCTTTTGCTGATGAAGATGGGTTTGGAAGAAGATCCATCCCCAAGGTCGATCTGCTCGACTTCGTCTTCGGTAGAGGGTTCACGTAATTCAAAACGAGACTTCCACTGAGCTCCTAGGCATTGAGCCCAAGGTTCTTCCTCGAAGAATTCTGGTGTTTGGTCTTCGCCTTCATCTTCTTGAGATTGTGTAGATGCCATGTTGACTGATAGCACCTTCTTGAAGACTGAGCCGATACTGGTATCGGAATCCCAAGTTGATGCTTCGGACGAATGAGAATATTCTACTTCTTCCACCTTCGAACTCTCTGGAGTTGTCGGTGGCGTTACGTAGCCTACCTCCCATCGAGTTCGATGATAGTAATCCTGCGGCTTTCCTTTAGGTGTTGGGAGCCGGAGAGGAAGACGTCGACCATTGCCATAGTTCATGCCTTTGTTGCTTTTTAGGTCGTAACCCATCTTTTGGATGAGGTACTTTGCCTTGTCCATGTACCGATAGACTTGTATTCTGCCGGTATCTGGTACTTGCTCGAGTGGTGGAAGGTCTTGATGACGCTCGACTTTGCCGAAGATGATGGATTCTTCGTCTCGATTCTGTGGTAGGACTACAAAATAGACCCCTTGGGACGGGACTATGTGATTTACATGATTGACGGTCGTTATTTGTGTTTGCAATGACCGTAGAGCGTTATCTAATGTATACATGGCATTCCAATGTGGAAGACTAGAATAATTAAAAGATACTCTATTATTGATGAAACATGAGATTTTATCCTGCGGGATTACATTGTCCAGAGAGGGTGCATCTACATCAGCAGATATATATTTCTCTAGCTCTTCATCTGTGAGTACTGGGGTTGGATCGAGAAAGTCCATCGCAGCTTTGACCTTGGAGTCCGAGAGGGCTATGTGGGCCTTCTCCGGCGGCTTGGATAAGACGGATGATTGCGGAGGCTTGCCTTTAAGACGCACCTTCAGAGGTGCCTCAACTGCGCCTTCAGTGATTGGTGTCTTCCCTTGTAGTTTTGCCACAGGGGGAGCCGATGTTTGAGGCGACTTTTCCTTGAGCCGTATCTTCAAAGGAGCTTCAGTAGGTGTTCTACCCAAAGCAGTTGGTGCTTTTCCATGTAGCTTGATGGTCATGGGAGGCAGCATCTGAGGCGGTTTTCTTTTGAGTCAAATTTTCAAAGGAGCGTCGGGAATCACCTCTGGCTCCATGTCCGGCTCTGCTACTGCTTCTGTTTCGTCGTCAGCATCATTAGCTTCCCCTTCGTCGGGCGACTTGTACATGATAGAAATAGTGAAGTAGGCTTCGACCCCCTTGAAAGGGTCAATGTCCGCGAACTCCGTCCGGATGATGTCGTTGGTGGACACATACTTCATACATTGGTGGAGTGTGGATGGTACCACCATGTACTCATGCAGCCACGGACGACCCAGTAAGAGGTTGTAGTTGACGTCAGCGTCCACGACATAGCAAGTCACCTCGGTTCTGAGGTTACCGATATGACACTTCAGCCGTATTTTGCCCAGCGGCTCACTTTTGCTAGCATTGAAGCCGCTGATTGTGGTGTTGGAAGGCACCTGACGGTACATTGGGATCCCCAGTGTTGAGAGTAGCGTCTTCGGGATGATGCTGAGGGAAGACCCTGGATCGATCTGAATCCGTTTCATCTTAACGGAACCGACATACCCTGTGTAATACAGTGGTCTGTTGTGTCGGTTGTGCTTGAGCAGCATGTCTTGTTGGGTGAAGGTTATGTTGGGGATAACCTCATCCGCACAATGGCAGTGCACACATGTAGTCGAGAGATCTTCAGGCTGCTTGACCTGACTGATGAAGGACTCAGTATCCTTCAGAGCTTCACAGAGAGCTTCACGAGTGTCCTTGAAAAGACGAAGAAGCTCAAACAGAGATAGATGGGCAGGAGTACTGGCAAGTTGTGCAAGTATGTCGAAGTTGTGGGGCTTGGTTAGCCCTGAAGAATTTTTCCTTCGTTAAGGCTTGTCGAAACAGGCCTCTACATGCTTCTGTTTATTGGCTGCTGGAGGTTTGGATGGACCTCCTTCTTCGGCAGCAGGGGCAGTACAGGGAGGCACCACCTCGACGGCAGCTTCGTCGGGCTGGACGTTCAGCTGCGAACGGGTTTGTACAGGAAGATCCTCCTCCGCGGAGGAAGAGACCATGCGGCAAGACTTGATCTTCTTGCCCTTAGCTTTGGAGGTAGAGCGTACCCCCGGTTGAGTAACCTCGGAGACGAGATCGGGATGAACCCATAAGACCTCTCCCCAAGATGTGGTGAGTGGGATGAGTCCACTCACGTTGTCACGAGTAGGTGGTAGATTGACCACCTCCATTGTCGCCTTTAGGATGGGGACGACACCATCTTGCGTTGTGGTTGGCGGCAAGGTGCCAAATTGGAGTGACACCAGGTTGGCCGAGACCATTTTTTCCTCGTAGTCGACGGAGATAACATCTGCAATGATCATGCATTGAATGTAGTTCTTGAGGACGTAGCAGTCCTTAGTTGGATGTCCGACAAACCGATGGTAGTGATAGTACCTCGGATGGTCCACTTTTCCAACCTCGTCGGGACGTTTTGGGTCCGGCAACTTGATCTTGTCACCCTGCTTCAATATCTCGAGGAGTTGCAGTGTGTCTTCATCGTTGAAAGAATAAACCTCCTTTGGCCTTGGTGCAAGTGGAGGCTTCTGAGTCGATGCCGATGCACCTTTGGAGGCATTGACAGTCAACGCCTGCTTTTCCTTCGTCTCTCGTCCAGGTTTGTTGGCTGCGGGTCATTTTCCCTTGTCCTCAAAGGCAGGAAAACTGACTCCCAGAAGACGAGCATTGGACGCCTTTTTTCAGCTGCTTCGGCCTCGATGATCAAGGAACTCCAGTCGGGAGGAGTGGAGTTGAGCCAGAGTTTGATCGTAGGCAGCATGTTCATGCTACAGGAGGAGAGGAGTGCATGTTCTGGCATACCCAGGGGCAGTCTGAAGCAGGCTTGTCGGAACCGTTCGATGAATGCTCGAACTGTTTCCTTCTCCTTCTGACGTATCTCTGTAAGAGACGCCATTGTCATGTCCTTCCCTCCGTCGTAGAAACGATCGAAGAAGAGACGCGTCAAGTTGTCGAAGGAAGATATGGAGTTGTCGGGAAGACTGCAGTACCAGTCGTAAGCTACTCCTTTCAACGCTTTGACAAATATGCTGGTGAGTAGCGCGTCTTCCTTCGGGAGATGTCCCGTTTGAGACTAGAAGTACGTCAGGTAGCGACGCGGAGAGTCCCTCCCGTCGTATGGCATCAATATTTGTAATTTATATTTGGGGGGATAAACCACTTTATTCCATTCGAGGGGATATGGTTGTGGGATCCCCATCTTCTGGCGCTCCTCCTGTCTGTTCTTGGACTCAAAGCGCTCACGTAAGTCCCTGATCATCTCGACCACGTCTTCTGTGGAGCTGGGAGTCGAAGAAGGTGGTACAGCCTAGAGTTGAGCATTTGATGGCTCCGACGTCCGTGTTGCTTCGCGGCGATCTGTATCCAAGGATACCCGTTGAAGGGGTACACTTAATTCTCTATTGGCCCCTGGGTCAGGACCAGTAGATGGTGCCCTGGCCAAAGCTGACCGTATCTCAAACACTGCTTGAGTCAGTATTTGTATGGAGGCAGATTGGGTTTTGAGTCCCCCCTCCAAGGTATCCATGCGCTGGACAAGGTCTGCTGGCGGCGCATCTGGCTCGGCATCACCCCCAGTCATGTATACTATCATGACACGGCTGGAAGTGGATGGATCGGTTGAGGTTTCACTTTCGGCCTCACTCTCCTGTAGGAGAGTTGCCCCTCCTGGAGCTTCGTCTTGGCTACCTCCAGCTATGTCCTGGAGGATATCTTCGCCTTCGGAAAGGACTTGGCTACCCTCATCTGTGCTCTGGAGGACGTCTTCGTCTTCAGGAGGACGATCAGCAAGGACTTGGCTACCCCCAGCTATGTTCTGGAGGAGGGGTTTGACTATCCCCAGCTTCCTCCAAGATCTTCTTTCTCCCCTGAGTGCCTTCAAACACTCCAAAGGACGGGACAGTCGTCTTGGCTTTTCTTGGCTGGCTCTTGGATGAGGACACAGTCGAGGAGCTACCAGTCGCCTTCCTAATTGATGGGGAGTTGGAGACCACATTGCAGGAAGCAACCTGTAGTTCTGGCTCCATTTTTGCTGACACCTTCTTCCCAAGGCGATGTTGGAGAGGTGTTGATGATTGCAGCCGCTGGAACACCGACTGTCTTGGTGGTGGGACTGTTGTTTTACAACAACAATTGATGGTGACTACAGCAAGGTGTGTCCTGTGAAGGGCACATTGTGCTTGTCAGTCGACTCTCCTGATCGACGCTTGTGACTGATCATATTACGCAAATCAATGGAGGAGAGTGCCACCATCGTACCCCCATCAGGCGCATGGCAAGGCCAAGCGCCAGAGTGGTCAAGTGAATGCTGCGCCCCCTGATCCAATGCAAACATGCGCTCAGATCAGTAGTGGAAGAACAACATTTACAGTGGCATGAACGAACCTCAGACGTACAATCAGTGGAGGCACGGGAGTTCAAGACCACAGGGTTTGCCTTGCTCTACTTGGTTGCGAACGCAACAGATGCGTCCAAGTGAGACAAGGACTTTGAAGGTCGGCTCGTTTTTGGCACAGAAGCGCCCGAGTCGACCTTATACAGCTTACCATCAGCAGCACGCATGATTGTGAGCGCATGTTTCTGGTTTGCTGTCGACATAGCACGTTTGTGGCACATGGCCTGTGCTGCCTTAGACTTCTTCGTACCAGCCCGCTGGGGTACATAGTACTCAGAGTCTAAATTCTTCTCGCCACGATAGCGAGTGAGTCTGTCAAAGATAGAGGCCTTCTGTGGGGCATCAGAGGTGATACGCAGGGCATTAGCTGCGCCCTTGCTCCGTCGGCGCATCTTCCTTGTCTGAAAATGAGATGGCTGGGAAATGTGGTTAGCACTACGCTTTTTCGAGAGATGTGCTGCACCGGTGGGCGCATCCTGGCTGCTGAGGTCGTCAGCGAGAAGGGTGGACTACATCGGCGCATCCCCTTCAGTGGTGGTGCCAGGGGCCTCGACCTTGCGCATCCAGACTTAGCTAGTCTTCTACGGCTTTGGCACCCGCTTCGAAGGACTTGCGCTGCCTTCAGAGATGAACTTCTCATACGCCTGTTGATTGAGGCGTACGACCAGCGTCTTGTGGGAGGAGCCCACCTTCACGTCGTTGGATTGCGACACAGCTTTCTCGGTGGAGGAGAAAGAGGTCCCCAGCAGAGTCGCCAGCTTGTTTGCCATTAAAATCTTTTGATTGCAAATTTTATTTACAAACAGAACAATGTTACAATGTAGGACTTAGACGTAGTCCTAGGAGTACACTTTTGTTTATCTGGGTCCTTTGTGCCGATGGAGCGAGTGGTAATGCGTTGATTTCGTTGACGATCTGACGACGGTTATTGGTTCTCTGAAGGTCTGAGTTGCTCTGGGTGCTGGAGCTTACGGAGAGGAAGAAGACGTTGAGTATCTGTATCTGCCTCTCTGTGTGTGTGTTCGTAGGTTCGTAGCCTCTGTCAGAAGGAAATGGTCCCTCTATTTATAGTCTGCAGGCTGGCTGCTCATGCGCGCATATGTAGGATGTGCCGATTTGTGGGAATGCCACATGGTGATTGCTGATGGAGGCGCATGGACGATGCGCTCTGATTGAGGAGTTGAATCCTTCCTATTGCCTTTGTAGGCTACGGCCGAGCTGATACGTAGCAATGGAGAGGATCTTTCAGTTGCTGAGATCTTGGGTGATTAGCACCCTTTCTTAGGCTAAATCGAGTCAAAGGACACGTGTCATAGGTGCAAGGCTCGGAGATCTCGGATTTGGTGGAGAGTGATCTGATAGGATGCGCCTGGGATTGGGCGCATAAGGAGACTTTGGCTTGTAACCTTTAGGAGTCACGAACCAGTCTGGACGCACAGCTTTTGAGGCGCATACGAGGCTTCAGTAGTGACTTTGACTTCTGTCTTTAGGGATCAGAGAAAAGTTTGAGACGTATGGCTTTTGAGGTGCATGCAGAGATTTGGGCGCATGGCTGCGAAGGCGCATGCGAAAAGGTTGGGCGGCCACGTGGCTTGTAACCGCCGGAGGGAAGTAATGATGATGCTGATGTCAGTGACGCTTTGTCTTCTAAAAAAGCTGTCAACTGTTCAGTCCTCTGGGACTGGCTACTGTTGTGTCAGACTTCAGCATTTAATGTTCTTTGACGGATGATGGGCTGTTGAGTGGGTGCGTTGATCTACGTTCCACTAGGCACATGGGGACGCATGGGCGCATCCTTATAAGGCGCTTGGTGCTGGTGGGTGCGTTAGTATGATGTGCGGTCTGACCGGTGCATCCGTTTGTATGACACGTCTTTATTGGCCCGACTGTTACGTTCTTCGAGTGCTTTAAATAGCCGTTTTTTGACTTGGCCAAATTCGAAGCGTCGGGTTCATCACCATTAATGCAAATTTATTGCACGGGATTCGGAGAGCCCGCCACTTGGCGCATGGGTTTGATTTGCCCGGCCTATAAATAGTGGCAAGAAGAGAGTTTGCTTCTCGTTCTCTCACGTCCTCCCGAAATGAATTTGTTTGCTCGAGCACATTCTGTTGACGAGATGTTCCCGAGGGTGAAGATGTGACGCATTGTCTTCATTGATGCACTTGAAGGTGACTGTTACATCCAAAAGTCGGAGTCGAGGGCTTCTGAGGCAGGCGGAAGGTGCCTGTTGTATCCAAATATCGGGATGCTCAAGCCTCGTCTCCGTTATGCTGGAAGAGCTGCAGATCAGAATTGCGGTGCCCCGGCTTTGGAGGCTCTTTCCTCTGTCATAGTGGGTGTTGCCCATTCTGGTTGTGTTGAAAGCCTCCTTTTGCCGCGGCTCAATTGCGGTGCTCTCCTCTTCCTTCGGGCTTTGGAGAGCTCTTCCTCCAGCTAAGGGTTTGATTGCCCACCCTCGTTCTGCTCAATAAATGATTCATTAGTCGAAGCATTTGATCGGGTCGAGGTAAGGCGCATATGCTGAAACTTCATGATGCACATAACTGAGGCTCTTGAAGAGATGTGCCTGACTGAGACGCCGAAGAGATGCGCCTGACTGAGACGCTGAAGGAAGGTACATAACTGAGCTGCTGAAGGGATGCACCTGGCTGAGACGCTGAAGTGATGTGCCAAACTGAGACGCCGAAGAGATGCGCCTGTTTGAGAGCGCATGGCGAGATGCGTCCGTTTGAGAGCGCATGGTGGTTGTTGCGCCTGGCTGTAGACTTAGGGTCTTTTCTTTTTGTTGAAGTTCTCCTTTGTACAGCCTTTTTTAGACATATAATAGACTTTTATATGAAATAAAAATCTTCTTTTAATGTCTAAGCTTTTGTTGTTTGCTGTGCCAAGTACTTCATCTGAGCTTCCTGGCGCATGTAGTGTTAGGCGCATAGGATTTCTGGTTCTAAAATTCCATGCTTCTACAAGAAGTTGCTATGTGATTCCTATTATGTAGTTGTCGTCGAGGATCAAACTTTACCTTACGAGAATGTACCTACGGAAAAACTCGTATAGTTTGTTTAGTTGCTCGGGACTTTTGAGAGTAGTCATGTTTAGACTATGTATTTTGATACTGGACCTGTATCCAGTTTTATGTCTTGACCATGTATTGGAAACATATTTATATACGAGATGATTTTGTGTTTGGGATATATTATTCTGACTCAATATGACGTATAGAACTGTTAGCACACTTTGATCATATATTGTTTATCTTTAGAACAGCTTACTACGTTTTATCCCAAGCGTAGGCTGGACATGACTCGGCCCAGCCCAACAAATTGGGTAGCGGATCGTGACATGAATCCTTAATTTGGATTCTTTAAACGGGCATAACGTTTCTAATTGAATTCTCCATTTATTTGAGCATTCAATGGTTCAAATTTAATGACCATGAATTCTCCTTCATGTCCGAATACAAGCATCTTATTGTGGAGTCTTACATTTGTACAACATTATAGTCTGTTATTCTATTATCACACCCACATATCTTGGATATGACATTTCTAATGCATTCTCAAGGAGATCAACAATTCATGATGATCTCATATCACATTTATGTTTCTTTAAAATAATAATAATAATAACTAATATACAAGGCCTAAATTCTGTGTTAAAAATAAAATGTTGTCTTCCTTAGCATTTTCATATACATATACATCTTTCATACTCGTAGCAATACGGACCATGAACATTCATTGATCATTTCTTTTTTCAGAGACTCAGGCGCATGCCTTATTATACGTGCCTAAAACTAATGATTTTTTCTTCTCATTAGTTAATTATTTGGTAAACTTATTTTAGTTTAAAAAAAATTACATTACTGTTTAGGTAGACTCATATAGTTCAAATTGTTGTAATGGGCCTTAAACATAATCAACCATAGTTTTATCATATGTTAAGTTTCTTTTAAATTTATGATTTATCTAGCAATGATAGTTGTCGCGCGTGAATTGTGCTCACTCCATTGGGCATCAGTCCTTTGTTTTTGATTAATTTGACATATTGATATTTAATTCGCAAATTTATTACCTCTATTTTCTTGAAGACAGAATGATTAGAAATGTTTCAAATGTTTAAATAAATAAATGATATTCATAATGACATATCCTCTGAAGTGCAATTGGCAAGCCAAAAATCAATAGGTACAAAAATGTTTCGATCATATGGAAAAGTATTTTTCATATTTACAACCTACATTTTTTAGTCATTTTTTATTCCTAAATTTAGTTGGAAAAATATATTGTTGAACTCTATGAGCCAATTTATCTTGGTGTACATATATGGTTATGTATATTATTGTATTGAAGTGATATTCTTCGCATATTTTTGCAAGTTTGAACCTTAGTTGATCATATTATAATTTCCTCTCAGACAAATAAATCACAATATTATTCTGTCACAATACTAGGATTAAATTAGGCAAGCATTGGTTTGCATATAAACTGTGACATTATAATTTTCTTTGACACGTTCAAACAATTTAGTCAAAAGAAAAATAGTTTAGTGATATTGCAAATCCCAATAAATCTAAAGTTTAAAAGTTGAGATTATTTTGGTATAAGCCGAAAGGGTCCTTCTGTCAACCGGACGTAAATAGCTCTAAGCGACACGGTATTTAATCGTCCCCCTATGGACCTCCGCTAGCTGGGAACCAGCCCCTACAACTAACCCAAATTGATCAAAACTTTATAAACTAAAGATTTGTTAAGATAAATTGACAAAAATCACTTAAACTATTATTCTAGTACACTAGACTGTTATATTTCTAAATATGATTGATAAAGATGAATCTTCTAGTACAAAGCCTGAAAGTTTATTTGATACTACTTCAAAAGTTTTGACTCACTATTTTTTGGGCTTATATAACTATTTAGTGAAATCACACATATGTTAAATGACTCTGATGTCACTAAGTCTGATTTCAGAATCAGTCAAACCAGTTATTTTGTTCTATATTAGAAAGAATATTTTAAGGTTATTCTAGACTATAAATTGTATCATATCAGATACTCTTATGTCATAGAAGGTCATTGAAATGCAAACTGGGTAACTGACTCATTTGACACGTAATCCATTTATGGATTTTTTTTTCTCTATGAGGAGTTGTCATCTCTTGAGGTTTATGTAACAAACCTATCATAGCTAAGATTATTAAATATTCTGAAATGTTATCTTCAGTCACATCGTGTACTGAAGCTGTATGGCTCGGATATTATATACTTTACATAATATGCATATTTTTGTACCTGTTATTTATTTTAAAATTATGCTAAAAGCATGATCTTGTGAACTCTAAGATGAACATGTACATGCAGCTGTGTTTCAAGATATTAAAGAGCCTAAAAGGCAAAAATGTGGTTCTTGACTATAAAAGTCATAAAAAGAACTATACAGATCTCTTGACGAAGAGTCTGTTTTTCCTCTTGACGAAGAGTTTGTTTAGGAGTTTAATCCTAGAATCATCGAGGGGGATGGGGTTAAGCCCATAGTTTAGTCATCAGCAGTGGCAACCCAACCGAGTCTGACTGGAGATCCCAAGAAGCCAGTTCAATGGGTAGGAACAAGCTGGACTAGGTGACTATTATGGAACACTGACCCTGAGATTAAATTCTCTTAAAATAAAAGCCCAAGAGGTTGTACATGTGTACATTAATACCCCATCCCTATGGTGACAGTGTTCCTTGTGTGATATGGATAGGGTGAGTTTAAACTCTTAATAAGTCCAAGCATGATATGCAGGGTTGATTCCTATCACCAACCCTTGAGGACTTACCTATATGAAAGGTCGTGAAGGCCACGACTATAGGACAGGGCGATCCTAGACAACTCTCATGAATGTGTAAAAGTGCGCATGGCCAACCAAATGCGCCATCCGATAGACCCAAGTACCTCAAGCGTACTATGTGTGTTATTTTCTGACACTACCAAAATAAGTCATATTACCGACGTAATTAGCGACGTTTTAAGAAAACGTCGCAGGAAAATAATAATTTAGCGACGTTTCTTTATAACGTCGCAAGACGTCACTATTAGCGACTGACAGCGACGTTCTGTGACGTATTTAAACTACGTTTGCGTTTTAAAGAGCTCACGTCGCGTATAAGTCGGTAAACGTCGCTAATATTAGTGATATTAGCGACGTTTTTCGACGTATTTATTACTTCATCGCTAATATCAATGATATTAGCGACGTGTACCGACGTTCTTATATGACGTCGCTAAAGTGTGAATATAGGTCAGGTTCGAGTTTTCATTCCCCCCATTATTTCCCTCCAATATTTTCCTTCCCCCCCGACCCCGAGCCGGCTTCCCCCACCCCGTCGACCCCCGTCCGACCGCGCCCTCGGCGACCCCCACCGACCTCGGCGACCCCTCTCCTCTCCCCAACCCTCCCCCTCCCCCCCCCATCAGCTCCCCGGCCGACCGTCGGTGGCCGCCGCGAGCACCGACCCCCTCTCCTCTCCCCGACCTTCGTGACCGCCGCGAGCACCGACCCCGTCCTCCGGAGACCGTCGACCCCCTCTTCCCCTCGTCAATTTGGTAAACCCTAACCCTAACGCCATTTTTATTACTTTTTTTTCTTTTTTGCATATTATTCTGATCAATGTAAACCCCCATTGGAGATGGCGTAGTCCTTTAAAATTGGGAAAGAAGATGTAAACTAGGTTTGGGGTTTCGGATGGGGCATGTGGGACTGATGGTTTGGGGTTTCCCTACATAACTATGATACCTACACTGTTCTGGGAATTTTCAGAGATTAATAGGATAATAAATTGGTTAATTAATGTAATGTATGGTTCACTAAATGATGTGGTTATATGATTACATGGGTTATGCTACTCAACTTGGGTTTGCATTACATGGGTTTGTATTTTGGGGTTCAATTTGGGTTTGCATTACATGGGTTATGCTACTCAACTGAACTGTAAGTTTTATATTAATATTGAAATTAAATGATAAATATAGACTGTGATGTAATGTTAATACTGGGATTGATTTGTGGATTTTAGTTTGTTTAGATATTGTTCACAGTTATGTAGATGTTAAGTTTATTTCATATCTTACATGTTCAAAACTGTCATGATATGAATATATGCAATAACTGAGAAATGAGATGAACTTGAGATGTAATGTATAACTAAGATTGTTTTTGAACATTAACCTGAGATTAACTGAACATGAAACCTGAGAATGCATACATGACTGAACTTGATTTTCCTTTCCTTCATGCATATAACTTGAGATTTATATGAACTGTTAAACTTGGAAATGAATGTATGAACTCTTCTTCTTTTACCTTTTTCCTCTCGTAAATCTGAAAACACTTGTTAAATCTGAGATTGAATCTCATTAGACTGACTTGGGTTAGATGTCTAAACCTGGGGTTAACACTCTCCTCACCTGTTGTACATTTTTGAGTCCACCAGAGATGGACTGAACTTTGACATGGTGAACACCCACACACCCTATTAAACCTAGATTTTGACTTAGTTTGACCAGAAAGTTAACCCATATTCAGTCAAATCCTAGATTTTGACTTAGTATATGGTTACTAGATCCTAGTGTAGAGTAGTATGTAGAGGAGTATGGCTACTAGTGATATATATATATGTAGGTCCATGTGTATCTGTATCGGACTATCGCTATCGGTATCGAACTATCGCTATCGGTATCGGACTATCGCTATCGGTATCGAACTATCGGTATCGATCGAACTATCGGTATCGGACTATCGCTATCGGTATCGAACTATCGCTATCAGTATCGACCGTATATACTTAGTATCGGGCGTAGCAGATTAGTATCGATCAGTATATAGGTTTGTGTTAAGATCAAGGTTCAAAGTATCGGTATCGGAATAGTAGGCCGAATAGGAGGCCGAGATAGTCGAATGAGAAGAAGGAAAGAAGGGAGGAGCAGATGGGTCCAGAGCCATGGTGGAGGAGGAGAAGTAACATGAGAGCAGTTTCTGCCGTAACATCTCATGTGGCTCTGCTGGCAACTGAAGTCCAGATGCTACAAAGGACGATCCTTCGCTGAAATCGACTACAACACCCATCAGTTCAAGTTCATTCCTATATGAGTAGATTCCAATGCCATAGAAGCCATCAGTTTGTTGACCTTCCTCTATGGCATTGGAATATACTCATCTAGGAATGAACTTGAACTGATGGGTGTTGTAGTTAATTTCAGCGAAGGATCGTCCTTTGTAGCATCTGGACTTCAGTTGCCAGCAGAGCCAGGAGATGTTACGGCGGAAACTGCTCTCATGTTACTTCTCCTTCTCCACCATGGCTCTGGACCCATCTGCTCCTCCCTTCTTCTGATACTAATCTGATACTCTCTGATACGGTCTACCTAACCTATATACTAATACTAATCTGATACTCTCTGATATTAAGTACATCCGGCTTACTAGCTAGCGGATCCACCAGTTACATGATTATATACTAATTATGTTTAGTTTGTCTTACGATACAGATTTTCACTACCTTGATGTATCTATCTTACAGAATTATGGAGCTGAATTACTATCTGCGGAATCGTACTTGGATGTACAACCGTCATTCTGATGACATGTGCGGTGTGCGGGATGAATTCATAGAGGGTGTACACCAGTTCCTGCAGTTTGCCAAGGCGTTCCCTCAGTACATGGACGGTACCAAAATTAAGTGTCCGTGTGTGAGATGTCGCAACTTGAAATATCATCCAGAAGTGGATGTCACGTATCATTTGTACTCGAAGGATTTCACGCCGAATTACTATCAGTGGAGCGAGCACGGAGAACTTGTGTCTTTAGCATCGGAGTACGAGCCTTATGTGGATGTCCACAACAACGCTCCTTACGACGATGGGTTGGTGAACATGGTTTTTGACGCGGCCGGGCCTAGTTTCGATCCGGATGATCATGATGCACCTGAGGAGGCACCGAACCCCGATGCTGCACAGTTCATGGAGTTGCTGGAGAATGCAAGGACTCCATTATATCCTGGTTGTGAGGATCATTCACCGTTGGAGGTGGTTACAAGATTGTTGAGCATCAAGTCCGATTTTAACATGTCGCAAGATTGCTACAACCGTATTATGGAGTTGCTTATAGAAATATTGCCTGAGGGTGCGAAGTTGCCTAAAGACTTCTACCGGTCTAAGAGGATGGTTAGATCGCTCTGGATGGGATATGAAAAAATCGATGCCTGTCGCAACGGGTGCATGTTGTACTACAAAGACGACAAGGATGAAGACGCCTGCAGATTTTGTGGTGTCGATCGCTACAAGGCCTGTGGTAGAGGAAAGTCTGTCGGTGCCAGGAAGCCTACCTCTTCGATGCACTACTTGCCGTTGACGCCGCGTTTGCAGCGGTTGTTTATGGTGAAGGAAACTGCAGAAAACATGAGTTGGCATAAGCGGGAACATACCGAAGGAGTGTTGGATCACCCATCTGATGGAGAAGCATGGAAGCACTTTGATCGAGAGTATCCAGATTTTGCTTCTGATCCGCGTAATGTTAGATTGGGTCTCTGCTCTGACGGTTTTACCCCATTCGGACTTTCGGGATCCCAGTATTCGTGTTGGCCTGTGATCGTCACCCCGTATAATCTACCGCCTTGGATGTGCATGAAGACTCCATATATGTTCCTCACCGTTATTATCCCAGGTCCGAACAATCCGAAAAGGAACATCGATGTTTATTTACAGCCATTGATTGATGAGTTGAATCAGCTGTGGGAAGTAGGTTCCAACACGTACGATGTATCTAGAAAACAAAATTTCCAGATGCGGGCAGCACTTATGTGGACCATCAACGACTTTCCGGCCTATGGAATGTTATCTGGATGGAGCACGCATGGTCGTCTTTCATGTCCGTGTTGCATGGACGACACTAAGGCTTTCCGTTTGAAACACGGAGGCAAACCGTGCTTCTTCGATTGTCATCGACAATTCCTGCCGAAGGATCATCCGTACCGGAGGAACAAGAATGCTTTTCGTGCTGGCGTTGTGGAGAAGGGTGATCCACCGACAAGGTGGTGCGGAGCCACGATATGGGAGGAGGTTAGAGATTTACCAAGTGCTATTGAGCAGCCTGCTACGGGCTACAAGTGTGACGGATTTGGTCGCACTCATAACTGGACGAAGAGGAGTATATTCTGGGATCTGCCATACTGGAGCACCAATCTGATTAGACATAACCTTGATGTCATGCATATTGAGAAGAATGTGTTTGACAACATAATTAATACTGTAATGGACGTAAAGGGGAAGACGAAAGACAATCCTAAGGCTAGATTGGACTTGAAAGAAATATGTAGACGTCCTGCATTGCATTTGATAGAGGACGGGAATGGGAAGTTGAAGCAGCCTAAGGCAATTTTTTCACTGGAGAAGGAGGATAAAGTGAGGCTTTGTAGGTGGATTCAAGGTCTGAAATTTCCAGATGGGTATGTTTCAAACTTGAGAAGATGCGTCGACCTCAAGAAGAACAAACTGACAGGTATGAAGAGCCATGATTGTCACGTATTCATGGAGCGGTTAAGTCCGATTGCATTTCGGAAATTCTTACCGCAGGCAGTTTGGGATCCATTGACGGAGCTTAGCATATTCTTCAGGGACCTTTGTTCTAAGAAATTGCTCGTTGATCGTCTAGAAAAGCAAGAGAAGGACATTGCGGTAACACTGTGCAAGCTAGAGAGGGTGTTTCCTCCTGGATTCTTCGACTCTATGGAGCATTTGCCGATTCATCTTTCCTACGAGGCACGTGTTGGTGGACCCGTCGAATATCGATGGATGTACCCGTTCGAGCGACATTTGAATCACCTAAAAAGAAAGGTAAAAAATAAGGCTCGGGTCGAGGGTTCTATTTGTGAAGCCTATATTCTCGAGGAGATTACAAATTTCTGCTCCTCCTATTTCAAACCTCATGTTGCTACGAATAGAACGAGGGCTCCGAGAAACGACGACGGATATCAAGAATTTAATGATGGAATACTGAAAGTATTCAATGCGTCCGGAAAGCCTTCGGGGAAAATGAAGAAGAGATATTTGAATGACGAAGAGCTAAGGGCTGCTCAGTTGTATGTATTACTCAATTGCGACGAGGATGAAGTGGAGAAGCTAGAGGGGTAAGTAAGGAATGATGAGTTTACGTCATCTCAATGTAATAGTATAAGCTAATATTATTGTACTAATCGTTCTAATGCTTCGTTGTTTTCCAGCACATATAATGATGAGTTGAGGCTGGTTAGACCCTACCTAACAGACGAAGCATTAGAACAAGAAATGAGACGTCATTTTCCTTCTTGGTTGAGCGAATATGTAAGCAGTTCGGTAATATTTACTGGCCTCTTCTAATGCAACTGCGCAATAAATAACTTATTATCTCTTCTTTGATATTCAGGTCGATCGTCTAATTTCACCCGAGATTAAATTAATTAGAACTCTTGCCAAGGGACCAATTACTTTTGTTAAAACATGGCCAAGTTATTGTGTCAATGGCTTTCGGTTCAAGTCGACAAATGCTCCGATCAGAGACAGCTTCCTGGATCTTGATTCCACGAAGAACAGTTGTTTGTGTATCAAGTCTTCGAACTACAAAGACGTCGATCCAGGAAATGATTTCTTTGGCATCTTGCGAGAGATTGTGGAGTTGTCATATAATTATGGCAGAGAACCTGCAAAGATCGTGTTGTTCAAGTGTGAATGGTTCGATCCGATTGAAAATCAAGGCTGGAAAATTGACAAGCATGGTCTTGTGGATATAAACTACAAGCGTAGATATCAAGGCTACGAACCGTTTGTCCTAGCAACTCAGGCTCAGCTCGTGTATTTCACAGCTTATCCGAGACGGGGAGCAACGAAGTCTGACTGGTGGGCAGTATGCAAGACTAAAGCTAGAGATACTTTTGATGTTGATGAAAAAGCTTACCAGGAGGACGAGCTACCTCCTGTAACCAATATTGTCGATGTGGACTCCACGGAAGTTACGCATTACACGACACATAATGTAGAAGATGTAGAATTATCCGAAGAGGAAGACGAAGCCGACGAAGGTGAAGACGAAAGTGAAGATGAGGAGGAAGAGGAAGATGAGGTCGAGGAAGACGAACAAGATGATTATTCTGAAGATGATTGAGAGAGATATACTTATCTGGACTTAGATGTTTCTTCTAGAATATATTATCTGGACTTAGATGTTTATTGTAGAATGTATCATCATATGTTACCTTGGTTATTATCTTTGTTGTACTGTCATATTTCTATTCTCTATTATTTGTTGTACTGTCATATTTCTAGTCTCTAATATTTGTTGTACTGTCATATTTCTAGTCTCTATTATTTGTTGTACTGTCATATTTCTAGTCTCTATTATATCTTGTACTATCATATGCTGTTATCAGGTATGGCAGGTCGTCGCGGACATTTGCGAGGGCCACGAGGAGGTCGGGATCCTCCGGTACTTCCTACAGGTACTGCTAGGGGACGGAGTTTGCCTTCGGTACCTCCTATTGGTACCGGCTCTGGATCCTCGTCGCTGATTACTCCTCCATATCGGACAGTAGCTGGGCCGGTTGGGACGACGTCACGTGGCATATCTCCTGGGACGAGTAGTTCCAGACCTGTTGAGAGGGCTCCCCCGTCTAGCGTTCCTGATGTTGATACGACGATGGAGACGGATGAGCAGATGGCCGAGGAAGATGCGCCGACGGCCGACCAGCATCATGAAGATGATGCGTGCGCACCTCCGGAGGAGGGGAGGACGGAGATCTGGGCCGACGGTACAAAGTAGGTATTTTGGTTTATGATTTTTTTTCTTCTGTTTTTATCATAAATTAACTTTTTTCATGAATATAATATGTATGTATAGATATCGTCCTCCAGGGGTACAGAGACGCCTAGGCGATATGCTGAGGCATAATTATGGTGGTCCCTGGATTAACTACTCTGATGCTCCAGACGAAAGGAAGAACTTCTGGTTTACCGCGCTTCAAGGTTAAAATAGATTTGTTTTTAACATGAATCATTTAATTTATGCATATTATATATAACTGATAAATATTTGGTTTCGTACTGTTCTAGGATATGTTTTACTATCCGCCGCACCGGGCCGAGCAGATCGAGGGGATGTTTCCTTCCGTCGCTGCTAAGCTGATCCGCGACTCTATTAATGATCAGAAGGAACGTGATCGTGCCGGAAAGCCGATCAAAGGTTGGATCACCCCTGATCAGTGGAATGAGATGAAGGCTCGATTCAACGAGCCAAGGTACAAGGAGAAGTCGGAGAAGGCTAAGGCGGCTAGGCAACATGCCTCGAAGTGGTACGGTGGGTCGATTCCGATGACGGAACATTTCCGTCGTCTGGTATGTCTTTCTCTTTTAGAAATATTATTTTAATGCAAATCCGATAAATTATTACTAAGATAATATATTTAATTACAGGTAAGGAAGGTCGGTAACGCCGACATGGTGACCGTCTTCCTGGCCACCCATCGGAAGGGCGGAGTCCTTATTGACGAGAGGGCCGAGCAGACCTATGTAAGTATTACAATACGTTATCTTAATGTAATACTTCGTGTCCATTTTAATATAACTTAGTAAATATGATGCAAACAAATATTCATGAAGTTAGTAAAAATAAGTACATTAATTAGAAATTAGAAATTATAGAGTACTATCCATACTTTCTAGGCCGAGTATACGAGGCTGCGGGAACGGGCGGCTGCTAGTGCACCTGATGCAGGAGAGGCCGGTACTTCCTCGCAGCCCACTCAAGCTCCGTCGGCGGACGAGCTGTGGATGACCGCCGCTGGTGGCCTCCGTAGGGGTACGTACTACGGTACGGGATCCTATGGCGCCCTAGTTGTGACCCAGTCCTCTAGGACATCTCCTGCTAGTGTGCATGGTCCACAGCCGTCCCAGGAGTCTGCCCGAGTCCACCAGATGATGGAGTCTCTCCGTGACGACCTGCTACGACGGATCGAGCAGCAGTCTCAGCATCCTACGGACGATCCTGCGCTGCTAGCACGATTGGATGCGCTCGACCGCGGCATTATAGACCTCAGGGAGACGACTGAGAGGACAGAGCGCGCCGTTGGAGGGTTAGAGCGCACGGTGACGGAGTTGCAGACAGGACAGGTGACCATGGCCGAGACGGTGAGATTGGCGCAGGATTCGATGGTCCAGAGCAGTGGTAGAATGTTATCTATCATGGATTCATACAACCAGCGACTTACAGCGTTGGAGCATGCTGGTACTCTGGGTGCGCATTCATCGTCGTCGACTCCGCCGCCTCCACCGCCTTCTTCTTCGACACCGACTCCACCGACGTCACAGCCTGGCGCTCCATCTGTATCGATTTCACTTGCGGAGTATGAGGAGTTTTTACGCCTTCGTCGCGGCGGTGCCCCTCCTGCACCAGATCACTAGTAGTCCTAGTTAGGACTTTTGTTTGTGTTTGTATCATCTTATGTTTGTGACCTATGATTGGATGTTTGTATTGGATGTTAGTTGTGTTTGTATCGAATTGACTTGTGACTTGTTTGGATTGGATGTTAATTCCTTCGTCGATAAATGTTAATTGTGTTTGGATTGGATGTTAATTAACTTAGATTAAAGCTATCTGTGATTTGGAATTGTGAGTGGGGGTTTGAATGCGCTGTGATTTGGAATTGTGAGTGGGGATTTGAATGTGTACCTATATGTGTTTTATAGAATTGTGAGTGGTAATATAGAATCTGTGTTTTATTTTTTTTATTTTTTTTACAACTTTAGCGACGTTTAGCGACGCTTACTGACGTTTAGCGACGTCTTTTTTCCGACGTTTACCGACGACAAGCTGCAAATAATATATTGTTCCGACGTTTTACCGACATTTACCGACGACTAACTGCAAAAAAGTACAGCTCTCCGACGTATTTACCGACGTTTACCGACACTAGCTGCAAAAATGTACAGGACCTTTACCGACGTCTAGCGACAACATTCACGTCGCTATATTACCGACGAAACGACGGTAGACGTCGGTAACTATTCCAGGTCTTTACCGACGTGTAGCGACTACATATACGTCGCTAATATACCGACGGAATGACGATAAACGTCGATAACTCACCGACGTACTGTTACGTCGCTGAATGTCGGTAATTGCGACGTTCAGCGACGTTTTTGTAATCAGCGACTAAGGAAACGGCGACAAAACCTAAACGTCGGTAAATACGTCGGTGATACATATTAGCGACGGATTTTGTTGTTTTTCCGACGTTTTGGGCGTCGCTAAAACCACTTATTTTGGTAGTGGAATCTGGTTCAAGAAAACTGATTCAAGACATAGTCCATCAAGCTCTTCTTCAGACAAAGATAATAGTCACTACGTGAGATTCAAGGTTGTAGTCCATCTCACTTATGCATAGTATACAACTGCCCAGAAATTCTCTTAAATCATCTCTTATTTTCTTTCCTTCTATTACCTGGAACTTGGTTTTGGAGGGGGGGGGGGGGGGGGGGGGGGGGGGGGGGGGGGGGGGGAATTGTTGGTGGTGCTGCTACAAAAACCAAGTTTCCATCCTTTCAATTTCCAAACGTTTCTATACATTCAATTTCCATACATTTCTTTCCTTAATATTTAACACCTATCTATATTATTACTCTCTCATTAAACACCATTCATTTCATTGAGGTGTTGGGTTTCTTATATAATGCATGATTTTTTTTCTCCTAGATGGTACACTTGACACAAAAACAATTCTGTACGAAACCTCTCTCAAATTCTTATCTCCTCCGAAACGCTGTTTTTCTTCTTTTTTCTTACTCTGGGCAGAGCTAAGTCGATGGTCACTCTCTCTGCGTCGTATGCAACAAAGAGATTCCGGTGGAGCAGAGATTTTACCACTTGGAGTGTTCGGATAAAGTCTGCACATAGACCCAGATTAACTCTTAAGGCAGTGCTACGTGCGCGACTTCCTCGGAGGCCGGTAACATTTAATTTAAATTTTATTTTCTTGCAGATTTTCAAGAAAAAAAGGTGAACAAAATTCTAACAGGAATTCTATCAAGGATTCATGTTGACGAACACCCACAATTCTGCATGGCCAATTATCCAGTTACTGTTGAGATTACCATAGAATTTCTTTGATAGGGTTCTCTAGTTGGATCATCTTGAAACAACTATAGTTAGACCTGCTGATCTCAGCTGCTTGATTACTGTCATATTTCGAGGAAATTGCGTTCTGGGCACAGTATTTTCACCTCTAATTGAGTGTTTAACATACCGGCGGCGGCCGTGCCGCCGGGTCAATTGAGTGTTTGACACATGCATCCGGTAGGTTTGTGTGACCGGAATACACAATGGTTTACTGTCTGTTATTTTGGGGCGCTTGAAAGTGACATGCAAGACACTGACTACTGTTAGCATGTTTTCTCTGAAATTTTTCTTATGGTCCAACTTGTTTGGAGAAACAAGGGAAGCAAGAATTCTTGATACATGCACTTCGAGTTAGCAATAAAAAAAGTCTGATCCAATTGCCAAACTACATCATTCAATATGCAGTCAAGAGGTGTAGAAGTGAGCTTCCTCTAGAACAAAGATTTAAAACCCATCTCTACTCGTAAACGTAACGTGGGTTTCTAGATTTTGATATCACCATCTTGTTCAACAATTTGACTTGGATTTCCGTACTACTCAACCACGCAATTCCTGATACTTTTTGGAAAATACTTCCAATTATTCACTGTTGCGCGGACCAGTGCAAAGCACCGTCTACTGCACGCAGCACACCGTGTTCCGCATGTAGATGTCTGGAATTTGCATGTTTGGATGAAGAAAATACAAGTATTGTTCAAAGTCAATTTCTCGTTAAATATATATATTTCTATTTTGTAGTCAAATAATTATGATAACAGAACCCTTTCCGACTATTTTACTTCTAGAAAGTCAAAACTGGAAGAGAATCAAAAGATATTTCTACGTCTAGAAGATTTCGTGGCTCTCGCTTTCTTCTCATATTAGTTATGGACGTGGACGTCTACAATTATCAAGAACGGATGTTCAGTGACATATGGACAAGAGACAAAAGTAAACATTTGGCATGCACTGCTTCTGGTCCATCTGTCAGTGAGCTTGACGCACCAGCTCATACCATATTGTATTTAATTAATTAAAAAACACACGAGCTGAACCAATCAAACTGGGTTTCCCAACATAATTAGAGCATCTCCAAGGCTCTTGTCTTGTTGCATCTCGTGATGCATACATGGCATATGCAACAAGACAATGTCTTGTCTAGTTGGCTTCTCAAGATTTCCAAAAGACAATGTCTTTTATTCACCTTCTCCAATGCACAGCCTTGTTCCATCTCCTTCTTCTTTTTATTTCATATCAGTTACTCTCTCTCTCTCTCTCCCTCCTGTGCTCCCTATTTCTTTTCCGCCATTAATGGCGTCGACGAGCAGCCGCTGAAGAAGCGAAAGCTCACCTAAACCTCACCATCGTCATCGTCCTTCAAGCAGGACTCGAGCCCCGCGGTCGTGAACCGTTCGAGCATGACGAGGCTGAAGTCCGGAACCCCACTCGAGCTGGACAAGGCTGAAGTCGGCGACGACGACGATGACGGAAGGAGGCGGCCACCCTGAACGAGAAAGCGGAAGGAGATGGCGTCGACCACGACGGTGACGGCGAAAAGTTTCGGAAGACGATGACGACAGCGGCGGAAGGAGACGGCGACGGCGAAAAGCTCCGGAAGACGACGGCGACGATGATGGCGAAAGGAGACGGTGGCGACGACGAGGTCGCCCTTCGGCGGGTGGATTATGAGAGCTTGGGTGATGATGTGGCAATAGAACATTGTGAAGTCTGATGTCTAGATCTAGACATCAGACTTCACATTTTGCTTGCCATGTCACTGCCAACTCAACTTCTCATCATCTTCTACATTAGCGTTGGAGAAGAAATTTTGTAATAAAATTTTGTGATTCCTATGTGGCAACCATTTTTTCCAAAGCCATGATAGCGTTGGAGATGCTCTTAAAACATGTGCTCATACTTCATAAACAACAAAAACGTTCACCCAATTTGTCACAGTGCCAAATCCTTTTGTCATAGAAATGGTCTCAATCCATGTAACAATTTCAAGCGTGTATTTTAATACAAAATTCTTCTTTCATTGTCTTACATACGTGAAAAAAAAAAAGGAATTGATAAAGGCACTTCATTTTTTTATCGGGACTAGTCCGGATTGGGGCTAGCCCAAATTTTTTTGGGCTTTACTCAGGACAGCCTATTAATTTGATCACAGGACTGTCCCAAGTAATCCCGCCCTCCCCTCCCCCCCCCCCCCCCGAACACAAACTTCCCTCTTCTTCTTCCTCACGAACCCTAACAACCCTAACTTCCCTCTTCTTCTTCCTCCTAAGACCTAACACTGACTCCATTCTCCACCACTCGGCGAGCAGCTTCATCATCTTCGTCTTCTTCCCCACGTCCTCTTCTCTCTTCCAAGGAGAACGATGGCCCCGAAACCTTCCTCGCAAACAAGGTGCGAAATCTTCCTCCATTTCTTTCAATAACCGTAGAAATTATCTGAGACAGTTGAAGGATAAATAACATTCGTTATTTCCATTGCATCGGACCGTAGCAAACGTGTTCGGCAAAATTTTGCGTCGGCTAGGACTGCCCAGTCTTCTGGCAGTCCCGACTGTATGTTGGACTGCCAGAAGAATGAGCAGTCCATTGACATAACATGTGTAGTGAAGGACTGTCCAATCTTCTGACAGTCCTGATCGTATGTTGGACTGCAAGAAAACTAGACAGTCCATTTGGCATAACTTGTGGAACAATGGACTGCCCACCTTTATGGCAGTCCTGACTCTATGTTGGACTGCTCAAATTTCTGGCAGTCCAACATAAAGTTAGGACTGCCAGAAAAGTGGGCAGTCCTTTGTTACACATGATGTGAGTTAGGACTGCCCTCTTTTCTGGCAGTCCTAACTGCATCTTGGACTGCCAGAAATGTGGGCAGTCTCAAGATACACATGTCCTGAGACAGGACTGCTCATTGAAATTCAAATTGGCCGTCCATTATACACTGAGGACTAGTAGAATATTGGGCAGCCCAATGTTTGCACTAGTGGAACAGCTTGTGGACATCCCTTACATTTTAATATGTAATTAATATTCAATAATAGTCATGAAAAGAAGACAAAGGAGAAGGATGTTGAGGCCAGGCCCGAAAGAAAACGTCCGACCGCGTCGGATCGCAAGGCGCGTGAAGCTGGTAGAAATGTCGAGAAAGGGCTATCAATCAGAGAACCCGAACCAGCCTCAGAAACAAGAACACGTGGAATGAAACGTGTTGCAAAGCGTTTGACGAAAGCGGCGACGACTCATCGTGATGATTCCTCCGACGATGATGATGTACCCATTGCCCGAATGACAGATGACGCCGGATCGGGTCCTTCTCAAGTACCCGAGGAAGAGGAAGAGGAAGATGCGGGCCCAGTTGGTTGCTCAATTTTGAAGTCAATCGAGAACCACATTTGTTATGAAATATGGAAGGATCCGGTAAGTTACTTACCTATTATATAGATTAACTATTCGGAATAATAGATGTATGTAATATTGGATCTTTGTTTTTATTTTTATGCAGAAAAGCTCGCGCCTTTTGAGGGTAATAAACCATGCGAAGATGTGTAGTACGTGGGGATTTGATGAGTTGAAAGAGAGTGTGAAGGAAAAAATCACCTCCACCGGATTGCAGTATTTGGCAAAATACTCATATCAGATATTGGACCACGCAATAATTTTTGCTTTTGTGGAGCGCTGGCATCCAGAAACTAACAGCTTCCATCTCGCAGACGGAGAGTTGACAATCACCCTCGATGATGTCCACCACATTTAGGGCTTAGAGTTGATGGTCGTCAAATGTCGATGGACTATTCCGAGGGCGACTTCGAACTGTATGATGAGATGGTAGATTTGGTTGCCAATTGTCTTGGTGTCGAGTCCAAGACCCTTATCACAATCCCGGAATTTAAGAAGTCTTATGGAGTTCCTTTAAGTTTTTTGAGGAATACTTTCAATGATGACTCCGACGACGATGACGACAACAATGGTAATGACGACCTCGTGGCCCGTGGATACATGCAGTTCATCCTAGGAGCCGTCGGCATTACAAACAAGTCCGGAACAGCGATACATGCAAAATATCTAAACAATTTTACGGACTTGAACGTTGTGGCTGAAATATCGTTCGGAAGTGGTATACTAGCACACCTCTACCGTGAACTAGGTGCTGCATCTCGAGTCGAGTCGAAGACGATAGCTGGTTGTCAAACACTGCTCCATGTAAGCAAACCCTAGCATACTGTGTCTATACAATTGTATAAAATTATGTCGATAACGATAAATTGTTATATTTTACATTTTCAGGCGTGGATATATGAGCATTTTCCGACGCTCAATAGGGCTACTCTTAATCGAAATTATGACGAGCAGATGCCCAGGATGTGTAGGTGGAGGCCGGCTAAGATAGATACCAGACATCCACATACGTTGGCTACCCTACGTGTTGCTCTAGAAGATCTGACTGCAAAGGAGGTGAAACAATAGTAACTTGAACTAGCATTTACTTACCACTCTAGTATTCCACATTAATTAGTAACTCCTTAAGTAATGAATGCATGTTGTAGATTATTTGGCATCCATATAAGGATCTGCGAAATAGCACTCGTCCTGTGCAACCAGTTGCACTATTTAGAGGTCCGCTGTTTTGTCATAAAATTGAGGAGCCTCACATCCCAGATAGAGTTCTTCGTCAGTTTGGATACGTACAGACTATCCCGAGTACGTTAAAATTGAGGACCGCCGGCCAAGGGAAGAAACCGTCGACTTACGTCCCGCCGTACTACCCCTGGGGGTCGTACTTTTTCGCTGACTGGCAACAACATCTTCTCGGTGAAACCATACGAACTCCGGCGGTGGAGATGTGGGATTGCAGTGAGGACTATATGGAATACTATGGGAATGCTGGACATGGTATGATGTTGAATCCTGATAAGAGAACTGCGAAAGTGCCGGTAGCAGCACCCATACCTTCCAAGTCAGCACTATATGATGCATTGCAGAAGATGGTTAGTATAGTTTGTTTAATTAACCCATGTTGTGGTAATTTATTGGTTCCTAAAATTATGATATGTATTCATGCAGGCTTCGAAAGTGAAGAAATTGGGGAAAAGTCTAATCCAGTGCAAGGGGGAGAATTATGAAGATGTTGGTACCCAGATCCAGAACATCGCAGCTGATTACCCTTTTATCGATGAGCGACGTACGAAGATGCGTCATGATACTTAATGACTATGTAGTTTGTATAAGGCTGAATGTATTTGGTAGTTGGGTGACTTGCAAAACTTTTGTAAATGGTTGAACTTGCGTATTATGTGACTCTTAGAACTTGCTGTGACTCTTAGAACTTGCGTATTCTGTGAATGTTACCTTGCAAGTCTGTGTATTATGTGAATGTTATGTTGCGTATTATATGAATGTTATGTTGCGTATTATGTGAATGTTATGTTGCGTATTATGTGAATGTTATCTTGCGTATTATGTGAATGTTATCTTGCAGTTTGTATGTGGACTGCCCAGTTCCTGGGCAGTCCATACTCACAGCAAGTCCTGATAAGGACTGCCCAGTTTCCTGGCAGTCCACATATGTATGTGGACTGCCAGGAAACTGGGCAGTCCTTATCAGGACTTGCTGTGAGTATGGACTGCCCAGGAACTGGGCAGTCCACATACATATGTGAATCCTGGTAAGGACTGCCCGGTTTTCTGGCAGTCCACATACATATGTGGACTGCCAGGAAACTGGGCAGTCCTTATCAGGACTTACTGTGAGTATGGACTGCTCAGGAACTGGGCAGTCCACATACAAACAGCAAGTCCTGGTAAGGACTGTCCAGTTTTCTGGCAGTCCACATACAAAATACAAGATGCAGTAAGATAGCTGAAAGAATACTCATAGATACGCTAATCAGCAATTCCACAAGACGCGACGCTTCGTCAGTAAGATACAAAATGCAACGCTGCTAATCAGTAAGATACAAAATACTCATAGATACGCAGTAAGATACAAAATATTAACTATACAGCTGCCTATGCAAAATGTTACGCTTTGTCAACTATACATGAGTCTATGCAAAAAGTTACGCTTCGTCAACTGTACATCAGTCAATTAATACATCATAGTGGCCCTCCGGCCGCGGTATAGGTTCCACGAAGTTCGTGATTTTCTTGTAAACATTTATTGCATCTTCGAAGGGTGTTACCCAAGCGAGCGCTTCTTCCGGTGCATGTTTCCACCAAAGTGACGCAGGGGGAGGAATAGGAGAGTGCCCAATCAACCGCGGGATAACGAAGTGATCTCCGACGAGTCCAATTGTATTTAGAGTGGATATACTGTAGTCCTTCGGAGGAGCGCACATTGGAAAAAACGTGTTGTTGTTGTGCTTGGAAAAAACGATAATTGGGATCTTGTAATTGTTAGCGAACAGATATGCACCAGAATGTATGTCCAGGTAATGCTCTGGTCCAGTAGTCTGGGTGTCGCATGGAATGCTTGTCAACAGTTCGCCGACATACACGCCGGGTTGCTCTGCTCCCATTGCTCTTTGAACATGTACCATGCTGCGTCAAACGTTTCCTCACTACTTGCTCGCCACACAAGAGTCCAACCGTTGTAGAAATCTTGGAAGCGGTCCATGTCGAGTTTGCCGTCTACTTTCTCGAACTTCAGTTTGCATTGTGCTTGAATATTTTTGTTTATATGCCAAGTACATAGTAATCTACGAGCATGAGGAAATACGGTATCAATAGCATTCATCAATGCATATTCCCGATCGGTCACAAAAACAGACGGTTCTTCATGTCCACTGTAAAGTGTCTTCAGCTTTTCCAAAGCCCATGTATAGTCCTCTAATGTTTCGGTCCTCATAAAACAAAAGGCAATTGAAAATGTCCTTCGGGTTGAAGTGAACCCAACAATGTGAAGAAGAGGCATCTTGAATTTATTAGTCTTGTAGGTGCAATCAAGAACCAAAACATCGGCGAAG
Source organism: Iris pallida (assembly GCA_029216955.1). Classification (NCBI taxonomy): domain Eukaryota; kingdom Viridiplantae; phylum Streptophyta; class Magnoliopsida; order Asparagales; family Iridaceae; genus Iris; species Iris pallida. The sequence goes on along the minus strand of JANAVB010030817.1, from coordinate 7,195,442 downwards.
GACCGTGCCAACTGTGTACAATCCGGATGAGACCAAAACAGAGAAACGACTTCATTGCTCACCGGCAGTCTTCTATGGTATTCCACATAATGATTTTCGGCGAGCAATTTCATCACTTGTTGCATCGCCATTCTTCCTTTTAGACTCCTCGTTCTAGACCTCGCTAGTGCATTGTAAATTGTCCTCATAGTGGACTTGTTCCTCTCATTCTTCTGAAGCAGCACAGAATAAATTTCTTTTGGAGCAACTCCGGAAGCTGACATTTTGTAACTAACTTTTTCTCATCATCTTTCAATCTTCCGGCGTAGGCATGACCAGTTAGCGTTTCCGGAATAGTATGATTGTGGATCCCATTACGTACCACAACTGTCCACTTCTCGCCAGTCTTGCACCCCAACACTAGCTTGAATGGACAACCACATTTCCTTGAGCCTGCCTCTTTCTTCCCAGCTATTATTGGGAGAAGTTCATTTTTTTACGATGCACCCTATACGTCCCACCTCTTTTACAGCCAATCTCTGCAGTTTGACGCTTCGGCCGACACCGTAGCGACCTTGAAGTTACAAGGGTTGTGTTGGTTTGCCTTCCAACTTCTCTGCACCATTCTGATGCTTCGGCGTAAGTTTCAAAGACAACATCTGTCGAGAATTTACTGCTCAAATCTGTGCACATAGGCGATGGAGTGCCCTACAATAAATTTACAATTATTTAAATACCTAAATCAATGACAAAACCAAATACAATATCCAATTCAGCCTGTTAAACTAGACTGCCACAACATCTGGCAGTCCTGAGTACTTCATGGACTGCCAAAATGTGTGGCAGTCCAGTTGAATCTACTATCAACTTTAGGACTGCCACATTTCTGGGCAGTCCTTGACGTATCGAGGACTGCCAGAAAGTGAGGCAGTTCTTAAGTTCATACGTATTTAACTCGACTGCCATACTTTCTGGCAGTCCAAAGTACTTCATGGACTGCCAACTTGTGTGGCAGTCCAGTTGAATCGATCATCAACTTTAGGACTGCCAGATTTATGGGCAGTCCTTGAATTATTTAGGACTGCCAGAAAGTGAGGCAGTCCTTAAGTTCATACGTATTTAACTCGACTGCCATACTTTCTGGCAGTCCTAAGTACTTCATGGACTGCCGGAAAGTTAGGCAGTCCTTAACTTCATACGTACTTAATTGGACTGCCATACTTTCTGGCAGTCCTATGTACTTTGTGGACTGCCATGTGATGTGGCAGTCCAATTCTAGGGTACGAAAAAATTTAACAACGTCGGGACCAACCACGGGTTCTTCGGAGAGAATGTCGTCTTCTTCGGAAGGACCGGGATGATCGATTGCTACATTTGATGTCCCAATTTCTTCCATATTTTCTACATTATGAAAGAACATTAAAAAATTAGGAATCAACCGATTATTTAACAAACTTTGCAATATAGTAGTCGAAAACATACCGACTACTACGAATATTCGTTGATAACCACTCTACGGTTACAAAACAGGAAGATTTTTGTAGGGAGAAGAGGATTCTCAATCTAGGGTTTAGTAGAAAATTTGAGATTAGAAGAAAATTTGAGAGGAAAAGAGAAAGAGAAGAGAAATAAAACAATTGACTTTTATACTCCCCAATGGGCTAGCCCTAATAAATTTTTCAATGGCAAACTTGTAAATAACACAAACTTACAAATGGGCTAGCCCCAATCAAATTGTGAAGTGCCTTTATCAATTCCCAAAAAAAAATAGTGTTCCATATAACTGGCACGGGGCCCCCTGACGAAAGGGGGTACCAACATAGAATTGTCTATAATCGAACTATTATGTATCATGTGCCTATGTTTTAACAAAAAGTATTGTGGTGTGGTGGTTACAATGCTAGACTTGTATTTAAGAGGTCACTGGTTCAAATCTTGACTACAACAAATTTTTGTTTATTTATATTTTTTTTTACATTATGTATGGAGTCCATTTAGAAAATTTTGCCTAGGGCCCCAATTGCTCAGGGCCGGCCCTGATAACTGGTATTGTAGAATGTTTTACTAGAAAATAAGGTTCAAGGCTTCTAAGAAATAATTGTACGCAGAAACTACAGTTTCATGGGAGTAGTCTCCACATGACTGCAGCCCTACCGGAGCAGCCTTCATGCGAAAACTGTAGCTCCGTGGGAGCAGCATCTACGCGAAACCATTGCGCCCCCCTACGTGAATGGACTCAAGCGCTGCCCCCCCCCCCCCCCCCCCCCCCCCCCCCCCCCGAAAGTTTTTGTTTAGGATTTAAGGAATGAGCAAAGAAAAGTTGTTCCTTTTTTTTGTTTGGTAGTCACAAAATTGGGAATCAATTTTCTGACAAGAGAAAATATATGAGGAAATATGGTTCCACTCATGACCCATGAGATTGATTTTCCCTCCTCATTTTCCAACAATTATTACAAAAAATTATGACAAAACTAACCATGTGTTATTGCCTATTTTACCATTTTCTTCTCGTATTCTGGGTCCCTTTAGATTTTTATAATATCATCTTTTATTTTAAAAGGTAAGGATATTATTGGATTATTGATATATTTTTGTTTTCCTTTCATGTACCAACCAAACACTGGAAAGAAAATCAAATAGCCTTTTCTAGGTGATTTTTTTGTTTCACCAAACAACGGAAAAAAAAAATAGGACATAAATTTTACTTTCCTATTTTCATGAAAAGTACAAGGGAATCAATTTCCCTTCCGTGAACCAAACGAGGCCATACGATTAAATCTGCCCGGACCTCTGAACCTAACATGAGATTATATGTCACCAATGATGGAAACCAAAAAAACGTGCGTCCTTGGTTGATCCATTCTTCTTGTTAGTATGGTCCCTATAGGGAGGCTACCAACACATTACAAGAGACCAGCCTTTGATATTAATTTGTAGCCCCACCAAAGACCAGGCTTTTGTGATGTCCATTATTACATCCCTAAGGCTACATACCCTCTCCTAAACCCCTATTCTTAAGAGTAATTAATCATGATACAATGCATTCACTCTTAACAATAATTGTACACCAAGTTATTATATATTATTAGATACGTACATACATCACAAAGGAAAGAACAAAAAAAAAAAAGGTGTATAATAATCGCTTATTCTTGGTGGAATCATAACATATATGAGTTTAATGTGAAACCAATGTCCTAACTTTTTATCAACTTAGTCAATATTTTGACCTGTATATCGAGTGCATTTTTGTGGTGGTTCTTAACTTATTGTTAAAAAAGTTCAAGACCAAATTGTTAAATAACAATTTATTAATTCTGAACCTAACAAACTGATTTTTAAAAAAGCAGCAGTCTTAAGAGCGTTTTTATACTCTGTCAGCCCCACTAAACGGAAAACGGGAAAATTTTGTATAGGTCCATTCAAGTTTTGACATATTAGTGGAGGGATTTTTTTTTTTTAGATGTCCGACATAACGTATGGGACTTCGTGCACGCTGCGTTGCATGCCATTTGAATCAACTGTCCATGTCTCCCCCGCGGTTCGATTCCGAGATCGTTCACCTAGCCAATGACATTTGGGCCCACTGCCCACGCCTCCTCAGCGGTTCGATTCCGAGAATTTCCGTCTAGCAAAAGATGTTATACCTTTCTTCGTTGACCACAAGAGCCAGACAAGTTCGGTTGTGGAGGGATTTGTTGTAAGAGACTTTTCAAACAATGCACCTTACCAAAAATCAATGCACCCAAAACAAAACAAAAACTTTAAGGGACCTATACAAAAATGTTCTCCTAATACTGACTTAATCATCTCTCTCTCTTTAAAGTATAAAGCAAGTAAAAGTAGGACCGGTCTAAATTCCAAGAAATTGACCGGAGAAAATTGGTTGGTTCCTTCGGTCTCATTTGGCAGCAGCACTCATTTCTTTTCCTCTCCATTAAAACTTGGGATCCCTCGAGCGAGTTCCTCCTCTTCAACAATTCCTTCACTTCTTCTTCCTCCTCGGCGTCGCAACAACAACAATGGCTGCTGCTTCTTCCAACAAATTCGCCACAATGCTCCACGACAGCAACACTCCCAAAATCGCCATTGTTCTCATATACACGCTCTTGGAGTGGATTCTCCTGGCTCTGCTCCTCCTCGACGGCCTCTTCTCCTACTCCATCGCCGCCTTCGCCGACTTCTTCGGCCTCGACCCCCCGTGCTTCCTCTGCTCCCACGCTCTCGGCAGGAACTCTGCCTCTTCCTACCGAGAGATCCTCTGCGACTCCCACGCCGACGAGATCGCCGGGCTCGCCTACTGCTCTCGCCACCGGAACCTCGCAAGCGCCAGCCGAATGTGCGAGGACTGCTCTTCCTCGAAGCCGCTCTCGTGGACGAAGAAGACCGACGACGAGGAGGAGGAGGAGGGGGTTAGGTGTTCTTGTTGCTCTGAGGCGCTGGAGAGCGGCTTCTATTCTCCTGTTCCTTTCATCTTTGCTGATAAATTTCAAGAAAGATCGTTTCTTGATGGAAAATTGACTCCTAATGAGAAGGATGGTGTTAGGAGCAGTGCGAATGGGGCTGTTGAAGAGAGTGCATCAGTGGTGGAGCTCAAATTGGAAGACGGACTGGAGAAGAAGAAGAAAGTTGAAGAGAGCAATATCGATAATTCTGCTGCTGCTGCTGCTGTTGTTGTTCCAGGTGATTTCTCTTTGCAGCTTGTTTCTTCATTTTTTTTATTTTTTTGATGCTATATATGTATATAAATGTTCTGAATTGTGTGGTTGATGGTATGTATATAAACAAACAGCTACTTGTGAAGAAGAAGAAGAAGTCGATTGCGCAATCTCGATAGGGGATGAGATTTGTGATCAGCAAGAGGCTCTCATCAATGAGACAATGGTGAAAGAACCTTCGAATGAGGTCGAGGAAGAGAGAGTACCCGAAACTCCGACTTCCGTCGATAGCTTCCATGCATCACCCAAGACATTTATGTTCGAGAGGAGGGAATTCGGGATGGAGTCTCTAGATCATGAGGTTGACGGGAGCGACGATGTATTAACTGTAGATCGTCTGAAAGAGGCATTGACAGCCGAACGCAAGGCTTTGAGCTCGCTGTATTTGGAGCTGGAGGAGGAGAGGAGCGCTTCCGCAATTGCGGCCAACCAGACGATCGCTATGATAACCCGTCTGCAGGAGGAGAAGGCCGCGGTGCAGATGGAAGCCGTGCAGTACCAGAGGATGATGGAAGAGCAGTCGGAGTACGACCAGGAGGCGCTGCAGCTTCTGAACGAGCTGATGATGAAGAGGGAGAAGGAGCTGGAGGCGTACCGGAAGAAGGTGCTCGACTACGAGGCCAAGGAGAGGAGGAGGGGCGTGGCGGCGGCGGCTAGGACCAGCCGCAGGAGCCACAACTCTTCGGGTTCTCTGAGTGCCGACGAGAGCAACGAACTGTCTTCAGAAGACTGTGACTACATCCACAATGACGATGACTTGGGGAGCTTCGGAGCTGCCAAGCATCTGCTTACACTTGATGATTCCCTAGCTGATTTTGAGGAAGAGAGGTTCTCGATACTGGAGCAGCTCAAGGCATTGGAGGAGAAGCTCTTCTCATTAGATGATGATGATGATGATGATCATCATCATCATCATCATCATTCTCCAGAACTTGATGGCGAGTATGATTATGAATCCTCCGGATCAGAGGATCTTAATAATGTGAATGGTACTTCTTCGAATGGCTCCGAAGCTATTAATGGGAAGTTGATCAATCAGCAGAAGCTTGCAATTGCTGAGGAAGTGGATCATGTCTATGAGAGGTTACAGGCTCTGGAGGCAGACAGAGAGTTCATCAAGCACTGTCTCGACTCCTTGAAGAAAGGCGACAAGGGGATGGACCTCCTGCAAGAGATATTGCAGCATCTCCGCGATCTGAGGAGCGTGCAGCTCCGTGCGACGACGACGACGACGACTGCAGAGGCTACGCACTCTCCCCCTCATCAGCCTAAATCAGCATGAAGTAGAAATTAAGGTGACAAAATTATGAATGCTCAATATGGGCATCCATCTTGTGTTGTCATTACATGATCCAATATTTCTTGAATTGATTGTCTTGACATGTTGTATTTATTCTTGTATCAAATTGTAATTTCTTATTTGTTTGGTAGATAGGAGCTATCAAGAACTGATTTGATGGTGACAAAAATATGAGGCTTTGGAGAAGAAATTAAATCCATAGCGCGAGTGAATTGCTAAGTATAGTATAGCGTGAAATTTAGTTTGGTAGTGCCAGGAGAAAGGAGGGGAGGCTCCTGGTTCCATCAGTAGGTGATTAATTCTGCAGTCCAAAGCGCTAAAGTTTTTTGTCGGCTCTCCATCAGCTTTTCAGTACCCATGATGTCAATTGGTGGTGGTAGAAATCATGGCTTGCGAAGCTGGACAATGTCATGCCAGCTTCTGGGCCAGGTATACAGCAGTTTTATAACAGGAGAAAAGTTTGAAAGCAGAAGAGTGGAGTGGAGTTCCTTTTCTTCTTTTTATTTTATTTTATTTTTATTTTTTTCTTCTCTCAGAAAGTGCTTAGTTGTATGATGATGCTTGAGTACATATTTATATTCATTACACTTTTGTAATCAAAGTTTGGTGTCCTTTTCTTGACAAGGGCTTCTTGGGAATGTCCATAGGCTCACTCTTGTAGTCTACTTCTCATTTTCTGTCAAGAAGTACTGATCATCTTCTTCTTAGTGAGTCATTAATGTGAGATTATGGTGGTCGATAACGATGTATTATTCACATATCAGGCAAAATAATCTCGACAAGCTCTAATAGAATTATAGGATTATTTGTTCATTCGAAAATTTAGTTGTGTTGTTGAACTTTCAGTTGGATCATGGATCAGAATCAGGAAAGAATCATTTCGACAAGTTCTAATAGAATTGTAGGATAATTTGTTCATTCTTCAATTTAGTTGTGTTGTCGAACTTTCTCCTCGATTTTTTTCACCTTTCTCTATTAACTGGAGAAAAAAAAATCAAATTTTCCTTTTTCTTTTTCTCCCACTTTCCCATCAACCAAACAGAGCCTTTAAGGACCATAAACCTTTTATTTTAGACATGAATAAATTATTTTTTGTCAGAACACAATTAGCTGGCTGTAATCCTTCACTTAGATTTCTCCAAAATGTAAGCTTTGTTGCTAAATGTACCAACAAACTCGGAACTTCTATATAGATTTTAAGCAAAAATCAGTATGGATGAGCTAAGTTTATCAAAGAATAATACCCTTTATTAACTTTTGTATCCTTATAACAAGGGGAATTCAACTATTATACATTACATATTTCACCGAATGCTTCGTAAAGTAGTCATGTTATTAAATATTAAAATACACCGGCTGTGGCAGTTCTCTCGAGCCAATCTTCAACACTTCTATCATACATGAATATGTTTATGCTCCAATGTAACAAGCACCAACCATGGACACGATAGTCAGATGCACCAACATAGTGAACGAACCTCCCTTGAGTTAATGAAGCCAAACAATCAACAGCCACAAGCTGGCTCGGTGAACTTATATAGGATACGAACATCGGTTGGATTTTGCTCATGAAACATTGCAAACTATGGCTCAAACACATCCCTGATCACTCATAGCCTGGGCAAGGTTAAGAAAGGCACAGATGTTCCCACCATGCACCAAGGCTCTGCAGCAAAGGCCAGAGAGGTCAGTTTTGAATCTGATTTGTACAATCAAGACAAATTGGGAAGTGTCATCCAATAAAATTAGCATGGATGCCAACTTGAAACCAGTAGGCATTGAGAAATAATATGGTAATATGCTATAAATATGTTATAAAGCCACACAAAACTACACTAATAGGGATAGGCGTGACCAAAACAAAACGAAGATCTGGTTGTACACAAGACCCTTTTTTTATGTTTTAAAACTGTTTCTAGCCACCCAAAACCAATTGAAAATCAATAAACAGATCATACTTCCTATGTTATGCTTTGCAGATGGTCATTTGTAGAGAACTCTGCAACATTTAGAGGGTGTTTGGATGAAGGTTTTGTATTCCTAGGAATCCAATTTATATTCCTTTCCCATGGGAAAGGAATTCAACATTCTCATACCCATGTTTGTTTAGGTTGGGAATATGTAGCTCGATTTCCATTCACATGTTTGGTTCATATAGGAATAAGAATCTTAATTTGTTCATTAATTTCATAATGCTCTTATTACCTAACTTCACATGTTTGAGATTGAAGTTGGAATTTTGAAAGTAAAGAAGCCTATTACCGTCCAAACAAAATACTCGAACAACATTCCAAGGAAAACTATTCCCGGGGGAGCCTTGGGTTTTACTTTCCCACAACCATGGGAATATGAAGCCTCTCATTCTCCCCAATTCCCAATCCTAGACATACCAAACATGGGTAAGGAATCCACCAATTCCGAAGCTTCCAAAACTTGAACCAAACAACCCCTTAGGAGTTTGACATCATGGAACTTCTTATACGAAGATGAGGTGATCAAGCAATTTGGTGATCAGACGATAGATTGGTGCTTTCAAGGACTAGTATAATATAAATAGCACCAAAGGTCTTGTGTGTTCTCAGTAGATTACTTACTCTGGGTTTTCTTTCATAAATCCATAATCACTAGCAGCTTTAAGTGATCTCTCGTATGTCTGCTTCATTGTCTCCTGCCAAAAAGCATGAAGGATTGTAAGAGAGAAATTGAAAAAGGTCTTCATGGTTAAAGGTAAACCATAGAATGAAAAAATTAGTCACTAGCAAATTGCTCCAAAGATAAATTTTTCCAGTGATTTTCTACATCATAAATCAATGTGCCAGACTACCCATGGTTCATGTGTTCCATATTTTATAATATAGATATGGGGTAATTAGCTGATCCAATTCAGATCCAGATACAAAATCGTGTTAACATTTTATAGCTTTTATGTAAATCCCATAGTATGGTAGTCACTGACTGCTAATCTGTGAAATGACTGGGTGGAGGATAATTTACGGATCAAAATTTTCAGTTCTTTTGCCATGTGTGTCCCACGCAGGAGTGTCACAGGGATGTGTGCAAGCGTGTGCCTGCGGGTGTGTGTACAGACAAACCAGTATAGTAAGTTACCTGTAATTTACTTTCAAAATCCTCAGCAGACCACTGCATGAAATTGTACTCCTGATTCGTATCGATCTCTCCAGCAGCGACCTGATAGGCATTAATTAAATTTCATATATAATGTCATATATACTTTATAGCATGTAATATCTGCAGTTACAAGTGAAAGCGTGAACAGAAGTGTGAAATAAACACAGATACAATTAATTATGTGGAAGATAAGTAACATCAGCAACAACAAAGCCTTCATTCCAAATTTTTGGGGTCAGAATATATTGTGACATCTGTAACTAAACTCAATAGAACAACAATACAGTGTTTCCAATGTCCACATGCTCAAGCAAAGAGAATTTCATAGAAGATGCAAAACAACCTAGAAAACACAGACACACACACATACACACACACACATGCATGTGTCTTGCTGTGCAGATTGCTTAATTCCTAGCTTGTAGGCATTGATTTATAATTGGCCGACAGCTCACTGAAACCACTTTTAGAATATTTGTCATTGAAACCTTTCCCGCCACTTAGAGATTGTGCTATCTAAGTAATTAGTAAGCATCTGACACAGCACATGGCATTAGACACAGATGAGGCCATATAGGAGAAGAAAGATCAATAACAAAAGGCTAGCAGTTGAACAAAATAGCCACTACAGTCGTGAAAACACCATCAAAGGTGGCCAGAGAAGACAATTAAGAAATAACAATGGAAACTAGAAAATTATATAAAAGAAATCAGTACCAATAGACAAAGCCAGGATATACAAGACGTCATAAAAAATTGGGCGCCCCAGTGCCACAAGGTTGCAGCTTATGCAGGTTCTGGGCAGGGTAAAGATGTATGCGGCCTTACCCCCATAAATATGGAGAGGCTGTTTTTGCGACTCCAACCTACATCCTCTAGGATTCAAGGAACAAGCCTTACCATCGTGCTAAGCAACGCCCTCTATGAAAAATATGATACCTAGAGAAAAAATAATGTGGTCATATATATTCCCATTTCATTACACACCGTGGAAGAAATAGTTTACCATGATCAAGAGTCCATACTATTTGTGTGCTTATCAAAGAAGATGCAAGACTGAATCTAATACAAGTGAATAGCATATTACCCCTCCAGCGTTAGCTGCCTTTGCTGGAGCAATCAAGACCTTAGCCTTCCTCAGAACATCAATTGCTTGAGGAGTGCAAGGCATATTTGAACCTGGAAAGGGAAACACGTAATCAGAACCAGATGCAATGGCCATGATTCAACCCCAGTATATTTTCCAATAAAGGTAAGTGTGCAACAAAATTCAGCATACTTATACTTTCTTATACCTTCTACTATTATATGACAACCAGAGTTTATCAGTGAAAGGGCATCAGGTTGGTCAATTTCATTTTGTGAAGCACATGGAAATGCAATATCACACCGTTCATTCCAAGGTTTTGCATCCTCAAAGTACTTAGCCCGTGTATAAGACTTCAAGTAATCTCTGTCAAAATGAAAAAAAAAAAACATCGGTGTTACTTGATACAAAATGGCATACATTAGAAAATAAATCTTATCTAGAAACCTTTCCACACCTCAAACTTCTTTGCTGAACCTTGATGTCCCTAAGGAGTGAAAATTTAACATAATCAAAACCATCTTCATCTAGTAAATAGCCCTTGGAATCTGCTAAAGAATTAGAGAATTAGTTATGCTTAACAATTAATGATACCATCTCCGCAAAAACACTGTTTAATTAATACATGTAAGAAGTTACATATTATTTGTATAATTGGTTCTTCCGTCACTTTTGAGAACAATAGTCTGAAAGATTTCTAGAGTAACGTCTCTTTTATCCTGACAACCAATATTGCTAGTATGTCCTTTTTGTTCATCTTGCAAATAATTTCATCAATTTGTTTTTGCCTAGGAGATCAACTATGGAAGCCATTTAGTTACTAAGCAGATTAACCAAAAAAATTATAGAGGGGAAGAGGGATCTACATATGGTTTTTATTGACTTGGAAAAAGCCTAAGAAACAGCACATATGGAGATAATGTCGTGGTTTTGGAGAAGAACAAGTTTCTAGTAGCCATAATGAGATTATGAAAGATGCATATGACAGGATTATGAGTATAGATCGTTGGAGATGATAGCATATCATTTCCATTACTTTTGGCTTACATCATGAAGTCTTTACCTGTGAAATTACTAGAAATATTCATGATGAAACTCCACGGTGTATGTTGTTTGTTGGTGATATTATACTAGTTGACGAGACTAGAAAAGAATTTAGTCTCTAAAATAGAATTAGTAGGAAGAAAACAGAGGATATTACACAAACAAAGGTCAAAGAGAAATGAGGGAGGGATAGACCTTGGTGGGAAGCTATGTTGCAAGGACACGGGAAAATGGTGTCCATATCCATATCGTGTTCTGTACCCGTATTTGTTTTGTGCAACATAGGTGACTACCTTGTACTTATTTGAAAATGATTGTATCCGTGTCGGTATTCATGGGACTGTATTCATGGAACATAGCTGGGAAAAGATACCTAGGACCAACGGTTTCAGTACTTAGATCAATCGTTCAGGATGAAGAGATTGAGAAGGATGTTATTTATAGAACTAAAACAGGATAAAAGAAAAATAAAGTCATAGATATACAGGACCGGCTGCTATTCATAGAACTAAAACAGGATAAAAGAGAAATAATGTAACAAATATATAGGATCGGTCGTACTTTACGGATCGGTGTGTTAGGCAGTTAAAGACGAGTCCAGAAAATGAACAGAGTTGAGATGATAACACTAGATGGATTTGTGGTAAAAAGATAGGATAAGAAATGAGTGTATGACGGGGAAGTTGGAGTTGAAGTCGACTGAGGATATGATAGAAAATCATACGAGGTGATTTGGACATGTGCAACGTAGACGGTAGACAATAGATGCACTGATTAGGAGCAACAAGATGTTAGTTAAAGAAGCTACTAGAACTAGGGGAAGGCCTAAACGGACTTGGATTGATTGAGGTTGTGAAAAAGGATATTGTCAATGTTACATAGGACCTGGCCCTAAACATAGCTGAATGGAAGACAAGGATACAAATAGGCAGACCAGAAATCTGGGGACAGGCTTTGTTGTTGTTGCAACAAATTAAACTAGCAAAACTATAACAGATCGTACGTTTCTTCCCTCCGCTTGTGTTCACAAGAGTAGAAAGCAAAAGAGCCTGGAAAGTGGAAAGGCCACTTAGCAACATCATGAAATTCAAAGCTGGAGGAAACTTGAAGTTGAGACAATATAGCATAAAGAAGTGTAGATGATCCATTACCTAGCACCAAACAAGAAATAGCAGGAACTGTAATGTGTTACTTGTTAGAAATGAGAACGGACCTATCTATGCCATTGGAAGAAATTATACTGTGAGAATATGACATAACTCTTTTGTCTTAGTCAGGAAAAACTGGCCTGAAAACCAGAATTGCCAGATGAGACAATTTAATGAGAGTATTACTACCGATTTCAAAATAATCTTCAGATTTATGAGAATCTTGTTCCTTTTTCCATGTCAAGTAAATAATATCAGTCAAACTTCCAAGTTCCAACAGTTACCTGATATAGTTATTGGGATAGCACCGCAAGTAAGAAGCTTCTCCAGGACATGCATTGCTATTTTCCCAGCTCCACTCACAACGCATCTGTAGATAAAGACAAATGGGTGGGTAAGTGTGTGCACCAGCTTCACTATTCTCTTAGAGCACAAGAAAATAACAACGAATTGTTCATGGCATACGAGCTATCCTAAACCATCCAGGATGATAGTAAAAGAGACTGTAGATATGATTAAAAGGGTTATGGAAGTATAATCAGATACACTTGTAGTTATTACTTAAGAAGCCCGCACTAAGATCAACACGAAACTATTGATTATTCTGAACCAACACAGAAGTTGGTTAGAACTTCCTCAAGACAGTATACATGCTGTAAAGTGAACTTGGTCATCAAAATACTGTAGTAAAAGGGAAGTAGTTTTAAATTGATAACAAAAGACAAATGATTGGAAAATTTTATATATTATACATTAAAGATAGACACCAGTTTTTGCCAAAGCCAAAAGAGAAGTAACGGTTACCTGGTCCCAAAGGGCAATACAATGAGTCGGAAAGACAGGCTTCCACAAATGAAGTAGCCGGACTAGCCCCTGGATCAGCTCTCATAGTGGGGGTTGGGGGTTGGGGTGGGGGGGGGAATCCGAGTCAAGTTGGGCGCAGGGTTTGACATACACTCGTCGTGATTGGATCAAAAGGTTCTAATTAGGTTACTTATTTAATATATGCTATATGATGTAAAAAATACTCCAGGATCGATTAAAAAAATCAAACCAAGCAGAAAAAAAAAAAAACATGGTGAAGGTTAATGAAGTAATTGATCATAAACTTAGAATTAATTTTACAAGTAAGGTCCCTTTTGTAGTGTTACGCTGATACTAAAATATTAAGATACCTTCCTCAAGCAAAGTAGAATCAGTTGAATTTCTTTGTCGGCATACCTTTCTATTCTACAGCACGGGGATGTCCTAAGAAAATCATGAACCAACCAACAACTCCACTTCTGAGCAGTTTGGCAAAATCTTTCAATACAAACATCATGATACTAAAAGGGAAGTGTAAAATACACTAAGATCTGTTTTAAAGGCTCTGCAGTATTTCAAACAGGAGATAACTTTAAGAAGTACAAGAACAATTCTTATAATGCTACCACTAAATATACTAGTTCAAATAAGTCTAGTTGGTACATTTATGAATTCTGTTACGGCAATGACCATCATAAACCAGTAAAATGCTCGCATCCATGTGTGTAATGAATTTCTTACATAGTAATAATGTTTTGCAATCTCTATTCTACAATAAAATAAGATTCAGTTTGAGACCTTAATCCTTTGAGTTCCTTGTTCATCTCTGCAAGTATAAGGCGAGCAAAGAAAACCTGTGAAGGAAATAGCATTTTTGAGATCACAATTAATACTATTTCAAATGAAATATAAGGAATAATATGATATTGCCAAAATGAATACATGTTATATTTACAGAGATTAATTAAAAAGAGAGAATTGCATTTGATCATGGAATAAATACCAGTCCATAGCCAGTAGCTTCAGTTCGAAGAGTGGAACCTGACCAGAAGATTTTTGGTCCTGTAAAACTTCCCTGCATAAGCATAAAATAAAATCTACAGACGCAATCTACTTGAAATCCAGTACTAGTTTCTAGAAGTATGCATATACAAATTTTAAATAATTGGAAACCATTTGACAGTTACTGAGCCTTGAATAAGTTAGGTTTTCCAATGGATAAAATGATAAATAACACATATAATACAGAACACTAAAGAAAGCTAAATATGTTTATCAGCTCTCTATCACTTCTCTGTAAAGGAATAGAGAACACTAATGGTCCTTTACACGATAAAAGTCGTGACTATGAACCCCTTTTCATTGATTAGTTAAGATGAGCAAACAATGTTCATGGGCAAAAATAGTACAACAATAATAAAGCCTCTATCCCAAACTTTTGGATAAGTTAGGTTTTCCAATGGATAAAATGATAAATAACACATATAATACAGAACACTAAAGAAAGCTAAATATGTTTATCAGCTCTCTATCACTTCTCTGTAAAGGAATAGAGAACACTAATGGTCCTTTACACGATAAAAGTCGTGACTATGAACCCCCTTTCATTGATTAGTTAAGATGCGCAAACAATGTTCATGGGCAAAAATAGTACAACAATAATAAAGCCTCTATCCCAAACTTTTGGGATCAGCAATCTGAATCTTTTCTTCCATTCAGCTCTGTTACGGGCCAATCTGTCGTAAAATTAAAAAAAGCCATGTTCTTTGTTACAGCGTCAATCCAAGTTCGTCTAGGCCTACCCCTACGTCTAGCAACTCCTCTAAATTATTGCTTATCCTGACTGGCGTATTGGTTTGCGTATGCACAAAAGGAGTAAAAAGATTCAAAATCGACACCCAGCTCTAGGCATAACAAATATAACGACTAGCAAAAAATCTCTAGAAACTAAACCACAATTATAGGACGACAACTAGAAAATCTATCCCAAATTTTTCGGGTCAGCTATTTGAATCAATTTTTTTCCACTCACCTCTGTCAAGGGCCATATCTCTGGAAGTCATCTCATTCCATTGGTCGCAAATGTCTCTCTGTCACATCTTAATCATCTTTCCAGAAAATCCATAACCTTAGCTTGATATACATCACTTGCCGTGGTCTGACTACCTACCAGTTACGCCTATGGCCCTATGTTGACTATAACCTGGCAATATATTTTGTCATACACTCATACTTTCTCCTCTATTATGTTTCTTCTTGTCTTCTGAATTCTCTCATCTCTGATATTTCACCATCAAACTTCTCCCAACATGCTGAACTCCTGAAGTATACAGAACATATTAACTTTGTAAGTACCAAACCAAGTAGTCTACAAGCGTTCGAAACATTATCTTTCTCCAGTTTCCCAGAACTAACTTCACTACCAATCCCAGCTCAAATCATCTTTAATCAATTAATTTAAATGAGACACTTTATTGCATTGCTCCTTGTATTTATTGTTCTCTCTGCATTTGTTTTTCCTATGCTGCATGGACACACATAAAATATGACATGATACAGACACCACAAGGCAAGTATGGCACCAATTTTGATGTCCCTGCATATTTTAGAATGTCCTAATAATGCCCAAAACACAAAGGGAACTGATTTTGAAGCGTTCGAGTTTCTAAGACTTTCTAAATTACTTCTCTTGTCATGGTTTCAAAAGTTCTCTTTCTTTGCCTTGGACTCTCATTCGAAAGCCGAATGGTAAGTTTCGGGTTCCCTTGTGGCAGTTTCCAACCATAGAGCAAGAAAATTATAAGGAGTACCTGTTAAAAGAACAGAAAATTAAGGGAGAATCGTCTTTCTCTAGTCCCTATTTCTCTCATTTGATAGCCTAATAGGAAGTTCCGCTTCTGAGTCTCCAATCACCAAAAAAAATAAAAATTATAACAAGAACCTAATAAATCAAAAAAGATAAATCATCATTGAGTAAACATGAGAGTCTGAGTTCAAAGAGCAGTATCCAAAATGGTGTCCAATCCGCTATAGGAATATCATAAGGGCCTAACAAAAAATGTTGTGTGCAATCACATTATACTTTCTAAGGAAAGAAGGGAAAAAATAAATTAGTTCAGCTAACAGGCAGCCAAAACTTCATGCACAATGAGATTTGTCTTTTCTCCTTCCAGCTTATTAATCTCTTTGAATTATGAATATTCATACAAATTTCATAGATAATGAAAAATTGGCAAACTAAGAGAATGAACACAGGGAAGTAAGAATAAATTGAGCAAGCACACTACTAAAGAGTACATAGCATTAGTGTCTTTCTAAATGTGCCTCCTCCTTTATCTTTTTTATCTTTAAAGATTTTTTTTAGATAAATCTTTAAAGAATAGTACAATCTCTCCTTTCAAGTTCCATCTAGTCCTCAATCTCTTGTTTATCCGAGTCTCTCCTACTATCACTAATCGGCGTGAGGAGCCTCTATCGCTCCGCTCCAAGAGTCTTCCATAAAAATGTAGTGTATATAGAATAATATACCACATTTTTGTGAAGAGAAAGACTAGGATATATCTTGTGGCATGCAGCATAAAAATATTGTATATAAAATTGTAGTGCAATATGCAATAAATTGATTAGCTTAAAATCTTCTTTCAATTGCATTAAAATTATCTTTATTACCTGAAAGTGACCAGCAAGGCGTCTGTATTGCCCAAAGAGGTACCCCATTTCCCTTGGACCAACACCAATGTCTTCTGCAGGAAGATCCTAAGATGAACATAATATTATTAAACAAAATTGCAGATTTAGAAACACCACAACAGATCAGGCACTTAAATTGGCAGCAGGAACATAAGCAAGCATAACAGCAACATATATGAGATTTGCTACCTGATCAGGTCCCAAGTACCGATATAGCTCATCGATAAAACTTTGGCAGAAGCGCATGATCTGCCAGACAGGGGAAAGTCATCCTAGGTATTTAAATGACAAAAGCTAATAATAGAATAAATAGTATAAAGCCAACACCTCATTCTCACTCTTTCCCTTTGGGTCAAAATCACTTCCTCCCCCAGCACCTCCAAGTTTATATGGAGAGAGAGCATTCTTTAGTGTCTACATTAAAGCAAAGTAAACAATCAGTATCATTTCCATATTAGTAGAAGGACAAATAATTTCACTTCAGTATGAATTTTATGCCAAGCATAATTTTGTAAGAAGAAGCCCATGTAGTTATGTTAAATTCTTCAAAGACTAATAGTGCATAATCACACACCTACAAGAGTTGTTTTACGTCAGCAATAATGTCCTGAGAACCAGACTGGCCGATTTAACCGGGCTGTGAACAGGCTGATAGACCGGTTCTCTAAAATCCAAGAAAATGTTTACAAAGAAAACCAGTGTCATACCGGAAAACGGGAGTACAAACCGTGTGAACAAGTCATCAATCTCGACACGGTTTTCGCGGTTCTGTAATAGTTTTTCTCTGTCGATTCAAAAGGATCCTGATGCACTTAAAGGTCAAAGAAAAGACGCGACACTCAATACATCCCACCAGTTGTAATATGATTTGTGTGTGTGGCTCAAGCACACATACCACAAGAGAACCAATCAAAAGAGGAATTCTAGAAAGCTATCCTAGTTGTCTTGCTTTTATTGGATCTCTTGTGGTACGTTTGAATGTGACACACACACACACATAAACATGCAACTCCCTACTTGATAATGTAGATGACTGTATACATAGCACGTCATTCTCCTATATGTTAACTTTAAAAAAATGCCTGCATAAGAATAATGTTTATAATTAAAAAGTAAAACATATTTAGTTCATGTTGAATGACTAGTTTTATTTTATAAAAAAAATGACCAGACTTTCCATTACATGTCAGCTAAACACCATTTAAAAATTATTTACCAAGTTATGCCTGTAATAATTTATTGAATTTTGTGGACAAACAATTGAAAAAAAAAGAGAAAACAAAAAACTATTATATGAAAAAGTTTATAAGATAGTTTGACACCTGGTTCAGCCATTGGTTCGACTAGTTTAACCTCTCAAGCTTAAACTATTATGTGGAACATTCTTATTACTTACATATGAAAATCTAGGGGGTCTTTCAGTTTACTATTGCTTTCCCCAATTAGATGAAAGTTGAACTACATATGAGAAATTACCCTACGGCCCAATCTCTTAACATTCTCCACTTATATGATGCTTTCCCCTTGCACCATTCAGCAGAGCTACTAACATATCAACCCAAATGGGCAGACGGATTTTGCAGATATTTTTGGTACAATAAATATACATAAGAAAATGAAGAGTCCTCCCTACCCACTGCTAAGAATTTATACTTTCAGCCAAATTCAGTTCATCATTATCTATAAACTTAGTGATAAAGAATAAATATCAGTGGTACTCTTTCAAACAAAGTATTCAGTGCCGTACACATATGTAAAAGGAGAGAATTGCCAAGCTTGGTATGTGACTGCTACCTGCTCAAAAGCTAAGAACTTTGCAATGCTCAAGTTCATCGATGGGTGAAAACGAAGTCCACCTCTACATGGACCCAGCGCCTGACTGAATTGCACACGAAAGCCTCTATTTACATGTGTCTCTCCCCTATCATCAACCCATGGCACTCTAAAAACAATCATCCGTTCTGGTTCTAACAACCGCTCCAGAATGTGGACATACCTGAAAACATAACCATAATGGTTAAAATACCTACAGTGCATCAAAAGAATACTATAGATAGCATGCAATAATAATATCTTTTCTCAAAGGATATCTAAGTTCTCTTATCAAATAACTTACTGAGCATTCTTCACCAAAACTGGTTCTAAGGAATGAACAACTTCTTGAACTGACTGGATATATTCGACTTCATGAGGATCCCTTCTTAAGACAGATTCAACAATCGAACCAGTCGTTTTTGACATACAAGCTATGATGTTGCATGCCACAATAGAAACACCAAACCAAATTTTAGTACATGACAATAATCTAAATTATGTGGAAAAACTATTTTTTTCTATGTTGACCTATATAGAAAGTATTCTCATTAAATTTTCCGAATTGATTCATCAGACGGATAGTTTGATTAAGATCATTTGTGAAAGATGAGTCATAAAATCAATATTATACTTATATGTGCAATTATGCTGCAGATCCCACCAAGAAGCAAGTGGACAGAATAAAGTTCATATCACTGTACATATTTGTCTAGAAACTAAAGTGGAATTTGAGACACAGCTCCAACAAGGAAAAGACACCTCCACAATTAGTTTAAGCAGACACCAGAGCGAGAGTAATGGTGAAGGACACGTAAAACCAATGAAAACACTAGCTAAAAATTCCGTAGACTTAAAGGGCATACTAGTATTTTTACGTTCACAGAGCCAGTCCAAACCTCTACTACACTTCAATCACCTAACTTTAGTACAGGTGAACATCTTTCTGGCTCCATTATGATAAATGATTGATCCTCAGCAGCAAAAACCTCAAAATTAGACATCTCTTAACCATTGATGTAAATACTCCCGTAATTCATAAAAAACTTTCTAAAACTGCATCCATATACTCATTGATCCCGTGAAATTTAACTCTATTCCGCTAGATCCCAAAGTTTCTCTCTGTTTTTTAAAGTTAACCATTCTCTAATTCCTCATTTAACATAGTGTCGTCAAAACATAACATTCATCGTGGAACCTCATCCAAAATGTGCCTAGTCAGTTCATTTGTAGCTGCAAAAAATGGTAGGGAGTTAATCTCATAGTTCGTGGTATCGGCCGATACCGATATGATAGAGCCAATACGTATTGGTTTTGGCATGTCCCTATCCGATATTGACCGCTACAAGTACTATCCAACACCAACATTGGCGGTCGCATTCCTGATCAATTTGGAAGAGAAAAATTGAACGAAAAAAAGATAAAAGAATGGAAAACTAGTGTCCGCACAATAATTCAATTGAGCCGAAGATTGACAATGCCACAGTAGGTCGATAAGATTCCTAATCGATAAACTACAACAATTACCATTTGTAGAAGTTGTATATATATAAATTCACAACATTCATCTACAAAAATATTTTTTTCACTCAAAACTATTTATTGTGGTTGCAACTATGTCTAAATTAGAGGCAAGTAAATAAACAATTGTATCTATTGCAAGTGGAATATTGTTCCATTTAAAACTAACGAGAAGCAATATGTAATATATAAGATTATGTCTAAATGTATCAAATATTTTCTAGTTTTTTAAAATACATTTTTATCATTCTTGGTTTTCCGAAACGAAGAACTCGATACTCTTGATCTGGAACAACGAAGTGTGAAACCACCAAGACCGATACTCATATTAATGGTCTGAAACCAATTTTGATACCACAAACCTTGCTTAATCTCGTGTTTTACAAGGTGATGAGAGATGAACATGTATCTTTTCCAGTGTAACCACAACACTTGGTACGTCCACGTAGAAATAAAGTATCAATATAAGATATCATCATACGAGAAATCTTACAGCCCCCTCCCCCTTTCTATACTCTTTCAGTTTAAGATAATTTGGGAGGGTAGGTTGCACGAGTTTAACTACATGACCAATTAGATAGGTTTTCGTAATGAACACTCCCCTGTCGATTTCTTTTTGGCAAAAACTAGGTAGTTGGTGCTATGGTTACCAAAGGATAATAATTAGTTGTGAAATTTGCTCACCCATTTTTTGACCTCCTTGATTGAAAAATATGATACTTAGCCAACTATTTAAGTTAGATGCATGCACCAATTATTTCATATCTTCACAAGTAGACCGGCAATGGTAGTCTCAAGTGTTAAACTTGTTTGCCTAAATTGAATGGCGACTAAATGAAGGAGAGTAGCCACACAGGAAAATGCCAACGTTCTTAACGGGTATGCTACACTAGAAAAAATGTACAAAATTTCACCTTTCACATAGACAGGCCTCTCGACTACTGGCAGGCCCTTGTCCTTGGATGCCATTTGCAGACGAAGAGCCTCTTTATGGAGCAAGCTATTGTTGTGCTCCTCCAGCGCGCTCATCTGCATATTCCTGCTCCCCTCGTTCCCGTACGGATTCCTCCGGTGCTTCCGCCCGTACTCTCTGCAGACCGAGCAGAATATCCTCGTCGTCCCCTCGTGGACGTCGACGTACGCCCACTTGTACGTGTCCGCCCACTCCTCCCGCCACTTCTTCACCACCTTCTTCTTCTTCTTCGCCTGCGGAATCTTCAGCAGGTCCTGCGGCTCCTCGATGGAAAGGAGGTGCTTTTGGTCCTCGGGCTCGTCGACGACCGAGGTTTCCTGGACGAGGGGGGTGGTGGCGAAGGAGGGGTCGTCGTCGCCCGGACCGATCTCGAGATCGATCTCCTCGCCGATCCCTCTGACTACGAGGTGGTGTCTCTGGGCCTGTCGGAGCAAGTTGATCTCGTCCATCGTCGAATTCATCTCCAACATCTAAAAATAATCGATTCTTGATGTTTCCAGAGAAGCAATTAGGGCTAATTTTTCATTTCCCATTCGCGAATGCAAGTCAATTTTCGTCTGATCGAGAGCATAGAAGCTCGGATTCCGATCAAAAACCCTATAAAAATCGCTATAATTTGGTTTTAGAAGAGATCGGTGATGATTTTTATTCGAGAAGGAGAGGATTGGTGAAGAGGAAATTTGGGGTTTTAGGGCTTTTATTTGGTACCGCCAAAAATATTGGGTTTTATTTTGTTTCCTTTTTCATCATCCTGATTCCTGGATGGTGTTTATTATATTTTTTTAGGCGAAAAACCTTAGTATTTAAATAAGTGCTCAACATTTTAATAAAATATTCAAACAAAAACTACCAACTCGTCAGGACCAACAAAAACTTCCTTTAATTCGCGTAAAGGAAACTAGTGTCTTCTTTACATGCCATGCATGTGTAATTTACTTTTACAAATAATAATATCATTTTATGTAAAAAAATATAACATACAACCAACTTATTAAAAAAAATATTATCTATCGATATAATTTTTTAAATTTTACACATGTTAATACTAAGGGCGGAGCCAGAATTTAATTCATCAGGGAACAGTGTTACTATATATAAAAATTCTTAAGTTATCATATCAATTGAACTTCAGAAATTTTAGAAAAAAAGAAGGAAATAATTGAACATAAAAATATTTAAACGTTCAAGCTAGAGATAAGTCTGCAACCTTTGCCTCATTTAAGCGTTCAAGCCAAAAACAAGTCGTCTCGAACCTTTGTCTCTCCTTTAAATACTTAGTGCACAACCAAACAAGTATATATTGTAAACGTTAGAAATTTTCTATGTAGTAATTGACAATTTTAAAAAAAATTGGGAGGCTGTGGCCCCCCTTGGACTCTTAATAGATCTGCCATTGGTTAATACCATCTTATTTAACAAAAAATAAAAAATCAACCAATTTACTAAATAAAGATATCGACTTTTACTATAGAAAATTACTCAGCTAATAAAATTATAATAACGAAATGTTATTTGTCGGCATCTTCTAGTAGCATGTTCATTAGCAAGACTCCTCATTTACCTATAAAGGACCGATACTCATCATCATTGACAACATGCATTGTCCTGCAAGAAATAAAAAAAATAGTGATAAAAATTAATATGATGTTTAATTCAATCAATTAATAGTACCGAGTGAATCCACCGAAAATTAATCTATAAACTATTATATTTAATAAGAGATCCACTACATAAATATAGTAAACGAATAGAATCCCCTCAGAAGAGTTTTAAATTTTTCAATTTTATACCACCTTATGTAGCAGACAACAACCATAATTTAAATATTTAAATGTAAATGACCAGATTTGTGGATTATTGTTCATTTGATCTAATCCATAATTTAAATATTATATATATACAATTATTAAACCTAATTTACAATTTTGAGTATAGCATATGCAAAGATTTAATGTAAGCCAGATCTAACTAACAATATAATATTATAAAATTTAATAATTCTAATTATAATCAAATTTAATTTAGTATAATACATGCTCAATATCCTAGTTACTGCAATAACTAATTCAATCTGATTTAACCTTATCTATTTTAAATTAATCTACTTGGATAAAATTTTAAATTATGAACATGAGAGTCACCAAAGAAAAGGCAATCGTATGTAGAACTTTGAGTCTGACCATATCCATCTTCATATTTTGTTATCAGCTTCTACAACCTTCAATAATTTCCATCAAATTCTTATAATCTTTTTTTTCAATTTCTTATAATCATTACTACGGTATACAAGATATACGCGAATGATAAAAGAAAAGGAATGGAATGGTATTTTCTTTTATATGCCTATATGATTTAAACTTGCATTAAATATACTTAAACAATATGATAGGAAACAAATTATAGACCAAAACGTTATTAAAGGTAGGGCCGTGCACAATTTAGTCAAACCGATGAAATCGAACCAAACCGAACCGAACCGACCGATTTTTAACCGAACCGATGGTTCGATCGGTTTGGTTCGGCTGCAATTTTTCTAAAACCGACGGCTCGGTTCGATTCGCGGTTTGGGTTGTCCAAAAACTGTTGTAAATCGAACCGACCAAACTCAATATTGAGTTTAAATAAATTAGGGCGGTTTGGGTTCGCCAACAGGCCCAACACCCATGAGTGATGAGTCCATGACCCTGTTGGCCCAATGATTGTATCATATTTTTTAATATGGTTAATATGTTTAGTTTAGCATTTCATTATCACTAATCCTTACACTATCACTATAGCATTTCTACTTATACTTATACCTTTGGTGATATATGCCTATTAGTTTACATTTTAGTGATATGAGCTTTCTATCTTAAATTTAATCGAGTTGCCAAAATCAAAACTATGTTTTTGATTGTGGTTATTCAATTAAGTTTAATCATTATGATATCACTAACATTTATGCTATCACCTTAGCACTTATACTTAAACTCAGCATTGTCCTAATGTGCATTAAACTTATCACACTTGCTACTATGTATATTGCTTTGTTCGTCTAACATGTATATGCAGAAAAGCAATAAGCAAGATCAATGTGGACATATGCAGTGAAGAAATCATGGTGGGCCAAAGACGACGGATCCTACAAGATTTCTCTGAACCACCCGACGACATCTCCGGAGCCACGCACTCGGGGGTTCCGCTGCCCGGTCAGCGGACGGAGGTCGAGGGGACAGCGCCCCTCGTCGGGGGTTCGGGGGCGAAGCCCCCGAAAGGTATTCAGTTTTCGCAAACTGGATATCTTTGGACAGCTGCCGCCAAGGGAAAAAGCCAGCACCTATCAAAGAAAGAAGCCAAGCCATGCCATCATCATTTTAAGATTCTGAAGAAGCCTGCACCTGCTACAGTATATCTGGAGTCTGTAATAAGTCTTAAGAATAATTGTAAACACAAGAAATGGATGGCAAAATCGAAAGCTAGGGTAGAAACTAGCCCAGGATTATTTTCGGCTGAAAACCGGCATACCGACGGTATACCGGTGCATACCGACGGTATACCGATTTTGTTCACAGAAAGTTTCTGTCTACAAAATCGGCATACCGACGGTATACGGGATCATACCGACGGTATACCGATTCCGTTACGTTGAAAGTCCAACGGTCGGATTTCCAGCATTAAATGATCCCAACGGCTATATTTCGAGCCGTTGTAATCTCAGACCGGTATACCGACGGTATGCCGACTCATACCGGCGGTATGCCGGTCGCTAACTGAAAAGTTGTCTTTGGCTCTTTTCAATGCTTTGGTTATAAATAGCCTTGAACCCCTTCATTCAAGGTTGATGCTTTGAGCCTAAAAATTTCTAAACCACCAAAGCCTATCTACAAACAACTCTACAAAGCTTTTATTTGCCATCCACAAATTGTGTTAGAGTTATTGAGTTGAAAAGTGAGATCTTCATCTTATTGTATAAGGAGATCAAAACCTATTGTGAAAGGTTGAAGTTGGAGAGTCTTCGTATCTAAACTCTCGGTTGAAGTTGGAGAGTCTTCGTATCCAAACTCTCGGTTAAAGTCGGAGAGGCCTTTGGATTAAAGCTCTCGTGTAAGAAGTTGGCGAGTTCTTCGGATCCAAACTCGTGTGTAACTATTTGCTCAAATAGTATATTAAAGCCGGAGAGAGTTCCGGGACTGGAGTGCCTCTTGGGAGGATACCAGGATATATCGTGTGTCGGTATTGTT
Source organism: Iris pallida (assembly GCA_029216955.1). NCBI lineage: Eukaryota > Viridiplantae > Streptophyta > Magnoliopsida > Asparagales > Iridaceae > Iris > Iris pallida. Next base: position 7,170,017 of record JANAVB010030817.1, on the reverse strand, counting down.
ATTGCTTTTTCTCTTGCACTTATATTTTTAAATTGCCTATTTGCTTGTGCTAAGTGCTTGATTAGTTAGCTTGACCCTATTCACCCCCCTCCCTCTAGGGTTCCTACAGACCCAACTGTTGGGCGGGCAGCTGCAAATAATTTTCCTTCTCTCTCTCTCTCATTTCATTTGGGCAGCCCTAATTTTTCAACCCTCTCCAATTTTTTCCACTCCTCTCTCGGGCGACTACTATTTTTCACCCAATATCCCTCTCCGGCGGTCGGTTCCGACTCTCCCTCTCCGGTGGATCTTTAATTGGTAAGTGTTTACTGTGTTAGGGTTATTGTTCTAATTTTGTAAGTTATTTTGTCTCAGAATTGGCCTGAATTGGATACTTGGAGTTATTTTGAATTGTGTCTGAATTGGCATGAATTGGATAATTGGAGTTATTTTGAATTGCCTATTGCCATACAGTATGTTCTAATTTTGCCTCTGAATGAATGGATGCCTATTGATATCTTGAATTGGAGTTATTTTGTGTCTGAATTGGCCTGTTGGATAATTGGACATTGCAATATTCTTATCCATCATACAATTATCAGGTTAATTTGCATGATTGCATATCATTATCAGGTTATTTTGTGTCTGAATTGGCTGATTGCTGCTTAAAATTTTGGACATAATAACCGACCAGCCGAACCAAACCGAACCGAACCAAGTCGGTCGGTTTCAAAACCGAACCGACCAGTTGATTGGTTTGGTTTGGTTGCAAATATTTTCAAACCGATCAAGTTCGGTTCGACTTCGGTTGTGACAAAATAGGTCGATCACCGACCGATGCACACCCCTAATTAAAGGTCAAATTATCATAACATATTTGCTCCTATAAAATGAATGTTAATGGATCCATTCATGCCAATTCATTCTTCGAAGCATTATTCACAACATATAATTATCACATGTTTGCCATTAAAATCTTTTGATGTAATTTCAATATAAACAGAACAGTGTTACAATGTAGGACTTAGACGTAGTCCTAAGAGTACACTTTTGTTTTATCTGGGTCCTGTTTGCAAAAACAAAAGTATGAACTTTATTGATACAAACTTTGTAAAGATTACAAGAATTCTGGAAAAGTACAACTGTAGGAATCTAATCTAGAAGACGATTGCTTTATCCCTTGGACGATGTGAACTTTGAAGACGGTAGCCTCTGAATTTGAAGGCAAAAGCTTCGGAAGAATGCAGCAGCACTTGGGCAAAAACTCCTGAACTCTCTGATATTTCTAAACATTATGTCTGATCCCCTTGAATGAAGACTTGAAACTCTATTTATAGAGTTATGGAAATAACTAACTTTTAGTTATTCTGGATGGCGCAAGTTGAATTATGCAGGAACTGGATTCCGCAACATCAGACTGCGCAGGCAGTTGTCTGGTCGTGGGCCAACTGTCTTGGACACATGGCATCATTTGATTGAAATACGCATGATCTTGTGTAGATGGTTGCCACGTAACGAGCAATTGATGGCATGAATGCCACGTGTGCTTTTGTCAGTTGAAGTGATGAAGTGCGCGACATGAATTGCGCTGACATTGGATTGCGCTAGCATGGATGGCGCTGAGATGGATTGCGCTGCCAACAGATTGCGCTGCATATACAGCTGTCCTCGAGCACTGTGCAGCGCAATAAACGAACAGTCTCCTCGTTCTTCGTGCTGTCAGCTGTCAGAAGATTTGATTGTGTCAGGTAATGATGACATTGCCACGTCATCTTGCACAATTGAAAGTGTGTGCAGTCTAGTGTGCGCAATCTGAATGATGCGCAATCTGATGTCTGCGCAGTTCATTTGAAAGTTGTATTTCTTGATCTTATGGCTTTGTTGATGGATGCAACTTGATTTTTTAGGACCTACAAGACCCCCTTCAAATTTTTTGAAAGTTGAATTTATTCAAAATTTTGAAATACTTTGAATTTTGAAATTTAAATCAAGTTGCGCATGAGCTGTCTGCATAATCGGATGAATCAGCTCCGACTTTTGTGGCGCAATCTGTGGTGACCGTTTCTTTTTTAAAAACTATAAATAGTTCTCTCGATCCTCGATTTATTCTTTACTTGCTTTCTTGTGTTTTGAAAGAAAGAAACTCCTGAGCTCATCCCGACTTCAACCTTCCTCTCCGTCGATCTCATGGCCCCGAAACGATCCTCCGTCGCCGACAAGGGCAAGGCCCCCGCCGAGTCTTCGACTCGTGTGGTGCCTCGTCCTTTCCATCATGAGACTGCACACCCTGCTCTGTGCGGTAGGCAACCTAATCGAAAACCCCTTTTTAGGGCTTTTTGACTTTACTGATCTTCAGAATCCATCTCTTTTTAGAGATGTGATCATACTGTGCCACCCTTTTTAGGGTTTTGGTTGCACGAACCCATTATTCTTCATTTTTATGAAGAATATCTTCTTGCGCAATCGGTTGAATTGCACTGGCAAAAGTCAGCGCAATCGGCTGATTTGCGCGAGATTGTCAGCGCAATCTGACGTTTGCGCGATCTGACATATGCACAATCTGATATCTGCGCAATCTGATGTTTGCGCAGTCTGATATCTGTGCAATCTGAAGCTTTGTGCAGTCTGCAATTTGATGACAGAATTTCTGACTTTGACTTGTACTAAATTTTGCTTTCTTCTGTTTGGATGCAGTTGATACCAGAGAAGATCCTGAATATGAAACATTTGTAGGAACTTTGTCTGAGCCAGATTTCAAGGAAGATTTATCTCATGTACTATTTCCACAGTATGCACTTCTTTCTTCTTGCCAGGCTATTTTGATAGCACAGGATAACGAGACTCTGCTAAGCCTGATAAATGGACAGCCTTTGCAATCTGCCGACGCTGTCACTCATAAGAAGCCAATGTTCCTCTTCGGCGATGCTATTGATAAAAGCTCTCAACTAAGACCCAGAGTTGAATTGAGAACTTTCCAATGGAAAGAGAAATTGATTCAGTTGTCGGTCATAGCTAGATGCCTTCCACTAGCAAGATATGCTCATGCGAGCCATCCTAGGAGGATGGAATGGGACATTACTCCTTTGCAACAGGCAAGGACCGAAAAAATCTGTGTTAAGAAAGGTCCGAACAACAGGGACATGTTCTACAGTTCTTCCGAACGACACAGCACTTTATTGAGGGGGTTGAAGCAAGGTTGTATTCCTCCCGAGAACTCGTCTTTGTTACTACCGGTAAGGACACCAATCTTCGCCAACGAGTATGCCAAGGCAGAGGGTAAATATCCGGATCAAGACATCCGGTTGACAGGTTTGGTAAACCCAGACATCAAAAGATGGAGCTGTATTGCCAACTGGATACTGGTCCAGTTTGAAGAAAAACTCAGAGAAATTGAGCTGTATAATGCGGTACACGCTATTGTATACGGCTTTTTCCAAATCCTCATTTGTTCTTGGCTTTGGCAGAGAGGTACAATTACAGGACAGGGACATTTATGACTCCCTGCGGAGAGATGGGCTTGGCTTTGCATGAGATGAAGTATATCTCACATTTACCCATGGGTGAATTGCCTTACGAGGAGTACGTCCCGACAAATGACGAATTAGATAGGCTTCGTCGAGAGAATTCCAAGATGGTGGAAGTCTTTGATGAGCTCCTGTGCCATTACAACATCTACTCTTTGTATTACCAAAGTGGCTCTGCTGGCACGTGCTATTCATCCAAATGGCTGACTTATCTTTTTTTCAACCGCAATATCGAGAAAAAGACAAAAGATCATGATTCATGTAATCCTGATTTCTTCCATCCCCTCAGCAATAGTAAAGTGATAAAGCTGATGGAGGAGAATAACAGAATGGATATCAAAGTTGAGGATGAACACCAATATCCTCCTCTCAAGGCTGGGAAATTTGTGGAGAGTTTCATAAGAATGGGCTACAGGTCCATGTCCAAACAAGCCCAGCTAGCAGGATTCTTGATGTACTGGCTATGTCGATTTGTTGTGCCTGGAGCCAGTGCTGTAGACCGCTTCCATCGCGGTGTTCTTTTTGCTGATGTCCGGTTAGTCTTCGGCTACCGGATGGACTTACTTTCAGCGATGACCTGTAGTATAAACGCGGGTCTTCGTCTATATGTTGATTCTATGATCAAGTGCAAAGGTGATAAGGTGAACTTCCCCAGGCTGGAGTTACCATACACATACTTATTCGGATGGTTGCTCTTGCATCATCCATCATTGATGAATCCTGCCATGGGAGCAATTGGTGGCAGTTTTCTACGCAGATTCTCACAGAGCAAATAGATATATACTAGTTTGAGAGACTGCAGACGAATACTGAACCTCGGCAGAGGATGGAATTTTCTTTGCACTCCCCCTCCAACTGGTTATGAGCATATGGCAGCAAATCTGATTGACCTGGGGAGGCAACCAATAGGTCGGGGATCTTTTGAATGGCTGAAGACAATCAGACCATCCCATCTAGTATACAGATTTGAAGAAGAATGTTTCCTTGAACCATATCTGCCGAGCCGCTTTGCTCGTCAGTTTGGATATGACCAGTTTTATGTAGGTAACGCCATTACGTGCCTACAAGAAAAAGGTTATTTAATAGATGGTGCCCGGGCCTGGGCTTACTATAATGCTCGAGACACAAAGACTATGTTCTCGATGCCAAACAGAACCGATGCTGGTCCAAGAATGTTGTACACTTATTTTCAGTTTTATACAGCTGCAAATACATTTGCTGAAAACTATAGCCTTGTAGATAGTTTTGCAACAGCAAATCGCTTGAAGAGAAGAGCGACCGACACAATAGCTCCTAATAATGATGAGGAACATGAGCCAGTGGACGATCCATTGGAAGCTTCTAGAGAAGCCAATTTCCTCGAGGAAATTAACCAACCTTTGAAAATTTCTCTTAAGGTTGTTAAGTCTCCGGTTAAGGAGAAGAAGAGAAGGAGAGAAGAGCCTTCTTCCCCAACTATGAAGAAGAAATTGATCTTAGAAACATTCTTCAGAGAAGGTAACCACCAGATCGCAATCCAGACAATTGACTGAGTCCACTCGAGACGAAGCAGCTACACCGACCTCTGTTCAGAAATAGGTCGAAGTGGTAAACATAGAGAGTCTTGAGAGGCCTCTGCATAGGAGGAAAAAGCTAGCTCATAAAAGAAAGAAGAGAACAGTTTCTCCTCCGAGGCAAATTTTGTCTTCGGTAGTGATGAACGATGCGGCTGGCATCACCATGCCATCTCCTACCCCTGTTTCTGAGTTGAGTCCAGAGCAGAGGGAGGACATTGAACAGAGAGAAGAGGTAACAGAGCCCATAGAAGAAATTGAACAGAGAAAAGAAGCTGCGGAGCCCAGAGAAGAGGAAGCTGTACGATCACCTTCACCAATGGCAGTAATGACTCATTTTCATGTTACACCGGGAGCAGCTCGTGATGAAGAAGATCGTCTCATGATCGAGGCACTAAATGATTGTGACTTTGGTTATCAAGAAGAAACTGATCATGCCGTTGCTGCTGCTAGTGAAGAGGTTCCTGAAGACAGTGAGAACGAGAAGAGCACCTCATCGGAAGCTGCTGATGAGACACAAAATCCGGAAGAGGATGTTGAGATCCAGACATCTCCTCGAGTTATTGATGACACTCTGACTCCTAAAAAGGAGGCTGAGGTGCCGATATCTCCAGAGAAGATTGCTGATGAAGAAGTGGCTTTGGAGGAAACTCCAATTATTGCTTCCGAAGGTATTTTAATGAAATTGGCGATCTTCTTTTAATAAATAGCTTGATAGCTAACATCTTTATTCTTATCCATACAGAACCCGGATCTTCTCCTGCTCCTCCAGCATACATGGACATAGTACTGGCGACGACAATTGCTAGTAGCAGTCGCCATTTGTCCTGTGGCTCCGAAGCAGGAAGTAGTCAGGCAATAGTGTCTGAGGCTACTTCTGCTCAACTAGAATCTATACCAACCGATGATAGGCCTGTTGCCGGATCGAATCATGGTAAGACTGTTTCACTTTCGATTCTTTTTGACAATAGCAAATGACAGGCAAAATAACAATATTTGATTTTGCAGAGGAACAACCAGGAGGAGCGACTAGCTCTACTCTAGCTCCTCTATTCAAAGAGCCTATTGTTCGAGAAACTGAACGTCCTTCTGCCTCGTCATCAACAGGAGTAGCTGCGACTCCTGGTGCTCTGGCGATTAATCAGCTTGTCATCCAATCATTCACCAAATGCTTCTTCGAGTCCTTGGAGCCTTTGATCAATAGAATGATGGACAAAGAAGACGCTAATTTTTACATGGTCAGAGGTCCGACCTCTTTCTTAGTAAAGGCTATCCGGGAGCAAGGTGACGAGCCCCAGGCCACTTTCCTTGACCATATATTAAATGAGCTGGAAGCTTCAATAAAGAACTATAAAGAGCTCAATAAGGGGGAAGTAGAACCCTTAGTGCAAGCAGAGTTTGAACAGATGGCTCAGGCAGCTGCAGTTGAAAGAATGAACTTCCAGAATCTCTTGGATGCCTATTCTACTAAATCTGCTGAGTATAATTCCAAATTGGAATCGGTGACCTCAACTACTGAGAGAAAAGAAAGAAGAATTGTCGAGCTGAGAGTGGAGATTGCTCGTCTCCAAGAGGAACTGGAAAATGAAGTTATCGAGCATCAGACTGCAGTCCAACAACTTGGTGCTCTAACTCAGGAAAGAGACGAGTATATAGCAGCTCATGACGCTGAAATCACTCGCCGAATGGTAACCATGCCCGCTTTTAATAAAGAATCCAGGATGGAAGAGGCCAGGAGGAGAGTGATGGCATCTCGTGAAGAACGGTTGCAGATTCTGAAACAACAGATTGCTAATCTGATGACGCCTCCGTCTCAGTAGAAAGAACATCTTGTATCTTTTGGTCTTTCTTTATGCTATGTATGTAATGTCTTAAATTTTGATCAATAAAAGACATTTTGTTGTGGCTCTATTATTTCTTGCATATCTTATTCATATATAAATAATAGCGATAGAAAATATATTCAGAGGTACAGGACATGATATATTTCTCGATTTTAGAAAATAATCATATTCAATATATCTGCTCAGAGGTAATGTGGACGTGGCAGAATATAATTTGTCGAATATTATTATTTCAAATAGACAACTTAAATCGAGGACGATAAGTTGCTGATATGGATAAACGAACGAAATAAATCGTCAAAATGTGTGAATGAAATAAATGAACAAAATGAATCGTCGGGATGAACGGATGGACCGTCGGATGATGATGAATTGAATGAACGGGTGATCCGTCAAATGAACGGGTGAACCGTCGGATAAAATGAATGCACGGATAAACCGACGAATGAATATGATGAATGAACGGGTATACCGTCGAATGATGAACGGGCGAACCGTCAGATGAAATAAATGAACGGATAAACCGTCGAATGATGAACGAGCGAACCGTCTGATGATTATGTCGTTTGAGAATCTTCGCCTATAAATAGAACAGAAATCTGGAAGGAATGATCATTTCCACTTTTCAACATAAAGATGTCGTCCAGAGATGCATCTAAGAAGGCTGAAATTGTTCTGAAGATTGAAGTAGACACTGAAGAACATCCTGCTGATCCAGTTTAGCCAAAGCAGGCAGAAGTAGGCGAAGGTTCGTCTGCACCTAAACCACCGCGGGATATCCTGGACTTTCTGCTTGAACCATGAAAGACTAAAGAGGAAGAAGCCATGAGGATGGCTGCTTGCAGGTTCCTGGTAGGCTCGAGCAAGGATGCCCTCGACTCTTTTGCTGATTATGTCTTTGATAAGGATGGCAGTGGTCCGCGTCCCGATGTTGAGAAGGACGATAGTGACCTTCCTTGATATCATGTAACATTGTTTATGATGAAATAAAAACCAAACTTTATTTATGAATTGTCTGATCATATTTACATAAAATCTCTGTTATATTTATACATAGTATTTCTTGAGAAATTTGCCATTGATAGGCATCATTGCAACTCGATCATCTAACTCTGAAAGTTGATAGGCTCCGTTTGAAAAGACTTTGCTGACAATATAAGGTCCTTCCCACTTCGTATCGAACTTGCTTTTGCTTGAATGAGTCATAGTCATAGGACGTCTTACTGTTAGAACAAGTTCTCCTTGCTGAAAGGCTCTGACTTTAACTTTGCGGTTGAAAGTCTTCGAGATGCGGGCTTGATACAATTCAATATGCTGTTGAGCTAATAGCCGCTTCTCATCGAGTGCTTCTAACTCTTGAAGTCGAAGAAGATCATTGTTTTCTGTCGTGAGTTCGTTAGCAATGGCAATCCTTAAAGAAGGAATTTGAAGTTCTAGAGGAAGAACTGCTTCACAACCATACACCAAAGAGAAAGGTGTAAAGCCTGTGGGATTGCGGACCATAGTTCGGTAGGCCCAAAGACATTCACCAAGCTTTTCACTCCAGTTTCGTTTGTTAGTAGATACAAACTTCTTGAGGAGTTTGATAATAGTTTTGTTAAAAGCTTCAGCTAAGCCGTTAGCAGCAGGATTATAGGCTGTTGAAGCGACATTGTCAATCTGGTGATTATCATAAAACCTTGTAAACTTTTGGCTGATGAACTATGGTCTGTTATCATGGATGATCCTTCGAGGTACACCAAATCGATAGATGACATGATGTTTGACGAAGTTAATAACACTGCTGGTCTTGACTTCAGCCAATGGTATAGCTTCAGCCCATTTAGAAAAGTAATCGGTTATTGCTAGTATAAACCGATGTCCTCTAGAATAAGGAGGATTGATGGGACCGATGATGTCCATGCCCCAAGCTTCAAAAGGCCAGGAGGCAGCCGTCGGATGAAGGAACTCTGATGGTTGATGAATAAAATCTGCGTGAATTTGATAAGCTCGACATTTTATCGCATCTTCAATGGCGTCAGAAACCATAGAGGGCCAGTAGTAACCCATACGTCGGATGCGATCCTGTAGTTTAGGACCGGGCTGATGAGCTCCGCAGACACCATCGTGAGCCTCACGCAGTACTTGATTCGCCTCATCTCCAGCAAGACAGCGCAAGAGTAAACCGTTATAAGTTCGCCGATAGAGAGTCTTGGTAGTCTGATTGTAATAGAATCGGAGAGACCGCCGACGAATACTCGTAGCCTCCTTAGGATCTTCAAGGAGTATGTCATGGACTACGAAATCGATGAAAGGAGTTCTCCAATCTTCACTGATAATATTGACTTCAGTAAGATTACTGAACCCAATATTACGATTGTTTTCGACACAAAACAGTTCCCGATTAGAGATAACCACCACCTGTTGTCTTCTGATAGGGATGGCTAAGACTGCTGCAAGATTAGCCAAAGCATCTGTCTCAGTATTGCAAGCTCGGCGTACATATTCAATGAAGAAGGTTTTGAATGATGTAGCCATGTTGATTGTTGTTTTAAAGTAAGGCATTAGATCTTGATGGCGAACTTCATAAGTTCCTCTAACCTGGTTAACAACCAATTTAGAGTCACCATAGACTTCAAGATACTCGACGTCTAGTTGTTTGGCTAGCTGAAGGCCAATAAGTAGAGCATTGTACTCTGCCACGTTGTTGGAGCAAGGCTCATCTAAGGAGTATGCTCTTTGAATAACTGACCCGTCCGGAGAGACAAGGACGACTCCAACTCCTGCGACAATAGCACCATTGGGTCCGATTCTGGATGCACCGTCAAAGAATAGACGCCAAGTAGGAAATTCTTCGGAGATTGTATTAGATTCCAAAGTCTCATCTGGAATTTCATCGTATAGTTTGGACGTCTTTGGAACATAATGAGCTGCTAAGAAATTTGCCAATGCTTGACCTTTGACAGACTTTTGTGGAACATATACCATGTCATATTGGGCTAGCAGAATGGCCCATGTAGCCAACCGAGAGTTGAGTGTGCTAGGCTTCTTCATCAGTACCCGAAGAGGGTTAACTCGGGATATGACATAAATAGTTTGGCCAATGATGTAATGCCGAGTCTTTTTAACAGCGAACATAAGAGCTAGGCATTCTTTTTCGACTGAACTATAACGTCAGCACCAATCATAGTACGACTGAGATAGTAGATGGCTTGCTCGTGGCCTTTTTTGTTCTTTTAGGCAAGTAAAGCACCCAATGAATGGTCCATAGCACGGACATACATTAAGAATGGTATGCCAGAGATTTGTGGCACCAAGACTGGTGGATTCATAAGATACCGCTTAATGTCGTCAAATGCCCGTTGACATTCTTCAGTCAAACGAAAGATACACCCTTCTTCATGAGTTGAGTGAATGGTCTGCAGCGTCCAGACAAATTCGAAATGAATCTCCTGATGTACGCAAGTCGGCCTTGGAATCCTCGTAGCTCTTTTAGATTGCGTGGAGGACACATCTCTTGAATGGCTTTGATCTTCTCGGGATCCATGTGTATACCCTTAGAGGTAATGACGAAGCCGAGAAATTTGCCACTAGAGATACCCAAGAATGACTTGGTGGGATTCATTTTGAATTGATGTTGGCGCTTGAGATTGAAGATAGTTCTCAAGTCTTGGATGTGATCTTCTTTTAGACGACTTTTGACAGCAATATCGTCAACGTAGCATTCGACAGTCTTGCGTAGATGATCTCGAAATATGGTACTTATGGCTCGTTGGTATGTTGCACCAGCGTTCTTGAGACCAAATGGTATTACAGTATAGCAGTAGACTCCACGAGGAGTGCGGAAAGAAGTATGCTTCTCATCTTCAGGATGCATCCGAATTTGATTGTATCCGAAGAATCCGTCCATGAAAGAGATTCTTTCGAACCCACAAGTGTTGTCGATCATGACGTCCGTGATAGGGAGAGGAAATTCATCCTTTGGACATGCTTCATTAAGATCCCGGAAGTCGATGCAGACTCAAACTTTGCCGGTTTTCTTTAGAACTGGGACGACATTGGCTACCCAATCAGGATGCTGTTCTTCTCGAATAAAGCCACAAGCGATGAGCTTCTTGACTTCATCGTCGATTGCATCCATCATTTCCGGCTTGAAACATCGTTGTTGTTGTTTGACCGGTTTTGCATTCGACAGGATATTCAATTTGTGAGTAGCTACTTTAGGATCCAGTCCTGGCATGTCTTCATAACTCCAGGCAAAAACATCAATGTATTCTTTAATCAGAAGAATTAATTCTTGTTTATCTGCCTCTGGGAGATTCTTGCTGATGAATATTGGACGAGGTGACCCACTCTCTCCTACGTTAATTTGAACTAATTGATCTTCGGTAGGAGGTTCTCTTTGTTCGAATCGGAGTTTCCATTGTGTATCCATTCGTTGAGCCCAAGGATCAATTTCGGGACTTTCTTCAATATCCTCGTCATAGCCTTCTGGAAGTTCGGCGGAGACCATATTAGAGGATACAGTCAGCCGATGAACTTGACCGATACTGGTGTCAGAATCCCATGATCTGGAGTCAGAAGAGTTAGAACGCTCCTCACTGTCGGATTTAGAGCCTGCTGGGGATAATACTGGAGGAGAAGCATATCCGAGACCTCTTTTGGTCTTGCTGTAATACATCTCTGACTTTCCATGTGGAACAGCCGTACGGAGAGGAGTTCTTCTACCTTTACCGTAGTTGAGACCACTCTTGAAGTCATAACCCATCTTTCGGATGATGTCTTTTGATTGTTGACTGTAACGACGGAGTTGAAGATGCCCCGTGTCGTTAACTTTGCTATCATCCATATAACTGAATTGTTGCTCCGGTCCTTTACTAAAAAGTATTGGACTCTCGCCTTTCTTACGAGCGGGAACAATACGATAAGAATCTTTTGGGTATTCAAGTGAGACTTCTATTTGAAGAGATTGTACAACTCCCATTGTAAATGACTGATAGCTATCTAACATATCCAAATAACACTTAGCATGATAAATGACATCAGTATACTGGAAAGTAGATGCTTTTTCATTGATTTGTACATTTGTATTTACAGCAGGACCTTTAACCTTAGCAGGCTTGGTCAGATTGATTACAAAAGGGGGAGAAGAAGAACGTAGAGGAGGATTAGCTTTGTTACGACGAAGGTCAATAACAAGGGCTCAGAGGAGATAAGCTCCCTTTTATCCTTGTTATGAGATACATCTATAACAAGTGGCTCAGAAGAGGTGAGCTGCCTTTTTTCCTTGTTACGACGTAAGTCAATAACAAGCGGATCAGAAGAGGTGAGCTCCCTTTTGTCCTGATCATCATCAGTAGATTGCTTCTGGACTGGCAAGTGAATAGCCAGTGGCTTGGAAGATTGAGGACGAGAAACACGTCCTTTGACATGAATGATAAGGGTATCATTAGGCAATGTTTCTTGCCCTTCTTCAGTGTCCAGAGACTGGACAACCTTCATGAATTCATCCTTGTACATATGTGCATCATTGCAGTATGCTTCAATGCCTTTGAAAGGATAGAGATCAGCAACTTCCTTTTGTACCTCTCCATTGTCATCGACATATTTAAAACATTGATGGAGAGTCGAAGGGACAATGTTATGCTCGTGTAGAAATGGTCTTTCCAGCAAAGCATTGTAGGAACAACCCTGATTGTCAATGATGTAGAAAGTAACCTTTGTGCGAAGATTGCCTATTTGAAGTTTTAGGCGAATCTTGCCCAGAGGCTCACTTCTTCCCTGATTGAAACCAAGGATGGTAGTGATTGTACTGGAGAGACTATGCACTGGAATTTTCAGCGCATCCAACATTATCTTCGGCATAATGCTGAGAGCGGAGCCTGGATTGTCACGATCCGCACCCACTGAGAGGGTACGAGAACGTAACAACGCCCAGCCTATGCCGCAGTGTCGACGGTAGAACGCTGTCCTAGGTCAATCATCTAACAATATAAAGGTACCTGTACAGTATATACACTCCGAATGGAGGTGACATAACAATATACAGTCTCAATCACATCTAAGGCAGAATGATGAAAATAAAAGATAGATAGATACTGGAATAAAAAGATCCACAGGATACAATCAGAGAGAAAGAGTCTAAGTGTCTACTGCCATACAAACTGAACATCTAACTCAAAACAAGTCTCTAAAACTGAAAAGAAAGAATATATACAATCTAGATCTCAAATGACAGAAAATAGAAAACCTAGACTAGGGAGCCTCAGTCTCTAAACTAGTAGATCAGGCTGGAAATTTGGGTCACACATGGCATCTACAGCTGTCCCATAGTAGGTATCTATGCAGGCCTCCTCTTCATCCTCTGTAAAATTTTCAACAGGTCCAGTCAGGACGGGAGCGAGCACAAAACATCTCACGCAGTTCATAACGAGTTAGAAAATATAAAGCATGCAATAGAGTAAAGTACATGAAACGCTGAAAGAAGAAGATATATGAAAAACAGTAGAGATTTGATAACAGAAAATATCTAAATATGATAAGTAAGACTGTAAGGAACATGTGATTTTAGAGCACAATATGGTTATGTAAACGGGTTAGGTTATACAATAAAATGGGACTCCTTTGTACGTGGGTGTACAATGGACATATACAATTTCTTATACAATACGATTGATCACATAACCATTTTCTACTCCCCCTCCCCAATCAATACACAAGGATCCAATTCAGTTACATTACCTTATACAATGACTTGTACAATGGCTTGTACAATGACTTGTACAATGGCTTGTACAATGGCTCAATGTGATACTGAGAGTACAATATGCACAATGAGTGTACAATGATAAGGGTATTCAATAAATACAACATGTAAGTGAAACACACATCACAATATGTACTTAGTGAATACAAGGAGATAACATCTCAGAAGAAGATCCATATAGTACCAATCCGTGATAAAGATCGTGTCAGCATCAAGTACAGTAATCTAGAGCAAGAATGTAAATCCATACAAGTATGAAACGGTCAGAGAATGTACTCGCCTGATGTCCTGAGTGTCTGAAGAGAATATACTGTCCGAGGAGTGGTATCTGTCTCCTATAGAACAGCACAAGTCACAACAGGTCCAGAATAGTAAAATGGAGTCCTACTATGCATTCTACATGATTCTAGGTCAAACTAGACCAAAGTCGACTCTGGTCAACTCTGGTCCAATTAAGTCTAAACTAGTCTACCTTAGTCTAAACAAGTCTAGACTCAACTATCTAGGTCTAACCAGGCTATACCAAACTACCTAGGCCTATTCTAACACAAGCATACACATAACCTATATATAGTAAATACCCAAGTTATATGGCATAGACATATACTAGTATAACCCATACCCCCATGTGTGTACTAACATATGGCAACCCCAAATCAATACACAATATACATATATCTATATATAAAACCACCCTCATATATATATATATATATATATATATATATATATATAGGAGATATATGTCACAAAGCATATATTAACTTACATATATATAATACATTGCATTACAATATATATATAGTCCTATAATAGACTGCACATGAGATAGGCATATAGGGAGAGCATGAGAGAGAGAACATGTGTGAATGTGGGTGCTTGTGTGTGTAACCTCTGGAACATAGTGTGGCAGAAATAACATAGTGTATGTGTGTGTTCACATGAGTGAGTGAAAAAGAGTGGAAGGGTGAAAATGCAGGAATAACAGGGAAGAAGGTAAGCCTAGGCTGTGTATAGGAGAAGTGTGTGTGTCTTGTGTGTTTGCAGGAATTATAGCAGTGAAATAAGTGAAGAGGAAGTGTGGGTTAGTGCAATAGGAGAACAGGAACTATGTGGGGGTTTCCAGTTGTGGTGTCAAAGAACAGTGAGTGAGGGAGTGTACTGGATGTGCAGGAAAACTTGAAAGGAAAGGAAATCAAATGCAACAAGGTCCCTACTGTTATCAGTTATTGGTTCACAAAAAAAAACACCAAACAAAGAGTCCCAAAACAGTTTATTTAATCTCAAGATTATCTCATGTGATACTCAGTCAACAATGAGGCTTAGCTATAGGCTAAATCAAAAGAAAACATTTAATGAAACAATGCAAACCCCAAAATAGTTTGCAACAGCCCTCAATATTCAGTTTTAACTCCCCCCTCCTACTTCCAATCTCAGATTTCCCAATAAATTCAGGATTCAATTAAAAATAGTGTTACTAATTCCTGTGTGTGACAGGAATGAAAATGTGGCAGGATAATGTGAATACTGTGTGTGTAATGTGTCCAAGTGCAGGAAAAATATACTAGCCTACAGTATATGGTGTGCAGGAATTTACAGTGCAAAGTGTGTGAACTGCACAGCAGGAAATGTGGCAGGAAAAGAGTAACACGTGTGTGTGTGTGTATTCAGTGTTCACAGAAAAACAGGAAAAGGAAAGGCAAGGAAATCAATTCAGAAATTAAGGACTGTTTTCCCCTCCTTCCTATTTCCAGGTTTTGCACAACTGTACATAGGAAATTAAACTCAGGTTTTTTAACCATAACCAAATGACAGGCTCAACAGTGCTACTCACTGAAATTCTCAGGTCAATACACAACCAACCTCAGTTCAGTCCCATGAAGACATTCAAAACATTTCAATGTGAACCCAAATTAGTTTGAAGAATAATAGCAGTGAACTAGAAAATATCAGTTATGATATATTATGAACATCTACCTATTTGACAGTCCATCAATTAACACCAATTCATGTCCATGGCAAAATAACACATAGGAGAACATAATTTAGAGTCTAAACTCAGCATTAAATCATCAATACTAGGATTAAAACATTAGACAAAATCAAATTTAGAAAAACTGGAATGTACAGGAACATAATTGACAGAACATTGGTTAAATGGGAAATTGAAATAGCAAAATCAATTAATCATTAATCTAATGATTGGAAAAATGTAAACACCCCTCGTGCACAACCCTACACATCATCTCGTGTCACCCCAGAGCCGACATGGCGTGTCCATTGCAAGAGAACACAGAAGAAACACATACAGTGCACTGACAGTGCACTGTCTCGTGCACACGTGCACTTGTGTCGTGTGCACGACACAGGACACGAATGAATCTCGTGGTGACACACATGGGTAGCCCACCTATAGGGCTACCTCATGGGCCTACTGGCCAGTGTCCACGACGCGTCAGGGTCGGACACGAGACCCGTGTCAGTGGGGAAAATCCACTGTGCATTGCCTAGGCAATCCCCGTGTGGGATCTATAACTCTCTCGACACGACTCGGGGTCATGTGAGACTTGACACATGGCCTGTCAGTCCATGCCCCTAGCCTCGTGTCGAGTTTCGTGTCCAATAGTGGCGTGTCGTGTCCGCTACAGGGCCCGAGTAGCAGGGGATCCCTGTAGCAGCGCGCAGCCGTGTGCACGTGCGTGTCCACACAATCAAACTGACACAGAACGACATGAAAATAAGGACACAAGGACAGAAAACCCAAGGGTAGATCTAAAACCTATTTCCTATTCAAACAAAACTGGATAACTCGATCGACCTGCCCTCTGTGGCATATGGTCGAACACCTAGTCCAGTGTTCTGATACGTGTCCAGAATAGACACGAATCACTCGACACTGGACACAAACCCAATATTGACCTTAGGGGGACACTTAGGGGTTCCTATACATGAAAACTAACTGAAGTTTCATGGAGAAATGAAGGAGATACCTCTTTGTGAAGTTTCAATGGAAAGAGTCCTTTGTTAGCTCCTCATTGGTATCCCAAACCCTTCAAAACAAATCCAAACTGAACCAAACATTCATAGCAGCAAGAAAAACAACATTAGAAACTATTGCAACTAATTTGGGGATTTTAGGACCTATTATGGAATTATAATGAATTAATGAAGACAAGAACTCACCTCCTTGAAAATAGGGCTCTTCCTAAAGAAAAGAGGCAACCCTAGATTTGGGAGGGGTTTTATATGGTGGGAATCCCTAGGTAGAGGGGTGTGGCTGGCCACTAAGGCTTAGGGTTAGGGTTTTGTCAAAATATTGGGCCTTGGGCCAAGTTACAAAGCTAATGAGGATTAAACTAATTAAAGGCTCTAAACCATAAGCCATGACTTATGACTTTCCTAATCCTTTTGCTAAAATGACTAAACCAAGTCCTAGGCTAGGTTAGACTAGAGTCACTTGACCTAACCATGACCCACTAACTAGGGTTAGCTTCTAGGTAGGTCTACAAAGTCAACACTAGTCAAACTATCTCAAATAATTCCTAAAAAAATTCTCATAAATTCAATAAATTCTAATAAATTTAAATAATAATTAATAATCCCAAATAATTCTTAAAATTACAAAAATGACTAAAATACCCCTCAGTCTGGAAATGAACACTAGCAAGACACCAAATCATAAGTCATGAATTTAAATAGTTTAAAAATTATTAAATATCACTAAAAATCATAACATGAATTAAATACCATTAAATAATAATTATAATTACAAAATTTCAAAATTACCCTCTTCTGGAAAACTGGGTGTTATAATCCTACCCACCTTAGAAAAATTTCGTCCTCAAAATTAAAATGGCAGTAGTCCTTCTAGGTCAAACACCCCACAATCAGAGTCTCAAACATACCGTCAGATAATCATATGCGTCTGTCCAAAACCATGATACTCAGAATCTCTGTCATGCCAGTGAGCAAGGCTACGATAATCATAGAGTCCTCAACTATGGTACATACCTCTAGAACTATGGTATTTAAAATTTTCGCATTGCCGTGCGCTTGGCAGCGAAAACCTTAAATTCCCACACCCGAGAAATACGTCCATAGTCCGACTATATGTCCTCACTATGCCTGCTAGCATGACCCTAGAGGATTCTAAAATCTCATAATTGAGGCGACCTAGCCCATACGACTTATCTGAGAAGAAAATTAAATCATAACACAAAAATAACAAGACAGAATTGATCAACCAACGAGGAATAGAGAGAATCAAAGTTCAAGGCAGTAATTATAGAATTTGAATCAAGAACGGAACCTGCAACTAGATCTCCAACGGCCTGAGCATCCTCGGCTGTCATGGCGAAAGCTCGCCCTGGCTGGCCTTCCCTGGCCTGCTGCTGATGCTGGACGAACCTCTGCTGCTGAGTCTGCAATGGTGGTCCCCTCTGCTGCCCTGCCGGAGCCCTAGCTCCTGGTGCTACCTGAGCCAATAGTGTCGGGTTCTGGGGACACTCTCTACACTGATGCGCTGCTGACCTGCAAAGTAAGCACATACCCAGTCTCTTTCTGCAATCTTTCCACCAATGGCCTGGCTTCTTGCAGAAGTTGCACACGGTGTCCTGCTGATACTGCACTTGTCCCTGACCCTGATACTGAACAAGCCTCTGCTGTAGCTGATGTATCTGAGCCCTCGGCTGCTGGTACTGCTGCTGAAACTGTATGCCTGGCATCGGCTGCTGATACTGCTGCTGAAACTCATGCTGAACGTGCGGCCTCTTGGCCGGTCCTCCGCTGCTGCTGCCCCCAACTGGGTCTCGCCCCCTCTTGAGCCTAAGCTCAAGATCATCCTCCGCCAATAAGGCTCCCGTCAAAATCTCCTCAAAAGTAGCATCTCTGTTCCCCTTGGTCAGGGACTTAACCTCCTTGACCAGACCCTTCCGAAACCTCTGGGCCTTCGCCGTCTCGCTCAACCCCTCAACAAACCTGCCAAGACGGCCAAACTCTTCCGCATACTCCTCTACTGAGAGGCTCCCCTGGACCAAGCTCTCAAACTGCGTCTCTAAGGCTCTGACTGCTGAATCTGGAAAGAACTTCTTCTTGAAGAAGCCCTTGAACTCCTCCCAAGTCTGTCCGGCTACCCCTACCCTGGGGTCCGACTGATACCAGGTACGAGCAAGATCGCGCATCCGGCTAGCTGCGGCCTCGATTTGAAGGTCTGTTGGAATCCTGGCCAAGCGGAAGATCTCCTCTATATGCTCGATCCACTCATCGGCATATATGATCCCCTCTGTCCCCAGAAAGTCTTTGGGGCTCATCTTCTGAAACTGCTCGATCCCCGGTGTCTTTGGCTGCTGCACCACTGGTCGGCTGCAACTGTCGAAATGACCAACTCCATGCCTCTGTCCTGTCGAGCCTGCTGTCGGTCCATGAACTATTGGAAATACGTGAACATCTGAGCTGCATCCACGTTTCCTGTAGGCGGCGGCTGCTAGAACGGATCCTCTGGAATGACTGGGTCCTGTCTCCGAACTGGTGAAGGCATACCCTCAGCTACTGCTGCTGCTGAAGTCCCAATATGATCAGAGGTGGCAGGAGCTGTAGCCTTCCGACCCTGCTGAACTGGCTGAGAGGTAGCAGTCTCCTCTACAGTATCTCCATGAATGGCACGCTGTAATCGTGTCTCCACCATCCTGAAGACAGATCAATCAAACAATTGCTGAGAATGAGTCGAAATAGCAAAGGAGGACAGTTATATTCGAGGAGAACAATATCAGCAAGAACTAAGATGGTATGAATTTGATATGAGTTTTTTCTAGTGTGATTGAGTACCTTCAAAAATATCCTAATCCTACTGCAGGCTGTAGTGATACTCTAGTTCGAATACCACTACATGAACTCGACCTGCATGGGCCACCACTAAAAATGTGTCACGACCCGCACCCACTGAGAGGGTACGAGAACGTAACAACGCCCAGCCTACGCCGCAGTGTCGACGGTAGAATGCTGTCCTAGGTCAATCATCTAACAATATAAAGGTACCTGTACAGTATATACACTCCGAATGGAGGTGACATAACAATATACAGTCTCAATCACATCTAAGGCAGAATGATGAAAATAAAAGATAGATAGATACTGGAATAAAAAGATCTACATGATACAATCAGAGAGAAAGAGTCTAAGTGTCTACTGCCATACAAACTGAACATCCAACTCAAAACAAGTCTCTAAAACTGAAAAGAAAGAATATATACAATCTAGATCTCAAATGACAGAAAATAGAAAACCTAGACTAGGGAGCCTCAGTCTCTAAACTAGTGGATCAGGCTGGAAATCTGGGTCACACATGGCATCTACAGCTGTCCCATAGTAGGTATCTATGCAGGCCTCCTCCTCATCCTCTGTAAAATTTTTAACAGGTCCAGTCAGGACGGGAGCGAGCATAAAACATCTCACGCAGTTCATAACGAGTTAGGAAATATAAAGCATGCAATAGAGTAAAGTACATGAAACGCTGAAAGAAGAAGATATATGAAAAACAGTAGAGATTTGATAACAGGAAATATCTAAATATGATAAGTAAGACTGTAAGGAACATGTGATTTTAGAGCACAATATGGTTATGTAAACGGGTTAGATTATACAATAAAATAGGACTCCTTTGTACGTGGGTGTACAATGGACATATACAATTTCTTATACAATACGATTGATCACATAACCATTTTCTACTCTCCCTCCCCAATCAATACACAAGGATCCAATTTAGTTACGTTACCTTATACAATTACTTGTACAATGGCTTGTACAATGACTTGTACAATGGCTTGTACAATGGCTCAATGTGATACTGAGAGTACAATATGCACAATGAGTGTACAATGATAAGGGTATTCAATAAATACAACATGTAAGTGAAATGCACATCACAATATGTACTTAGTGAATACAAGGAGATAACATCTCAGAAGAAGATCCATATAGTACCAATCCGTGATAAAGATCGTGTCAGCATCAAGTACAGTAATCTAGAGCAAGAATGTAAATCCATACAAGTATGAAACGGTCAGAGAATGTACTCGCCTGATGCCCTGAGTGTCTGAAGAGAATATACTGTCCGAGGAGTGGTGTCTGTCTCCTATAGAACAGCACAAGTCACAACAGGTCCAGAATAGTAAAATGGAGTCCTACTATGCATTCTACATGATTCTAGGTCAAACTAGACCAAAGTCGACTCTGGTCAACTCTGGTCCAATTAAGTCTAAACTAGTCTACCTTAGTCTAAACAAGTCTAGACTCAACTATCTAGGTCTAACCAGGCTATACCAAACTACCTAGGCCTATTCTAACACAAGCATACACATAACCTATATATAGTAAATACCCAAGTTATATGGCATAAACATATACTAGTATAACCCGTACCCCCATGTGTGTACTAACATATGGCAACCCCAAATCAATACACAATATACATATATCTATATATAAAACCACCCTCATATATATATATATATATAGGAGATATATGTCACAAAGCATATATTAACTTACATATATATAATACATTGCATTACAATATATATAGTCCTATAATAGACTGCACATGAGATAGGCATATAGGGAGAGCATGAGAGAGAGAACATGTGTGAATGTGGGTGCTTGTGTGTGTAACCTCTGGAACATAGTATGGCAGGAATAACATAGTGTATGTGTGTGTTCACATGAGTGAGTGAAAAAGAGTGGAAGGGTGAAAATACAGGAATAACAGGGAAGAAGGTAAGCCTAGGCTGTGTATAGGAGAAGTGTGTGTGTCTTGTGTGTTTGCAGGAATTATAGCAGTGAAATAAGTGAAGAGGAAGTGTGGGTTAGTGCAATAGGAGAACAGAAACTATGTGGGGGTTTCCAGTTGTGGTGTCAAAGAACAGTGAGTGAGGGAGTGTACTGGATGTGCAGAAAAACATGAAAGGAAAGGAAATCAAATGCAACAAGGTCCCTACTGTTGTCAGTTATTGGTTCACAAAAAAACACCAAACAAAGAGTCCCAAAACAGTTTATTTAATCTCAAGATTATCTCATGTGATACTCAGTCAACAATGAGGCTTAGCTATAGGCTAAATCAAAAAGAAACATTTAATGAAACAATGCAAACCCCAAAACAGTTTGCAACAGCCCTCAATATTCAGTTTTAACTCCCCCCTCCTACTTCCAATCTCAGATTTCCCAATAAATTCAGGATTCAATTAAAAACAGTGTTACTAATTCCTGTGTGTGACAGGAATGAAAATGTGGCAGGATAATGTGAATACTGTGTGTGTAATGTGTCCAAGTGCAGGAAAAATATATTAGCCTACAGTATATGGTGTGCAGGAATTTACAGTGCAAAGTGTGTGAACTGCACAGCAGGAAATGTGGCAGGAAAAGAGTAACATGTGTGTGTGTATTCAGTGTTCACAGGAAAACAGGAAAAGAAAAGGCAGGGAAATCAATTCAGAAATTAAGGACTGTTTTCCCCTCCTTCCTATTTCCAGGTTTTGAACAACTGTACATAGGAAATTAAACTTAGGTTTCTTAACCATAACCAAATGACAAGCTCAACAGTGCTACTCACTGAAATTCTTAGGTCAATACACAACCAACCTCAATTCAGTCCCATGAAGACATTCAAAACATTTCAATGTGAACCCAAATCAGTTTGAAGAATAATAGCAGTGAACTAGAAAATATCAGTTATGATATATAATGAACATCTACCTATTTGACAGTCCATGAATTAACACCAATTCATGTCCATGGCAAAATAACACATAGGAGAATATAATTTAGAGTCTAAACTCAGCATTAAATCATCAATACTAGGATTAAAACATTAGACAAAATCAAATTTAGAAAAACTGGAATGTACAGGAACATAATTGACAGAACATTGGTTAAATGGGAAATTGAAATAGCAAAATCAATTAATCATTAATCTAATGATTGGAAAAAGGTAAATACCCCTCGTGCACAACCCTACACATCATCTCGTGTCACCCCAGAGCCGACACGGCGTGTCCATTGCAAGAGAACACAGAAGAAACACATACAGTGCACTGACAGTGCACTGTCTCGTGCACACGTACACTTGTGTCGTGTGCACGACACAGGACACGAATGAATCTCGTGGTGACACACATGGGTAGCCCACCTATAGGGCTACCTCATGGGCCCACTGGCCAGTGTCCACGACGCATCAGGGTCGAACACGAGACCCGTGTCAGTAGGGAAAATCTACCGTACATTGCCTAGGCAATCCCCGTGTGGGATCCATAACTCTCTCGACACGACTCGGGGTCATGTGAGACTTGACACATGGCGTGTCAGTCCATGCCCCTAGCCTCGTGTCGAGTTTCGTGTCTAATAGTGGCGTGTCGTGTCCGCTACAGGGCCCGAGTAGCAGGGGATCCCTGTAGCAGCGCGCGGCCGTGTGCACGTGCGTGTCCACACAATCAAACTGACACAGAACGACACGAAAATAAGGACACAAGGACAGGAAACCCAAGGGTAGTTCTAAAACCTATTTCCTATTCAAACAAAATTGGATAACTCGATCGACCTTCCCTCTGTGGCATATGGTCGAACACCTAGTCCAGTGTTCTGATACGTGTCCAGAATGGACACGAATCACTCGACACTGGACACGAACCCAATACTGACCTTAGGGGGACACTTAGGGGTTCCTATACATGAAAACTAACCGAAGTTTCATGGAGAAATGAAGGAGATACCTCTTTGTGAAGTTTTAATGGAAAGAGTCCTTTGTTAGCTCCTCACTTGGTATCCCAAACCCTTCAAAACAAATCCAAACTGAACCAAACATTCATAGCAGCAAGAAAAACAACATTAGAAACTATTGCAACTAATTTGGGGATTTTAGGACCTATTATGGAATTATAATGAATTAATGAAGACAAGAACTCACCTCCTTGAAAATATGGCTCTTCCTAAAGAAAAGAGGCAACCCTAGATTTGGGAGGGGTTTTATATGGTGGGAATCCCTAGGTAGAGGGGTGTGGCTGGCCATTAAGGCTTAGGGTTAGGGTTTTGTCAAAATATTGGGCCTTGGGCCAAGTTACAAAGCTAATGAGGATTAAACTAATTAAAGGCTCTAAACTATAAGCCATGACTTATGACTTTCCTAATCCTTTTGCTAAAATGACTAAACCAAGTCCTAGGCTAGGTTAGACTAGAGTCACTTGACCTAACCATGACCCACTAACTAGGGTTAGCTTCTAGGTAGGTCTACAAAGTCAACACTAGTCAAACTATCTCAAATAATTCCTAAAAAAATTCTCATAAATTCAATAAATTCTAATAAATTTAAATAATAATTAATAATCCCAAATAATTCTTAAAATTACAAAAATGACTAAAATACCCCTCAGTCTGGAAATGAACACTAGCAAGATACCAAATCATAAGTCATGAATTTAAATAGTTTAAAAATAATTAAATATCACTAAAAATCATAACATAAATTAAATACCATTAAATAATAATTATAATTACAAAA
This sequence comes from Iris pallida, assembly GCA_029216955.1. Lineage (NCBI taxonomy): Eukaryota > Viridiplantae > Streptophyta > Magnoliopsida > Asparagales > Iridaceae > Iris > Iris pallida. Next base: position 7,145,826 of record JANAVB010030817.1, on the reverse strand, counting down.
TTTCAAAATTACCCTCTTCTGGAAAACTGGGTGTTACATGGATCTATCAGAATACGATCAACTTTCATCGATTCGACATATCCTGTATAGTAGAGAGGACGATCGTGCCCGTTGTCTTCCATCAGCATGTCATCTTGTGTGAAAGTTATGTTTGGGATTAACTCCAACACACTATGACAATGGAGGCAAGAGACTGGCTCTGCTTCCGGCTTCTTTAGCAGGGCTGGACAGGTTTCAGCTTGCATGAGAGCCTCGTTCAGAGTTTCCCGAGTCTCTTTAGAGAGGCGCAAGAGCTCGAAGATGGATAGCCGGGCCGGTGTATTGGCCAGCTGAGCTTGGATGTCGAAGTTGTAAGGCTTTTCAAGTTCAGAGGGAGCTGGCTTCTTCAAAGGTTTGTCGAAGCAGACTTGCTGTTTGCCTTTATCAGCGACCGTCGGTTTGGAGAGAATGGGCACTACAATCGGTGAGGATGCAGTAGGAATATCCTCAGTAGAAGCAGGCTGCACTGGAGCAGGCTCAGAGGAAGAAGCAGGATTCTCTTGAGCTTCGGGGTAATCCTTTAAATAGGCTTTCCCTGATCTGGTGCCCAACAATATTTCTTCATCAACTATGGGGTCAAAAGACACCATATTGTAAATCTTTGTTTTGCCTTTGGAACGGTCTTTCTTCTTGGAGGAAGAGGAAAGTTCGAACTCTGAAGCAAGATCCGGATGAATCCAAATAATCTCGCCGTTGTCAAGTGACAAGGGGACTGGACCTTCACTTTGTGGAGGAGGGAGATTCTCGATCTCGAGAGTAGCTTTGGGGATAGAAATAACACCGTGCTGCATCATCTAGGGCAAAAAGTCACCGAACTGAACTGATACCATGTTTGCAGTAACAGTCTTCTCGTCTTGCTGTAAAGTGACAACATCAGCATTGATCAGTTCCTGGATTTTGCCTTTGAGTACATAACATGCTCGAGTGGGATGTCCGATGAACCTGTGATAAACACAGTACTTGGGATGATCAGTCTTACCGACTTCATCGGGCTTCTTGGGATCTGGAAGTTGGATTTTATTACTTTTGATCAAATAATCAAAGATACTAGCAGTGTCATTCTTATCGAAAGAATATTCTACTTTCGGACGAGGTTTCCTTGGTGGAGGTGCTGAAGGAGTGGAAATAGACGTAGGAGAAGCTATGTTAACCGCCAGGGATTCTTTGTTCTTGTTCAAATTAATGTTCAAAGTTTCCTTTCCTTTGCGATTATTCTGGCGATTGCCACCACCTGATGTTTGATGTTCATCCCGATCGGGGTTAGACATTTGTACCCCTAGTTGTTTGAATTTGTCGGCGCTAACTTCAGCTGCTTTAGCGTTGACAATGAAGGATGGCCAATCTTGGAACTGAGTAGACCCTGTCCACATACTGATGATAGGCAACAAATTTGCCTTGTAGGTGTCTATGGTGACAGCAGCTGGAGTCCCAGGAGGCATTTTCAAGGCTTTCCGGCGGAACCTTTCAATGAAACTCTCAGCAGTTTTATTGTGTCTTTGTTTGATTTTGTTGAGGGCTGACATAGTCATGTCATTGATCCCCTCGTAAAATCGTTCCAAGAAGATTTGCTTTAAACCAGAGAAGGAGGTGATACAACCATCGGACAAGCTTCTATACCAATCGTATGCTACGCCAGCTAAACAGTCGACGAATACTCTGGTAAAGAGAGCGTCATTTGGTTGAAGTTGGACAGTTATAACCTCAAAGTGGTTGATGAACTGACTGAGAGAAGTACTGCCATCAAACAGCGAGATGGTTGGGATCTTGTACTTCGGAGGAAATGGAACTTCTTTCCATTCAACTGGGTAAGGTTGCTTGATCCCCAACCTTTGTAAGTTGTCTTTCTCCTTGAAAGCTTCGAACTGAGTTCGCAGGAGCTTCACAGCTTCATTGGCATCTTCCGCTGGTGTAGAAGGAGCAGGCTGAACCACAGTGTTAGGAGGGGAAACAGCATGATAAGCACTACCCCTAGCACCTGATTGACTGGGTGTAGGTTGGACTTGTACAAGAGGTACTTGAGTGGATGCTACCCCCAATCCAGCATTGACAGGCACTGACGATGCTATGATTTCAGGATTTGTAGGAAATACGGTCGGTGGTACTTTATGCTGGGCTACAATGATGGAATGCATACTCGCGACCATTTCGGCCATGGTCTTTAGCTTATCTTCTAGTGCAGCTATTCTTTGTTCTTGGCTGGCTGAACTGGAAGTATCGGGATCTTCATTGACAACATAACCTATCATTTCCCTGGGTACAATGGAGGACACTGTCTGTTCTGAGCTTTCGTTGTATGCATCATAGTCAGAGAAGGAATCATCTCTTGAGTGAGAAGGAACAAGATGATCAGAAGGATCTTGAAGATTCCTTTGACCGATTGTGTCTCGGCTTCGGGAACGGGTATGTTGGAATACTCCTTCAGAAGATTCTTGGAGTAGATCCAAATACCGTTGGCTTGGCCTGCGAGGTTTCCTGTGCTTGGAGCACTTCCTATCCCCAGTGTCTCTGGAAGTCATGTTGACGGAGGCGTACAAAACCTCGTCTTCATCTTCAGACATAGGTTCAGAGTTAGAAAAGTTCAGACGATCGAAGACAGATCGTCTTGTTGTCTGACAACAATACTTGATGACAACTTTGTGATTGCAGTTATGTCCAAGTGGTTGTATTGGAGACGTTGGGATGTTGTCCTATTTTTGCTTGAGGTGTTCTCGGAGATCGGGAACAACAATGGGACGAACAGAAGTTCGAGGGACATGTTCTTTGATAACATTCGGAACATGGTTCTTGTTCTTCAAATGTTTTGTCCCTTGAGTGTACAGTGAAGTGCTCATTTCATTGGCATAGGTGTTCGGATTTTTGATCCTAGAGATTTGCTTCTGATGATGTTTGGTCTTCGGCATTGGCTGTTTGCGTTTTACCGAAGTTGGTCGATTGAGATATGTTCTTAAATCTGCAAACTCACCCCCAGGGGTTTCTGTTTGAGACACTAACAATTTTCCCTGTCTTGATCGAGAGATCTGAAGAGTTGGGAGATCTTGGAACTCTGCTACCGGAGTAGGCAGAATACCTCTCTGATCAGTACAAGTTCTTTAATATGGAGAGAAGAATCCTTGTTTGAAAGAATTTTTGTACTAACTGATGCCGGAGCACATTCAGTTTGATCTTCAACGGTAAAAACCGAGAAAGACTGAGAAAAGACCAAAGGGCCTTTTTCTTTGTTTTAGAAAGAAGGGTTAGCTAAAGAGCGTTTCCTTCTGTTGTCTTCCAAGTCATGAGACAAGGAAGTTTGAGAAAAGACCAAAGGGCCTTTTCCTTTGTTCTGGAGAGGAGGAGGAATAGCCAAAGGACTACCCTCAGTGGATTGCGCAGGAGCAACAGTGTGTTGGAGAGGAGCAGAGCTTTTCCCTTTGCTGCGAGAAAAGGAGAGATTAGCCAAAGGGCTGTTTCTCTTGGATTGCACAGACACAGTTTGCGCATGGGTTGATGGCGCATTGGCAGATTGCGCAGGAGAGTCTTTGGCAGATGACTTTCTAGTTCTGGCCACAGATTTGCACATCAGGAGTTCTGGCCATAGAGTGTTTGGGATGCACTCTAGTTGCTGGAGTGTTGGTTTGCACAGGAAGATTGGCAGCCAACTGCGCCAGGGGCAGAGGAGTCTTGTACTTTGATAGGGCAGCATATGAAGTCTCTTGTGCACTGGCAACAGCAGATCGTGCAGCATACTTGACAGCAGAAACATTAGAATACGCAGCTGTCTTAGAGACGGAATCAGCAGACTGCGCAACAGTCTTCTTAGCAGAAGGAACAGACTGTACATCATTCTTAGGGACCCACACTGGGCGTACTTTGCTTGTGGCAGAAGTTATCGCAGTACGAGGAGTGGTCCTGGAGTTGATCATGGCTTCATAGGCCGTCTGGTTGACCTTTACAACCAGCGTCTTCTGCGTCTTCTCGATAGATGCAACGTCACATTGAGTTATCACTTACTCGTCGGAGGAGAAATTAAGTCGTCTCCAGCAGAGTCGCCATTTTGTTTGCAAAAACAAAAGTATGAACTTTATTGATACAAACTTTGTAAAAATTACAAGAATTCTGGGAAAGTACAACTGTAGGAATCCAATCTAGAAGGCGATTGCTTTATCCCTTGGACGATGTGAACTTTGAAGACGGTAGCCTCTGAATTTGAAGGCAAAAGCCTCGGAAGAATGCAGTAGCACTTGGACAAGAACTCCTGAACTCTCTGATATTTCTGAACTTTATGTCTGATCCCCTTGAATGAAGACTTGAAACTCTATTTATAGAGTTATGGAAATAACTAACTGTTAGTTATTCTGGATGGCGCAAGTTGAATTGCGCAGGAACTGGATTGCGCAGCATCAGACTACGCAGGCAGTTGTCTGATCGTGGGCCAACTGTCTTGGACACATGGCATCATTTGATTGAAATGCGCATGATCGTGTGTAGACGGTTGCCACGTAACGAGCAATTGATGGCATGAATGCCACGTGTGCTTTTGTCAGTTGAAGTGATGAAGTGCGCGACATGAATTGCGCTAACATTGGATTGCGCTAGCATGGATGGCGCTGAGATGGATTGCGCTGCCAACAGATTGCGCTGCATATACAGCTGTCCTCGAGCACTGTGCGGTACAATAAACGAACAGTCTCCTCGTTCTTCGTACTATCAGCTGTCAGAAGATTTGATTGTGTCAGGTAATGATGACATTGCCACGTCATCTTGCGCAATTGAAAGTGTACGCAGTCTAGTGTGCGCAATCTGAATGATGCGCAATCTGATGTCTGCGCAGTTCATTTGAAAGTTGTATTTCTTGATCTTATGGCTTTATTGATGGGTGCAACTTGATTTTTTAGGACCTACAGGTCCCGAGTGCCGATGGAGCGAGTGGTAATACGTTGACTCCGTTGACGATCTGACGACGGTTATCGGTTCTCTGAAGGTCTGAGTTGCTCTGGGTGCTGGAGCTGATGGAGAGGACGAAGACGTTGAGTGTCTGTAGCTGCCTCTCTGGTTGTGCGACGTCTCTGTCTGTCTATGTATGTGTGTCTCTGTGTGTGTGGAAGAAGGAAATGATCCCTCTATTTATAGTATGCAGGCTGGCTGCTCATGCGCGCATATGTAGGATGTGCCTGGACGCGGGGACGCCACGTGGTGATTGCTGATGGAGGTGAATGGACGATGCGCCCTAATTGAGGAGTTGAATTCTTCATGCTGCTGTTGTGGGCTGGCACGTAGCAGGGGGAGAATCTTTCTGTTGCTGAGATCTTGGGTGAATCGAGTCAAAGGACACGTATCGTAGGCCCATGGCTCGAAGATCTCGGATTTGGTGGAAAATGATCTGGTAGGATGCGCCTGGGAATGGGCGCATGAGGAGACTTTGGCTCGTGACCTTTGGGAGTCACGAATAATTTGGGGCGCATGGCTTTTGAGGCGCATGCGAGGCTTCAGTAGTGACTTTTGTCACGCCCCAGAACCAGAATACTGGAGAGTGGGGGCAGACATAGCCAGCTACGTATATGAGATGGATTCCATCTCGCTATACGGTTTTGGCTGTCAAAATACATGAGGGTTTACTACAAGCCAACAGTCTCATATGGTCATGAACAAGCCTAGTATCTTAATCACAAGCAAGTAAGTAAAGTCTCAAGATGTATGATCATTAAATATACAATAATAAGGCGTCCCAAATATTACATATTCAGCTGATCATGAAGCTAGTTGTTACAAAATGTTAGGACTAGCAAGAGTTTTAGTCATACATGATCAACCATAGGATCTGTCAATCATGTTACAGCCCGTAGGGAGACAGTAAGTAAGTGCAATCGAGCTAAACAGGTGCTCGTCGGCTAAACGCCTCAAAAGAATATTTTTTTACAATAGAGTGGGAGAGCCAAAATAACCCACTCGTTGCCCTGGTTACGCCTGGTGTTCACCATCGGGCTGGAAAGCCGGTAGATCCTCTGGAGCTGCTCCGAAATCTGGCCATACAAAACCAGCTGGGTCAGACCCCAGAAAGAGCAAGTGCCACAAAGGAAGCTTCACTTAGGAACTAAAACCAGCAATCAGCACAAGAGTATAAATAAAAGTAAGAACTGGAAATAAAGAAAATACATCAGGATGATACACGACGAGATAACCATGGAACTATTCAGATAACCAGGTTACAACCCGTAAACCAAACAAGGACCGGGGTTGTAACCCTTCGTCTGAACAGAACTTGGAATTCTCACCATTTATCGGTAAAATAAATATAAGCATTCTGGTCATGCAGAAATCTGGAACAAGATCAGGGCAAGACTAGACAGGTTAGACTCCATCCAATCATTTCACGGCCAAGCAAGAATTACGGCTTGATACTTTAACTAACTAGGGTTATCACATGCCTAGTTACTAGCAAGATGCAGTAAGATTATTCCACAGCCACAAGCCCTGCAGACCATCCAGGTTGCCCAGGTCGAAAGATTAGGGTTGAATTCAGGTGGGTACATCGTCCAGGAAATGCATGTACCCTTAGGTAGCTTGAAGGGTGCAACACATGACAGTGTGCTGGAAATGTGCCCTACTCGACGGCAGGCTACAGATCCCAGGCGCGCCCAGGTAACGGGATTGCCTGTAGCTGGGAGATCTCTTCATGACTAATGTATTAATCTAGTTATTAGCCTTAGTCCATTTCAGTAGGTACTCCTGACCGTGGTACTCAGGAGTCCCCTTCTAGACATGATGCGAGACAGGACTGGATTATTTGTACAAGCACAATCGCCCACGGTGTCCAGGTTATCTATACAGGTCATGTCATGTCAGGTAGCCGTCGCAACAGCTTATCAAGATCTATCATGTCAGGTTATCAGGTCAAGAGTTCTTGTCAGGAGTGCGACACGACGGGCCACTATCAGGTCATGTCATATTCACTTGTCAGGAGTGCACCACGACGGGTCACTATCGTGTTCAGGTACATGTGCAATGCATTATAGTACATGCATTCAATCAGGAGACCCAATTATACTGAGGGTTACAAGGCATGAGTTAATAATACTAAATGAATAATAGCAATACTAATAATAAAATATGACAAGGCATGGGAAGGAATCATACGGCCCAACGAGAGACGAATCCATGTGGCAGACATAAAGGGCAACCCATGCGGCTGGAGGAAGGGGAGGGTACTCATGCGGCTAATGGCGGAAGACTTATGCGGCTGGGAAATTCAGTGTCATGCGGTTGAGAGGGCTCGGGTCCTCATGCGGCTAAGAAAGAAGACTACAGTATATGCGACCATCGAGGATCAATGCATATGCGGCTCTCAAGGGAAGGGAGGGTTCTCATGCGGCTAATGAGCCAGGGTACATACGGCCGGGTCAAGTGAAGTCCCGTGCGGTCAGCGGGGAGCGGCCCTTATGCGGTTCAGAGTCCAAAGCCCATGCGGCTGGTGGAAGGAGGCATATGCGGTTAGCGAGAAGCAAGTCTATGCGGCTCAAGAGGAGCGGAGTATTATGCGGCTGGGGTCGAGCGAGTTATGCGGCTAGATGAGTTCGGCCCCCATGCGGCTCAAAATACTTCCAGTCATGCGGCTGAAGAGAACACTTGCCGCATGAAATATTCATGCGGTCAAGTCAAGCACGGTTCATCTTCTCCAAAATTTCGAGAAAAAGAACACCATAAGAGCCAAGTTCTCAAGCTCTATAACTCCATCATTCGGAGTCCAAATTCGAACTTCTATAGGTCAAGACGGGGCAGAATTAAATACTCTACAACATAGAACCATCAAAACTCGAAAATAACAAGATCAAGTAGATCAAAATCCCATATTTCTGAAAATAAGGTAAACTTAGATCTACAAGAATCTAGCCATGGAAAGTGGAAATGCCAAGTACTAAAGTAAGTTAAAATGCTGTAAGGAAGAGAATGAAGCAATAAAATTGGAGTTCCTCTATGAAGCAAGTTGCACTTGCCTAGACCCCTCTCTCTCTGGTAGGTGAAGAAATAATGAAGGAAAGAAGAAGAGTAATGAAGAAAGAGAAGGAAGTGGGGTTAATAAATGGTAGTGGTGGTGGTAGGTAGGGGATTCACCCTTGGTCCATAATTGTAGGGTGTGAAAAATTCTGACACGCTGACATAAGACCAAGTTAGCCAAAGGCCATACGCTCAGTGCAAAAGTCATACGCTCAGTGGGGAATAAATCTGACACTTCGTCTTTCGTGCAAAAAAATAGCTGTCTTAGGAGAATTAACCGTCGTATGGATTTTCGAGAGTTGATTTTGTCTTTTACGAGGACAGCTTATTAGCCATCATGAATGCACAGCCATCATTACTGTCATTTCTGACAGTCTATCAGCCGTCATATCCGCAACACGACGCTCGAGAGATATTTGTCAGTTATTGGGAGATATGGCGTATTCGAGAAGATTGAGGACTGTTTGCAAAAACAAAAGTTGAAGAACTTTATTGATACAAACTTTGTAAAAGATTATAATTTGAATTCTGGGAATGGTACAACTTTAGGAATCCAATTTAGATGACGATTGCTTTATCCCTTGGACGATGTGAACTCTGAAGACGAAGCCTCTGAAGTTGACGACAACTCTGGAATTGAAGGCAAAAACCTCAGAAGTTGAAGGCAAAAGCCTCGGAAGAATGCAGCAGCACTTGGGCAAGAACTCCTGAACTCTCTGAACTTTGAAGTCTGATAATCTAATCTCTGATTTCTGATTATTGATCCCCTCTGAATGGAGACTTGAAACTCTATTTATAGAGTTCTGAGAAATAACTAACTTTTAGTTATTTTGGACTGCGCATGATGGATTGTGCAGCAGTTGGATTGCGCAACAATGGACTGCACAGACAGTTACTGGATCATGGGCCAACTGTCTTGGACACATGACATCATTTAATTGAAATGTGCATGATCGTGCATAGACAGTTACCACGAAATGAGTAATTGATGGCATGAATGCCACGTGTATTTTGTCATTTGTGTTGATAGAACGCGCACACTGAATTGCACAGGTTTTGGATTGTGCAGACTTGGACTGCGCAGGAATGGATTGCGCCAACATGGATTGCGCCAACATGGATTACGCTGCCAGCTTTCCTCGAGTGCCGTGCTGTACGTTTAAACGAATGGTCTCTTCGTTATTCGTGTTGTCAGCTGTCAGAAAGATTTGATTGTGTCAGGTAATGATGGTGATTTGCCACGTCAGCCTGCGCGCTTGGAAGTGTGCGCAGTCTATCGTGCGTAATCTGAAGGATGCGCAATCTGATGTCTGCGCAGTTCATCTAAAAGTTGTATTTCTTGATTATCTAACTTTGTTGATGTGTGCAACTTGATTTTTTAGGACCTACAAGACCCCCTTCAAAGTTTTTAAAAGTTGAATTTATTCAAAATTTCAAAATACTTTGAATTTTGAATTTGAAATCAATTTGCGCATGTAGTGAGCTGTCTGCGCAATCTGAGGGTTTAGCCCCATTTTCAGGCGCAATCTAAGGCGACCATTTTGATTTGAAAACTATAAATAGCTCTTCAATTCCTTCAAAGTGTTCTTTACTTGCTTTCTTCGTGCACTTGACTGAAAAATTTCTGAGCTCTTTCTTCCTTTCTTCTCCGACGATCTCGATGGCTCCCCGACGATCCTCCGTCGCTGCTAAGGGCAAGGCCCCCGCTGAGTCATCGGCTAGGGCTGTGCGACGAGCTTCTCGCCATGAAACTGCTCATCCAGCAATGATAGGTAGATGACCTAATCAAAAACCCTTTTTAGGATTTTGATTTCACTTATTCTTTCAGAATCCATCTCTTTTTAGAGATAGGATCATACTGCGCCACCCCTTTTAGGGTTCTGGTTGCACAAATCAGTTCATTCTTCATTTTTATGAAGGACAACTCTCTGCGCAATCGGTTGAACTGTGCTGACAAAAGTCAGCGCAACTTGCTGATTTGTGCGAGACTGTCAGCGTAAACTGATGTCTGTTTGTTTGCACAATCTGATTATTTATGCAATCTGATATTGTGCAAACTGAATCTTTGACTTTGACTTATACTAAAATTTTTTTTCTCTTTCCGATGCAGTTAATACTAGAGAAGATCCAGAATATGAGAACTTCGTAGGGATCCTTTCAGAATCAGAATATAAAGAGGACCTATCACATGTGCACTATCCTCAATATGATCTGCCAACCTCCTGTCAGGCCATTTTGATATCCCAAGATAATGAGATACTGCAATGTTTGATGAACGGACAACCTCTGGAATCAGCAGACGCTGTCATACACAAGAAGCCATTATTCCTATTCGGTGAAGCTTTTGAGAAAAGTTCTCAACCGAGACCAAGGATGGAAGAAAGGATTGTCCATCAGACGGATAGATCATTCTCGATACCAAATGTTCCACGCTGCCTTCCCTTATCCCGGTATGCTCATACAAGCTATCCGAGGAAGATGGAATGGAACCTTACACCGTTCCAAGATGCCCGTCCAGGAAGAATTTTTGTGAAGAAGGGGCCGAGCAAGAAGGATATGTTCTACAGTTCCTCAGAACGGTACAGTGTCTTGTTGAGAGGTCTGAAACCCGGTTGTATTCCGCCGGAGAATTCTTCCTTGTTAATGCCCGTTAGAACTCCAATTTTCGCAAATGAGTTTGCGAAGGTCGAAGGAAGATATCCTGAGCAGGACATCAGATTAACTGGATTGGTGAATCCAGATTTTAAAAGATGGAGCTGCATAGCAAATTGGATTCTGACCAAGTTTAAAAATAAACTCCAGCAAATCAACTTGTAACAAGCAGTGCATGCCACTGTCTATGGTTTTGCTCCGAACCTGCACCTATTCTTGGCTCTAGCAGAGAGGTACAATTACAGAACAGAGACCTCATGACTCCCGACGGAGAAATTAGGTTTGCACTTCATGAGATGCAGTATATCTCTTATTTGCCAATGGAAGATGCCCCATATGAAGAATATGTCCCAACCAATGATAAGTTGGACCGACTCCGAAGAGAGAATGCAGAAATGGTAGCAGTCTTCGAGGAACTGCTATGTCATTATAAAATCTGTTCTCTATTTTATAAAAGTGCTACATCAAACACTTGCTATTCCTCAAAATGGCTACCTTATCTGTTCCTTAACCACATTCAAGAACCGAAGACCAAGGAACATGATAGATGCTATCCTAACTTCTTTAAGCCATTGAGCAACACAGAAGTGATGAAGTTGATGGAAGAAAGTGGCGATTTTGATAAAGAGATGAAGGATGACTATCAATGTCCTCCTTTGAAGAAATAAGATACTCTCGAAAGTTATTTGAGAGTAGGATATAGACCGATGTCAAAAGAAGCCCAATTAGCAGGGTTTCTGACACATTGGCTTCGTCGGTTTGTAGTCCCGGGATCCAGTGCTATAGACCGCTTCCATCGCGATGTTCTTTTTGCTGCCGTTAGATTAGTCTTCGGCTATAAGATGGATCTTTTGTCAGCGATGACTTGTAAGTTGAACGCTGGTCTTCGTCTGTACGTCGATCTGATGCTGAAATCCAAAGGTGAAAAGGAATTTCCTCGGTTGGAATTTCCATATACATATCTATTTGGGTGGTTGCTCCTTCATCATCCCACTTTGATGGACCCCGGCATGGGACCGGTCGACGGCAACTTTTTGCGGAGATACTCTCAAAGCAAATGGAAGTACACTGCTCTAAGAGATTGTAGATATGCTCTGAACCTGAGCAAAGGATGGAACTTTTATTACACCCATCCTCCTGCTGGATACGAACAAATACCGACAAATATGATTGAATCGAAGATGCATCCTCTGAGCCGTGCAGCTTTTGAGTGGTTGAAGATAATTTGACCGTCCCATCTGGTGTACCGGTTTGAAGATGAATATTATTTAGAGCCATATCTCCCCAGACGATTTGCTCGGCAGTTCGGGTACGACCAATTCTATGTGGGGAATGCTATCACATGTCTTCAAGAAAAAGGATTTTCTAATAGATGGGGCCCGAGCATGGGCTTATTATAATGCTCGAGATACAAAAGTAACATTCTCGATGCCAGTAAATAGCAATCATGGCCCTCGGATGCTATTTACATACTCAGTATTCTATACATCTTCGAACACCTTTGCTGAGAATTTCAACCTCGCGGATAGCTTCGCGTCTTCAACAAGATTGAAGAGGGGAGGAGTCGTCATGTCGCTCATAGGAAATGATGAAGTACATGAACCAGTAGATGCGCCCTTGGAAGCTTCAAGGGATGTTATGTTCCCTCAAGAAATTAACGCGCCACTACGTATCTCTTTGAAGGTGGGCAAATCTCCAGCCAAGAAGAGGAGAAGAGAGGAGCCTCCTGCTCTGACAGCAAAGAAGAAATTGATTTTAGATCATTCTTCTGAAAAGATTACCACTAGATCTCAATCTCGGCAGCTGGCCGAGATAATTCAGCAAGCAGAGGCTACCACACCGACCTCTGTCCAAAGACAAGTCGGGACTGTAAATATAGAGAGCCCTTAGAGGCCTCTGAAAAGAAAGAAGCTGGCCCAAAGAAGAAATCGAGCCTCGTCTTCAATAGTAGTAGATGCTGCGGCGGGATTCACTTTGCCATCTCCCACTCCTATTTCAGAACCTAGGGATAAAACTCCTAGTCCGGAACATAGAGAAGAAATCGAGCAAAGGAAAGATCTTGATCCGAGAACTGAGGCTGAAGAGCCTAGAGGAAGTATTATGGAGGAAGTGGAGGAAGAGTAAAATGTTGTACACTCTCTTCCACTTGCTGCGGAAACGACTCAACTTCCGCCTACTCCTAGAACCCTCCATGAAAAAGAAGATCGCGAAGTGATTGCGGCTCTAGAAGATTGTAGCTACAGCCCGCTGGAGGACTATTGTGACCAAGCTGCAACTACCAGCAGGAATGCACCAGAAGAAGATGAAGATGAAAAGAGCTCTTCGTCTGAGAATATTGATGAATATATACAAGATCTTGAAAGAGATGTTGAAGTACATACATCTCCTAATGCTGTCGATGATACCTTAAATCCTGAAGAGGATGTTGAGGTTCCAGAAAACGATGCTGATACCTTAAATCCTGAAAAGGATGTTGAGGTAGAAGTATCTCTAGAAAAAGCAGCAGATGAAGAAGCTCCGGAAGAAACTCCCGCCACTGATCCTCAAGATATAAAATGAAATTAGCAATCTCCTCTTAAATAGATTGATAGCTAACGTCTTTATTTGTATTTCCTGCAGATCTTGAGACTCCTCTAGCACCTCCAACGTGCACGGACATAGTGCCTATAACGACGGTGATTGTTAGTAGCAGTCATCATTTATCCTGCAGTTCTGAAGCGGGCAGTAGCCAAGCTGTTATGGCTGAAGCTACTTCTGCTCGGCCAGAGTCTATTCCAGCAGATGATAGGCTCATTGCTGGATTCAACCATGGTAAGATAGTTTACATCTTTAATCTTCTTGGACAATAGCAAAATAACAATTTTTACTTTTTGCAGAAGAACAATCGGGAGGGACAACTAGCTCCACTTTGGCTCCTTTGTTCAAAGAGCCCGCTGTCCAGACGTGAGAGATTGAACATCCTGCGGCCTCATCATCAACAGGAGTAGCTGCAACTCCTGGTGCTATAGCAACTAATAATCTTGTGATCCAATCTTTTACCAAATGCTTTTTTGAATCTTTGGGACCTCTAGTAAAAAGAATGATGGAAAAAGAGGGCACTGATTTTTTCATGGTTAGAGGTCCAACCTCTCTCTTAGTAAGGGCTATCCGGGAATAAGGTGACGAGGCTCAAGCCACTCTCCTGGAACATATTTTGAATGAGTTAGAGATTTCCATTAAAAGCTATAAAGAGCTCAACCAAGGAGACATAGAGTCTCTAGTGCAGGCAGAATTCGAACAACTGGCTCAAGCAGCTGACATTGAAAGGGTCAATCTCCAGAATCTTTTGGAAGCTTTCTCTGCAAAATCTGCTGAATATAACTCCAAGCTGGAATCAGTAACCTTGATGGCTGATAGAAAGGAGAAGAGAGCTGCTGAGCTAAGGGCAGAGATTGCTCGTCTCCAGAAGGAATTAGAAGATGAAGTTGCTGATCATCAACTTACAACCCAACAATTCAATGCTCTGATTCAGGAGAGGGATGAGTACGTGGAAGCTCATAATGCTGAGATTACTCGTCGAATGGTGGCCATGCCTGCTTTCAATGAAGAAACCGGGATGGAAGAAGCCAGAAGGAGGGTGATGTCCACTCGTGAAGAACGGCTGCAGACTCTAAAGCAGCAGATTGATAATCTGATAATACCTCCGTCTTAGTGGAACATTTTGTATCTTTATGTCGTTTTGAAGTACATGTGTTTTTTTGTAATATCTCATATCTTGATTAATAAAAGACATTTTTGCTGTGGCTCCATTATTTGTTGCATATCTTGTTCAGATATAAATAATAGAGATAGAAAATATATTCAGAGGTACAAGACATGATATATTTCTTGATGATTTTATAGAAAATAATTATATTCGTTATATCTGCTCAGAGGTAATATGGACGTGGCAGAATATACTGAATATTATTATCTCAATTGGCAACTTAATCAAAATGATAAGTTGCTGATGTGGATGTGAGATGAACGGAAAAACCGTCAAATGATGAAATGAACGGACAAACCGTCAAAATGGATAATAACGAACGGATGAACTGTCAATTGATGATGAATGAACGGGTAAACCGTCGGATGATAATGAACGGACGAACCGTCGGATGATAATGAACGGATGAACCGTCGAATGAATGTAAATGGGTGAACCATTGGATGAATGTAATGAATGGACAAACCGTCAAGTGAATTGAATGAACGGATGAACCGTCAGGTGATGATGAAGGAACGGACGAACCGTTGGGTTGTAAATGAACGGATGAACCGTCAGGTTAATGTGTCGCTTCGTTGTTTGAGAAATCTCTGTATATAAATAGAACAGAAATCTGACAAGAATGAGCACTTTCACTTTTTAACATAAAAATGTCATCTGGGGATGCATCCAAGAAGGCTGAACTTGCCCCGAAGGTTGAGAAGGGCATTGAAGAATGTTCTGACGATCCAGTTCAGCCAAAAGAGACAGAAGCAGGCGAAGGTTCGTCTGCACCCAAGCCATCGTGAGACATCCTAGATTTTCTGCTTGAACCAGGGAAGTCTGAAGAAGAAGAAGCCATGAGGATGGCCGCTTGCAAGTTCCTAGTGGGTTCCAGCAAGGAGGTTCTCGGCTCTTTTGTTGACCGTATTTTTCAAAAGGACGGCAGTGGTCCACGTCCAAATGTAGAGAAGGATGATAGTGACCTTCCTTAATATCATGTACTATTATTCATGATGAAATAAAATTTTATTTATGAACTTGAACTTGTCTGATGATTTACAAGCATTTATATTTACACATAGTACTTTTTAAGAAACTTGCCATTGATAGGCATCATTACAATTCGCCCATCCAGTTCTGAGAGTTGATAAGCTCCATTTGAGAAGACTTTGCTTACAACGTAGGGACCTTCCCACTTTGCATCGAATTTGCCTTTACTCATATGAGTCATAGTCATATGACGTCTAACTGTTAAAACAAGTTCTCCTTGTTGAAAGGCTCTGACTTTAACTTTGCGGTTGAAAGTCTTCGAAATGCGAGCTTGGTATAACTCAATATATTGTTGAGCCATTAACCGCTTCTCATCAAGTGCCTCCAATTCTTGAAGTCGAAGAAGATCATTGTTCTCTATAGTGAGCTCGTTAGCAATGGCAATCCTTAAAGAAGGAATTTGAAGTTCCAAAGGAAGAACAGCTTCACAGCCATATACCAAAGAAAAAGGTGTAAAACCTGTAGGGTTGCGGACCGTAGTTCGGTAGGCCCAAAGACATTCACCAAGCTTTTCACTCCAATTCCGTTTGTTAGTGGATACAAACTTTTTGAGGAGCTTGATAATAGTTTTGTTAAAGGCTTCAGCTAAACCATTAGCGGCAGGATTGTAGGCAGTCGAGGCGACGTTGTCAATCCGGTGATCATCACAGAATCTGGTAAATTTTTGGCTGATGAATTGTGGTCCGTTGTCATGAATGATCCTTCGAGGGACACCAAATCGATAAATGACATGGTGTTTGACAAAGTTGATGACACTGCTGGTTTTGACTTCAGCCAAGGGTATAGCTTCAGCCTACTTAGAGAAGTAATCGGTTATTGCTAAAATGAACCGATGTCCTCTAGAAGAAGGAGGATTAATAGGACCTATGACATCCATGTCTGAAGCTTTGAAAGGCCAGGAAGTGGCTGTAGGATGTAGAAATTCTGAAGGTTGATGAATGAAATCTGCATGGATTTGACAGGCTCGATATTTTCTTGCATATTCAATGGCATCTGATACCATAGAGGGCCAGTAGTAACCCATGCGTCGAATGCGATCCTGTAGTTTAGGACCGGGCTGATGCGCTCCGTAGACACCGTCGTGAGCTTCACATAACACCTGTTTTGCTTCCTCACCAGCTAGACATCGTAGAAGGAGACCGTCATAAGTCCGCCGATAGAGAGTCTTAGTGGTTTGGTTGTAATAGAATCGTAAAGATCGTCGACGGATACTCGTAGCCTCCTTAGGATCTTCAGGGAGTATGTCGTGAACCACAAAGTCGATGAAGGGAGTTCTCCAATCTTTGCTGATAACATTAATTTCAGCAAGATTACTGAACTCGATGTTACGATTATTTTCAATGCAGAACAATTCTCGATTAGAGATAACCACCACTTGTTGTCTTCTGATGGGAATGGCTAAGACTGCTGCAAGATTGGCTAAGGCATCTGCTTCAGTATTGCAAGCTCGGCGTACATATTCAATAAAGAAAGCTTTGAATGATGTAGCCATGTTGATTGCTGCTTCAAAGTAAGGTACCAGATCTTGATGGCGAACTTTATAGGTTGCTCTAACTTGATTAACAACCAACTTAGAGTCACCGTAGACTTCGAGATATTCGACGTCAAGTTGTTTGGCTAGCTGGAGGCCGATGAGTAGAGCATTATATTCTGCTACATTATTGGAACATGATTCATCTAGAGAATAAGCTCTTTGGATAGTTGATCCAACTCCTGCTACAATAGCACCATTGGGTCCGATTCTGGATGCTCCGTCAAAGAATAGACGCCAGGTTGGAAATTCTTCAGAGATCATGTTGACTTCCAACGTCTCGTTTGGAATTTCATCGTAAAGTTTGGACGTCTCTGGAACAGGATGAGCTGCTAAGAAATCCGCTAGTGCTTGACCTTTGACAGACTTTTGAGGAACATACACCATGTCATATTGGGCTAGAAGAATAGCCCATGTAGCCAGCCTAGAATTGAGTGTACTAGGCTTTTTCATGAGCACCCGAAGAGGATTGACTCGGGATATGACATGAATGGTTTGACCAATGATGTAATGCCTTGTCTTTTGAACGGCGAACATAAGAGCTAGACATTCTTTTTCAACCGGACTATAACGGTGTTCAGCACCAATCATAGTACGACTGAGATAGTAGATGGCTTGTTCATGAGCTTCTTTATTCTTTTGGGCGAGTAAAGCACCCAATGAATGGTCCATAGTACGGACGTACATTAAGAATGGAATACCTGAGATTGGTGGCACCAAGACTGGTGGGTTCATGAGATATCATTTGATGTCATCGAATGCTTGTTGACATTCTTCAGTCCAAATAAAAGATACACCCTTCTTCATTAGTTGAGTGAATGGTCTGCAGCGTCCAGACAAGTTCGAAATGAATCTCCTGATGTACGCAAGTCGACCTTGAAATCCTCGTAGCTCTTTTAGGTTGCATGGAGGACGCATCTCTTGAATGGCTTTGATCTTCTCGGGATCTACGTGTATACCCTTAGAGGTAATAACGAAGCCGAGAAACTTACTACTAGAGACACCCAAGAACGATTTGGTGGGATTCATCTTGAGCTGATGTTGGCGCATGAGATTGAAGATTGTTCTTAAATCTTGGATGTGATCTTCTTTCAGACAACTTTTAACAGTGATATCATCAACATAACATTCGACTGTTTTACGAAGATGTTCTCTGAAAATGGTACTCATAGCCCGTTGGTAAGTTGCACCAGCGTTCTTGAGACCAAATGGCATCACTGTGTAGCAATAGACTCCCCGAGGAGTGCGGAAAGATGTGTGTTTTTCATCTTCGGGATTTATCTTGATCTGATTATATCCAGAGAATCCATCCATAAAAGATATTCGCTCGAACCCACAGGTATTGTCAATCATGACGTCTGTGATAGGGAGAGGAAATTCATCTTTCGGACACGCTTCATTAAGATTCCGAAAGTCGATGCAGACTCGGACTTTGCCGGTTTTCTTCAGGACTGGAACAACGTTGGCTACCCAATCAGGATGTTGTTCTTCTCAAATAAAGCCACAAGCGATAAGCTTCTTGACTTTATCATCGATCACGTCCATCATTTCAGGCTTGAATCGCCGTTGTTATTATTTGACTGGTTTTGCATTTGGCAGGATATTCAATTTGTGAGTAGCAATTTTGGGATCTAAACCTGGCATATCTTCGTAACTCCAAGCAAGGATGTCAATGTATTCTTTAATTAGAAGAATCAACTCTTGTTTATCTGCTTCTGGAAGATTCTTGCTAATAAAGATTGGACGAGGTGACTCGCTTTCTCCTACATCAACTTGAACTAGTTGATCTTCACTAGGAGGTTCTCTTTGTTCAAATCGGAGTACCCACTGATTATCCATCTGTTGAGCCCAAGGATCTGTTTCAGGATTTTCTTCAATATCCTCGTCATAACCTTCCGGAAGTTCAGTAGAGACCATATTAGAAGATACGATCATACGATGGACTTCACCGATGCTAGTGTCAGAATCCCATGATCTGGAATCAGAAGAGTTAGAGCGCTCTTCACTATCAGAGTCAGATACTGCTGGGGATAACATCGGAGGAGAAGCATATTCAAGACCTCTTTTGGTCCTGCTGTAATACATCTCTGACTTTTCTTGTGGAACAGCGGTACGGAGAGGAGTCTTTCTGCCCTTACCGTAGTTGAGACCGCTTTTGAAGTCGTAACCCATCTTTCGGACGATGTCTTTTGATTGTTGACTGTAACGACGGAATTGAAGATGTCCCGTGTCGTTAACTTTGCTATCATCCGTACAGCTGAATTTTTGTTTCGGTCTTTTACTAAAAAGTATTGGACGTTCACCTTTCTTGCGAGCAGGAACAATACGATATGAGTCTTTTGGGTGTTCACATGAAACTTCTGTTTGAAGAGATTGTACAACTCCCATTGTAAATGATTTGAAGCTATCTAACATATCCAAATAGCATTTAGTATGATAAATAACATCAGTATACTGGAAAGTAGATACTTTTTTATTGATCTGTACATCTGTATTTACAGCAGGACCTTTAGCCTTAGCAGGCTTGGTCAGATTGATTACAAGAGGGGGAGAAGAAGAACGTGGAGGAGGCTTGTTACGACGAAGGTCAATAACAAGTGGCTCAGAAGAGGTGAGCTCCATTTTTTCCTTGTTGTGAGTTAAATCAACAACAAGTGGCTCAGAAGAAGTGAGCTGCTTTTTGTCCTTGTTACGACGTAAGTCGATAACAAGTGGCTCAAAAGAGGTGAGCTCCCTTTTATCCTGATCATCATCAATAGATTGCCTCTGGACTGGCAAATGAATAGCCAGTGGTTTAGAAGATTGAGGATGGGAAACACGTCCTTTGGCAGGTATAATAATAGTGTCTTTGGGCACTGTTTCTTGGTCTTCTTCAGTATCCATGGCCAATACCACTTTCATAAATTCTTCCTTATACATACGAGCGTCATTGAAGTATACTTCGACACCCTTGAAAGGATAAAGGTCTGCAACTTCTTTGTGAACTTCTCCTTTGTCATCAACATATTTGAAGCATTGATGAAGAGTTGATGGAACAACATTATGTTCATGGAGGAAGGGTCTTCCCAGGAGAGCATTGTAAGAACAACCATGATTGTCGATAATATAGAAGGTCACTTTTGTGCGAAGATTGCCTATTTGGAGTTTTAGGCGAATCTTACCCAAAGGTTCACTCCTTCCTTGGTTGAATCCCAAGATAGTGGTGATTGTACTTGAAAGATTATGCACTGGTATCTTTAATATGTCTAACATCGTCTTTGGCATGATGCTGAGTGCAGACCCTGGATATATCAGGATACGATCGACTTTCATCGAATCAACATACCCTGTATAGTAGAGAGGACGATCATGTCTATTATCCTCTAGCAGCATATCATTCTGAGTGAAAGTGATGTTTGGAATCAACTCTAATACGCTGTGACAATGACGACAAGAAACTGGTTCTGCTTCCGGTTTTTTGAGGAGAGTTAGGCAAGTTTCAGCTTGCATCAGTACTTCACTTAGAGTTTCTCGAGTCTCTTTAGAAAGGCGCAAGAGCTCGAAGATTGATAACCTAGCTGGTGTATTGGCTAGTTGAGCCAATATATCAAAGTTGTACGGCTTTTCAAGTCCTGTAGGAGATGATTTCTTCAGGGGCTTGTCAAAGCGGACTTGTTGCTTGCCTTTATCGGCAACCACCGGCTTGGGAGGAATAGGCACTACAACTGGTGAGGATGTGGAAGGAATCTCTTCAGAGGAAGTAGATTGTACTGGAACAGGCTCAGAAGAAGAGGTAGGATCCTCTTGAGTATCAGGATACTCCTTCAAGTAAGCTTTCCCTGATCTGGTGCCTAGCAGAATTTCTTCGTCAATGGATTCAAAAGACACCATCTTGCAGGTCTTTATCTTGCCTATAGAACGACCTTTCTTCTTGGAAGAAGAGGGTACTTCGAATTTTGGAGCAAGATCGGGATGGATCCACATAATTTTGCCGTTGTCAAGAGACAAGGGGACAAGACCTTCATTTGGTGGAAGCAGGAGATTCTCAATCTCAAGAGTAGCTTTGGGAATAGGAATGACACCGTACTGTACCATCTACGGAGGAAAGTCACCAAACTGGACTGAAACCATATTTGCAGTAACAGTCTTCTCGTCTTGCTGCAGAGTGACGACACCAGGATTGACAAGCTCTTGAATTTTGCCCTTGAGCACATAGTATGCTCGAGTAGGATGTCCAATGAACCTGTGGTAGACACAATATTTAGGATGATCTGTCTTACCGACTTCATCAGGTTTCTTTGGGTCTGGGAGTTGAATCTTGTTGCTTTTGAGTAAACATTCAAAGATGCTTGCAGTGTCATTCTCGTCGAAGGAATATTCTACTTTTGGACGAGGTTCCCTCGGTGGAGGTGCAGAAGGAGTCGGAGTGGAAGTAGGCGGAGCCACATTGACAGCTAGAGACTCTTTATTCTTGTTCAAATTGATGTTCAAAGTCTCTTTTGCTTTGCGGTTGTTCTGGCGGATGCCACCACCTGATGTCTGGTGTTCATCCCGGTCGGGATTAGACATTTGTACCCCCAATTGTTTGAACTTCTCGGCACTCACTTCAGCAGCTTTGGCGTTGACAATGAATGAGGGCCAATCTTGGAACTGGGTAGATCCTGTCCACATACTGATGATAGGCAAAAGATTTGCCTTACAAGTATCAATAGTGACAGCAGCTGGAGTCCCGGGAGGCATCTTTAAGGCTTTACGGCGGAACCGTTCGATGAAACTCTCAGCAGTTTCATTGTGTTTCTGTTTGATTTTGTTGAGAGCCGACATAGTCATGTCGTTGAATCCTTCATAGAACCGTTCCAGGAAGATTTGTTTGAGACCTGAGAAGGAAGTGATACAACCATCGGGCAAACTTCTGTACCAGTCATATGCTACGTCGGCTAAACAACCGACGAACACTCTGGTAAGAAGAGCGTCATTTGGCTAGAGTTGAACGGTCATTACCTCAAAATGATTGATGAACTGACTAGGAGAAGTACTGCCATCAAACAAAGAGATTGTTGGGATCTTGTACTTTGGTGGAAACGGGACCTCTTTCCACTCAACTGGAGAGGGCTGCTTAATCCCCAATCTTTGCAAGTTATCTTTCTCTTTGAAAGCTTCGAACTGAGTTCGCAAGAGCTTGACAGCTTCATTGGCGTCTTCTGATGACGAAGAAGGAGCAGGTTGAGTTAGAGTGGTAGGAAGTGTAGCTCCCCTCCCCGAAAATTCTGAAATATTTTGTTAGTATTATTTATTTTAATTAAATAGTGAATTTTATTATCGGAACAATTTTACTATTTTATTATTATTAGGATTATTTTGTGGAGATTTAATAAGCATGTTCATTCCATTTTGGTATTATAGTTATTACTGAGTCGAGTTATGGTAAATTAGATTATATTTATATGTAGATATAAATGTGTCCTCCTATATACGGATAATAAGGATATTGGTATTTATAATATTGCTTTAGTGTATTTTAGGTTTTGTAAGTTAAGGAGATATATATATATATATATATATATATATATATATATATATATATATATATATATATATATATATATATAGAAATATATGAGTATGTGTATTAATATATAAATAAATATTATATAGATGAGCATGTATATATATACAAGTATATATAAATAAATGTGCATGTATATATATAAGTGTATATAAATATATATATAATTGCGTATGGGTAATATATATATATATATATATATATATATATATATATATATATATATATATATATATATATATATATATATATATAATTGTGTATGGGTAATAGATATATGCGTATATATAAATATATATAGTATACGCCTACGTATATATATGAAAGTGTATGTGTATATATATATATATATAAAATATATATTGTATATGTAAGTGTGTATCTATATATATATATAGAGAGAGAGAGAGAGAAAATATATAGTTATATATGTTTAAAAAAAAGAGAAAAGGAAAGAGGAAGAGAAGGGCAGCCCGGCCCATGCGAGGCCCCCATCCCAGCTCAACCAGAGCAGAGCCATTCCCCAAGCTTCCCGAACTACTCTGTATACTACGGAGTATTCAAATAAAAAGAATAAGAAGGAGAACAGTGGCCCAGCCCACGCAAAACTCCATCAGCCAAGCTGGGCATATTCAACATATAGGGGATCAGCCAACCCAAGAAAACGTGTATAAATGTACATACACAGCTGCGGGTTATCGGTCTAAACTCAACCCTAATTCGATTCTTCCTACTGCCACGCGCACCCCCCTGACCTGGGCGGCCACCCAACGTCAGCACATCGCCGGAGGACGGCCGTCGCGCACAATAGGCATCGAAAGCTGCGAAACAGCTTCGTGGTCGTGTGGGCTTTGACGGAATTCAAATTGGTCGCGTGTGCGCGACGAATTTGATACGTATCCGTCGAAATTCTCCGTATCGGTCTCTGTGTAAATTTCTCAATTACTTTGTGCACGCTCATCAGATCGAGACGAAACTTGCGCCAACAGGACCGTATCATTTTTCTGGTCCTGCATGCCAAGTTTGGTTCAATTCTGAGACAATTGAATTCGACGTCGTTTTACGGGCCCCACGGTCCCACTCAACGGGCGATTTTGTGCACGGTCCGCCGGAATCCAACTTTGGACATACGGTTGGGTTCGTATCGGAAAACTGGATCCGTAGACATATAGTTTGACAACTTTAGAGACTATTGACTCTGGCACTCTTTTCGGTGCAAAGCGGGTCCAACGGCGGATATCGTTTTTGCCCAAAATTACCATTTTGCCCTTGTGTCCAGAATTGGATATAAGGACAGGCAATCTTAGCTAATTAGACTATTCTGAGATCATTGGTATTGTTTATTTCAGCTTCCGGGGACTGTTGTACGGGTTTTGACTATAGTGGCACATTGAGTAGTTCAGATTGTCGGTTTCACCAGCAAAGGACCACAGGCGAGTACAGTTTATTGTCTACATTTCGATATTAATTTTCACTATATTTTATTGATTGGCCATTGATTATGTGATTATTTTCTATTATAAAATTGTCGAGTCGGGAATGAGAAGTACCAAAGATATGTGATCTGACCATAGCCCGTGTTAGACATTGTAGCCCGTGTTTATTTTCTGCAAGTAGTGTAGCCCGTGTTTACTTTCTGCAGTAGTGTAGCCCGTGTTTATTTTCTGCAAGTAGTGTAGCCCGTGTTTACTTTCTGCAGTAGTGTAGCCCGTGTTTATTTTTTGCAGTAGTGTAGCCCGTATTTACTTTCTGCAGTAGTGTAGCCCGTGTTTATTTTCTGCAAGTAGACATTGTAGCCCATGTTTATTTTTCATGCAAGTAGATCTCGTAGACCGTGCGGTGTAGTACCCCAGACCGATCAAGTATCAAAGGTACTTCTAACAGTTGGGGAAAGTCTGTTGTGTCTATTTATTTACTATTGGTTTTTTGTATTTCCTGTTTATTTTTAAAACTCATAATTGATGTCTAACCTTTGTTTTATAGTCATCTTCTTTATTTGAAATTGCATTCAGTGAATTGTGCTCGTTCCATTCCTGACTGGAAACTAATATTTTCAGGTTAGCCGTGGATTCACTTAGCTTGGGGAGTGACGGGAATACTTGCCGACGAAAGGCCTAGAGACTAGTTAGATAGATGAGTTATAGTCATGGTACAAGTTTATATTTTTCTGCAAATGTGAATCTTGTGAATATTGTAAATTAAATTAGTTTGTGAATGAGCATTATTTGTGATTTTGATCTTCATGGCCGTGACAGCGTTCTACCGCCGACACTGCGGCGTAGGCTGGCTTGGACACGTCTTGTATCCGTTTAAAAAAAAATGGGTGCGGGTCGTGACAAGTTTTTGTGGTGGCCCATACAGGTCAGTCTTTGCAAATCATGCGAACTCGTGATCGTACTTCAGTTAGTTGTACTATTGCGAGCCTGCGACTTAGAAATGCTCATTCACGAATTAGAAATTAATTTAATTTACGAGAATGACTAGGACTAGGAGTCCCCTATACAAATTTACCAATGGGTAGTCTAGGTCATGCAATTTAGATGAGGAGTTATTAAGGTTGATTATTTGTCAGATCCCCATAGGTACACTATTATCTCTCGATATGACGACACGATCCAAAGTGGATAGATTGTTCACTTGATGAGACAGGGCTTCATAGAAGTGATAACCTAACCTAGATGAATTATTTAATTCCTTCTCCTTGCCTCTTAGATATCATCCTCATATCTTAGTCAAATTGCCTACTTAGTTCCTATTTTTGCCCTAGGAGTTATTATTTTATGATATTCATAGATGAACCTCAAGTTAGTTTGGATCCAAAGGTTTTCCTCTGTGGTTTGAATACACATGGAATAGATATTAGAATGTTGTATTTACTTGTCCCCAGATATTTCTTTCATGTTCAATCCTTTATTTTAAGGGTTATGATTGATAGAACAAATGCTTACATTTCATGGTCGACTTGTTCGATTCTCTAGAAGCTCATGAATATTTTCAGATATAGTTAAAGGAATATTGGTTAACTCACAATGGCAAGACAGCAGCGCACTGTCGCCATTTAATTGAATTTTGGAGACTATAGAAACACTACAGCCACCAGCGCACTGGCGAGACACAGTCCCTAGAGGTGAAATTATTTTAAGAAAATAGAGGTGATGGGATAATGCCAAAACTATAGCTAGTGGTCCTCTCTTGATCGTAGATACCCTTGAGCCAATATTGGATAGAGTTAAGAACTATTCGATTTTGTATCATGTTGAGTTACGAGACCAAGGGTTTACCACAGCCAGAGTATACGGGTGAAGTGTAATCCGCGGTGAAATGACTTCAAACACGATTACAAGTTTGGGATACCATAGAGGATAGGGCAATGCCAAGCATGTCCCATAAGAGCCAAAGTCGATATTAGTTAAAGTTTGTAAATGGGATAGCATGCCTCCCGACCTAGCACTCCGTAGTCCTTGTGATCTATCGATGAGGTAATTGACTGACACCAATAGGTTACCTGGAATATAGAATCCAGAGTTTCATAACCCATTAGTTGACCAAGACCTTATGGACAGGAAGATTATAGGAAGATTGTATAAGCTAGAACACCAGGTGAATTTTTGATTCTCAAATTCGAACTACTTGCGCCTTCTTTCAAAAATCTTGTATACTTGTACCTGGACTATCTTAACCAACGCTGCTATTACAGCCTAGTTTTGCAAGATCACTCTGCTCTCGAGCTTGATTCGAGACATATGTATAGTGGGGACGCCTACTAACATATTGTCTAATCAGAATCAGTGTATTATGGTCTGATCAACCATGATGCATTTGGTTCGTACTTTATTTAATTATCCTACGTGGATTGAGATGTAGGTGTCTCTAAGATCTCATCCGCGACTGCATTGACAATTCCTCTTGAATTATATGTTCGCCCTTGAATCACGAAATTGTATTCAGTAACATCTCCCTTGAATTCTTTATTGTTTTGTCTTTCATCGGTTTGGAAAGACGAAAGCTCGTAATTGGTAGAGAGATACCACGTATCCCCATGGCTATGGTAGTTGTATACACAAGGGTAGTCATCATCAGCCAGCCATGTGATCGAGTTACTCGTTCTCCTCTCGACCCCAAACTGTTATCGGGACTTTCAAGCCATCTGAATTTAAGAATGATTAGGGTTTTACCTTTAGCCGTAATGCCAACCCAGGAGACTATTTCTATTCTCAAGAAACAATTCATTGTGTCTCTAAATATTTTCTTGAATATTGCCTTTACTTTCAACCCTTATGCCCTGACTCAACCGTCCCTCGACCAAAGCCCACAGTTTAGACATGAGATGAATAGACAAGGCTAAGGACAATAATTTACCGTGACTATGGCAGACCCTCATTCCGAGATTGGTTTCCAACAAGTATTACCCTAGTCACGTAAAATTTTATTAAAGCCTAACTAGTATGGGAACCCCACAGTCACTAGCTTAGCCAATACCGTAGCTTAAATACCCTGTCATATTATGACCTACCAGTTGTCAACAGCAATGCATGATCACTACAACTCATGTATACTGTGGACAAGCATATCATTCTATTTTATTGACCATATGTCATGGTACACACTCGTTTCCCATTTAGTGAGGAACGATCCTTGACTCGACTTATAACCATCGTACCCCGTTGCGCCGTGCTTGATTCTTTATTAACAAGAGTCGAGGTACAATACCTGGATTTTGGAATTCTTCTAACCTCATTATTCCTAAAACCCTGTCCCAGCTTTTAAGGTGGGTAGACTGTAAGCCTTCTAAAATTTTGATATACGAGAATTACCGATTGATTAGAATGATTTCATTAGGATGATAATTAGTGCCTCATGGACTCCCACTTTTCATTTAGATTATTTTGTGTCCCCGACCGTGTCATTAATATTTGGAGTACGAGACTAGTTGTTACCTTCCAATAAATTTTATATGCAAGACCTAGACGAGCCCACCTTTATCCAGGTATATCATGTCCCACTCAAACCCGTTTCCTTGTACCCTATTTTTATGGTATGACTTTCAGGACAAAAGGATTAACTATAACCCTTACCATAATACCGGTATATTTTTTCGACTTCCCT
Organism: Iris pallida; assembly: GCA_029216955.1. Lineage (NCBI taxonomy): Eukaryota > Viridiplantae > Streptophyta > Magnoliopsida > Asparagales > Iridaceae > Iris > Iris pallida. Next base: position 7,118,208 of record JANAVB010030817.1, on the reverse strand, counting down.
TAGAACTTCAACTTCGTCTCGAACCTTTCGACCCAATATATGGTGGTGATCTACTCGAAGCCACTACGCACATTGTCATTAGTGTGCCCCTCATTAGTGTCTTCTCGTGCTACTTAAACACAAAAGTCACAGAAGGCGCATCTTCAGGGCTCTAGAGACCTAGCTAACCAATTCGACTGCAACTAGCTCAACCCTTGGATAGAAACCTAATCTAGGATACCCTAATCTAGTAGGAAGAGTTTCATCATTGGGATCTTGACCAATCCATATAGATTGAAATCCAAAGGTTTATCTAACCAACGAGTGATATCCCTTGCTCGTGTGTTTAAATAACCACGGAAAGATCACACTCTTGATTTCTCAAATTTCATTCTATTAGGGAACCTTGTTTAAGAACTTTGATAAATGGAACTCTTGTATTACACGGACTACAAGCCCCTCTAGGAATCGAAGAGTTCTTCGATTTAGCAGGTGACTGGACTAGAGTAGCTCATCTAGCAAATGAGTCGATACGGTTCATAAACTCTCTTTCTGATCCGTATCATTGAATACTCTATCATTCCTGAAACTTCATATTGCTCCCGGTTATTCTTCTTATCATCCTGCCCTTCCTCGTACAGAACGATGAATGGTCAGACTTATCAGAATTTATCAGTACTTATAGCTACTTGTGTAAACTTGCTTGTTAAAATTTTGGGTTGTTTGATAGGTAGGAGAGGATTATAGATACCACGTGCAGTAGATATCTGTTGCTAGGATTGTTAGCAACAAGTTAGAATAATTTAAGATCTTAGTTTTGAGGAGTAGCGTGACCAAAGGTGGGTAGAAATCCTTGATGATTCCTAGTTACAGAATGGCTATGAGGAGGTATAAATATTTCTGAGAAATTAAATTTGAGAAAATTGTAGTAATAGTGGATTTATTATTTTATTTTTATTTTAAATTTTAGGCATGTTTATGAGTTAGAATTTCGAGGACGAAATTATTTTTAAGGTGGGTAGATTTGTAGCTCCCCTCCCCGAAAATTCTGAAATATTTTGTTAGTATTATTTATTTTAATTAAATAGTGAATTTTATTATCGGAACAATTTTACTATTTCATTATTATTAGGATTATTTTGTGGAGATTTAATAAGCATGTTCATTCCATTTTGGTATTATAGTTAATTATTACTGAGTCGAGTTATGGTAAATTAGATTATATTTATATGTAGATATAAATGTGCCCTCCTATATACGGATAATAAGGATATTGGTATTTATAATATTGCTTTAGTGTATTTTAGGTTTTGTAAGTTAAGGATATATATATATATATATATATATATATGAGTATGTGTATTAATATATAAATAAATATTATATAGATGAGCATGTATATATATACAAGTATATATAAATATATGTGCATGTATATATATAAGTGTATATAAATATATATATAATTGCGTATGGGTAATAGATATATATGCGTATATATAAATATATATAGTATACGCCTACATATATATATATGAAAGTGTATGTGTATATATATATATATATATATATATATATATATATATATATATATATATATATATATATATATATATATATATAATATATTGTATATGTAAGTGTGTATATATATATATATATATATATATATATATATATATATATATATATATATATATATATATAGAAAATATATAGTTATATATGTTTAAAAAAAAGAGAAAAGGAAAGAGGAAGAGAAGGGCAGCCCGGCCCATGCGAGGCCCCCATCCCAGCTCAACCAGAGCATAGCCATTCCCCAAGCTTCCCGAACTACTCTGTATACTACGGAGTATTCAAATAAAAAGAATAAGAAGGAGAACAGTGGCCCAGCCCACGCAAAACTCCATCAGCCAAGCTGGGCATATTCAACATATAGGGGATCAGCCAACCCGAGAAAACGTGTATAAATGTACATACACAGCTGCGGGTTATCGGTCTAAACTCAACCCTAATTCGATTCTTCCTACTGCCACGCGCACCCCCCTGACCTGGGCGGCCACCCGACGTCAGCACATCGCCGGAGGACGGCCGTCGGCGGCCACAGGCCGGCCACGAATGCTGACCGCGCGCGCGCGGTGAATCAAGAGCGGGACAGCGCAGCGACAGTCATCCGCGGGGCCAACTTCGCGGTGATATTCCGTCGCGCTCGCTCGACCGTTTTGGGAACCGTCTTCTCCGGTACGTTCCCCATCTATAGGGCTTTAAATTCCTTCAAGTAGTTGGTAGGTGACGGTCCAGTATTGCCCGGTAAATCGATGTAAAGTTCATCGAAAACCTGTTTGGAAAACAGAACGTTTAACAGTCCTATTGTCTGTGTTTAGAATTCGTTTCCAATCGATCTAAGGTCATAATAGAAATTCTAGTTGAACACATTTTTAGACAACATATAGGGGATCAGAAACCATTTCTTAGTTTTGAGTTTCATAAACCATGTACAGTTTAAACCATTCTTGAAAACTCGAAAAAAACCTGTTTTAAAAATAGAAAGATTCATCCACACGACGTGCGTTCCGCCAAACCGGGCGACGTGGTCGCGCACAATAGGCATCGAAAGCTGCGTAACAGCTTCGTGGTCGTGTGGGCTTTGACGGAATTCAAATTGGTCGCGTGTGCGCGACGAATTTGATACGTATCCGTCAAAATTCCCCGTATCGGCCTCTGTGCAAATTTCTCAATTACTTTGTGCACGCTCGTCAGATCGAGACGAAACTTGCGCCAACAGGACCGTATCATTTTTCTGGTCCTGCATGCCAAGTTTGGTTAAATTCTGAGACAGTTGAATCCGACGTCGTTTTGCGGGCCCTACGGTCCCACTCAATGGGCGATTTTGTGCACGGCCCGCCGAAATCCAACTTTGGATATACGGTTGGGTTCATATCGGAAAACTGGATCCGTAGACATGTAGTTTAATGACTTTAGAGACCATTGACTCTGGTACGCTTTTCGGTGCAAAGCGGGTCCAACGGCGGACATCGTTTTTGCCCGAAATTACCGTTTTGCTCCTGTGTCCAGAATTGGACGTAAGGATAGGCAATCCTAGCTAATTGGACTATTCTGAGATCATTGGTATTGTTTATTTCAGCTTCCGGGGACTATTGTACGGGTTTTGACTATAGTGGCACATTGAGTAGTTCAGATTGTCGATTTTACCAGCAAAGGACCACAGGCGTGTACAGTTTATTGTCTGCATTTCGATATTGATTTTCACTATATTTCATTGATTGGCCATTGATTATGTGATTATTTTCTATTATAAAATTGTCGAGTCGGGAATGAGAAGTACCAAAGATATGTGATCTGACCATAGCCCGTGTTAGACATTGTAGTCCGTGTTTATTTTCTGCAAGTAGTGTAGCCCGTGTTTACTTTCTGCAGTAGTGTAGCCCGTGTTTATTTTCTGCAGTAGTGTAGCCCGTGTTTACTTTCTGCAGTAGTGTAGCCCGTGTTTATTTTCTGCAGTAGTGTAGCCCGTGTTTACTTTCTGCAGTAGTGTAGCCCGTGTTTATTTTCTGCAAGTAGACATTGTAGCCCGTGATTATTTTTCATGCAAGTAGACCTCGTAGACCGTGCGATGTAGTACTCCAGACCGATCAAGTATCAAAGGTACTTCTAACAGTTGGGGAAAGTCTGTTGTGTCTATTTATTTACTATTGGTTTTTTGTATTTCCTGATTATTTTCAAAACTCATAATTGATGTCTAACATTTGTTTTATAGTCATCTTCTTTATTTGAAATTGCATTCAGTGAATTGTGCTCGTTCCATTCCTGACTGGAAACCAACATTTTCAGGTTAGCCGTGGATTCACTTAGCTTGGGGAGTGACGGGAATACTTGCAGACGAAAGGCCTAGAGACTAATTAGATAGATGAGTTGTAGTCATGGTACAAGTTTATATTTTTCTGCAAATGTAAATCTTGTGAGTATTGTAAATTAAATTAGTTTGTGAATGAGCATTATTTGTGATTTTGATCTTCATGGCCGTGACAGTGTTCTACCGCCGACACTGCGGCGTAGGCTGGCTTGGACACGTCTTGTATCCGTTTAAAAAAAAATGGGTGCGGGTCGTGACAGGAAGAGGAACAACATTGTAAGTACTAACCCCAGCTCCTGACTGACTAGGTGTAGTTTGAACTTGTACTTGTACAGGAGGCATTTGAGGAGACACTACCCCCAGCCAAGTATTGGCAGGTACTGAAGATGCTATGATCTCTGGATTAGCAATAGGTACAGTCGGTGGTGTGGCATATTGTGCCACAATGATAGAATGCATACTAGCAACCATTTCAGCCATGGTTTTTAGCTTGTCTTCTAATGCAGCGATTCGCTGTTCTTGATTTGCTGAAGTTGAAGCATCTGGATCATCAGTGACAACATAAGCTGTCACTTCTCTTGGTACGGTGGAAGACACTGTTTGTTCAGAGCTTTCGCTGTATGCATCATAGTCGGAGAAAGAGTCGTCTTCCGACTGAGAAGTAGGAAGATAATTTGAAGGATTTTGAGGAAGATTCCTTTGACCGATTGTATCTCGGCTCTGAGAACGGGTATGTCGAAACACTCCTTCAGAAAATTCTTGAAGTAATTCTAAATACCGTTGACTTTGTTTACGAGGTTTGCTATGCTTAGAGCACCTTCTACCCCCAGTGTCTCGGGAAGTCATGTTGATAGAAGCATACAAGACTTCATCTTCTTCTGACATAGGTTCAGATTTAGCAACAGTCAGACGATCAAGACAGATCGTTTTGTCGTTTGACAACAACATTGGATGATGACTTTGTGGTTGCAATGATGATCAGATGGTTGAACTGAAGGTGTTGAAACATTGTCTCGTTTTTGTCTAAGATGTTCTCGGAGATCGGAAACAACAGCAGGACGAGGAAAACTCTGAGGGATCTGTTCTTTGATAATGTTCGGAACATGATTCCGATTCTTCAAATGTTTAGTCCCTTGAGTATACAGGGAAGTACTCACTTCATTGGCATAAGTGTCAGGATCATTAACCCTGGAGATTTGTTTTTGATGATGTTTGGTCTTTGGCATTGGCTGTTTGCGTTTTACCGAAGTGGGTCTGTTAAGATAAGTCCTTAGATCTGCAAACTCACCCCCAGGGGTTTCTGTCTGAGACACCAGCAGTTTTTCCTGCCTGGAACGAGAAATCTTGAGAGTTGGGAGGTCCTGAAACTCTGCTACTGGAGTAGGAAGAATACCTTTCTGATCAGTACAGGTTCTCTTGTCATAAAGGAAAGAAGAATCATTGTTTGAAAGAGTTCTAGTACTGATTAGTGCTGAGGCACGTTCAGATTGATCTTCTTCGGTAAAAACTGAAGAAGATTGAGAAAAGACCAAAGGGCCTTTTCCTTTGTTTTGTGAAGAAGGGTTAGCTAAAGAGCTTTTTCCTCTATTGTCTTTCAAGTCGTGAGACAAGGAAGTTTGAGAAAAGACCAACGGGCCTTTTCTTTTATTTTGAGGAGGAAGAGGAATATCCAAAGGACTACCCTCAGTAGATTACACAGGAGCAACAGTGTGTTTGGGAAGAGGAGCAGAGCCTTTTTCCTTGTTATGAGAGGAAGAGAATTTAGCCAAAAGGCTATCACTCTTAGATTGCGCAGGAGCAGTTTGCGCATGAATGGATGGCACACTGGTTTTGGCCACAGAGACTGTGGTTTGCACATCAGGAGTTCTTGCTATAGAGTATTTAGAGTGGACTCTGGATGCTGGAGCATTGGACTGCGCAGATAGATTGGCAACCAATTGCGTCAGGGGCATAGGAGTCTTGTACTTGGCTAAGGCAGCATATGAAGTCTTCTGTGTACTGGCAATAACAGATTGTGCAGTAGTAGCAGAGACAGATTGTGCAGCAGTAGCAGAGACTTTGGACTGTACAGCAGTCTTGATGACAGAAACTTTGGACTGTGCAGCAGTCTTGATAGCAGATTGCGCAGAAGTCTTGCTGGCAGCATCAATAGACTGCGCAGCAGTCTTTGGGACCCACACTAGGCGCACTTTGCTTGTGGCAGTAGCGGTTGCAGTACGAGGAGTGGTCTTGGAGTTGATCATAGCTTCGTAGGCAGTCTGGTTGATTTTCACAACCAGTGTCTTCTGCGTCTTTTCGATAGACGCTACGTCACATTGAGTTGTCACTTCCTCATCGGAGGAGAAAGTCGTCCCCAGCAGAGTCGCCATTTTGTTTGCAAAAACAAAAGTTGAAGAACTTTATTGATACAAACTTTGTAAAAGATTACAATTTGAATTCTGGGAATGGTACAACTTTAGGAATCCAATCTAGATGACGATTGCTTTATCCCTTGGACGATGTGAACTCTGAAGACGAAGTCTCTGAAGTTGAAGACAACTCTGGAATTGAAGGCAAAAACCTCGAAAGTTGAAGGCAAAAGCCTCGGAAGAATGCAGCAGCACTTGGGTAAGAACTCCTGAACTCTCTGAACTTTGAAGTCTGATAATCTAATCTCTAATTTCTGATTATTGATCCCCTCTGAATGGAGACTTGAAACTCTATTTATAGAGTTCTGAGAAATAACTAACTTTTAGTTATTTTGGACTGCGTATGATGGATTTCGCAGCAGTTGGATTGCGCAATAATGGACTGCGCAGACAGTTACTGGATCATGGGCCAACTGTCTTGGACACATGGCATCATTTGATTGAAATGCACATGATCGTGCATAGACAGTTGCCACGAAATGAGTAATTGATGGCATGAATGCCACGTGTATTTTATCATTTGTGTTGATAGAACGCGCACACTGAATTGCGCAGGTTTTGGATTGCGCAGACTTGGACTGCGCAGGAATTGATTGCGCCAACATGGATTACGCCAACATGGATTGCGCTGCCAGCTATCCTCGAGCACCGTGCTGCACGTTTAAATGAACGGTCTCTTCGTTATTCGTGCTGTCAGCTGTCAGGAAGATTTGATTGTGTCAGATAATGATGGTGATTTGCCACGTCAGCCTGCGCGCTTGGAAGTGTGCGCAGTCTATCGTGCGCAATCTGAAGGATACGCAATCTGATGTCTGCGCAGTTCATCTGAAAGTTGTATTTCTTGATTTTCTGACTTTGTTGATGTGTGCAACTTGATTTTTCAGGACCTACAAGGACAGCCACGTGTCTACTTCTCCAGTTATACGACTCCTCATCAAGACAGCGTATGTAATTCATACGACTCCTCATCAAGGCAGCGTATGGACTTCATACGACTCCTCATAAAGGTAGCATATGTACTCCATACGACTCCTCATCAAGTGAGCGTATATACTCCATATGACTCCTTGCTATTCAAGTCAGCGTATGCAAGACATACGTATCCAAAAGACAGCGTATGGACTCCATACGACTCCTCTTCAAACAAGACAGCGTATCAAAGCAAATACATTCAGAATGACTTCAAATGTACAGTCAACACACGTTCTCATGTGTCCTGTATTCGGTTACCCACTCATTCAGAAGTTATGCAACATGGCATTCATGCCATCAATCTCTCCTGGATATAATCCACAACTCTCGACCGTACTCCAACGTGTCTCCACCAAAATTCGCCACGCGTCCCTGCAGTTATGCACACGTCAAGTAACTGACTGAGCGTATGCCCAGAGCAGTTATCCAGAACTCTATAAAAGAGAGTTTCTCCACCTTCAATAGACACCACATTCAATTCAGAGAGAACAGAGAGATTGCCCAGTTGCTGTCCAAGTTCTTCGAGGTCCGAGCCTTCTTCATCGCATCGTCCAAGGGATAAAGTAATCGTCTTCTAGATCAGATTTCTACAGTTGTAATTTTCTCATAAACACAATAAATAAATAGAATTTATTTATGGAAAACAAATTGGCGACTCTGTTGGGGAAAGTTGTCTCCTATAACGAGACAGTAACAACTCAATGTGATACTTCGTCGATCGGTTCGACGAAGAAGATGATGGTCGTACAATTCGACCAATTTGCTTACGAAGAAATGCTCAAGACGAAGGAGGGCCGAACGGCTTCCTCCGCTTTTCTCTCTGCCAAGAAGAATGGACGTTCTGTTTGTCCCTAAGTCATCTTCGGCTGCCCGAGACGCTTCTGTCACTTCCCACGCTGACAAGAATACGTCTCCAACCTCAGCGAAGCACGCCTCGGCTTCTCTGAATACAGCAACAGTGGCTTCTCCTAGTCACGCTGACAAAATGGGTTCTTTAGCCAAGTCAGCGTGTCCAAGGAAACCCATCTCTGGACATGTCAAAGTCTCTTCTTCTTCAACTTCTACGACAGCAGTCGGCTCTTTAGCCATTAATGACTCTGTGCGTATGGCAATCATTGACCAACCATACGCTAGTCAAAAGGCAGCGTATGACAAGAATTCTCTGAAGATTCCTCCACAGCTTGCACATCTTGTGCCAACCAAGGAGAACGACCCTTTAGTCAACTCCTCTGCTCCTAAGGTTTTTACCTCTGGGGTTAATTTGACTAGTACTCTTACTAGATCAAACAAAGGAAAATGTCTTTTGGCTACTTCCTCTAAAGATGGATTATTACCGACTCCCAGTCGAAATAATGTTCATCTTCCTTCTCTCAAAATTTCTCGATCCGAGAAAGGCAAATTGCAAGTATCCAGGACTGATACCAAAGTTGTACCTCCTATGGACCTTCGTAACAAGCTTAACCGGAATCGTCTCGGTTCTACTTCCAGCATAAAGAAGCCTTATCAAACTGGGACAAGTATAATGGACCCTGATGCACAATATGCTAAGAACTATATCGCTCAGATCAATCGGTCTTTATACATTCAAGAACCAAAAATACAGAAGAATAAAAGACAAGTTTCTACACAGAGACTATCTTCAAACACTTCCCAGTCTGTTTTCGCAGATCTCCGGGAACATCCGTAAAATAAGCGGAGAATCAACACTCCATCTGTCTCTGACATTGCTCATATTCGTCATGAAGAGCATTGTTGTAACTTCCAACCTCAGGTCGTGATCCAGTGTTGTTGTTTACCGAAAAGACGACCTGTCTTCGAACGGATTCAACATAAACCAATACCAGACGAAGACGAACCTCCTTATGCTTCCGTCAACATGACCTCCAGAAATACTGGGGGTAGAATACGATCTGATTCTATGTTAGATTCTGAAGACGGTGTTTACCTCGGCACCAGATCCAGAACCAGAGCTTCGACCAGGGTCTCTTCTTCTTCTCATCCAGGTGATAATCCTGAGACCACGGAGGACTTCCTAGGAGAGTCCAACTTTCCAGTATTAACTCCCGTGAATAGCCCTGGAAAAGATGCTGACTCTCATAGCGACGATTCGGAACAGACTGTTTCATCGTCGATGCCTCGAATGATTACCACTTATATGGTAGATGGCAATCACGAACCTTCGACTAGCACTGAGGCTCATGAACAAAGGATTTCTTCCTTGGAACAACAGTTACGAGCCATGGCGGATACATTGACTGCTATGCATACTCTTATACAAGCTCAGCAACAAACTCAGTAAGTTCAACAAACAGTACCACTAGTGGTATTAAATACTCCTGTTGCCCCAAACCTGGAACCTTCTACTATTCTGGGGGTACAGTCTAATGTTCATGTACAGCCCACTCCAAGTCAGTTCGGAGTTGGGGGTGGTACATATACTGCAGTCCCTCCTTCCAATTATGCCCAACAAGCAACGACACCGCAATCTTCCGGAGCGGTCACTGAAGAGTTGAAGAATCTTCGGTCTCAATTCGAAGCGTTCAAGCAAAAGGACGGCTTACAAAGATTAGGTATCAAGCAGCCTTACCCCATACAATGGAAGGATGTATCGTACCCCCCAAAATACAAGCCTCCGACCATCTCTTTCTTTGATGGGACCACCTCCCCAAGTCAGTTCATCAATCACTTTGAGGTAATGACTGATCAGCTACAACCGAGCGATGCCCTCCTCACTCGGGTATTTGTTGGTTGTCTTAAAGGAACCGCTTATAAATGGTATCGAAGTCTCCCTGATGGGTGCATTACTTCGTTTACCGGGTTCAAACAGATGTTTCTAGAACGATTCTACGAAGGCATTAACGACATGAACATGTCAGCCCTTATACGAATTAAACAGAAAAATAATGAAAGCACTGAGAGCTTCATTGAAAGATTCAGAAAAAAAAGCTCTAAAAATGCCTCTCGGAACTCCCGATGCCGTCACTATCGACACTTGCAAGTCGAACCTCTTACCAATCATCAGCATATGGACAGGATCCACTCAGTTCCAAGATTGGCCTTCCTTCATCGTCAGTGCCAAAGCTGCCGAAGTCAGTGCTGAGACTTTCAAAGATTTGGGGGTACACATGACTCCCAAAGAATCAAGTCAAAGTACTAGCAATAGTGCGCAACCCAACAATCGCAAAGGAAAAGAGACTATCGAAGTCAATCTCCAGAGCAATAATCAAGAGGTAATGTCTGCCCAAGCTACCCCAGCTCCAACAAATCAACAGCAGAGACCTCCTCGGCCGAAGGAAGAATACTCTTTCGACGACGACGATGTTCAAGGCATCTTCGAATGTTTACTTAAAGGTAACAAGATACAACTGCCAGATATCAAAAAGCCTGATGAAGCCAACAAGACGGATCATCCAAAATACTGTCCATATCACAGAATGCTGGGTCATACAATCCGATCTTGCTTCGTATTAAAAGGAAAGATCCAAGAAATGATCAAATCAGGAGCTGTAACACTAACACCTAAAGACAAGACAGTCACAGCAAATGTGATTTCGATGCAGTTCGGTGACTTCCCTCCGTTATTGGTGGAAAATGGGATTGTCCCTATCTCCAAAGCAACCCTTGAAGTTGTGAATATTCTACCAGCCCAGAATGAAGGACTTGTTTCCGTCACCACTAAAAAGGGAGAGATTATGTGGATCCACCCCGATTTAGTGACGGAGTTCGAGACGTCTTCCTCTTCTCCTCGGAAGGCTCCTCTGTCTAAAAAGAAACTTGGGAAGACTAAGTCATGCCATATGACTTCTAGCATCACACCCAATCTTTCTACTTTCATCCTAGCAGGAAAGTCACCCCCTATAGAGGTAAAAACTGTACCTCGATCCGAAGACAGATACAAACCTGCATTTCATCTATATAGTTCACAATCTCGTAAATTAATGGCAAAGATGGGTTATGATCTAGCCACTGCTCCTGGTTTAAGCTCCGGCAAAGGACTCCGAGTACCTCTAGCCCTCACTTTGAGACATAATCAATCCCGTGTTGGCATCGGTTTCTGGACTGAAGCTCTCATCAAGCACCGAAAAACCAAGAACAAGATGAAGGATTGCAACATGGTTTTGGTAGACTCTGAACCTGAGCCTGAAGTCGAAGCTCTCGCCGGAACCCGGTCAGGAAAAATATATCTGAAAGATTATGCTGAAGCTCCTGAGGAAACTCCTGATGTCCCTCCGGTTGCAGCTCCAGCACCCATCTCTAACGAAGGATCTTCAAATGCTCCTGCTGAGACAATTCCCTCTAAACCAACAACAGCCGACAAAGGAAAGCAACCTGCCCGCTTCGACAAACCAATCAAGAAGTCTCTTTCTCCCGGATTGCAGAAGCCATATAATTTTGACATTCTGGCTCAACTTGCTAACACTCCAGCCAGGTTGTCCATCTTCGAACTTTTACGTTTATCCAAGAAAACTCGAAAAACGTTAAGTGAAGCTCTACTGCAAGCAGACTCTTGCCTGACTCATCTGAAGAAGCCGGAAGCAGAGCCGGTGACTTGCCTACATTGCAACAGTATCTTGGAAATCATTCCGAATATCACTTTTACCCAAGACGATATGCTTCTAGAGGACAATCGTCATGATCGGCCTCTCTACTTCACTGGGTACATTGACACGATGAAGGTCGACCATATTCTAATTGATCCAGGATCAGCTCTAAGTATTATACCTAAGAGTCTCTTGGATGCCTTACGGATTCCAGTTCATCATCTAGTCAAGACAGTCACTACCATTTTAGGGTTCAATCAAGGCAAGAGCGAACCTCTGGAGAAAATTCGCCTAAAAATACAAATAGGTAATTTTTGGGCGAGTGTCACATTCTATGTGATCGAGTTAGTTGGATCTTACAACTTGCTCTTGGGAAGACCTTTTATCCATGAACACAATATCGTCCCCTCCACTCTTCACCAGTGCTTCAAATACATTGATGAAAAGGGAGAAGTTCAAAAGGAAGTCGCGGACATTAATCCTTTCAGAGGAGTCGAAGCTTACTACAGTGACTCTCGCATGTACAAAGATAAATATTCAAAAGTCTTACAAGCTATGGATGATGATGAGACATCGAAAGTTGACACCTTTGTTATTCCTGTAAAAGGGCGTATCACTCATCCGCGGTCTACTAAATCATCTGAAGAAAGCCCACTGATAATTCCTGTCAGTGGATGCACCACTTCATTGCCTTCCCAAGCTCTATAAAGTTCGCTGATAATCCCTGTCAGTGGACGCACCACTCTCTCACCATCTTCTCAGGCTAGACCAGATACTCTAGTCATTCCAGTCAGTGGATGCACTACTTATCCACGATCCTCTTCAAGGGAGCTCACCTTTTCTGAGCCTTTTGTTATCGACCTTAATCGAAACAAAACTTATGCTCGCTCTTCTTCTCTCCCTTTAGTCATTAATTTGACTAAATCTACTAAGGCTCAGCCTTCTTCTGTAAATACAGCATTTGATATTAATAAAGCATCTCCTTTACAGTATATTGATGTTTGTAATCATGTACAAAGTTATTTACATTTGCTAGATAGCTTAGAGCCACTAACTATAGGAGTTGTTCAAACTCTTCATATAGAAGTATCATTAGAGTCTGTACAAAATTCATACTTCCTTGTTCCTATTAGAAAGTCAGGAGAAGCTCCAATATTTTTCTGCAAGTGGCCCCAGAATCCTCCTAATCTGGAAGACGACGACAAAAACGATGATACCGGAAGGTTATAACTACGTCGCTACAGTCAGAAGTCCAAAAACATCATCAAGAACATGGGCTATGACTTCAGAACCGGCCTCAGTAGTGGAAAAGGAAGAAGAATGCCTGTTCGAATTCCTTCCTTGAAATACGAAAGGACAAAAAGCGGATTGGGTTACATTACTCCTACCCCCTTCATCAACACAGTCCATGAGGATCCAGAATCCGACGAAGACGAACAATCTGATGCTTCTGATTCCTTTTCTTGGGATTCCGACACAAGTATTGGCAATTTTCATCGTTCTACTCTATCCGCCAATATGGTCTCCGCCAACGGTCCGCAAGAAAATGATGAAGATAAAGATGATTTTGAAATATCACCCGAATCGGAACAATGGGCTCAAAGATTAGACAACCAATGGGAATTTAGATTCGAGCAAAGAGAACCTCCTACTGAAGATAAATTGATCCAAATTGATGTTGGTGAGGAGGGATCCCCCAAGCCAATATTCATCAGCGAAAGTCTTTCAGAAACAGATAAGCAAGACATGATCAAGCTTATTCATGATTACATCGATGTCTTCGCCTGGAGCTATGAGGATATGCCAGGGCTAGATCTGAAGATCGCAACACACAAACTTAATATCATGCCGAATGCTAAACCGGTCAAACAACAACAGCGACGATTTTGTCCAGACATTATGGATGCAATTGAAGCTGAAGTCAACAAGCTTATGGCTTCCGGATTTATCCGAGAGAAAGAACATCCTGAGTGGGTGGCTAACATTGTTCCTGTTCTCAAAAAGACTGGCAAGATCCGAGTCTGTATAGACTTTCGCGATCTCAATACGGCTTATCCTAAGGACGAGTTCCCTCTTCCAATCACCGACGTCATGATCGATAACACGTGTGGTTTCGAACGAATGTCATTTATGGATGGGTATTCGGGGTACAACCAAATCAAAATGTTTCCAGACGACGAGAGACATACTTCCTTCAGAACGCCGATCGGTATATACTGTTACACAGTGATGCCGTTTGGTCTCAAAAATGCAGGAGCAACGTATCAGCGAGCAATGAGCACTACATTCCGCGAACATCTCCAAAAAATAGTCGAATTCTACGTTGATGATATTGTAGTCAAGAGTCGACAAAAGGAGGATTATATCCAAGATTTGAAGACTATCTTTGATTTAATGCGTCAACATCAACTTAAGATGAACCCTACTAAGTCCTTCCTGGGCGTCTCTAGTGGTAAATTTCTCGGCTTCGTCATTACCGCTAAAGGTATACACGTGGATCCCGAGAAGATCAAAGCCATCCAAGAGATGCGTCCTCCACACACCTTAAAAGAGCTACGAGGATTTCAAGGAAGAATTGCTTATATCAGGAGATTCGTCTCTAACTTATCAAGACGATGCAGACCGTTCAACAAACTTCTGAAGAAAGGTGTGTCCTTCGTCTGGAACGAAGAATGTCAAAAAGCATTTGACGACATCAAACAGTACCTCATGAACCCTTCGGTTTTGGTACCTCCTATCTCGGGAATACCATTCCTTCTATATGTTCGAGCTATGGATCATTCTCTCGGTGCATTGCTCGCCCAGAAAAACAAAAATGGCCATGAACAGGCTATTTATTACCTCAGTCGCACAATGACAGGTGCTGAACTGCGTTATTCTCCAATTGAGAAAGAATGCCTAGCATTAATGTTTGTCGTTCAAAAGATGCGACATTACATCATTGGTCAAACGATTTATGTCATTTCCAGAGTGAATCCCATCAGAATTATGATAAAGAAACCCGGTATTCTCAACTCCAGACTGGCTAATTGGGGAATCTTGTTAGCTCAATATGACATGCATTATATTTCTCAAAAGTCAGTTAAAGGACAGGCTCTTGCTGATTTTCTGGCAGCTCATGCAGTTCCAGAGGATTCCAAATTATACGATAAGATTCCAGATGAAGTTATAGATTCAAATTAGGTTTCTGAAGAAACTCCTACCTGGCGTCTATTCTTTGATGGAGCATCTAGAATGGGTCCCAATGGCGATATTATCGCCAGAGTCGGGATTGTTCTTGTATCCCCGGAAGGGCTGACTATTCAGAGGGCTTATTCTCTAGATCAATCGTGTTTAAACAATGTAGTCGAATACAATACGTTACTGATCGGTCTTCAACTTGCTAAACATCTGGATATTCAGCATTTAGAAGTTTATGGAGACTCCAAACTTATCGTTAATCAAATCAGAGGTACATACGAAGTCCGTCATCAGGATTTGATACCTTATCACCGAGCAGTACTCTCTATGGCCTCTTCCTTTGAAGGTTTCTTTTTTGAACATGTTCGGTGAGCCTGTAATACAGAAGCCGATGCTTTGGCTAATCTTGTCGCTGTGCTAGCCATACTGGTCAGACGTCAACAATTTATAGTGGTTTATAACCGGGAGCTATTCTACGTCGAGAATAATTTGGCTTTGGGTTTTCCCCATGACCCAGACGAAAATTCTCTCAACCCTGATGAATTTAATTCCTCCAACCTTAACACTGGATTAGGGTTTGACAGAGCATCCTCGTCTTCTTCCGATTCTACTATGGAATACGTTTTTTCCAACAAAACAGAAGCCATGACCGAAGACTGGAGACGTCCATTTCTAGACTTTGTATTGTATGACATACTTCCCGATAATCCGAGCGAAGCAGTGTCTATCCGGCGTCGATCTCTCAGATTCTATTATAATCATACAATAAAGACACTATATCGTCGGGCCTATAACGGTCTTCTCCTCCGATGCATCGCTGGTGAGGAAGCACAACGGATTATCCGTGAAGCACATGATGGTGTCTGCGGAGCCCATCAACCAGGTCCTAAACTTCAAGATCGCATCTGACGTATGGGTTATTATTGGCCCACGATGGTGGCTGACGCCATTCAATATGCCCGGAAATGTAAAGCCTGTCAAATCCATGCAGACTTTATCCATCAACCGTCAGAGTTCTTACACCCGACAGCGGCATCATGGCCCTTCGAGGCCTGGGGTATGGACATCATTGGTCCCATCAACCCAGCGTCATCAAAAGGACACCGGTTTATTCTAGCAATAACCGACTACTTTTCCAAATGGGCTGAAGCAATCCCGCTATCTGAAGTCAAAACTTCCAACGTCATCAACTTCGTCAAGCATCATGTCATCTATCGATTTGGTGTTCCTCGGCGTATTATCCATGATAATGGACCACAGTTCGTCAGTCAGAAATTTACTCGATTCTGCGACGACCATCGAATCAATAACCTAGCTTCTACAGCATATAATCCAGCAGCTAATGGATTGGCAGAAGCTTTCAATAAAACCATCATCAAACTCCTAAAAAAGTTCGTTTCTTCTAACAAACGCAACTAGAGCGAGAAACTTGGTGAATATTTATGGGCCTACCGTACCACAGTTCGTAATGCGACCGGGTGTACGCCTTTCTCTTTGGTATACGGGTGTGAAGCTGTCCTTCCCCTCGAGATCCAGATTCCTTCTCTGAGAATCGCAATCTCCAATGAACTTACAACGGAGAACAATGATCATCTTCGACTTCAAGAGCTAGAAGCTCTAGACGAAAAGCGATTGTATGCTCAACAAAATATCGAGCTGTATCAGGCCCGAATTTCAAAAGCTTTTAACCGGAAGGTGAAAGTCAGAGCATATCGGAAATGAGAACTTGTTCTTACCGTCAAACGTCCGATGACTATGACACATATGAGCAAAGGCAAGTTCGACGCGAAATGGGAAGGCCCATTCGTCGTAAACAAAGTCTTCTCAAACGGAGCATATCAGCTTACCTATATGGATGGTAAAGTCACGATGATGCCTATCAACGGCAAATTCTTAAAGAAATATTATGTATAAATCTCGTTAATATATGATATTTTCATCTGCTGCGATTATTCCCCAGCAAATATAAAATCAGAATTTATTCTTTCCCACAAAAGTCGTCTCGATATCGTTATCCCCAGCGGAAATTGATATTCTACCACATATCATCTTCCCAGAGAATTTGATATTCTGTCTTATTAGATCCCCAGTGGATTTAATAAAGATCTCATATAGAAAATTACGTCCATATTACCTCTGAATTTTCTATCTCAGTATCATATTTTCTATTCTATGAAAATGATATCTAGTCTTTTGATTTCCGAGTCCAAAGATCATGGAAAATTGAGTTCAAAGATATCTTTATATCTGAATTCTGTTTTCTCTAATCAGTATTAAACTAAAAATTTTGGTTTAATATCATCTGATGAAATTACAAAATTCATTTGTATATTTTATTCTATTGAAATATGCCATGTATTATTTACCTCTGAACATATTTTCTACAAAAAACATCATACACAAAATCGAAATCAGGTCAAAGTGCTCATTTCCTCAGTCAAAATCAAAATATGATTACAAGTGAGTATTAAAAAAAATTCAAGACATGAGAAGTGTGAAAAATCTATTGAATAGAAGGAGTAATTATCTCCTGAATACGAGCAAGTATACTATTCATCTTCTCTTCATGAGCTTTACGAATTCGCTCTGTTGCTTCAATTGCAACCATCTGTTGGTCAAAATTAATGATAACAGAACTACGACGATTAGTTTCTTCTATCTGCTCAGCTTGCATCTGTTTCCGCTCTTGCTGTAGAACTTGATAGCAGGTAGCTTCAGCTATACGAGCAGCAATAATATCAGATTGCTCTTTTTCTACGGATGCAATGCGTTCCTGGAGACGAGCTAATTCTTCCTTTAGTTTCTGGAGTTCTTCAGCTCTAGATATTTCCTCTGTTTCCAGACGTTCTATTTTCTGACGAGTTGTTACTATTACCTCATCCTTCGCTATTAACTTCTCAGATGACAAAGCGAGGAATTCTTTCAAAACAGCCTGCTGGGTTTGAGCTTCACGTTCCAGTTGAGCAATCTCAGCCACGGTCAAGGATTTAATATCTTTTTTCTTGATTTCCCAGTATTTGTGGATGGTTACTTCCAAATCGTCTAGGAGATGCTCAAAGAAAGTACACTGAGTCTCATAACCAGCCTGTCGCAGAGCTAAAAGCGGAAAATTAATCGCCGTTCGGAGATTGGAAAAAGGCATAGTCTCGTCCTTCAAAAATCGCCTGGAGAATGTATCCAGATATGAATAGATAATATCTGAATACATCGCCATGGTCCTTGCTATTCCCATTTCAAAACCGGGAGTTGCTGCTATTGTAAAGGAAGAAGCTGGAATGGGCTCTATTATGGAAACAGAAGTATGTGCTTTTGGAGAACTTGGTAAATGTGAGCTTCCCTCACCAACATCAGTCCGAACAGGTGGAGCATGAGTCGAGCTCATCGCTGGTGTAGTTCCTACAACTTTTGGAATTAAAGAAGTGTCACTACCCGCACCCGCTAAAAGGGCACGTGACGCGACAACGCCCAGCCCTCACCGAAAAATCGGAGTGGAACACTGTAGATTTTTCTACGCTAAACAGTTTATATATATATAACAAAAATCTGTCGAGAATATGGTCAACTCCGAACGGAGGACAAGCAATGAATATATATATGAGTACTCAATCACGACTCTAAGATAACAAAGTAAAGACTGAAATAAAAAGACAACAAGACGATAAAATAATATATAACCTGTCAAGTCCAACACAAAGAATATATACAAGTCCAAGTCTCTAATACAGTCCATAATAATAACAGTCTCAAAAGTAGCTGGAGACAAAGTCCAGTACAAAAGACCTACTCTAACTAAGCAAGGGGTAAGGTCTCGCCAGGCGGAGCTAAGCCCTGTTGGACCAAAGTCTCCAGGTCTAGGTCCACTACGTCATCCGGACTGTAGTAGGTACTGTAGTCTCCCTCATCTGCATCTGAAATATTTTTAACATATCCTGTCAGGATGGAACGAGTACAATCTACTAACAATAGTTCACAAGATATGACAAAAGCTATAAGACTGTAAATAGAGAGTATATACAAGGAAATCATGGAATATACATATGAATATCATGGCAAGATAAGCTGTAAAACTAGACCTAGAATAAGGCAAGTAAACTGATCATGGCATGTACAAGAATCAAGAATCATATCTCTAGGTGTGTGAGTACTAGCTACAATATGTGGCCGGCTTGGGTCTGCACAAGGTCTACTGATCAGCCAATCCTGCATGGAGTATAGGATTGGTAGCATTCAAGGTCTACAAGAATAAACAAGGTGGATAATGACCACACATCTACACTAGTACTCCCCGTTCCCGACTGGTCGAGTGGATCCAAGCAAGACACGTTATGACACGAGATTCTACGAAAAGGGAGCAAGTCTTCTCGAGAATCGGTGTCCATATACTGCACAAGAACTACAAGGGGGCTTGCACAAGATATACCAAGATAACGAGGAATAACATCTCATGTCGGGATCCATGAATACCAATCCGTGTGACCAATGTGTCGAGAACAAGCACATCCACACTAGTTACATGAATCATAACAATCATTATAAATTGGAAAAGTGTCAGAGAATGTACTCGCCTGTAATATGGTATGATATGTCAACCGGAGCAAATGCAGCGTCTCGAGGACCTATAGAGAACAAGACGTATTAATACTCTGTTTAGGAATTAAAGTCAAGATAATTTAAACCCTATTTAAGTCATTCTAGGTCAAAACACGTCAAACTAGACTGTACGAGGTCAACCTAAGTCATATTAGGTCTAGCTAGGTCATACTGGGTCAATGCAAGTCAAACGGAATTAATCTAGGTCGATTTGAGTCAACGGTTGACTTACAGTTGACTTTTGGTCAACTGGTCAACTCTGGTCAACCCTAGGTCAATCCTAGGTCAATGGTGACTAATAGTTGACTTTTGGTCAACTTCCCAAGTTTAATGAAATTTGGAACTAAATTGGGTAAAGTGTTGACCCATAGTTAACTTCTGGTCTAAAAAGTCAACCGTGGTCAAGACTAAGTCTAGACGGCTATTTCTACCCATTACCAACCTCTACAACCCATATCCAAGTCCATCTTGGACTTCAAAACTCATATCTTGGCCATAGGCCAATTACCTATTTTACCCTTAAAAAGGGTAAAATTCTACCTTCGGCGATTATCTAGTTAGCCTACCTACGCTTGATATTTTGACCCGATCTCCCCAGGGTAGTAAGGTACTAGCCTATAGGTATATTACCTACCATAATACCTAGGTAACGTGGACGTTTAGTCTATGATACGGCTCATTGCCGATATCTTGAATATTTCAAGATACGCACTGATACGGCGCGATACCGGCGCCCTACGACCCCGATTTCCTTCCGGGAGCCTACCCGCAAAATCTAATTCATATATCCTAACTCCACGCCAAGTTTCGTCGCGTTCCGATACTCCGGGCTCCGTTTCACCCTCTAACTCGATTTTCTCCAAAACTCCCTTCTATCTCTTATTCTCATTCTTCTTCTTAACTCCTCCTCTAACTTCTCCTTCTAATTCCTTCTTTCTATTCTTTCTTCCTCTCATCCTCTTTCTAATCTCATCTAATTCCTACTCTCATTCTTTTCCTAACCTCTTCTATTATTCCCTTCTACTTCTCTTCTCATTATTCTAATTTTCTCCTTTCCTCCTAACTTTTCTTCTTCTAATTCTTCCTAAACTTCTTCTAACTTTCTCTTCTATTTCTAACTCTCATCTAACTCTATAACTACCTATCTATACATATATATAAACATACATATATATATATATATATATATATACGTGGGGGTTGAAATGGGGGCTTAAGGGGGCCAAAATGGGGGGTTTTAGGGGGGGTGAGCTGCTACTGCAGCTGCTACAGCTGCTTGGTTGCTGCTGCTGTGTGGCTTCCTGCCACAGCAGCACAGCAGCAGCTACTGCTGTTGGCTTCCTTCTTCTTCTTCTTCTTCTACTTCTTCTCCTCCTACTTCCTCTACTCCTCTACATATATATATATATATATATATATATATATATATATATATATATATATATATATATATATATATATATATATATATATATATATATATTATCCATCCATCTATCTATCTAACCATCTATATATATATCTATAGACACACAAACACCCTCATATCTACATATATATATACATCCATACACACATATATATATATATCTATATAAATACACACACACACATTTAGACATATATATACATATAGACACACACATACTCTCACAAACACTCACACAAGCACACACACTCCCTATCACTCTCATACAAACACAAACACTCACACTCACACAAACTCTCCCAAACTCTCTCACAACACACACTCACACAACCCCTCTCATGACACACAAACACCACCATTCTCACACAACACACCACTACCACCACTCTCATGACACTACCACCACCATCACCATTCTCATGACAACATCACTACCACTCCCATTCCTCTACACACACACACATTTATATATATATATATATATATATATATATATATATATATATTATACATACACATATATATATATACATATATATATATATATATATATATATATATATATATATATATATATATACACCACTCTAATTAGTAAACCCCCAATTAAAATCCTAACCAAATTTCTAGGGAATCCTACAAAGTTTATGGGCAAATGGTAGAGAATCTCCCCTCTACAATAATTGTGAAGACAATAAATGGAGAAGAGTAATTAATAAGGAATAAATGACATACCTAAAAATGGTTTTCTTGTAGGAAGGGAAGAGCTTGGGAAGGAGAAGGAATTTTAGAGAGAGAGAGAGTGTTTGACTTAAGGAAGAAGAAAAGGGGGGGCCTTGTCATGGCCGGCCAAGGCTTGGGGGTCTTATTGGGTTTTGGGTGGAGACCCATTAGGCCCCCAACCCAATAAACTTAGTTGGGTTTAGTTTGGGTTTGTTTCGGGTTGGTTCGGTCTAATTTCTAAATACTAATTAAGCTCTAAAATGACTAATTAAGCCATGGAAAATAGGGTTTAAAATTTCTAACCTAATTATGATGGTATGTGGGCCAAGTCCAGCTAGTATGTGGGTTCTATTAGGGTCCAGGCTACCCGGGTCTCCAATTTGGGTCCGAATTGGATAAAATCCAAACCAACCCAAATAAATTCCAAAAAATCACATAAAATCAAATAAAATTCCTAAAAATTATAAAACTTGAAAAATGATGAAAATATCCCTAATTTGAAAACTGGGGGTGACAAGAAGTTTGATCAAAATTAAAGACAATAAAGCAAGAAAAGACAAAACTTTACTGGATAAAATATTACCTGAAGTTGGCTCGTACTCTGTTTCTTTAGGATCGTTCAGTCCTATTCGTAGTCTATTCAAAGTGTCTTCTGACACTGGTTTCATTTCACTACTTCCTGCCCCAGAGGTACTCGGAACATGGGCTTCTATTTCTAGAAGGTTTTCTGGCTCTGGAGTCAACTCTGAATGTTGGCCGGCCGTCTTCAATTCGTCGATATGGATTTCAGTTGGTGACTCATCTTCAATCTCCATATCCTCATCTTCAAAGGAATGAGACGAAGGTTCATAGTCAACCTATTCTTCTTCACCCTTGTCGCTCTCCGAAACATCAATCAAAGCTAAATCAGCAGGTAGCACGAGAGTGGTTGCTTCCTTCACTGATTCTCTCGAAACCAGTAAGTCGTCAGCTGTTTCAGTTTGAATCTCGGCCTCTACCGCAGGTTGACTGATTACCTGCGTATCATCGACCGTCGGCGGAATCATCTCCGTGTCAGCAGGTACGGATGGTTCAGCATGCTCATCCACTACCATGGAAAGATCCTCGGCAGCCGGTGTTGTTCGATCGGTAGATGGTTTAGCTGCCAATTCTTCTATCACATCTTCCGCAGCAGGTTCTGTATTAGCGTCCTGCGTGGGCTGCGTTTTCGAGGGTACAGGAGAGGAAACTTCAATAATCTTCTTGGCAGTAGAAGATTCCGCTTCAACTCTTTGCTGAGAAGGAAGGGCAGTTTGCTTTTCTCGAGCCAATCGTTCAGCACGATTGGTGGGGCTTTCTACATTAAGACAAATTACAGATTTAGTCTTTGAAACTACCATTTTTCTTCTTCCTACCCTTTTCACTAGTGGAATGGTAGGATAATCGTCTTCGGAGTCACTACCTTCTTCGTTAGCACCTCTGATTTGTTGACTCGAAGCAGGAGAAGTCCCCGGGATAGTAATTCCTACACGACTACGAACTTCTGCTCGAGTAACTCTTTTTGGAGCGGGCTCGGAAGCACCCTTGCCACACTTTCTCTTCGATGTACCCTCAACAGATACACTCTTCTCGGTACTTCCAAGTGGTACATATAGTGGCTGATGAAGTTCATCAGAAAAGAGATTCTCTCTTGAGACTTCTTCATAAACCTCGTCAGTAGCGAGAGGATCCTCTCGGTCGTGACAATCTTCCGGCAGAGTTGACTTGGCTGATTTTTTATTAACATGAATGAAGCTCTTACCCAAGATGCTGAACTTCTCATCAAATGTATTCGCAGATACATAGAACTTGGCATAAGACGCCAACATCTTAGCTCCTTTCCGATGATTCATCGGATCTGGCATTGTAAAGGTAGCTCCGGTGCCTTTGGCAATATAATATATTCAGGCTCTCGCACCGTCGATCAATCCGCCTTGGTGGTTGAAGCATGTCGTTGCATTCCCTACATGCAACTGATCATAGCCGAATTGCCGACCAAATCTACTCGGAAGATATGGCTCCAAATAAGTGATGTCGTCATGGCGACAGACCAGGTGGGATGGTCTGATCCTCTTCAGCCATTCGTGCTGAACATCATCCAGTTCATTGGCACCGGTGCCATCAATCATCTTCGCAGGCATAGTCTCATAACCGATAGGCGGAGGAACACAGGTAAAACTCCATAGTTCTTCCCTATTCAGTATGGTCCTGCAGTCTGTCAGGGTGTCATAATTCCACTTTGGCGTATGACGGTATCTTTCTAAGAAAGTGTCATCTGGTCTGGCCAGTCCAGCACTCATAAGAGACTCAAAGTAGAGGAGCAGCCATCCGTACAAATATGTGAAGGGTATTTCTACCCGAGGAAAAGTTGTAAGTTTCTTCTTCGCCAGGTTAAACATTTTGTCTGCATATGCTCTTAAACCGGCGTTCAGACGGCATGTCATCGCCGTTAGCAAGTCCATCCTGTACCCGAACGTCAGACGGACTGCTGCAAATACGATTCCTCGGTGCATCCTGTCTGCCGAACAGGTGCCAGGTACTACGAATCTTCTCAGCCAAAGGGATAGAAACCCGGCCAGATAACCTTCATCAGATAAAGCCCGGCCACCTTGCTTTATGTAGGTCTCTAACCTATCACCAGCTTTATAGGTGCCTTCATCTTCTTCGATTATGATGTCATCATGGGTGGTCTTCCGGATTAATTTGTCAATTTCGGCTTGACTCAGAGGTTTAAAACGACCAATATATTGTTCGGTCTTCTTCTTCTTCTGAGTTTCTTCGGTGCGGCCTTGGAATAAGTAGGCCATCCATTTCGAAGAGTAGCAGCCTGAATCTATATCTTTTGCCTTATAAAAGGCCTTACAGATACTATAGTGGCACATTAATTCTTCGAATACATGAAGAATTAGCGGGTTGGCGTCAGAAATCTTGTTCATTTCATCAATAAATGGGATATATTCCTCATACGGCAGATCTCTTGTCGGCAGCTGAGAAATGTATGCCATTTCGTGGAGAGCAAATCCTATTTCGCCTCTCGGAGTCATAAAAGTTCAGGTGCGGTAGTTGTACCTTTCTGCTAGTGCCAGGAACAAGTCTGGGTTCGACCTAAAACCATAAGCAGTGCACTTGATGGCATCGTACAGGCCTATCACCTTCAACTGTTCTCCATAATCTCTCAGAATCCATCTCACGAGAGCAGTCCATCTGGTATTCTCTGGGTTCACGAGACCAGTGAGTCTCATGGACTGTTTCGGATAGACAGCATTTTCTAGCTGTGCAAATTCGTTCGCAAATATCGGGACTCTAACCGGCATCAGAAGTACAGAGTTCTCAGGAGGAATTGTGGCTGGCAATAATCCTCGCAAGACTGAAACATGCGGTTCAGTACCACTGCGAAATCTTCCCTATCTGTACCCTATCCATCCAGCTTTTGCTTGACGGGTTGGAGTAATATCCCATTTTATGTGCCTTTGGTGACTCGCATGGAATAAGCAAGCTATGTTGATACCCTTAGACAATCCAGTCAAGTACATCGGCTGAGTCTCATCACAATCCCGGTAATACGAGTATGACACTTTGTCGGAGGCTGGCTGGGAGCTTCTGTCAATAGCGTCCCCGAATAGAAATGTCGGTTTTGAGTGGGTAACCCTGTCCACACTCTGCAGTGGTTGACCACTTATCAGACTCAGCAGGGTTTTGCTCTCTTGATTTTTCAGAATGGCTATTCTCGTGGAAGGTTCATCAAACTGTAGAAAATGGACATGGGATAGGTCACTCTTATAATTGCTCCCTGCACATCCTTTAAACTGCGCTTCTTGGGCCAGAATATCCACTACAAAGGAAAAATAAAAGGTTAAAAATCCTTAACTCTAAAAAAATACAAAGGGATGACAAGTTCAAAGATCAACTTACGCTCAGTCCATCCTAAGCGTATGTCAGATTTAAAAATCAACTTACGCTCAGTTTATCCTAAGCGAATGTCAGACTCAACGGTTAACCTACGCTTAGTCTATACTAAGCGTATGACAGATTCTAAGTTCAACCTATGCTCAGCTACGTGTATGTCTAACCAAAGCAAGCAGTCGTATGGAATTTTCCAAAGAGCAGCATATGGTTAGCAAGATGTTCATCAAAAATACGCTAACAAGAGAGTCAGCGTATCTCAACTAGACGATTTGACATAGCGTATTCCTTTAGATCAGCATATTTTGACATTTCTATCAAAGATACGCGTATCTTACAGAAATACGCTCAAAACATATTTTTCGTATAGACGAAAAACATGGGATACGACTAAACCCTAGAGAGGGAAGTGTATTTTCTGACGTATTGACCCTAAAAAGGGGATACGTTTTCTGATTTTGTCCTAACCAGAGCCCTAAAAAGGGATGGTTACTGTTCATCGTCCCCATCCTCACCGTATAGGGGTTTCAACGGAAGTTCGCTCCGTAGAAGACGCTGCTCGGCGGTTCTCCTAGTGGTTGCGGCGGCGGCGGCGGGTCGAGACGGCTCTGCAGGAGCCTTGCCTTTCCCCTTCGCGGCAGCGTCGAGCTTGGGTGCCATTGACGAAGATTAGGTTGGAGAAGAAGAAGGCTTGAGCTCTGGATTCTCTCTCTCGAAGATGAAGGCAAAAGTAAAGAAAGGAATTAAGTTCTTAAAGGCCTATTTATAGAAGAAAGAGAAGCCCAAATGGCAGCTGTTTTCAAAATGCAGAATCCCTAGAGATTTGCACTGATATCGAGGAAATAACAAACTCGTGCCAGCGTGTCAAGACTTATTCCCACTTTGAGTTCAAAGTAATTTCGAACTTTCGAAAATCATAAAGTTCGAAAACTTTGAAGGGGGTCTTGTAGGGTGTGAAAAATTCTGACACGCTGACATAAGACCAAGTCAGCCAAAGGCCATACGCTCAGCCAAAGGCCATACGCTCAGTGCAAAAGTCATACGCTCAGTGGGGAATGAATCTGACACTTCGTCTTTCGTGCAAAAAAAACAGCTGTCTTAGGAGAATTGACCGTCGTATGGATTTTCGAGAGTTGATTTTGTCTTTTACGAGGACAGCTCATTAGCCATCATGAATGCACAGCCATCATTACTGTCATTTCTGACAGTCTATCAGCCGTCATATCCGCAACACGACGCTCGAGAGATATTTATCAGTTATTGGGAGATATGGCGTATTCGAGAAGATTGAGGACAGCCACGTGTCTACTTCTCCAGTTATACGACTCCTCATCAAGACAGCGTATGTAATTCATACGACTCCTCATCAAGGCAGCATATGGACTTCATACGACTCCTCATAAAGGCAGCATATGTACTCCATACGACTCCTCATCAAGTGAGCGTATATACTCCATATGACTCCTTGCTATCCAAGTCAGCGTATGCAAGACATACGTATCCAAAAGACAGCGTATGGACTCTATACGACTCCTCTTCAAACAAGACAGCGTATCAAAGCAAATGCATTCAGAATGACTTCAAATGTATAGTCAACACACGTTCTCATGTGTCCTGTATTCGGTTACCCACTCATTCAGAAATTATGCAACATGGCATTCATGCCATCAATCTCTCCTGGATATACTCCACTACTCTCAACCGCACTCCAACGTGTCTCCACCAAAATTCGCCACGCGTCCCTGCAGTTATGCACACGTCAAGTAACTGACTGAGCGTATGCCCAGAGCAGTTATCCAGAACTCTATAAAAGAGAGTTTCTCCACCTTCAACAGACACCACATTCAATTCAGAGAGAACAGAGAGATTGCCCAGTTGTTGTCCAAGTTATTCGAGGTCCGAGCCTTCTTCATCGCATCGTCCAAGGGATAAAGTGATCGTCTTCTAGATCATATTCCTACAGTTGTAATTTTCTCAGAAACACAATAAATAAATAGAATTTATTTATGGAAAACAATAATGAACCAAAGCAAACCGAGCCAAGCCGAACCAACCCAAGAATAAACCAAGCCAAGAAGGAAACGCTAAGCCAGGAATCATGCAATACAAGATAAAATACGTACACGTATTCAAAAATACGTAATACGAACCACATGCATTACAACTCTACCCACCTTAAAAGAATTCCATCCTCGGAATTTAATTAAGAGGCTAGAGAGACGAGGACAAACTATATTAATCACAAGCAAGCTATAACTAGGCAGGCAATCACTCATTCAAGCAAGGAATTGAAGGCATGAGGCATAAGGAAGACTTTATACCTTACGAGTCAAACAAGTCGAGATACTGCGATCGGATGTCATCCTCATGCTCCCACATTGACTCACCCAAAGAGTGATGGCCCCAAGCAACTCGGACTAACTTGATAGTCTTGTTCTTGAGTGTCTTCTCTCTCCGGTCCAATATAGACACGAGCCTCATCTCATACGAAAGGTTGGTACCAACAACCAATTCCGAATGATCTAGGATGTGGCTCGGGTTCGGGATATATTATCATAATTGGGATACATGGAACACGTCATGCACCTCGCTTAGCGACGGCGAAAGAGCGAGACGATATAATACATCTCCTACTCGCTCCAGAATGTCAAATGGCCCTATATACCAAGGACTAAGCTTTCCCCGTACGCCGAAACGAATGACGCCACGGTTAGGCGAAATCCTCAGAAATACATGGTCACTGACAGAAAACTCGAGAGGGCGCCGATGAGAATCGGCCCAATGGCGCTGGCGATCTTGGACAACTCGAAGATGATTCCGAACTCTTCTGACCACTTCAATTATCTGGGCAATCATTTCTGGACCAAGCATCTGCCTCTCTCCAATATCATCCCATGCTAACGGGGATCTGCACTTCCTACCATACAGTGCCTCAAACGGTGCCATCTGGATACTAGCTTGGAAACTGTTGTTGTACGAGAACTCCACCAGGTGCAAGTGATCTACCCACGAACCACCGAAGTCAAGTGTACAAGATCTCAACATGTCTTCAAGAGTCTGGATTGTACGCTCCGACTGACCATCTGTCTGCGGATGATATGCTGAACTGAACTGGACGTGAGTTCCCAAACTCTCCTGCAGGCTACGCCAAAAGTGCGACGTGAATCTTGAATCTCGGTCCGAGGTGATACTAACTGGCACTCCTTGCAACCTGACAATCTGCCTGAGGTACATATCTGCTAACTGAACTGTCGACTGACCAACTCTGAACGGGAGGAAGTGAGCTACCTTCATGGGCCGATCAACTATAACCCAGATAGCATCTCTACCAGCTGGGGATCTAGGTAATCCGGTCACAAAATCCATGGTCACATGTTCCCACTTCCATTCTGGAATCGGCAAGGGCTAAAGAAGTTCAGCGGGCCTCTGATGTTCAGCGTTAACTTGTTGGCAGACCAAACAACGAGAGACAAACCGGGCTATCACCCTCTTCATGCCATTCCACCAAAAGTGCTGACGGATATCACGGTACAATCTTTGTACCGCCATGATGAATGGAATACTGCGAACTGTGAGCCTCTGACATAATTTTCTGTCTGATATCTCCACTAGGTACACAAAGACGCTTACCATATCGAAGTGTACCGTCTTCATGAATGCATAACTCTGGTCTTCGTCCTGCCTCACACTCTACTCTGAGTCGCTGAAGCTTGGAATCTGCTGACTGCGCCATCCGGATCCTCTCGACTATAGTGAACTGAACTTACATGCTGGCCATCAATGCTATACTGGAAGGATGAACAACTTCAATACCCATCTACTGAAGTGTCACGCCCCAGAACCAGAATACTGGAGAGCGGAGGACAGACACAGCCAGCTAGGTACATTGAAGTGAATCTCACATCGCAATACGGTCACGGCTGTCTAGATGCATGAGGGTTTACTACAAGCCATCAGTCTCTTAAGGTCAATAACAAGCCTAGTGTCTCAATCTCAAACAACAAGTAGATATAACAAGATGGTAGATCATCAGACATACAAGGTATGGCGTCCCATACATTACATATTCAGATGATCATGAAGCTAGTCGTACAAAATACGAAGACTAGCAAGAGTTTAAGTCATACATGATCAACCCTAGGATTTGTCAATCATGCTACAGCCCGTAGGCAGACAGTAAATAAAGTTGCAAACAAGCTAACACTTGCTCGGTGGCTAAACGCCTCAAAAGAATATTTTTACAAGGGAGTGGGAGAGCAAAATAAAAACCCACTCATTGCCGGGATTCCTTCTAGTGTTCACCATCTGGCAGGAAGGTTGGAAGATCCTCGGAAGCTGCTCCTAAATCTGGCCATACAAAACCAGCTGGGTCAGACCCCAGAAAGAGCAAGTGCCACAAAGGGAGCTTCACTTAAGAACTAAAACCAGCATGTCATCACATAAATCATAGGTGAAATAACATAAGACATGGATTAAAGAAAATATGATGATAAACGATAAGATAACTAAAGGACTATTTCGGTAACCAAGTTACAACCCGTAAACCAAATAAGGACCGGGGTTGTAACCCTTCACCTGAACAGAACTTAGCCTCGAACCAATTATCGATAAAGTAAAGCATAAACAAGCATGTCCGGAGATATCCATGCACTGGATCTAGGCAAGACTAGACAAGATAGGACTCCATCCACCATTCATGGCCAAACAAAAAGTACGGCTTGATACTTAACTAACTAGGGTTATCACAAGCTTAGTTACTAGCAAGATGCAATGAGGTACGCCTACGGCCACAAGCCCTGCAGACAATCTAGGTTATCCAGACGCAAGGTTCAATCTTAGAGTTATCATGCCTTGTAAGGTGTCTTGGATGCAACACATGACAGTGTGCATAGTAATTGTTTCATGTGGAGCCCCATATAGCAGTGAGCTGGAAATGTACCCTACTCGTCGGCAGGCTACAAGTCCATCAAGGAAGGCGCCCAGATAACGGGATTGCTTGTAGCCGGAATACCTCTCTATATGCTCTACTTGATCAATCTAGTCATTAACCTAGTCAGATTCGGTATGAATCCCTGACCGTGGTAACCAGAGATGCATGTCCTAGACATGATGCGAGACAAGACTGGTTGCTTACACAAGCACATTCAATAAAATCACCCACGGTGTCAAGAATTCACTCAGCATGTCAAGTTAGCCGTCGCAACAGCGTATCAAGGATATCGTGTCAAGATTACTTGTCAAGATTACTTATCAAGGCAAGGGTGCGTCACAACGGACCGCCGTCAAGAATTATCATGTCAAGTTGCTGGTCAAGAGTGCACCACGGCGGGTCACTAATCATGCAATTCCATCAGTAAGCTTTGGTCCGATTAACATTCATAAATACTGTCATGATCATATTGGGTTCATGTCAAGTTTACATCAAAGGCGTAAGGATATAAAATGGATGCAAATTCATAAAGGGGAATATGGGGACATAAGGCACTCAAGGAGGGAAAACAAGGGGTAACGTACGCTTAGGATAGCGTACGCAAGGGTCATGCGTACCAGGGCACGCTCAAGTCTGCGTACCAAGGCACGCTCAAGTCTGCGTACCAAGGCACGCTCAAGTCTGCATACCAAGGCACGCTCAAGTCTGCGTACCAAGGCACGCTCAAGTCTGCGTACCAAGGCTAAAGTCACGCTTCCAACAGGAAGCGTACTCAAGACAAAAGTCACGCTTCCAACAGGGAGCGTACTCAAGGCAAAAGTCACGCTTCCAACAGGGAGCGTACTCAAGGCAAAAGTCACGCTTCCAACAGGGAGCGTACTCAAGGCAAAAGTCACGCACGCTTCCAACAGGGAGCGTACTCAAGACAAAAATTATGCACGCTTCCAACAGGGAGCGTACTCAAGGCAAAAGTCACGCACGCTTCCAACAGGGAGCGTACTCAAGGCAAAAGTCACGCACGCTTCCAACAGGGAGCGTACTCAAGGCAAAAGTCACGCTTCCAACAGGGAGCGTACTCAAGGCAAA
The DNA here is from genome assembly GCA_029216955.1 of Iris pallida. Taxonomy (NCBI): domain Eukaryota; kingdom Viridiplantae; phylum Streptophyta; class Magnoliopsida; order Asparagales; family Iridaceae; genus Iris; species Iris pallida. The sequence continues at coordinate 7,086,575 of JANAVB010030817.1, read as the reverse complement.
AGTCACGCACGCTTCCAACAGGGAGCGTACTCAAGGCTGCAGCTCAGTGACGTAAGCTAAGAAGTTCTGCGCACTGCTCACTGTCTTCTCCAAACCAGCAAGAACTCCATGGTTAAACCAAAGCTTCAAAGTTCATAACTTGGTCCGAACAAGTCCAAATCTAACTTTTCAAATGTCAGAATTGGGTAGAAGAAAGTTTTCCACCACATGGAATAATCAAAACTTGAAAACAAAGAGGTTTGATAGATCAAAACCACCAAATCCGGAAATAACATAATTCTAGATCTACAAGATTTAAAGCCTCAAAATGAAAAATGACAAGTTCTAATGTGTCATAGAAACATGAGGAGAAGCTAATGGAACAATAAAATGGCTCTCTTGTAGAAGCAAGTTGCACTTGCCTATGGGTGTGGAGAGTTGGGTGGAGGAAGAAGAAGAAGTTAATGGAGGAAGTAATGAAGAGAGAGAGAGTGTTGGTAGAGTTTTATGAGGGTGGGATGTGGTATATTGAGGGTGGAGCATAGGCTAAGGTGTTCCAACACACTTTAAACCAAACCAAACCAACCCAAACCAATTAAAATCGAGCCATCCCAACATAAACCAAGTAAATTATTACATGCTATGATGAACCTAATCAAGATTAAACTGAAATTAGCTAGTCCGGCAGGAAAAATAAAAATACATGTCAGGATTCCGTATACGTATACTGGAAATACGTAGAACGAAAAACGGGGGTGACAACTCTACCCACCTTAAAAGAATTCCGTCCTCGAAATTTAATCAAGAGGTTACAGATGTCGAGCAAGCTATATCAATTGCAGACAATACAGAACTAGTAGTCAATCAAGCAATCATTCATGCAAGCAAAGAACTTAAGCATAAGGCATAAGAAGACATTATACCTTACGAGTCAAACAGGTCGGGATATTGCGATCGGATATCATCCTCACGCTCCCATGTTGACTCGCCCAAAGAGTGATGACTCCAAGCAACACGGACTAACTTGATAATCTTGTTCTTGAGTATCTTCTTCCTCCGGTCCAATATGGATACGGGTCTCTCCTCATACGAAAGGTTGGTACCAACAACCAACTTCGAATGATCAAGGACATGACTCGGATCCTGGATATACCGTCATAATTGGGATATATGATAGACATTATGTACCTCACGTAACGACGACGGAAGAGCGAGACGATAAGATACATCACCTACTCGCTCTAGAATATCAAACGGCCCTATATACCTAGGACTGAGCTTTCTCCGTACGCCGAATCGAATGACGCCACGGGTAGGCGAGATCCTAAGGAATACGTGGTCGCCGACAGAAAATTCAAGGGGACGCCGATGAGAATCGGCCCAATGACGCTGGCGATCTTGGGCGACTCGAAGATGATCTCTGACTCATCTGACCACCTCAATAGTCCGCGTCACCATCTCTGGTCCAAGCATTTGCCTCTCACCGATATCGTCCCAAGCTAAAGGAGACATGCACTTCCTGCCGTACAAGGCCTCGAAAGGTGCCATCTGGATACTAGCCTAGAAACTGTTATTGTACGAGAACTCTACGAGATGTAGGTGATCTTCCCACGAACCACCGAAGTCGAGTGTACATGACCGCAGCATGTCCTCAAGAGTCTGGATCGTGCGTTCTGACTGTCCATCTGTCTACGGATGGTAGGCTGAGCTGAACTTGAGATGAGTCCCCAAACTCTCTTGAAGACTCCGCCAAAAGTGCGAGGTGAATCTTGAATCTCTGTCGGACACAATACTGACTGGCACTCCATGTAATCTGACTATCTGCCTGAGGTACATCTCTGCAAGCTGATCCGTCAACTGACCGATTCTGAAAGGAAGAAAACGAGCCACCTTCGTGAGACGATCAACTATAACCCAGATGGCATCCCTCCCAGCTGGGGATCTAGGTAATCCAGTTACAAAATCCATGGTGATGTGCTCCCATTTCCATTCTGGGATCGGTAAAGGTTGAAGAAGTCCAGCTGGTCTCTGATGTTCAGCCTTAACTTGTTGACAAACTAAACAACGAGAGACAAACCGGGCTATCTCCCTCTTCATGCCATTCCACCAAAAATACTGTCGAATATCACGATACATCTTCGTACCGTCGGGGTGAATGGAATACTGAGAACTGTAGGCTTCTGCCATGATCTCATGTCTGATATCACCACTGGGTACACAAAGACGCCTCCCATGTCGGAGTGTACCATCTTCATGAATGCATAACTCTGGTCTCTGTCCTGCCACACATTCTGTCCTAAGCCGCTGAAGCTTAGAGTCCGTGGACTGAGCTAACTTGATCCTCTCAACTATGCTGGACTGAACTTGCATACTGGCCATTAATGCCACACTGGAAGAAAGAACAAGTTTAATACCCATCTTCTGAAGATCTGCTAACAACTCTGGCTGTGCCGTTAGAAAATAAACTTCGGCTCTCCTGCTCAATGCATCTGCTACTACGTTGGCCTTCCCAGGATGATACTGCAAGTTGATGTCATAATCCACAAGTAGCTCTAGCCATCTCCTCTGACGTATATTAAGATCCTTCTGGGTAAACACATACTTCAGACTCTTGTGGTCGGTGAAAATCTCTACCCGATCTCCATACAAATAGTGTCTCCAAAGTTTTAATGCAAAAACTACGGCTGCTAACTCCAGGTCATGGGTTGGGTAATTCCTCTCATGGTCACGAAGTTGACGTGACGCATAAGCGACTACCTTACCATGCTGCATCAAGACACATCCTAATCCCTTGTCGGATGCGTCGCAATAAACTGAAAATCCTCCCGTCCCGTCGGAAAGAGTGAGAATGGGGGCCGTCATCAATCTCTGCTTCAACTTCTCAAATAAACTCTGACACTCTGCTGTCCAAGCAAACTGCACATCCTTACGGGTCAACTGCGTCAGCGGTGCTGAAATCCGAGCAAAGTCTGACACAAAGCGTCGGTAATAGCCGGCCAATCCGAGGAAACTCCGAACTTCTGCAACGGTACTAGGTACTGGCCATATCTCTATATCCACTATCTTCTGGGGATCAACTTCCACTCCACCTCTGGTGATGATATGACCCAAGTACGAGATACGATCCAACCAAAACTTGTACTTACTGAACTTCGCGTACAACTGGTGCTCCCTGAGAATCTGAAGAACTACACGAAGATGTTGCTCATGCTCTGCCTCGTTCTTGCTATAGACTAAGATGTCGTCTATGAACACTATCACGAACTGGTCCAAATAGGGCATGAAGATACGATTCATGAGGTCCATGAATACGGCCGGCGCAATGGTCGCTCCAAATGGCATAACAAGGAACTCCCAATGTCCATACCTAGATCTGAATGCCGTCTTCGGGATATCCTGCTCTCTGACTCTGATCTGATGGTACCCTGACCGTAAGTCAATCTTCGAGAATACTACCGCTTCCCTGAGCTGATCAAATAAATCATCTATCCTTGGTAAAGGATATCTGTTCTTAATGGTTACAAAGTTCAAGGTACGATAATCAACACATAATCTTGACGTACCATCCTTCTTTTTCACAAGAAGCATCGGAGCTCCCCAAGGTGATCCGCTAGCACGAATGAATCCCTTGGTTCTAAGTTCTTCAATCATCTTGTACAGGACCTCCAACTCTGATGGTGCCATCCTATAGACTCTCTCTGACACTGGTGCCGTCTCTGGAATTAAATCGATAGTAAATTCTATCTCCCTCTCTGGGGGCATGCCTGGAAGCTCTTCGAGAAATACGTCAGGAAACACTTCTACCACTCTGGGAAACTGAACTGATGCTGCTACGGCCATCCGCAATGCTGGGGAAGAAGGTTCTACTCCGCTTCGAGAAAATGAAAACTCTGGCTCACCGGGAACACTAAAAATAATCTTGCCAACATGGCAATCTATACTAGCATACTGGTCCCTCAACCAATCCATTCCTAGGACCACATCATAATCGGCCATCGGAAACTCTTTCAACCTAGCGGGAAACTCTCTACCGCTGACTACGATTCGACACGAGAAAAACACCCTATCTACACCCACAAGACCATTATCAGTAAGTATATTGAGCCTTACTGATAATGACTCGGGCTCTAGTCCTATTCGTGTCGCGAATCGTGCAGACATAAATGAATGCGATGCACCTGAATCAAATAATACTGATGCAGAAAAAGAGTTGACGAGAATGGTACCTGCCACCACCTCACCTGATGCAAATTCCTCTTCTACGGTCAAAGCCATCGCTTGATCGTGCCCTCTGGGTGCTGGTCCCCTCTGCTGGAAACCTCTCTGGCGGTTCTGAACCTGAGCTTGGACCTGGGCATACTGCTGCGGTCGCTGCTGCTGGAATGCCTGAGCCTGAGGCGGCAATGGCCTCGGAGGCTGATACTGCTGCACTGGTGCTGGTCCCCTTACTGAGGGACTAGTCTGGGCCGATGAGGATGAACCGGCTCTCTGTGGGCAGGACCCTATCATGTGATCCGGTGCTCCACAAGCCAAACATAATCCTTGTGCTCGGCGATATTCTGACACTACATGACCGGGCTTCCCACAATGAGTGCAGCCTATTGTGGAGACTGCCTCCGCTTCTGCTGCTGAGGATACGTCGGAGTCGAATGTTGAACCGACGTAACTAATGCTGCCCTCCTCGGAGCCCCAATGGTCAAGGCCCTAGCTGCCGAGGCTGGGGCTGAAGACTGGATCATCTGACCATGGGACCGCTTCCGTCCTCCTGTTCTGTCTACAATTCTCTGCGAGGTATACTCATGCCTCTTAGCTGCCCGCAAAACAGCATCAAAGGTCTGATGCTCAAACTGCTCCACTGCTAGAATGATCTCTAGGTGGAGTCTGTCACGCCCCAGAACCAGAATACTGGAGAGCGGGGGCAGACATAGCCAGCTACGTATAATGAAATGGAATCCACGTCACTATACGGTCACGGCTGTCTAGATATATGAGGGTTTAACTACAATCCATCAGTCTCTTATGGTCAAGAATGAGCCTATTGTCTCAATCACAAGCAAGTAGTAACAGTCACAAGATATTAGAGCATCAATATACAATAGTAAGGCGTCCCATACATTACATATTGGATGATCATGAAGCTAGTCGTACAAAATGTCAGGACTAGCAAGAGTTTTAGTCAATACATGATCAACCCTAGGATTTGTCAATCATGTTACAGCCCGTAGGCAGACAGTAAATAAAGGTGCAATACGAGCTAACACGTGCTCGCCGGCTAAACGCCTCAAAAGAATAATTTTACAAATATAGTGGGAGGACAAAAGAAACCCACTCGTTGCCCTGGTTACGCCTGGTGGTCACCATCGGACTGGAAGACAGGTGGATCCTCTGGTGCTGCTCCGATATCTGGCCATACAAAACCAGCTGGGTCAGACCCCAGAAAGAGCAAGTGCCACAAAGGAGGCTTCACTTAGGAACTAAAACCAGCATATCACAATAAATAGTAAAGGTAATTAAAAGATACTGATAATAACTGAGATAATCAATAATATATTGAGCACGGAGAAACCATTCAAGTGGCCAGACTGCAACCCTTAAACCAAACAAGGACCGGGGTTGCAATCCTTCGCCTGAATAGAAACCCGCCTCAATTACTATTGATAAGGTAACAAGACAATAAACGAAGAGAGGACGCAGAACTGCTCCGGAAGCCAGGTTACAACCCTTAAACCAAACAAGGACCGGGGTTGTAACCCTTCGCCTGAACAGAACTGGACCCCTGATCTTTATTGTTAAGGCCAGTATAAATAATCATGGTATTGAAGTAAAGGTAAAATATGACGAGCATGACAGGGGGTTACAATAAGACAATAAACGAAGAGAGGACACAGAACTGCTCCGGGAGCCAGGTTACAACCCTTAAACCAAACAAGGACCGGGGTTGTAACCCTTCGCCTGAACAGAACTGGACCCCTGATCTTTATTGTTAAGGCGGGCACAATAAGCAGGACGATATATGATAAGATAACCATGGAACTATTCAGATAGCCAAGTTACAACCCTTAAACCAAACAAGGACCGGGATTGTAACCCTTCATCTGAACAGAACTTGGTATCCCATCATTTATCGATACAAGAAATCATGTCCTGATACAATCTTGTACAGGATCAGGATAAGACTAAGCTGGAATAAACTTCATCCAATCAATCACGGCCAATCAAGAGTACGGCTTGATACTTTTAACTAACTAGGGTTATCACAGGCCTAGTTACTAGCAAGATGCAATGAGATTATCCCAACAGCCACAAGCCCTGCAGACCATCCGGTTATCCGGGTCGAATGTCCGTTTATGAAGGGTGCACCACATGACTGTGTGCTGAAAATGTGCCCTACTCGTCGGTAGGCTACAAGTCCACTTAATGCGCCCAGATAACGGGATTGCCTGTAGCTGGGAATCTCTTCATGACTACTGAATCATTCTAGTTAATTAGCCTTAGTCAATTTCAGTAGGTAACCCTGACCGTGGTACTCAGGGATCCCCATCCTAGACATGATGCAAGACAGTACCAGTTTATTTGTACAAATGCAATCGCCCACGGTGTCCAGGTCAGTCATACTTGTCATGTCAGGCTAGCTGTCATAACAGCATGTCGAGACATATCATGCCAGTTTACTTGTCAAGAGTGTGCCACAGTGGACCACTATCGTGTTCTATTCTCACATTATCATAAATGGGAGAAACTTGCATAAAACAACTAGTGACATATTCTTGAAGCCAAGGGAAAGATATACAACTATGACGTTGGGAGTTGGGAGAATTTCTGACCACAAATCATGTAAATAAGACATAGAATAGCCAAAACAGGCACTATGTGGCCTATTCTGCGACATGCGGCTCATGTGGCTCATGCGTCAACAGAGACATCATATGCGCCAACTGCGACATGCGCCAACAGCGACATCATATTCGTCAACTGCGACATGCGTCAACAGAGACATCATATGCGCCAACTGCGACATGCGCCAACAGCGACATCATATTCGTCAACTGCGACATGCGTCAACAGAGACATCATATGCGCCAACTGTGACATGCGCCAACAGCGACATCATATTCGTCAACTGCGACATGCGTCAACAGAGACATCATATGCGCCAACTGCGACATGCGCCAACAGCGACATCATATTCGTCAACTGCGACATGCGTCAACAGAGACATCATATGCGCCAACTGCGACATGATATGCGGCTACCGCGACATGCGCTTTATTGCAACATGCGCCTTCTGCGACATGCGCCTTCTGCGACATGCTGTTCATGCTGCAGATGAACATAGAAATGACCAGAAATTGTTTTGGCCATAACTTTCTCATCCGAAGTCGAAATCTAGCGAAACAAAAGCCAAAACTGCACGAAATTGAATTCTCTACAACATGGAACAATCAAAATATGAAAATAATGAAGTTTGGTAGATCAAAACCCAAGAAATCCGAAAATAATATAAACTTAGATCTACAAGAAAATATCCAACAAAATGAAAAATGTCAAGTTCTAAAGAGGCTTGGAATCAAGTAAGGAAGAGAATGGAACAATAAAACTTGAGATCCATCATGAAGCAAGTTTGCACTTGCCTAAGCTCTCTCTCTCTTTCTCCAGGTGGTTGAAGAAGTTATGATAGGGAAGAAGAAGAATAATGAAGAGAGAGAAAGGGGAATGGGTTAATAAAAGGTAGTGGTGGTGGTAGGTAGGGGTTTTCTTTTGGTTCATGATGAACCCAAAAGCAAACCAAACCAAGCTAAGCCGAACCAAGTTAAGCTACAACCAATGACATGCCAAAATAACCATGCAGAAAAATACGCAATACGAGTCAAGAATACGTACACGTATACCAAGATACGTAATACGAACCACAGGCATTACAACTCTACCCACCTTCAAAGAATTCCGTCCTCGGAATTTAATCAAGAGGCTAGAATTGCAAGGACAAGCTATACTAATCGTAAGCTATGACAAGCAGTCTATCATGCAGTCATTTATTCAAGCAAGAAATTGAAAGCATAAGGCATAAGGAAGACATTATACCTTACGAGTCAAACAGGTCGGGATATCGCGATCGGATATCATCCTCACGCTCCCACGTCGACTCATCCAAAGAGTGATGACCCCAAGCAACTCGGACTAACTTGATAGTCTTGTTCTTGAGTATCTTCTCTCTTCGGTCCAATATAGACACGGGCCTCTCCTCATACGAAAGGTTGGTACCAACAACCAATTCCGAATGATCCAGGATGTGGCTCGGGTCCGGAATATACCGTCGCAGTTGGGATACATGAAATACGTCATGCACCTCACGTAGCGATGGTGGAAGAGCGAGACGATAGGATACATCTCCTACTCGCTCCAGAATGTCGAATGGCCCTATATACCTAGGACTAAGCTTTCCTCGTACGCCGAAACGAATGACGCTGCGGTTAGGCGAAATCCTCAGGAATACATGGTCGCCGACAGAAAACTCAAGAGGGCGCCGATAAGAATCGGCCCAATGACGCTGGCGATCTTGGGCAACTCGAAGATGATCTCTGACTTTTCTGACCACCTCAACAGTCTGAGCAATCATTTCCGGACCAAGCATCTGCCTCTCTCCGACATCGTCCCAGGCTAGCGGGGATCGACACTTCCTACCATACAGTGCCTCGAACGGTGCCATCTGGATACTGGCCTGGAAACTATTATTGTACGAGAACTCCACCAGGTGCACGTGATCTTCCCACGAACCACCGAAGTCGAGTGTACAAGATCGCAACATATCTTCAAGAGTCTGGATCGTACGCTCCGACTGGCCATCTGTCTGCGGGTGATAAGCTGAACTGAACTGGAGGTGAGTTCCCAAACTTTCTTGTAAGCTACGCCAAAAGTGCGACGTAAATCTTGAATCTCTGTCTGAAGTGATACTGACTGGTACACCGTGCAACCTGACAATCTGTCGGAGATACATCTCCGCTAGCTGAGCCGTCGACTGACCAACTCTGAATGGGAGAAAGTGAGCCACCTTCGTGAGCCTGTCTATAATAACCCAAATAGCGTCTCTGCCAGCCGGGGTTCTAGGCAATCCAGTCACAAAATCCATGGTTACATGCTCCTATTTCCACTCGGGAATCGGCAATGGTTGAAGTAGTCCAGCTGGTCTCTGATGTTCAGCCTTAACTTGTTGGCAGACTAAACAATGAGAGACAAACCGGGCTATCTCCCTCTTCATACCATTCCACCAAAAGTGCTGGCGGATATCACGGTACATCTTCGTACCGCCGGGATGAATGGAATACTGCGAACTGTGAGCCTCCGTCATGATCTCCTGTCTGATATCTCCACTGGGTACACAAAGACGCTTGCCATGTCGAAGTGTACCGTCTTTATAGATACATAACTCTGGTCTTCGTCCTGCCTCACACTCTGCTCTAAGTCGCTGAAGCTTGGAATCTGCTGACTGTGCCATTCGGATCCTCTTGACTATAGTGGACTGAACTTGCATGCTGGCCATCAATGCCATACTGGAAGGAAGGACAACTTCTATACCCATCTTCTGAAGATCGGCTAACAGCTCTGGTTGCGCTGTTAGGAAATAAACTCCGGCTCTCCTACTCAATGCATCTGCAACAACGTTGGCCTTTCCTGGGTGATACTGCAAGTTGACATCATAATCCACAAGCAGCTCTAGCCATCTCCTCTGACGCATGTTAAGATCCTTCTGGGTGAAAACATACTTCAGGCTCTTGTGGTCGGTGAAAATTTCCACCATATCTCCGTATAGGTAGTGCCTCCACAACTTAAGTACAAACACTACTGCTGCCAGCTCCAAGTCATGGGTTGGGTAATTTCTCTCATGATCACGAAGTTGTCGTGACGCATAAGCTATTACCTTCCCATGCTGCATCAGAACACATCCTAAACCCATGCCCGAAGTATCACAATACACTGAGAATCCTCCGGTTCCATCTGGAAGTGTGAGAATAGGAGCCGTCATCAAGCCTCGCTTCAACCTCTCAAAAAAATCCTGGCATTCTGCTGTCCAAGCAAACTGCACATCCTTGCGGGTCAACTGGGTCAATGGCGCAGAAATTCGAGCAAAGTCTGAAACAAATCGCCGGTAGTAGCCGGCCAATCCAAGAAAACTACGGACTTCTGCCACTGTGCTAGGTACCGGCCATGTTTCAATGGCCACGATCTTCTGGGGATCCACTTCTACTCCCCCTCGGGTGATGATATGACCCAAATACGAAATACGATCGAGCCAGAACTCGCATTTACTGAACTTGGCATACAACTGGTGTTCTCTGAGAATCTGAAGAACAACTCTGAGGTGAAACTCATGCTCCGCTTCACTCTTGCTGTAGACCAGGATGTCGTCTAGGAACACAATCACGAACTGATCCAAATAAGGCATAAAGATGCGATTTATGAGGTCCATGAATACAACCGGCGCATTGGTTGCTCCGAATGGCATCACAAGGAACTCCCAATGCCCATATCTTGATCTAAAAGCTGTCTTCGGGATGTCCTGCTCTCTGACTCTGATCTGGTGGTATCCTGACCGCAAGTCGATCTTCGAAAATACTGCTGCCCCCTTGAGTTGATCAAACAAGTCATCTATCCTCGGGAGAGGGTATCTATTCTTGATTGTCACTGAGTTCAAGGTACGATAATCAACACACAATCTAGACGTACCATCCTTCTTTTTCACAAGAAGCATCGGGGCTCCCCAAGGCGATCCACTAGCACGAATGAATCCCTTGGTTCGGAGTTCTTCAATCATCTTGTACAATATCTCTAGCTCTGACGGCGCCATCCTGTAGACTCTCTCTGACACTGGGGCTGTTCCGGGAATCAAGTCGATGGTGAACTCGATCTCCCGCTCTGGCGGCATCCCTGGAAGCTCTTCGGGGAAAACATCCGGAAACTCTTCGACTATCCGAGGTAAATGTACTGCGGCCACTGCCATCCGCAACACTGAAGGAGAAGGTTCAACTTCGCCTCGGGAGAAGGAAAACTCCGGCTCGCCTGGAATGCTAAAAATAACCCTGCCAATGTGGCAGTCTATCCTAGCATACTGGTCCCTCAACCAATCCATCCCTAAGACCACATCATAATCGGCCATCGGGAACTCTATCAATCTAGCAGGAAATTCTCTACCGCTAACTACGATCCGACACGAGGAAAATACTCTATCTACCCCCACAAGTCCGTTACCGGTAAGTATATTGAGCCTTACTGATAATGACTCGGGCTCCAATCCTACCCGTATCGCGAATCGTGCAGACATAAATGAATGCGAGGCACCAGAATCAAATAATACTGAAGCTGGAAAGGTGTTGACGAGAATAGTACCTGCTACCACCTCACCTGGTGCTATTCCTTCTTCTCCCATGGTCAAAGCCAGCACTTGACCATGTCCTCGGGGTGCGGGTCCCCTCTGCTGAAAATTCCTCTGCCTGCTCTGGATCAGGGCTTGGGCTTGGGGATACTGCTGCGGCCTCTGCTGGTGGAACGCCTGGGCCTGCGTCGGCAATGGCCTCGGGAACGGGTACTGCAGCTGCTGCTGGACTGGTGCTGGTCCTCTAACTGAAGGACTAGAGAAGGCCGACGAACTCCCCCTATTCGGGCAGTTCCCAACCCTGTGGTCCGGGGCACCACAAACCAAGCACAAACCCTGTGCTCTGCGATATTCTGACACCACATGCCCTGGCTTCCCGCAGTGTGAACATCCCACTGCGAAAGACTGCTTCTGCTTCTGCTGCTGAGGGTACGTCGGGGTGGAATGCTGAACCGACGTCACTGAGGCCGCCCGCCTCGGAGCTCCAATGGTCAAGGCCCTGGCTGCCGGGGCTGGTGCTGATGACTGGTTCATCTGGCCGTGAGATCGCTTCCGACCTCCGGTCCTATCCACAATCCTCTGGGAGGTGTACTCATGCCTCCGGGCTGCCCGTAGTACTGCATCAAAGGTCTGATGCTCAAACTGCTCCACCGCCAATAGAATCTCCAGATGAAGCCCTTGCTGGAACCGCTGGGCTCTATCGAACTCGGTCGCCACCAAGGTGGGAGCAAACCGACTAAGCCTGGAGAACTCGGTCGCATATCCATCGACCGTCCTGCCCATCTGCTTCAGATTAGTGAACCTCGTCTGTAGATCATACCGAGCTACAGCATCAAAATACTTGGTCTGGAATCTCTCCCTGAATACTGCCCAAGCAATAGGGGCCACTAATCCATCGGCCTGCGCTGTCCACCAGCTGCGGGCAAGATCTAGTAACTGCAGGCGCACTACGGCCACCTTCTCGGCTTCTGAAGTCTTGGCTGCTTCTAGAATCACCTCTGTGTCCTGAAGCCAAGCATCTGCAGCGATCGCATCTTCACTGCCATCGAAAAAGGGAGGGTTCAAGCGCTTGAAGCTGTTGGCCGCGCTATTACCCTGATGACCTCCTCTGGTCAAAGCATCTGCCACCGCCTGGTGTAAGGCATCTCCGCGATGATCCTGGGAAGCTAATAGGGACCTGATGAGACCCACCAAAGTGCCATCATCAGGCTCTGCAGGCTGGACGGGCTGAACTGGTGGTTCTCCTTCGGTAGGCATAACTCTGGAGGCTACTCCTGAATGCTGGGCTTGATCTCCAGGTTGCTGCTGGTCCGCTGGAGGTGCTCCGCCTTGCTGATCGACAGGTCCAGGAACAATGCCGCTGAAGAAGACGACATAGGGAACAATAAGGAAGGACCAGGACAGAACAACGATACAAGCATGTGATCAGGTCAAGATTTTCAGGGATCAAGAGGATACGAGTAGAGATCAAGGGCGAGTACTGATTGAGACATCTATTCGGTAAACCCTCACATATCTTGAATTACAAGACCTGCATGGGCCACCACTAAAACCATGTCACGCCCCAGAACCAGAATACTGGAGAGCGGGGGCAGACATAGCCAGCTACGTATAATGAAATGGAATCCACGTCACTATACGGTCACGGCTGTCTAGATATATGAGGGTTTAACTACAATCTATCAGTCTCTTATGGTCAAGAATGAGCCTATTGTCTCAATCACAAGCAAGTAGTAACAGTCACAAGATATTAGAGCATCAATATACAATAGTAAGGCGTCCCATACATTACATATTGGATGATCATGAAGCTAGTCGTACAAAATGTCAGGACTAGCAAGAGTTTTAGTCAATACATGATCAACCCTAGGATTTGTCAATCATGTTACAGCCCGTAGGCAGACAGTAAATAAAGGTGCAATACGAGCTAACACGTGCTCGCCGGCTAAACGCCTCAAAAGAATAATTTTACAAATATAGTGGGAGGACAAAAGAAACCCACTCGTTGCCCTGGTTACGCCTGGTGGTCACCATCGGGCTGGAAGACAGGTGGATCCTCTGGTGCTGCTCCGATATCTGGCCATACAAAACCAGCTGGGTCAGACCCCAGAAAGAGCAAGTGCCACAAAGGAGGCTTCACTTAGGAACTAAAACCAGCATATCACAATAAATAGTAAAGGTAATTAAAAGATACTGATAATAACTGAGATAATCAATAATATATTGAGCACGGAGAAACCATTCAAGTGGCCAGACTGCAACCCTTAAACCAAACAAGGACCGGGGTTGCAATCCTTCGCCTGAATAGAAACCCGCCTCAATTACTATTGATAAGGTAACAAGACAATAAACGAAGAGAGGACGCAGAACTGCTCCGAAAGCCAGGTTACAACCCTTAAACCAAACAAGGACCGGGGTTGTAACCCTTCGCCTGAACAGAACTGGACCCCTGATCTTTATTGTTAAGGCCAGTATAAATAATCATGGTATTGAAGTAAAGGTAAAACATGACGAGCATGACAGGGGGTTACAATAAGACAATAAACGAAGAGAGGACACAGAACTGCTCCGGGAGCCAGGTTACAACCCTTAAACCAAACAAGGACCGGGGTTGTAACCCTTCGCCTGAACAGAACTGGACCCCTGATCTTTATTGTTAAGGCGGGCACAATAAGCAGGACGATATATGATAAGATAACCATGGAACTATTCAGATAGCCAAGTTACAACCCTTAAACCAAACAAGGACCGGGATTGTAATCCTTCATCTGAACAGAACTTGGTATCCCATCATTTATCGATACAAGAAATCATGTCCTGATACAATCTTGTACAGGATCAGGATAAGACTAAGCTGGAATAAACTTCATCCAATCAATCACGGCCAATCAAGAGTACGGCTTGATACTTTTAACTAACAAGGGTTATCACAGGCCTAGTTACTAGCAAGATGCAATGAGATTATCCCAACAGCCACAAGCCCTGCAGACCATCCGGTTATCCGGGTCGAATGTCCGTTTATGAAGGGTGCACCACATGACTGTGTGCTGAAAATGTGCCCTACTCGTCGGTAGGCTACAAGTCCACTTAATGCGCCCAGATAACGGGATTGCCTGTAGCTGGGAATCTCTTCATGACTACTGAATCATTCTAGTTAATTAGCCTTAGTCAATTTCAGTAGGTAACCCTGACCGTGGTACTCAGGGATCCCCATCCTAGACATGATGCAAGACAGTACCAGTTTATTTGTACAAATGCAATCGCCCACGGTGTCCAGGTCAGTCATACTTGTCATGTCAGGCTAGCTGTCATAACAGCATGTCGAGACATATCATGCCAGTTTACTTGTCAAGAGTGCGCCACAGTGGACCACTATCGTGTTCTATTCTCACATTATCATAAATGGGAGAAACTTGCATAAAACAACTAGTGACATATTCTTGAAGCCAAGGGAAAGATATACAACTATGACGTTGGGAGTTGGGAGAATTTCTGACCACAAATCATGTAAATAAGACATAGAATAGCCAAAACAGGCACTATGCGGCCTATTCTGCGACATGCGGCTCATGTGGCTCATGCGGCTCAACAGCGACATCATATGCGCCAACTGCGACATGCGCCAACAGCGACATCATATGTGCCAACTGCGACATGCGCCTACGGTGACATCATATGTGCCAACTGCGACATGCGCCAACAGCGACATCGTATTCGTCAACTGCGACATGCGTCAACAGAGACATCATATGCGCCAACTGCGACATGCGCCAACAGCGACATCATATTCGTCAACTGCGACATGCGTCAACAGAGACATCATATGCGCCAACTGCGACATGCGCCAACAGCGACATCATATTCGTCAACTGCGACATGCGTCAACAGAGACATCATATGTGCCAACTGCGACATGCGCCAACAGCGACATCATATTCGTCAACTGCGACATGCGTCAACAGAGACATCATATGCGCCAACTGCGACATGATATGCGGCTACCACGACATGCGCTTCATTGTAACATGCGCCTTCTGCGACCTGCGCCTTCTGCGACATGCTGTTCATGCTGCAGATGAACATAGAAATGACCAGAAATTGTTTTGGCCATAACTTTCTCATCCGAAGTCAAAATCTAGCGAAACAAAAGCCAAAACTGTACGAAATTGAATTCTCTACAACATGGAACAATCAAAATATGAAAATAATGAAGTTTGGTAGATCAAAACCCAAGAAATCCGAAAATAATATAAACTTAGATCTACAAGAAAATATCCAACAAAATGAAAAATGCCAAGTTCTAAAGAGGCTTGGAATCAAGTAAGGAAGAGAATGGAACAATAAAACTTGAGATCCATCATGAAGCAAGTTTGCACTTGCCTAAGCTCTCTCTCTCTCTTTCTCCAGGTGGTTGAAGAAGTTATGATAGGGAAGAAGAAGAATAATGAAGAGAGAGAAAGGGGAATGGGTTAATAAAGGGTAGTGGTGGTGGTAGGTAGGGGTTTTCTTTTGGTTCATGATGAACCCAAAAGCAAACCAAACCAAGCTAAGCCGAACCAAGTTAAGCCACAACCAATGACATGCCAAAATAACCATGCAAAAAAATACGCAATACGAGTCAAGAATACGTACACGTATACCAAGATACGTAATACGAACCACAGGCATTACAGAGTCCCTGCTGGAACCGCTGCGCTCGATCAAACTCGGTTGCCACCAAAGTAGGAGCAAACCGACTCAGTCTTGAAAACTCGGCCGCATATCCATCGACCGTCCTGCTCATCTGCCTGAGATTAGTGAACTTCGTCTGTAGGTCATGCCGAGCCACAGCATCGAAGTACTTGATCTGAAACTTGTCACTGAATACCGCCCACGGAACAGGCGTTGCCAAACCAACTGCCATCATCGCCCACCAGGTGCGGGCTAGGTCCAATAACTGTAGACGTACCACAGCTACCTTCTCTCCTTCTGGACTCTTGGCTGCATCTAAGATAATCTCAATGTCCTGGAGCCACGTATCGGCCGCAATAACGTCTTCACTCCCATCAAAGAAGGGAGGGTTGAGGCGCTTGAAACTGCTAGCCGCACTGTTCCCTTGATAACCAACACGGCCCATGGCATCCTGTACTGCCTGGTGCAGGGCATCGCCCCGACGATCTTGAGATACAAGCAATGTCCTGATGAGACCCACCAAGGTGCCATCGTCAGGCTCTGCAGGCTGGACTGGCTGAACTGGGGGCTCGGGGTCCCCGAAATACATGACTCGGGAGGCCACTCCAGAGTGCTGGGCTTGGTCTCCAGGTTGCTGCTGGTCCACTGGAGGTGCTCCGTCTTGCTGATCGGTAGGACCAGGAACAATGCCGCTGAAGGAAACGACATAAGGAATAATAAGAAAGGACCATGATAGATCGAAGATATAAACAAGTGATCAGGTCAAGGATTCTGAAAGATCAGAAGGCACGAGTAGAGATCAAAGGCGAGTGCTAATTGAGACATCTATCCGGTAAAACCCTCACACATCTTGATCTATAAGATCTGCACGGGCCACCACTTAAACCGTGTCACGCCCCAGAACCAGAATACTAGAGAGCGGAGGAAAGACACAGCCAGCTACGTACATTGAAGTGAATCTCACATCGCAATACGGTCACGACTGTCTAGATGCATGAGAGTTTACTACAAGCCATCAGTCTCTTAAGGTCAATAACAAGTCTAGTGTCTCAATCTCAAGCAACAAGTAGATATAACAAGATGGTAGATCATCAGACATACAAGGTAAGGCGTCCCATACATTACATATTCAGATGATCATGAAGCTAGTCATACAAAATACGAAGACTAGCAAGAGTTTAAGTCATACATGATTAACCCTAGGATTTGTCAATCATGCTACAGCCCGTAGGCAGACAGTAAATAAAGTTACAAACGAGCTAACACTTGCTCGGTGGCTAAACGCCTCAAAAGAATATTTTTACAAGAGAGTGGGAGAGCAACATAAAAACCCACTCGTTGCCGGGATTCCTTCTAGTATTCACCATCTGGCAGGAAGGTTGGAAGATCCTCGGGAGCTGCTCCTAAATCTGGCCATACAAAACCAGCTGGGTCAGACCCCAGAAAGAGCAAGTGCCACAAAGGGGGCTTCACTTAAGAACTAAAACCAGCATGTCAGCACATAAATCATAGGTGAAATAACATAAGACATAGATTAAAGAAAACATGATGATAAACGATAAGATAACTAAAGGACTATTCCGGTAACCAAGTTACAACCCGTAAACCAAACAAGGACCGAGGTTGTAACCCTTCACCTGAACAGAACTTAGCCTCGAACCAATTATCGATAAAATAAAGCATAAACAAGCATGTCCGGAGATATCCATGTACTGGATCTAGGCAAGACTAGACAAGATAGGACTCCATCCATCATTCACGGCCAAACAAAGAGTACGGCTTGATACTTAACTAACTAGGGTTATCACAAGCTTAGTTACTAGCAAGATGCAATGAGGTACGCCTACGGCCACAAGCCCTGCAGACAATCCAGGTTATCCAGACACAAGGTTCAAGCTTAGAGTTATCATGCCTTGTAAGGTGTCTTGGATGCAACACATGACAGTGTGCATAGTAATCGTTTTATGTGGAGCCCCACATAGTAGTGAGCTGGAAATGTGCCCTACTCGTCGGCAGGCTACAAGTCCATCAAGGAAGGCACCCAGATAACGGAATTGCTTGTAGCCAGAATACCTCTTTATATGCTCTACTTGATCAATCTAGTCATTAACCTAGTCAGATTCGGTATGAATACCTGACCGTGGTAACCATGGATGCATGTCCTAGACATGATGTGAGACAAGACTGGTTGCTTACACAAGCACATTCAATAAAATCATCCACGGTGTCAAGAATTCACTCAGCATGTCAAGTTAGCCGTCGCAATAGCGTATCAAGGATATCGTGTCAAGATTACTTGTCAAGATTACTTATCAAGGCAAGAGTGTGTCACAACGGACCGCCGTCAAGAATTATCATGTCAAGTTGCTGGTCAAGAGTGCACCACGGCGGGTCACTAATCATGTAATTCCATCAGTAAGCCTTGGTCCGATTAACATTCATAAATACTGTCATGATCATATCGGGTTCATGTTAAGTTTACATCAAAGGCGTAAGGATATAAAATGGATGCAAATTCATAAAGAGGAATATGGGGACATAAGGCACTCAAGGGGGGAAACAAGGGGTAACGTACGCTCAGGACAGCGTACGCAAGGGTCATGCGTACCAGGGCACGCTCAAGTCTGCGTACCAAGGCACGCTCAAGTCTGCGTACCAAGGCACGCTCAAGTCTGCATACCAAGGCACGCTCAAGTCTGCGTACCAAGGCACGCTCAAGTCTGCGTACCAAGGTACGCTCAAGTCTGCGTACCAAGGCTAAAGTCACGCTTCCAATAGGAAGCGTACTCAAGGCAAAAGTCACGCTTCCAACAGGGAGCGTACTCAAGGCAAAAGTCACGCTTCCAACAGGGAGCGTACTCAAGGCAAAAGTCACGCACGCTTCCAACAGGGAGCGTACTCAAGGCAAAAGTCATGCACGCTTCCAACAGGAAGCGTACTCAAGGCAAAAGTCACGCACGCTTCCAACAGGGAGCGTACTCAAGGCAAAAGTCACGCACGCTTCCAACAGGGAGCGTACTCAAAGCAAAAGTCACGCACGCTTCCAACAGGGAACGTACTCAAGGCAAAAGTCACGCTTCCAACAGGGAGCGTACTCAAGGCAAAAGTCACGCACGCTTCCAACAGGGAGCGTACTCAAGGCTGCGGCTCAGTGGCGTAAGCTAAGAAGCTCTGCACACTGCTCACTGTCTTCTCCAAACCAGCAAGAACTCCATGGTTAAACCAAAGCTTCAAAGTTCATAACTTGGTCCGAACAAGTCCAAATCTTACTTTTCAAAGGTCAGAATTGGGTAGAAGAAAGTTTTCCACCACATGGAACAATCAAAACTTGAAAACAAAGATGTTTGATAGATCAAAACCACCAAATTCGAAAATAACAGAATTCTAGATCTACAAGATTTAAAGCCTCAAAATGAAAAATGACAAGTTCTAATGTGCCATAGAAACATGAGGAGAAGCTAATGGAACAATAAAATGGCTCTCTTGTAGAAGCAAGTTGTACTTGCCTATGGGTGTGGAGAGTTGGGTGGAGGAAGAAGAAGAAATTAATGGAGGAAGTAATGAAGAGAGAGAGAGTGTTGGTAGAGTTTTATGAGGGTGGGATGTAGTGTGTTGAGGGTGGAGCATAGGCTAAGGTGTTCCAACACACTTTAAACCAAACCAAACCAACCCAAACCAATTAAAACCGAGCCATCCCAACATAAACCAAGTAAACCATTACATGCTATGATGAACCTAATCAAGATTAAACTGAAATTAGCTAGCCCGACAGGAAAAATAAAAATACATGTCAGGATTCCGTATACGTATATTGGAAATACGTAGAACGAAAAACGGGGGTGACATGAAGATCTGCCAACAGCTCTGGTTGCGCTGTTAGGAAATAAACTCCGGCTCTCCTGCTCAATGCATCTGCAACGACGTTGGCCTTTCCGGGATGATACTGCAAGTTGACATCATAATCCACAAGAAGCTCCAGCCACCTCCTCTGACGCATGTTAAGATCCTTCTGGGTGAAAACATATTTCAGGCTCTTATGGTCGGTGAAATTCTCCACCCTATCTCCGTACAAGTAGTGCCTCCATAACTTAAGTGCAAACACTACTGCTGCCAGCTCCAAGTCATGGATTGGATAATTTCTCTCATGATCACGAAGTTGTCGTGAAGCATAAGCTATTACCTTCCCATGCTGCATCAGAACACATCCTAAGCCTCTGCCTGAAGCATCATAATACACGGAGAATCCTCCGGTTCCATCTGAAAGCGCGAGAATGGGATCCATCATCAAGCCTCGCTTCAACTTCTCAAAAAAATCTTGACATTCTGCTGTCCAAGCAAACTGCACCTCCTTGCGGGTCAACTGGGTCAATGACGCTGAAATCCGAGCAAAATCTGAAATAAACCGCCGATAGTAACCGGCCAATCCAAGAAAACTACGGATTTCTGCAACGGTGCTGGGCACTGGCCATGACTCAATAGCCACAATCTTCTGGGGATCCACTTATACTCCTCCTCTGGTGATGATGTGACCCAAGTACGAAATGCGATCGAGCTAGAACTTGTATTTACTGAACTTGGCATACAACTGGTGCTCCCTGAGAATCTGAAGAACCACACGAAAATGCTGCTCATGCTCCACTTCGCTCCTGCTATAGACCAGGATGTCATCCAAGAACACAATCACA
Source organism: Iris pallida (assembly GCA_029216955.1). Lineage (NCBI taxonomy): Eukaryota > Viridiplantae > Streptophyta > Magnoliopsida > Asparagales > Iridaceae > Iris > Iris pallida. The sequence goes on along the minus strand of JANAVB010030817.1, from coordinate 7,065,872 downwards.
AACTGATCCAAGTAAGGCATGAATATGCGATTCATGAGATCCATGAATACCGTCGGCGTATTGGTTGCTCCAAAGGGCATAACAAGGAACTCCCAATGCCCATACCTCGATCTAAAAGCTGTCTTCGGAATGTCCTGCTCTCTGACTCTTATCTGATGATATCCTGAGCGCAAGTCGATCTTCGAGAATACTGATGCCCCTTTGAGCTGATCAAACAAGTCATCTATCCTCGGAAGAGGGTATCTGTTCTTGATTGTCACTGAGTTCAAGGTACGATAATCAACATATAACCTGGACGTACCATCCTTCTTTTTTACAAGAAGCATCGGGGTTCCCCAAGGCAATCCACTAGCACGAATGAATCCCTTGGTTTGAAGTTCTTCAATCATCTTGTACAAGATCTCCAATTCTAACGGCACCATCCTGTAGACTCTCTCTGACACTGGGGCTGTCCCGGAAATCAAGTCTATGGTGAACTCGATCTCCCGCTATGGCGGCATACCTGGAAGCTCCTCTGGGAAAATATCTGGAAATTCTTCGACTATCCGGGACAACTGCACTGCTGCTACTGCCATCCGCAATACTGGAGGAGAAGGCTCAACTGCGCCTCTGGAAAATAAAAACTCCGGCTCGTCTGGAATGCTAAAAATAACCCTACCAATATGGCAGTCTATTCTTGCATACTGGTCCTTCAACCAATCCATCCCTAAGACCACATCATAATCGGTCATCGGGAATTCTATCAATCTAGCGGGAAATTCCTTACCGCTAACTACGATCCGACACGAGGAAAACACCCTATCGACTCCCACAAGTCCGTTACCAGTAAGTATATTGAGCCTTACTGATAATGACTCGGGCTCCAATCCTACCCGTGTCGCGAATCGTCAGACATAAAATAATGTGATGCACCAGAATCAAATAAAGTTGAAGCTGGAAGGGAGTTGACGAGAATAGTACCTGCCACTACCTCATCTTGTGCCAATCCTTCCTCTGCGGTCATCACCATAGCCTGACCATGCCCTCGGGGTGCTGGTCCCCTCTGCTGAAATCTTCGCTGCCTGTTCTGACTCAAGACCTGGGCTTGAGCATGCTGCTGGAGGTTCTGCTGCTGGAATACCTGGGACTGAGGCGGCAAGGGCCTCGTGGATACTGCTACTGCTGGACCGGAGCTGGTCCTCTCACCGAAGAGCTAGAAAGGTTGGACGATGATGAACCACCCTTATTCGGACAAGATCCAACCTTGTGGTCTGCTGCTTCACAAGCCAGACACAATTCTTGTACTCTGCGGCACTCTGCCACTACATGGCCTGGCTTCCCATAATGAGAACATCCTACTGCAGAAGACTGCTTCTGCTTTTGCTGCTGAGGGTACGTCGGGGTTGAATGCTGAACCGACGTCACTGAGGCCGTCCGCCTCGGAGCTCTAATAGTCAAAGCCCTGGCTGCCGGGGCTGGGGCTGAAGACTGATTCATCTGGCCGTGGGATCTCTTTCGACCTCCGGTCCTATCCACAATCCTCTGGGAGGTGTACTCATGCCTCCTAGCTGCTCTCAAGACTGCATCAAAAGTCTGATGCTCAAACTGTTCAACTGCCAATAGAATCTCCAGGTGAAGCCCCTACTGAAATTGCTGGGCTCTATCATACTCGTTGCCACCGAGGTGGGAGCAAACTGACTGAGTCTCGAAAACCCGGTCGCATATCCGTCGACCGTCCTGCCCATCTGCTTCAGATTGGTGAACCTCATCTGTAGATCGTACCGAGCTACAACATCAAAATACTTGGTCTGGAATCTCTCTCTGAATACTGCCCAAGCAATGGGTGCTGCTAATCCAACGACCTGAGCTGCCCACAAGCTGCGGGCAAGATCTAACAACTGCAGGCGCACCACGGCTACCTTATCGTTCTCTGGGGTCCTAGCTGCTTCTAGAATTACCTCTATGTCCTGAAGCCAAGCATCTGCGACGATAGCATCTTCACTACCGTCGAAGAAGGGAGGGTTCAAGCGCTTAAAGCTGTTGGCCGTGCTGTTACCCTGATGACCTCCTCTGGTCAGAGCATCCGCCACTGCCTAGTGTAAGGCATCTCCTCGACGATCTTGGGAAGCTATCAAGGTCCTGACGAGACCTACCAAAGTGCCATCATCAAGCTCGGCATGCTGAACTGGCTGGACTGGTGGCTCTCCATCAGATGGCACGACTCTGGAGGCTACTCCAGAATGCTGGACTTGATCTCCAGGTTGCTGCTGATCTGCGCGAAATGCTCTGCCTTGCTGACCGGCAGGTCCAGAAACAATGCCGCTGAAGAAGACGACATGGGGAACAATAAGGAAGGACCAGGACAGATCAACGATACAAACATATGATCAGGACAAGAATCCAGGGATTCAGAAGATAAGAGCAGAGATCAAAGGCGAATACTGATTGAGACATCTATTCGGTAAACCCTCACATATCTTGATTTACAAGACCTGCATGGTCCACCACTTAAACCATGTCACGCCCCAGAACCAGAATACTGGAGAGCGGAGGCAGACATAGCCAGCTACGTATATGAAATGGATTCCATCTCGCTATACGGTCACGGCTGTCTAGATATATGAGGGTTTACTATAAGCCAACAGTCTCCTATGGTCATGAACAAGCCTACTGTCTCAATCACAAGCAAGTAAATAAAGTCTCAAGATGTATGATCATTAAATATACAATAATAAGGCATCCCAAATATTATATATTCAACTAATCATGAAGCTAGTCGCTACAAAATGTTAGGACTAGCAAGAGTTTTAGTCATACATGATCAACCCTAGGATCTGTCAATCATGTTACAGCTCGTAGGCATACAGTAAGTAAGTACAATTGAGCTAAACAGGTGCTCGTCGGCTAAACGCCTCAAAAGAATTTTTTTACAATAGAGTGGGAGAGCCAAAATAATCTACTCGTTGCCCTGGTTACGCCTGGTGTTCACCAACGGACTGGAACGCCGGTAGATCCTCTGGAGCTGCTCCAAAATTTGGCTATACAAAACCAGCTGGGTCAGACCCCAGAAAGAGCAAGTGCCACAAAGGAAGCTTCACTTAGGAACTAAAACCAGTAATCGGCACAAGAGTATAAATAAAAGTAAGAACTGGAAATAAAGAAAATACATCAGGATGATATACGACGAGATAACCATGGAACTATTCAGATAACCAGGTTACAACCCGTAAACCAAACAAGGACCGGGATTGTAATCCTTCGTCTGAACAAAACTTGGAATTCTCACCATTTATCGGTAAAATAAATATAAGCATTCTGGTCATGCAGTAATCTGGAACAATATCAGGGTAAGACTAGACAGGTTAGACTCCATCCAATCATTTCACGGCCAAGCAAGAATTACGGCTTCATCCTTTAACTAACTAGGGTTATCACAGGCCTAGTTACCAGCAAAATGCAGTGAGATTATTCTACAGCCACAAGCCCTGCAGACCATCCAGGTTACCCAGGTCGAAAGATTAGGGTTGAATTCAGGTGGGTACATCGTCCAGGAAATGCATGTACCCTTAGGTAGCTTGAAGGGTGCAACACTTGACAGTGTGCTGGAAATGTGCCCTACTCGACGGTAGGCTACAGATCCCAGGCGCGCCCAGGTAACGGGATTGCCTGTAGCTGGGAGATCTCTTCATGACTAATGTATTAATCTAGTTATTAGCCTTAGTCCATTTCAGTAGGTACTCCTGACCGTGGTACTCAGGAGTCCCCTCCTAGACATGATGCAAGACAGGACTGGATTATTTGTACAAGCACAATCGTCCACGGTGTCCAGGTTATCTATACAGGTCATGTCATGTCAGGTAGCCGTCGTAACAGCTTATCAAGATCTATCATGTCTGGTTATCAGGTTAAGAGTTCTTGTCAGGAGTACGATACGATGGGCCACTATCAGGTCATGTCATGTTCACTTGTCAGGAGTGTACCACGACGGGTCACTATCGTATTCAGGTACATGTGCAAGACATCATAGTGCAGGCATTCAATCAGGAGACCCAATTACACTGAGGGTTACAAGGCATGAGTTAATAATACTAAATGAATAATAGCAATACTAATAATAAAACAGGACAAGGCATGGGAAGGAATCATACGGCCCAACGAGAGACGAATCTATGCGGCAGGCAGAAGGGGCAACCCATTCGGCTGGAGGAAGGGGAGGGTACTCATACGGCTAATGGCGGAAGACTTATGCGGCTGGGAAATTCAGAGTCATGCGGTTGAGAGGGCTCGGGTCCTCATGCGGCTAAGGAAGAAGACTGCAGTATATGCGGCCATCGAGGATCAATGCCTATACGGCTCTCAAGGGAAGGGGGTTCTCATGCGGCTAATGAGACATGGTACATACGGCCGGGTCAAGTGAAGTCCCATGCGGTCAGCGGGGAGCGACCCTTATGTGGTTCAGAGTCCAAAGCCCATACGGCTGGTGGAAGGAGGCATATGCGGTTAGCGGAAAGCAAGTCTATGCGGCCCAATAGGAGCGGAGTATTATGCGGCTGGGGTCGAGCGAGTTATGCGGCTAGATGAGTTCGGCCCCCATGCGGCTCAAAATACTTCCAGTCATACGACTGAAGAGAACACTTGCCGCATTAAATATTCATGCGGTCAAGTCAAGCACAGTTCATCTTCTCCAAAATTTCGAGAAGAAGAACACCATGAGAGCCAAGTTCTCAAGCTCCATAACTCCATCATCCGGAGTCCAAATTCGAACTTCCATAGGTCAAAACGGGGCAGAATAAAATGCTCTACAACATAGAATCATCAAAACTCGAAAATAATAAGATCAAGTAGATCAAAACCCCAAATTTATGAAAATAAGGTAAACTTAGATCTACAAGAATCTAGCCATGGAAAATAGAAATGCCAAGTACTAAAGTAAGTTAAAATGCTGTAAGGAAGAGAATGAAGCAATAAAATTGGAGTTCCTCCATGAAGAAAGTTGTACTTGCCTAGATCCCTCTCTCTCTGGTAGGTGAATAAGTAATGGAGGAAAGAAGAAGAGTAATGAAGAGAGAAAATAAAGTGGGGTTAATAAATGGTAGTGGTGGTGGTAGGTAAGGGGTTCACCCTTGGTCCATAATGAACCAAAGTAAACCGAGCCAAGCCGAACCAACCCAAGAATAAACCAAGCCAAGAAGGAAAAGTTAAGCCAGGAATCATGCAATACAAGATAAAATACGTACACGTATTCAAAAATACGTAATACGAACCACAGACATTACAAATTTACTTCTGTCTTTAGGGATCAAAGAAAAGTCTGAGGCGTATGGCTTTTAAGGCGCATGCAGAGCTTCAGTAGTGACTTTACTTCTGTCTTTAAGGATCAGAGAAAAGTCTAAGGCGCATAGCTTTTGAGGCGCATGCAGAGCTTTGGGCGCATGGCTGCGGAGGTGCATGCGAGATGGTTTGGGCGGCCACGTGGCTTATAACCGTCGGAGGGAAGTAATGATGATGCTGACGTCGACGACGCTTCGTTTTCTGAAAAAGCTATTAACTGCAGTCTTCGGGGGCCGTGCTGCCAACTCTGTCAGACTTCAGTATTTAATATTCTTTGACAGGTGATAGGTTGTCGAGTGGGCGTATCGATCGGCATTCCACTAGGCGCATGGGGCCGCATGGGGGAGCATGCTTGTGAAGCACTTGGTGCTGAGGGGCGCGTCTGTAAGATTCGCGGTCTGGCCGACGCATCCGCTCCGCTTGACACGTCTTTTGGTACAAATGTTACGTTCTTCGAGTGCTTTAAATAGCCGTTTTTGACTTGGCTGAATTCGAAGCGTCAGGTTCATCCATTTAATGCAAATTCATTGCACAGGATTCGGAGAGCCATCCACTTGGCGCATGGGTTTGATTTGTCCGGCCTATAAATAGTGGCATGGAGAGAGTTTGCTTCTCGTTCTCTCACGTCCTCCCAAAGTGAATTTGTTTACTCGAGTGCATTATGTTGATGAGATGCTCTCGAGGGTGAAGATACGACGCAATGTCTTTATTGATGCACTTGAAGGTGACTGTTACATCCAAAAGTCGGAGTCGAGAGCTTCCGAGGCAGGCAGAATGTGCCTGTTGCATCCAAAGATCGGGATGCTCGAGCCTCGTCTCCGTTATGCTGAAAGAGCCGCAGATCGAAATTGCGGTGCTGCGGCTTTGGGGGCTCTTTCTTCTGTCAGAGTAGGTGTTGCCCATTCTGGTTGTGTTAAAAGCTGCTCCTTTAGTCGCGGTTTCGATTGCGGTCTTTCTTGGTCTTTGGAGGCTCTTTTGAAGCCTCCTCTGGCCGCAGGTTGACTTGCGGTGCTTTTCTCTTCCTCGGTTTGGGGAGCTCTTCCTCCAGCTAGAGGGTTGATTGCCACCCTCGTTCTGCTCAATAAATGCTTCATTTAGTCGAAACATTATATGGCGGTGAGCCTGGCTGGAAGAGTGACACGTAACTGAGCTGCTGAAGGGATGCACATAACTGAAGATGCACATAACTGAGCTGCCGAAGGGATGTACATAACTGATGATGCACATAACTGAGCTGCTGAAATGATACACCCGGCTGGGAGCGCATGGTGTGATGCGCCTGGCTGAGAGCGCCTGGTGGCTGCTACGCCTGGCTGAGAGCGTATAGTAGAATGCGCCTGACTGAGAGCGCATGGTGGCTGCTGCGCCCGGCTGTAGATTTAGGGTCCTTTCTTTTTATAGAAGTTCTCCTTTGTACAGCCCTTTTTAAGACATGTAATAGACTTTTATATGATATAAAAATCTTCCTTTAATGTTTATATTCTTTTTTTGTTGTGTCATCGTCTGAACTCCCTGGCGCATGTAGTATTTGGACATAGGATTTCTGATCGTAAAATTCCATGCTTCTACGCGACCCCCTTCAAAGTTTTCAAAACTTTTTTTGTCAAGTTTTGGAATACTTTGAATAAGAAGCATGGTGGTTGGGACGCATGACTGTTCGGACACATGGATACTCCGCGCATCAGTGATGGGGCGCATGCTCCTCTCAGTTAATACAAATGATAACGCCTCGATAACCAAAAAGATTAATGATGATCTTTTTGGATTTATCTGCAGTTATCTCTTCACAGAACCCGAAGCAGCGGCTGAGGTCACACTTTATCGGTTCACGCGTGTGACTGAGCCTTTAAATAGGCATGAGATGGAAAGAGAGAGAGTTCTTCCTCTCTTTGCTTTTGTCTTTTAGAGTTTTTTGAAAAAAAACCCTAACTTTCTTCCTGTAAGGAATGGCTCCCAAGACCACGTGGCGGTGCTGGCAAGGGAAAGGAGCCTGCGGAGTTCGCCGAGGAAGACGCTCATATCGCTATTGTGACTCCGACCGACGTTAGGCCTGCGGTGACGGGTGGGTATCGTCTTTTCCACTATTTTTCATTCCGACGAGTTTTGGATCACACGGCTGAGTTGGTGTGCCCTAACTCTTTATTGCCGACGCACATGGACCTCTGTCCTGATGATGTGCCGAGGTTTTATTCCGCCGATGTGCATGGGTTTAGGCTCTGATTATGTGCCGAGGTTTAACTGCTAACGTGCATGGGTTTACACCCTGATGATGCGCCGAAGCTTCACAGCTGACGTACATGGGTTTACACCCTGATGATGCGTCGAAGCTTCACTGCTGACGCGCATGGATTTACACCCTGATGATGCACCGGGCTGCTTGACACACTTTGTCTTCTTAAAGCCTCTTCCCTGACTTTTGTTTTTTTTGTATCAGTATTGATGGCAATCTCTTTGCTGAATGAAGTCCTTCTGGATGCTTCTTTTTGTCAAATAGGAGTTGATTTTGACGAAGAGGTTATCAACCCTGCGAAGGATGCTATCCTACAGAATCAACCTCCTGAGGGAATGTTGTAGATCCAGAACTAGTCGTCGATTTTCCTCCAGAGTATGATGGAGAGCGGTAAACTGAAGTCTGCTGAATCCGAGGATGTGACTTTCTTAAAACCTTCCTTTTTGTTCGGTGACCGACTGATCTCCTCCGAGGCGAAGATACTGAAGATCAAAGAAGACGGGTTCTTCTCTGCAAAGGGCATGGTTCTGTATATGCGACAACTTGAACGCCAGTTGCCGCTGACGGCCTTCTACCGTTTAGCTTCCAAGAGAAGGATGCCCTGGGAACTTACTCCTTCTCAAGGAGGGACATTGGGAGGTACTCTTTCGATTGATGCTACTTCGAATCAAAATGATACCTTGGCCGCTTCGCGGGCCGGACCCTCGTTTAGTTGTCAAACTTTGCGTCCTGGGAGCCTTTATAGCGAGGTCCCTAATGACACATTTGCCTTCAGTGCTTTGACCTTTGTAAATCGGATGCTAACATCGAGGGTCATGTATCCGAAAGGTAGCTTTAGGGTTGAAGGTTGGTGTCACCACATGCCGAAGTGGGACAAGTTGACCCTTTGGGTGTTGTCGAAGTTCAAGGCTGAGCTTAAAGAAATTGGGCTGACTGCCGCTATCCGTGCCACACAGGCTGGCGTGGATCTCAATAAGCATATGTTCCTTGCGCTCTTGGAGATGTTCAATGCCCAGACCGACACTTTCTTTACTCCAGTGGGAGAGTTAGGATTGGCTCTCCATGAAATGTACGAGGTATCCAGGCTTCCCTGGGGCTCGGAACCGTACGAGGAGTATTTTCCGTCAAACGAAGAGATCCTTGTTTTGGAAAAGAAGGACCCAGAGATGACGGTTGTTTTCAAAGAGGTAGCGAGCCATCATTATCTGATGCAACGGAGGGACAAAGGCAAGTCTCAACCTTACGTGACTGCTTGGAGGGATTACGTCTTCAAGTAGGACTTGGCGGATTCCTCAGATCCGGTTTATGACTCCGCAAGGGCTAAAACCTGCTGAAGTGACTTCTGAAATGAGCCGATTGGACGAGAGAGCTCCCCGTTCGAATGAGAGTGGTGACAACGCGTATAGCTGTTTCTGGCACTGTGTGTACCGGATGTCATCTAAGATAGTATTGGCTGCTTATTTGATAATATGGCTCTGGGATTGTGTGTTCGCGGGCGGATCGGGTTCCGTAGAGAGGGTACACCGGAACCTTATTTTGCCAGCAGTAAAATTGGCCTTTGGTCGTCCTTTGGCTCTTCTCCCCGCGATGGTGTGTAACCTGTTGCGGGGCTTAAGGACCTTTGCTGAGGACGTGATCCATGAGAGAGGTAGAAATGACAACTTTTCCCGGGCCGAACTACCATTCCATTATCTGATGGGATGGTTGATTCTACATCATCCGAACGTGATGAGTCTAGGCCCGAAGGAGGATCGCGTTGAAGGTGATGCCTTTATCCGCCGCTTCTACAAGAGGAAGTGGTTGCACACTGGTGTCCCCGTCTGTAGGAGAGTTTTGTCCTATCTTTAGGGGTGGGAGATTGTCAAGGTCGGTCCCATCTTCAAAGATTTTTAGACCGACCAAGATTTAGACGACTCTGGTGAAGATGTGATTACTCTGCCGAAATAGGATTTTTGTTGGTTGCAAAGTATTCGGCCTTCCCACTTGGTCTATCGCAACCAAAATAGGTATTATCTGGAGCCATATCTGCCAAGCCGATTTGCTCGCCAGTTCGGCTACACCCAGTTAATGTTACGGAACCCCAGTAACAGTTTGGGGTTTGCCGGGAGTTTGCTGGACGGAGGCCGGGGCTAGTAATATTATAATGTCGGGTGCACTGGTGTTCACTTTACTACGCCAGTTCACAATCTTCGGCCACAAATCCTGTATTCGGCCGTTAAGCTGTATTGCACCATGAATACTGTGTCTCCTGGTTATGATAGAGAGACCAGTTTCATCATTAGAACTCAGCTAGAGGCTACGACAAATATGTTGGTGGCGGCTCGGTCATATCGTCCACCAGAATTGGCGGGATATCGGGCTGCTGCTGTAGCATCAGTGAGAGATCCCCCTATTGGGAAGAGACGGGCTGACGCAGAAGCTTGTTCGTCTGTACCAAAAAGGCCGAGGAAAGTGACGACTCCAAAGGCTGCGTCACTAGAATCAGTCCCTGCTGAGGTAAAGAGTCCTCCGTAATCTGGCTCATCTTGTCATTTTGGTGACCTGTGCTTTTCTTCTTGTAGGGATCGTCGAAGAAGAAAACCCATATTTCGAAACCAGGCGTCAGTAAACCAAAGGAGGTGGCAAGCTCTTCTGACGAGCGCATTCCTCCGATGGTGATGTCTCCAATGGAAGAGAATCCTGAAGATGTTGTTCCTGCAGAGGTTTTAGTATCTCCAGACTTTGTCGGAAGAGACGCTGAGGTTGCAGCAACTTCCGGGATGGTACAAGCTGCCGTGGGGGCCTTGGACGTTGAGGGCCCAGCAGACACGGGGCTTCCAGATGAGGAAGTGGAGTGTAGTTCGTCGTCTTCGAAAGACGTTCCTCCAGAGATGCGTGAGTCTGTTGCGGGGACAACAGACGCGATTGCAACAAAGGAGAGGGTTGATTTCCCTCCTTGTCATGATGAGGGGAGGTCAGCTGTAGCGTTGCCGAACCCTACCCCAGGCTCAGCAATGGAGGCTGAGGAAGCTGTCGACCAGGAGGTAGTGGCAGATTTGGTCCCCGTGGAGGGATTCGCTGATGCGGGGAGATTCGTCTGCCGAGCCTGACCCCAGAAGACGTGCCCTGCTAGAAAACGAGAGCTGATCCGGTTAGCTTGCCAGAGGAAGGCTCCGTGCTGGTTACAGATTGCGCCTCGGTGGTGGAGGAGGCAGCTCCGGATGTTGATAGTCCCTTTGAACCAGGAAAGGGCAAGGGCTTGCTGATGCAAGAGCCCTCTGTTGCTTCTTCGACTTGGAGGACGATATCGACGCCCCACCCAACTCCTTCTGCACTCTTGGCATCTGGCGCTGGTAGCGGAATTCAAGTTTCTGGTGCGGAAGAGTCTGCTGAGGTCGATGTTCAAACCTCGCAGATTGAGAACGGCGGGTCTTCTTCAGGTCCACCATCCAGGGTAGCTTCTCCAACTCCTGCTATGACACCACAAGTGTTGGCGGATACGGATGAGTACATGAAATTCATCATTGAGGTAATGAACAAGATGCTGCAGAAGGGTGTGTCGACAGTGATGAACACCCATGGGAGTTTTACGATAGCAAAATCCATGGCGCTTCCACACATCAACCTGATACGTCTCCACCAGGGCCATAATCATATGGCCGAGATTCTGGAGGCCTCGGTGACTGAGCTGGATCAGCTGCTTTCCGAGTTTCAGCGTATCCAGCGGAATGATCTTTTCGCCCTGATAGACGCAAAAAAGGAGAAGCTGATTGCTGAGATTGAGTCCTCTTATCAGGCCACCGTGGGTGTATGGGAACGCGAAGTGGCTGAGACTGAAGCTGCAGTGGAGCGGTTGTCTCAGTCTACGCAGAAGAAGATGGAGTTGCGAACTACGTTGGACGCTAGCATCGCGGAGGTTGATGCCCAGATTCGCCACCTTGAGGACCAGCGGGCCTGACTCCTATTAGATGCTGAGCGTGCCCAGACTGAACATGTAGCATTCAAGAAGGAGGAAGCAGCTTTCACCCACCGGGCTCTTACTCTGGCTCAGCAGCGGCAGCAGCTGGATGAGAAGCATGAGGATGACACTTCTCCTGAGTCCATAGAGGCGATGCGTCAAGAAGCTGAACGTCGGGTCCTGGCTACTGTGGAGACTCGAGCGACAGACTTGAGACGTCGGATTGAAGAACTTTCGGCCAACCCCGGGGATGTTTAGGAATTGTAGTCTCTTTTTTTGTGTTTTTTGCAACTCTTGCTGGGGGTATAATCCTTTATTTTTGAATAAAGAATATAGAGTTTTTGTGGTGTGTTTATTTTTTCTGTCATGAACTTGATGATTTGTGTGGACCTATTATCTTTTGCGCACCTTAGTTTTTAGGTACAGATAATAAGTTTGAGAGAACCAACATGTTTGCTCAGAGGTGATGTAGACGTGGCAAATATGGAATTCAAATGATGGAATCTTCCTACTCATAGGTGTTATGGATGTGGTAGGAATGACTCTGGGGGATACGCGAAACTACTCAGAGGTAATATGAATGTGGAAGTTCTGCGATCAATGTACGGCAACACAGGGATTGTCTGTACGGGATGTTTACTCAGAGGTAATGTGGACGTGGTAAACATGATGGGTAGCGTAGTCTTACGGAGTGTAAGATTCCGCTTTGTAGGGCGTAGGAGGACAACTCAGAGGTGATGTGGACGTGGTTGTCTTTCTACTAGAGGATGCCATGGAACAGCTGGGTTCCAGAAGCATATGATTTTGTGAAAGGGAATTGTATGTGAGCCCTGATGATTGGGTCCACTGATCCTTTGTGGAAGTACATGTCTGAAAGATGTCAAGAGTATTACTTCTTTAGGAACTTGCCGTTGATGGACATCATGAACAAGTCTCCATTGAGTTTAGGGAGGCGGTAAGCACCGTTTGAGTATACCATCTCTATGATGAAAGGTCCTTTCCACTTGGGCTCGAACTTTTCTGGTGTCTTGTGAGTCAACACCATCGGCCTCCTAACTGCCAGAACCAGGTCGCCTACTTGGAAAGTCCTTTGCTTGACCTTCTTGTTGAAAGCCTGTGATATACGGGCTTGGTAGAGTTCAATGCGTTGTTGAGCTAGGAGACGCTTTTCGTCAAGTGCCACCAGTTCTCGTAGACGACGACGTTGATTGCCCTCTTCTGTGAGTTGGTTTGTGATTGCTACGCGGAGTGAGGGTATCTGGATCTCGAGAGGTAGTACCGCTTCGCTTCCGTAGACCAGGAAGAATGGTATGTTTCCTGTCGGGGTCCGTACTATTGTGCGATAGGCCCAAAGGCATTCGCCGAGCTTTTCGTCCCAGTCGCGTTTATTGGATGAGATGACTTTTTTGAGTAGCCTGACGATAGTCTTGTTGAACGCCTCGGCCAATCCGTTTGCTGCCGGATTGTAGGCGATTGAGGCCACGTTTTGAATACGATTCTTGTCACAGAATCTGCTGAAAACATGACTGATGAACTAAGGACCATTATCGTGGATAATCCTTCGGGGTACCCCGAAACGGTAGATGACATGGTGCTTGATGAAGCTGATCACCCTAGAGCTCTTCACTTTCGCCAGTGGAACTGCTTCTGCCCATTTGGAGAAGTAGTCGGTGATGGCTATGATGAAGCGGTGTCCTCTTGATGAAGGAGGGATGATCGGTCCTACAATGTCCATGCCCCAAGCTTCGAAGGGCCAAGAGGCGACCGTAGGATGTAATAGTTCTGACGGTATATGGATGAAGTCTGCGTGAAGCTGGCACGCATGGCACTTTTTAGAATAGTTGACAGCGTCAACGGCCATGGTTGGCCAGTAATAGCCCATGCGTCGCAGTCGATCCTGCAACTTAGGGCCAGGTTGATAGGCTCCGCAGGTCCCATCGTGAGATTCTCGAAGGGCTTCGTCTTCTTCTTCGTTGGACAGACATTGCAGGAGAAGTCCATCGTAGGAGCGTCGGTCAGCATTTTAGTAGCTGTATCTTAGTAGAATCGAAGGGAGCGCCTCCTGACTGAGACAGCTTCTTTTGGGTCTTCTGGGAGAATTTTGTAGACAGCGAAGTCGATGAACGGGAACCTCCAGTCTCGGACATTAACACCAGCACTTGTTGAGATGGCATGGGCCACTCGTGACACAAGTTGTTTTTAGGACAGACCAAGTCTCGACCAACTACCGTGACGTAGTGTTGAGTCCCGAGGGGTACTGCTAACGAGGCTACGAGGCCAGCCAAAGCGTCAGCCTCCAGATTTTGTAAATGAGGTACATGTTCGATGAAGAACTTGGCAAAGGTTGAAATGATGTTCAATGCAACTTCATGGTAAGGAACCAGATCTTCATGGCGAACTTCGTATTGCCCTCTGACCTGGTTAACGACGAGTTTTGAGTCGCCGTAGGCTTCCAGATGATCTACCCCCAGCTGTTGCGCCAGCTGGAGTCCCATGATGAGAGCGTTGTACTCGGCAACATTGTTGGAGTACGACTTTGAAAGGGAGTAAGCGCGCTGGATGACCAGCTGATCGGGAGAGACCAAGACTACCCCCACACCTGCGATGATTTGGCCTTTGGGGCCAGTTCTTGATGCACTATCGAAAAACACCCGCCAGACGGAGCTTTCTTCAGTGACGTTTGATTCTTGGACCTCATCCGGGATGTCTTCATAGAGTCTTGAGGACTCTGGGATGGGGTGTGCAGCTAAAAATTCGGCCAGAGCCTGACCCTTGAGAAATTTTTGTGGAACGAACACCATGTTGTATGGTGTTAGCAGGATCGCCCACGTAGCTAGCCGGAAATTTAATGACCCTGGCTTCATCATGAGAACTCTGAGGGGGTTGACTCGGAAGATAACATGAATTGTCTGACCCGAGACATAATGTCGAGTCTTCTGGATGGCAAATACCAACGCCAAGCACTCCTTTTCAACGGGGTTGTACCGGTGTTCGGCCCCGATCAGTGTTCTACTGAGGTAGTAGATAGCTTGCTCATAGCCTGTATTGCTATTCTGAGCCAGCAGAGCGCCGAAGAAATGATCCATAGCACGGACGTAGAGGAGAAATGGTTTATCGGCGACGGGTGCCACCAGGACTGGCGGGCTCGTCAAGTAAGCCTTGATGTCGTCGAAAGCTTTTTGGCATTCCTCTGTCCAGACGTAAGAGACTCCCTTCTTCATGAGCTGGGTGAAGGATTGACACTTTCCGGAGAGGTTTGCTATGAACCTCCGAATATATGCCAGACGTCCCTGCAGGCCTCAAAGTTCTCGGAGGTTCTTCGGAGGATCCATGTCCAGGATGGCTTTGGTCTTCTTGGGATCGACATGAATGCCTTTCACCGTGATAATAAAGCCCAAGAACTTTTCGCTAGAAACCCCTAAGAATGATTTAGCAGGGTTCATCTTGAGTTGATGCGCCCGCATGAGATCGAAGACTGTCTTCAGGTCTTTTTAGTTGATCTCCTTTGAGACGGCTCTTGACTGCGATGTCGTCAACATAGCATTTGATTGTCTTGCAAAGATGCTGACGGAAGATGGTGCTCATAGCTCATTGGTATGTCGTACCAGCATTTTTCAAGCCGAAGGGCATTACTGCGTAGCAGAAGACCCCCTTCGGAGTCCTGAATGACGTATATTTTGCGTCATCGGGAAACATCTTGATCTGGTTGTATCCCGAATACCCATCCATGAAAGACATGCGTTCGAAGCCACATGTGTTGTCGATCATCACGTCGGTGATTTGAAGCGAGAATTCGTCCTTCGGGCAAGCAGTGTTGAGATCCCTGAAGTTGATACAGACTCGTATTTTTCTATTCTTCTTGGTGACATGGACGATGTTGGCCACCCAATTCGGGTGTTGTTCTTCACGGATAAACCTGCTGGTCAGGAGTTTGTCTACTTCCTGATCGATATCGCTCATGATGTCAGGACGAAAACGTCGCTGTTGTTGCTTTATAGGCTTGGCATCAGGTAATATGTTAAGCCTATGCATCGCGATCTGGGGATCAAGTCTCGGCATATCTTCGTAGCTCCAGGCGAAGACATCGATATATTCTTTAGCCAGCTGGATTAAAGATTCCCGATCTTCTCCTTTTAGGCTTTTGCTGATGAAGATGGGTTTGGAAGAAGATCCATCCCCAAGGTCGATCTGCTCGACTTTGTCTTCGGTAGGGGGTTCGCGTAATTCAAAACGAGACTCCTACTGTTCTACTAGACGTTGAGCCCAGGGTTCTTCTTCGAAGAATTCTGGCATTTGGTCTTCGCCTTCATCTTCTTGAGATTGTGCAGATGTCATGTTGGCTGATAGCACTTTCTTGAAGACCGTTTCGATACTGGTATCGGAATCCCAGGTTGATGCTTCGGTCATGGGAGGCAACGTCTGAGGCGGCTTCCCTTTGAGTCAAATTTTTAAAGGAGCATCGGAAATCATCTCTGGTTCTATGTCGGGCTCTGCTGCCGTTTCTGCTTCATCGTCAGCATCATTGGCTTTCTCCTCGTCGGGCGACTTGTACAAGGTGGAATCAGTGAATTAGGCGTCAACCCCCTTGAAAGGGTCAATGTCCGCGAACTCCGTCCGGATGATGTCATTGGTGGACACGTATTTCATACATTGGTGGAGTGTGGATGGTACCACCATGTACTCATGCAGCCACGGACGACCCAGTAGGAGATTGTAGTTGACATCGGCGTCCACGACATAGTAAGTCACCTCGGTTCTGAGGTTATCGATATGGCACTTTAGCCATATTTTGCCCAGCGGCTTGCTTTTGCTAGCATTGAAGCCACTGATTATTGTGTTGGAAGGCGCCAGATGGTACAATGGGATTCCCAGTGTTGAGAGCAACGTCTTTGGGATGATGCTGAGGGAAGACCCTGGATCGATCTGAATCCGCTTCACCTTGACAGAACCGATATACCATGTATAATACAGCGGCCTGTTGTGTTGGTTATGCTTGAGCATCATGTCTTGTTGGGTGAAGGTTATGTTGGGGATAACTTCATCCGCACAATGACAGTACGCACATGTAGTCGGAAGATCTTCAGGCTGCTTGACCTGACTGATGAAGGACTCAGCATCCTTCAGAGCTTCACAGAGAGCTTCACGAGTGTCCTTGGAAAGACGAAGGAGCTCAAACAGAGATAGGCGGGCAGGAGTACTGGCTAGTTGTGCCAGTATGTCGAAGTTGTGGGGCTTGGCTATCCCCGAAGCATTCTCCTTTCGCAGAGGCTCGTTGAAACGGGCCTCTACATGCTTCTGCTTATTAGCTGCTAGGGGTTTAGATGGGCCCTCTTTCTGGGCAGCAGGGATGGTGCAAAGAGGCACCACCACGACGGCAGCTTCGTCGGATTGGGCATTCTGATGTGAACGCGTCTGTACAGGAAGTGACTCTTCTGCAGAGGAAGAGACCATGCGGCAAGATTTGATCTTTCTGTTCTTAGTTTTTGAGGTAAAGCGTACCTCCAGTTTGTAGCACCCAGTTTTCCAAATGAGGGTAATTTTAAAATTTCGTGTTTATAATTATTTTAATAATGATATTTAATTCATGATATAATTTTTGCTGATTTTAAATTATTTTAAAATTATTTAAATCAATGACTTGTGGTTTTGACGTTTTGCTAGTAAAACCCTAGAGACTGTTTGACCTAGAGCCTAACCATGTGATTATGATATTTTAATATCATTTTTAGCCTAAGAATATTTTTGTATTTGACATCTTTGAATTATTTTGATATTATTTTATTATTTATGATATTGTTTTGGGGTTATTTGAGTCGGGTTCGAATTTCAACTCAATCCGACTTGAAACGGGGACCCGGGGGTAGTTTGACTCTAGTGGGACCCACACACTAGTTAGGCATGGCCCACATTATATTAATTTTAGTCCACATGATAGAAATATTTTAGTTAGAGGTTAGACTAATTATTATGGATAAGGTTAGTGTGATTAGAGACTTTAGAATGACTAATTTAGCCCCAACTAATTAGCCCTTTCCTAATACTCATAGAATAGGTTAGTAGGAGCTTTTGGACTTTTCCTAATAGGACAAAACCACCTTTATGGCCAGCCACAATAAGGATAGGGTTGAGCCTCCCATTTGTCATTATCCATCTATTTTTCTCTCTCTTGTTCTTCTCCAAATTTTTAGAGAGCAATCCCTAGCAATTTCTCTACCAAATCCTTCCATTTCACCACCAAATCTTCTTCCTTCCTTCTCCATTCTAGCCAAGGAGGAAGCTATCCAAGTTTGGGAGAATTCGGAGCTCGTTCGTGTCCTTTTGGAATCTCTACGTGTCGGTGTCGCTCTGGGAAGGTTTTTCTTCGATTCGATCTACCGGGAGGTATAAATCCCTTCTCCTTTTTATTTCCTCATGTATAGGTCTATTTTGAACCCATAGGAATGACCCCCATGGTTGTATCTCCATTTGTGTCCATTTTGTGTCCATTTGAAGGTCATAGGAGTGTCTTTGTGTTGTGGATGTGTTCATGTTACATATATAGATTTATATATATATATATTGTAATGAGAGTGTATCTATATTTATATATGTAATAAATGGTTCATGATGATTATATAATTAAGTTTGTGAGTGTGGTTCCTCATATTATTATTGCTATTATTGTTGTGGATAATTAGGATATATATTGTGTATTCTTTTGGCTCAAACTATCTAAATCCGTCATGATTTTTATCCACGTTTTTAATTTCAGCCCTAACTTAGAAATGTTATAACTTCTAGCTCAAAGCTCGGTTTAATCTCCCATTTTTTTTAAAAGAAGAGTATTGAAGTTAGCTTTCCAATAACATATATTATTAGGCCTAATTCTTTCTGTAACTTTCTAGAGAATTATTTGAGTGTCAGCTGTACGAAAGACAAACGCGTTCTCGGTGTTTTCGCGATTCCGGGAGTTTCCGAAAACGAAAATGCGATCCGTTTGAAGTTTCGGAAAGCTAACACATAGATCTATAACATACTTTAATCCTAAATTTTAATTCATACTGAGATGGTACAGTATTGATTATTACTAGGAGTTACTATTCGGCATATGCATTTTATGCACCCTTGTGTGTAATATAATATTCTATTTAATTTTAACCCATGTTAATGTATATACATTATGTAATTAAATAGAGAATGCAAGCATGAGTAAATGTTTAAATAAATGATGTATGGGGTATAAGTATCCTATCCAATGTAAGCATGTATAAGTATGGCTTGTAATGAATATGTAGGTTCCATAGTATGTAATGTATGGTGCATATAGTGGTGCAAGAGAATAAATGAATGATAAATGAATGCAAGCATGAATGTAATGTAATAATAGATGTAATGTATGCAATATACAAGTTAATGAGATGTAATGTTCTATGTTAACACAAATCCTATATTATCATATGTACCCCCTTACACTATGTTGACACCATCACACTTGACACATTGTTCACTTACACTTTGACACTCTTTGATATGTATACACTATGTATGCCCATTTAACCCTCACTTGCCCCTTTGCCATGTTCACATACATACACATAGCCTCTTAAATAAGTATTTATGAATATAGTTAACTTAGCTATGTATGTATATTATATATATGTTAGCATATTGTGTTGTAATATATAAGTTTATATAACCATTTAAAATGCCATGATTATAGACCTAATGTTGAATACCAATATATGCATGTGTATATATGTGTAGACATATATAGCTTAAAGTAATAGATTACCTAGTGTGTATCCAATGTGAATTCTTGCCTATTTGAGTATTGAATAATTGCATGCTATATAGAGTTGGGTGTATATTGGCTTGTATAGCCTTGTATTGATGTGTGCTTGCTAGGATAGTCTTGGTTAGGCCTAGTAAGACTTGCTGGGTTAGGACATGACCTAGTTTGACTAGTGCAGTTGACCAGAGTTGACCAAGGGTTGACTTTGGCCTAGTTTGACCTAGATTCATGTAGAATGTATTGTAGTACTTTATATTACCCTTCTGGACATGTTGTGACTTATGATGTTCTAATTAGGAGCCAGACACCTCTCCTCGGATAGTATCTTTACCTTGGATATTCAGATATCAGACGAGTACATTCTCTGATCTTTTCATACTTGTCTGGACTATACTCTTGCTCTAGATTACTTTACTTGATGCTGACACGTATCTTCACGGATTAGTACTATATGGATCCTTTTCTGAGATGTTATCCCTCTACGGGTGCATCGGGTATTTCATATTCATGTACTTTATCATGTGCATCAGGTACTCCTTGTACTCGTACTAGTTCATATTTTTACATGTTCTCATGTGCTTCATGTGCTTCATATGCTTTCATGTGCTTATCATGTGCCTCATGTACTACTCATTACATGAGTTCACGTATCTTAGCTGTATTCATGTGCTTATGACATAACTTGAACGGATCCTTGTGTATTGATTGGGGCGGGGTGAGTAGAATTGGTTATGTGATCACTATCCCCAGTAGCTGTATTCATGTGCCTCCTTATTTGTATTCATGTGCCCCCAAGCCGTTTACATAACCATTGTGCTCTAAATCACGTAGCCACTTACAGTCTCTACTATCATGTATTTACTTTCAGTTATAAAATATCTCCTGTTTACTCGTACTTCTTATTCAGCACTTCCTGTATTTTACTCTATTGCATGATTTATACTCCTAACCTGCTATGAACTGTTTTAGAGATATGTGCTCGTTCTCGTCCTGACTGGACCTGTTGATAAATTTTACAGATAGCTTGGAGATTGTCTGCTAGCCTAGAGGAGACACAATAGAGGTTGTTTAGATAGTTATTTTATTTTTTCTGGAGTTGTATTTACTTGTGGATTACTGTATTTGAGTTTTGAGATGTATTTCTGAGATTATGTATCTTAGACACTTAGACTTCTATCTCATGTATCTCTTTTGGATTTCATGTTTATCTATCTTTATCATTCTACCTTAGATTGTGATTGAGTTGTACCTCTGTGTTGGCCTCCTTATGGAGAGTATTCATATTATGCTAGTTATAGTTCATGACCTAGAACAGTGTTCTACCGCCGACACTGCGGCGTAGGCTGGGCGTTGTTACGTACTCGTACCCTCACGGTGGGTGCGGGTCGTGACACGTTTTTAGTGGTGGCCCATGCAGGTCGAGATTCGCATTAATGCGATTTCGTAGTAGCGCAACGACTTAGTTGTACTACTACGAGCCTGTTATAGGATATATAAATTAAGGTGTTAGGATGAGAGGATACTCAATCACTGGTAGGATTCCTTGAGAGATTCCTGGGATGACCCTTGAGAATCTCATTTTGAATTCCGATTTAAACTCCTTTTCCTTGTTTTGATTCACCTTTTTCCTTGATTTGAATTTGATTTTGTGGATTCATTGTAGAACTTTGAATCCTGGTATTAGTTGATGATTTTGGTAAAATTTTGTAGTTGTTGATTTAATTTTGTATTTAGATTAATATTTTTAAATCCAAGGTACTCAATCACACTTAGGATTCTTTGAGAGATTTTTGGGACGACCCCTGAGAAACTCATTTTGAACTTCAATTGGAATTCCTTTTCCTCTTGTTTGGATTCATCCTCATTTCTTGCTACTGAATTTAAGCTTGATGGGTTCCTCTCGTTTGAACCGATGAGAAGGAACATATCTTGATTATTCTTTCTCGCCATTATTCTCTTGCATTCTTATTTACCTCTTATCTTAAACTCTGTCTCATTACATTAATTATCCATATCTTGTCGTCCCTACCAGATGTACTTCGAAACCCTTGAATCTTCGTATCTTTTGCATGGGGAAGGCTAAGAAAGTGACGTAAATTATGTAGCTCGGAGAAGACGTAACTGGTTATTTTATGATGATCTAAAGGAAATCAAATGTGGAGTGTTCCATATGGAAACTTGAGATAGAAATGTGGTAAAGGTCTCGAATAGACTAAGGAGATGTATACTGCCAATCTGGAAACAATTACATTTAGAGAAATTTTGGGGTTATGAGATAGTTTATAGGTGTATTCAAAACTAATGAGGATATCAGAGGTCAACCTAGTTTTGAGAACTTAAAAAATCTTGGTTATTGATTCTGGGAAAACTTTTACTCTGAGGCTATGTAGAAGGTTAGTAATGGAAAAGAGAAGTTAATTATGTTTAATAAGGATATTAAACAAGATGTTGCGAGGAAATGACTAGGGATAGAGAGAGCACAAAGTTATGGAAGTTTAGAGATTGTTGTGAAATATTTTTAGGAGAATAATATTCAAGGGTGTATGTCGAAAAAAATACGGAAGTTGATTCTATGATGAAAGATAAGTTTTGTAAGGCCTAGAGATTTAAATTAAATAATACGAGGAGAACAATTTGAACAAGTTCAAGGAATTCGTAAACGGAATTTAGAGGTTTTGGGTCAAATTTAAGACAAGGTGAAAGAACTTGAAAATTTAAATAAATGGTTAATGTTGATTCCTAAATGTGAGGGTTGTGCTTCAAGAGTGATGTTTGAAAATTGGGAATTGCCTACGGTAGTCATGGTAAGGGTTTAAGTAAAGATTAAATTTTTATATGGAGACTGGTGAGGTAAAGATATGATTGGCAAGTTATGACCAGATGAACTTAAGAGTATCAGAAGCAGATGACTAACTCGATCTTCATTATTTTTGTGCATTAATTACCACCTCTTGAACTCCCATTTTCTAATTGAGATCCTTTGACGTTCCTTATCGTGACTTTGATATTCGGAATGTAATACTAGCTGTTACCCTCCAACAAATCTTATATGCAAGACCTAGACGAGCTCACCTTCGTGTAGGTATATCATCTCCCACTAAAACCCGTCTTCTTGTACTCTATTTTCTTGATATGATTTTCTGGTCAACTGGCAAAACTATAACCTCTACCATTATACTAAATTTCTTCTTATTTCAATTAAAAATCCAGCCTTGACTCAATTCTTTCGACCCGACATGTGATGGTGTTCTGCTTGTTTTCTTAGATGCTTAACCTTGTACCTTATCTGATTACTTGACCCGTTGGTTAAGAAACTTGGACTATGTAATTCCTTTCATCATTACCACCCTTATATCTTATGCTGCTAAATTAGCCTTAGTTTTGCAAGCTTATCTATTTTCGAGCTTGGTCATGACATATTTTATTGGGTGGCCACCCACTAACATATTGTCTAATCAGAATCGGTACATGATGGTCTGATCAATCTATTGCACTTTGGTTCACTTTTACATGTATCAATCTACGAGAATGGAGACATAGTTAAACTTGACCCTAGAGTCTCATTCGCGACAGCCTTGACAATTCTCCTTGAAATCTTTTCATCGCCTATGAACCTCGTATTCGTACTCAGTCGAATTAAATTTAATCATGACCTGAACCTCCATCATTGGATGCTCGTGCTCATACTTTGATTTTATTGATTTTCCTTCTTGCCCAAATCTCGTTTTATCCCAAAATTGATCAACTTAGATCGTGTCAAGACAAAAATCTATTTGTGATTTGTTGTGCCTAAATTTTCAATTTTTGCCATTTTATGGAATAGTAACCTTTTAATAATTTCTCAGTTGCTTGTTAATGACCAATTTTTATATAGGATGGTAGACAGCCCTACAACCTTGATGATTGTTGTTCCCTTACCTTCCTAATTATGACACCCTAGATTGTTTGTGTGTTGATACCATAGTACTGTTTTGACATAGAATGACCAGTGCACCTAGGTGAGACTTCCAACTGCTACGATATGCCCTGACCTTGTATACTATTCCTTCAAATTGCATGATTTAAAAAAAAAATTAGACCTTGATTGTTAGGAAATAGGGACGTCACCCCATTAGTATCAGTTGTAGATATTTATAGCTTAGTCCTTGATGTGGGGATGTGTGTCTATAAATATGTAGGTTATGAGATTTATGAGAGATTATAGTATCAGCCTTGATGGGATGTACTAGTCTTTTGGTGAGTATAAATGTATTGTGAGAGATAGGGGCCTATATGTCTTAGTAATGCATCGTTCCTATGGTAATAGAATGTATTAATAGATGGTTAATAGGAAGATAATAGTTTGAGCATACCTATAGCCTATGATCAGTTCCTTTTCATCCTTAGTTAAGACCACTTTAAAATAGGTCCAGTCCCTTGGATATAGGTTCCAGTCCATATTCTATTGAAGTTTCATTACCGTCGTACAGCAGAGCAGTATTGGAGGTATTCCTAGATTGATACTTTTTAGATGTCTGTTTATTATTCCAGTGTTAGGAAGTATTATCTTAGATATTGGGTAGGTTAGAGGCTTTAGAAGGAGTACTATCAATCTTAAATTTCGAGGACGAAATTTTTCTAAGGTGGGTAGAGTTGTAGCACCCAGTTTCCCAAATAAGGGTAATTTTAAAATTTCGTGTTTATAATTATTTTAATAATGATATTTAATTCATGATATGATTTTTGCTGATTTTAAATTATTTTAAAATTATTTAAATCAATGACTTGTGGTTTTGACGTTTTGCTAGTGAAACCCTAGAGACTGTTTGACCTAGAGCATAACCATGTGATTATGATATTTTAATGTCATTTTTAGCCTAAGGATATTTTTGCATTTGACATCTTTGAATTATTTTGATATTATTTTATTATTTATGATATTGTTTTGGGGTTATTTGAGTCGGGTTCGAATTTCAACTCAATCCGACTTGAAACGGGGACCCGGGGGTAGTTTGACTCTAGTGGGACCCACACACTAGTTAGGCATGGCCCACATTATATTAATTTTAGTCCACATGATAGAAATATTTTAGTTAGAGGTTAGACTAATTATTATGGATAAGGTTAGTGTGATTAGAGACTTTAGAATGACTAATTTAGCCCCAACCAATTAGCCCTTTCCTAATACTCAAAGAATAGGTTAGTAGGGGCTTTTGGACTTTTCCTAATAGGACAAAACTACCTTTATGGCTAGCCACAATAAGGATAGGGTTGAGCCTCCCATTTGTCATTATCCATCTATTTTTCTCTCTCTTGTTCTTCCCCAAATTTCTAGAGAGCAATTCCTAGCAATTTTTCCACCAAATCCTTCCATTTCACCACCAAATCTTCTTCCTTCCTTCTCCATTCTAGCCAAGGAGGAAGCTATCCAAGTTTGGGAGGATTCGGAGCTCGTTCGTGTCCTTTTGGAATCTCTACGTGTCGGTGTCGCTCCGGGAAGGTTTTTCTTCGATTCGATCTACCGGGAGGTATAAATTCCTTCTCCTTTTTATTTCCTCATGCATATAGGTCTATTTTGAACCCATAGAAATGACCCCCATGGTTGTATCTCCATTTGTGTCCATTTTGTGTCCATTTGAAGGTCATAGGAGTGTCCTTTGTGTTGTGGATGTGTTCATGTTACATATATAGATTTATATATATATATTGTAATGAGAGTGTATCTATATTTATATATGTAATAAATGGTTCATGATGATTATATAATCAAGTTTGTGAGTGTGGTTCCTCATATTATTATTGCTATTATTGTTGTGGATAATTAGGATATATATTGTGTATTCTTTTGGCTCAAACTATCTAAATCCGTCATGATTTTTATCCACGTTTTTAATTTCAGCCCTAACTTAGAAATGTCATAACTTCTAGCTCAAATCTCGGTTTAATCTTTCGTTTTTTTAAAAGAAGCGTATTGAAGTTAGCTTTCCAAAAACATATATTAATAGGCCTAATTATTTCTGTAACTTTCTAGAGAATTATTTGAGTGTCAGCTGTACGAAAGACAAACGCGTTCTCGGTGTTTTCGCGATTCCGGGAGTTTTCGGAAACGAAAATGCGATCCGTTTAAAGTTTCGGAAAGCTAACACATAGATCTATAACATAATTTAATCCTAAATTTTAATTCATACTGAGATGGTACAGTATTGATTATTAGTAGGAGTTACTATTCGGCATATGCATTTTGTGCACCCTTGTGTGTAATATAATATTCTATTTAATTTTAACCCATGTTAATGTATATACATTATGTAATTAAATAGAGAATGCAGGCATGAGTAAATGTTTAAATAAATGATGTATGGGGTGTAAGTATCCTATCTAATGTAAGCATGTATAAGTATGGCTTGTAATGAATATGTAGGTTCCATAGTATGTAATGTATGGTGCATATAGTGGTGCAAGAGAATAAATGAATGATGAATGAATGCAAGCATGAATGTAATGTAATAATAGATGTAATGTATGCAATATACAAGTTAATGAGATGTAATGTTCTATGTTAACACAAATCCTATATTACCTTATGTACCCCCTTATACTATGTTGACACCATCACACTTGACACATTGTTCACTTACACTTTGACACTCTTTGATATGTATACACTATGTATGCCCATTTAACCCTCACTTGCCCCTTTGCCATGTTCACATACACACACATAGCCTCTTAAATAAGTATTTATGAATATAGTTAACTTAGCTATGTATGTATATTATATATATGTTAGCATATTGTGTTGTAATATATAAGTTTATATAACCATTTGAAATGCCATGATTATAGACCTAATATTGAATACCAATATATGCATGTGTATATATGTGTAGACATATATAGCTTAAAGTAATAGATTACCTAGTGTATATCCAATGTGAATTCTTGCCTATTTGAGTATTGAATAATTGCATGCTATATAGAGTTGGATGTATGTTGGCTTGTATAGCCTTGTATTGATGTGTGCTTGCTAGGATAGTCTTGGTTAGGCCTAGTAAGACTTGCTGGGTTAGGACATGACCTAGTTTGACTAGTGCAGTTGACCAGAGTTGACCAAGGGTTGACTTTGGCCTAGTTTGACCTAGATTCATGTAGAATGCATTGTAGTGCTTTATATTATCCTTCTGGATATATTGTGACTTGTGCTGTTCTAATTAGGAGCCAGACACCTCTCCTCGGACAGTATCTTTACCTTAGACATTCAGATATCAGGCGAGTACATTCTCTGATCTTTTCATACTTGTCTGGACTATACTCTTGCTCTAGATTACTTTACTTGATGCTGACACGTATCTTCACGGATTAGTACTATATGGATCCTTTCCTGAG
Source organism: Iris pallida (assembly GCA_029216955.1). Classification (NCBI taxonomy): domain Eukaryota; kingdom Viridiplantae; phylum Streptophyta; class Magnoliopsida; order Asparagales; family Iridaceae; genus Iris; species Iris pallida. Next base: position 7,039,259 of record JANAVB010030817.1, on the reverse strand, counting down.
ATGTTATCCCTCTACGGATGCATCGGGTATTTCATGTTCATGTACTTTATCATGTGCATCAGGTACTCCTTGTACTCGTACTAGTTCATATTTTTACATGTTCTCATGTGCTTCATGTACTTAATATGCTTTCATGTGCTTATCATGTACCTCATGTACTACTCATTACATGAGTTCACGTATCTTAGCTGTATTCATGTGCTTATGACATAACTTGAACGGATCCTTGTGTATTGATTGGAGCGGGGTGAGTAGAATTGGTTATGTGATCACTATCCCCAGTAGCTGTATTTATATGCCTCCTTATTTGTATTCATGTGCCCCCAAGCCGTTTACATAACCATTATGCTCTAAATCACGTAGCCACTTACAGTCTCTACTATCATGTATTTACTTTCAGTTATAAAATATCTCCTGTTTACTCGTACTTCCTATTCAGCACTTCCTGTATTTTACTCTATTGCATGATTTATACTCCTAACCTGCTATGAACTGTTTTAGAGATATGTGCTCGTTCCCGTCCTGACTGGACCTGTTGATAAATTTTACAGATAGCTTGGAGATTGTCTGCTAGCCTAGAGGAGACACAATAGAGGTTGTTTAGATAGTTATTTCATTTTTTTTTGGAGTTGTATTTACTTGTGGATTACTGTATTTGAGTTTTGAGATGTATTTCTGAGATTATGTATCTTAGACACTTAGACTTCTATCTCCTGTATCTCTTTTGGATTTCATGTTTATCTATCTTTATCATTCTACCTTAGATTGTGATTGAGTTGTACCTCTGTGTTGGCCTCCTTATGGAGAGTATTCATATTATGCTAGTTATAGTTCATGACCTAGAACAGCGTTCTACTGCCGACACTGCGGCGTAGGCTGGACGTTGTTACGTACTCGTACCCTCACGGTGGGTGCAGGTCGTGACACAGTTGAGTAACCTCGGAGACGAGATCGGGGTGAACCCATAAGATCTCTTTCCGAGATGTGGTGAGTAGGATGAGTCCACTCACGTTGTCACGAGTAGGTGGTAGATTGACCACCTCCATTGCCGTCTTTGGGATGGGGACGACTCTATCTTGCGTTGTGGTTGGCGGCAAGGTGCCAAATTAGAATAACACCAGGTTGGCCGAAACCGTTTTCTCCTCGTAGTCGACGGAGATAACATCCGCATTGATCATGCGCTAGATGTAGTTTTTGAGAACGTAGTAGTCCTTGGTTGGATTCCGACAAACCGATGGTAGTGATAGTACCTCGGATTGTCCATTTTTCCAACCTCGTCGGGACGCTTTGGGTCCGGTAACTTGATCTTGTCACCCTGCTTCAGTATCTTGAAGAGTTGCAGGGTGCCTTTATCGTTGAAAGAGTACACCTCCTTTGGCCTTGGTACAAGTGGAGGCTTCTGAGTAGGCGCTGATGCACCTTTCGAGGCATTGACAGTCAATGCATGTTTCCCCTTCGTCTCTCGTTCGGGATTATTGGCTGCAGGCCGCTTCCCCTTATCCTCAAAGGCAGGGAAGCTAACTCCCAAAAGGCGAGCATTGGATGCCTTCTTTTCTGCTGCTTCGGCTTCGATGATCAAGGAACTCCAATCGGGAGGAGGAGTAGAATTGAGCCAGAGTTTGACTGCGGGCAGCATGTTCATGCTGTAGGAGGAGAGGAGTGCATATTCTAGCATGCCCGGGGGCAGTCTGAAGCAGGCCTGTCGGAAGCGTTCGATGAATACCCGAACCGTTTCCTTCTCCTTCTGGCGTATCTCTATGAGACACGCCATTGTCATGTCCTTCCCGCCGTCGTAGAAACGGTCGAGGAAAAGGCGCGTCAAATCGTCGAAGGAAGATATAGAATTGTCGGGGAGGCTGCAGTACCAGTCGTACGCCACTCCTTTCAGTGCCCCGACAAATATGCTGGTGAGTAGCGCGTCCTCCTTCGGCAGATGTCCCGTTTGGGACTAGAAGTATGTCAAATAGCGACGTGGAGAGTCCTTTCCGTCGTATGGCGTCAATGTTTGTGATTTATATTTGGAAGGATAAACCACTTTGTTCCATTCGAGGGGATAAGGATGGGGGATGCCCATCTTTTGGTGCTCCTCTTGTCTATTCTTGGACTCAAAGCGTTCGCGCGGGTCCCTGATCATCTCGACCACGTCTTCCATGGAGCTGGAAGTCGGGAAAGGTGGTACCAACTGGAGTTGAGAATTTGAAGGCTCCGACGTTCGAGGGGCTTCGCGACGATCCGTATCCAAGGATACCCGTTGAGGGGGTACACTTGACTCTCTATTGGCCCCTGGGTCGGGACCGGTAGAAGGTGTCCTGGTCAAAGCTGACCGTATCTCAAACACTGCTTGAGTCAGTATTTGCATAGAGGCAGAGAGGGTTTTGAGTCCTCCCTCCAGGGTATCCATGCGCTGGACGAGGTCCGCTGGTGGCGCATCCGACTCGGCGTTACCCCCAGTCATGTAGACTGTCATGACACGGCTGGAGTCGGATGGCTCGATTGAAGCTTCGCTTTCAGCCTCACTCTCCTGTAGAGGAGTTGTTGTTCCCGGAGCTTCGTCTTGGCTACCCCCAGCTATGTTCCTGAGGACTTCTTCGTCTTCGAGACTCGGATCCGCAGGGGCTAGACTACCCCCATCTAAGTTTTGGAGGACGCCTTCGTCTTCGAGAGAAGTATCCGTAAGGGCCTGATTACCCCCAGTCATGTCTTGAAGGACTTCTTCGTCTTCGAGATGCAGGTCCACAGGGGCTAGACGACCCCCAGCTATGTCGGGGAGGCTGACTTCGCCTTGAGGATGAAGATCCACCCCAGCTGTGCTTTGGAGGACACCTTCATTTTCGGAAGGAGGATCAACAAGGGCTTGACTATCCCCAGCTTCCTCCAAGATCTTCTTCCTCCCCCGAGTGCCTTCGAACACTCCGTAGGACGAGACGGTTGTCTTGGTTTTCCTCGGCTGGCTCTTGGACGAGGAATTGCCAGTCGTATTTTGGACTGACGAGGAGTTGGAGATTATATTGCATGAAGCAACCTCTGGCTCCTCTTTTGTTGACACTTTCTTCCCGAAGCGACGTCGGAGGGGTGTCGATGACTGTAGCCGCTGGAACACCGACTGTCTTGGTGGGACCGCTGACTTGCAACAACAGTTGATGGTGACTGCAACACAAGTGTGCCCTGTGGGGGGCGTACCGTGCTTGTCAGTCGACTCTCCTGACTGACGTTTGTGAGTGATCATGTTACGCAGATCGTTGGAGGGGAGTACCACCTTCGTACCCCCTTCAGACGCATGGTAAGGCCAAGCGCCGGGGTGGTCAAGTAAATGCGGTACCCCCTGATCCAACACCAAACAGGTGCTCAGATCAGTAGTGGAGGAACAATATTTGAAGTGACTTGAACGAACCTCAGACGCACAACCAGAGGAGGTGCGAGAGTTCAAGACCACTGGGTTTGTCCTGCTCGACTTGGTTGTAAACGCAATAGATGCGCCAAAGTGAGACAAGGACTTTGAAGGTCGACTCATTTCTGGCGCAGAAGCACCTGAGTCGACCTTATACAGCTTACCATCAGCAGCGCGCATGATTGTGAGTGCATGCTTCTGGTTTGCTGCTGGCATAGCACGTTTGGGGCGCATGGCTCGTGCTGCCTTGGACTTCTTCGTACTAGGCCGCTGGGGCGCGTAGTACTCAGAATCCAAATTCTCCTCGCCACTACAGCGAGTGAGTCTGTTAAAGACAGAGACCTTCTGTGGCACATCAGAGGTGATACGCGGGGCATTAGCTGCGTCTCTGCTCCGTCGACGCATCTTTCTCGCCTGAGAGGGAGATGGCTGGGAATGTGGTCAGCCGCACGTTTTTTCGAGAGATACGCTGCACCGGTGGGCGCATCTTGGTTGCTGAGGACGTCAGCATGAAGGGAAGGCTGGATCGATGCATCCCCTTCGGTGGTGGTGCCAGAGGCGTCGACCTTGCGCACCCAGATTTGGCGAGTCTTCTTCGGCTTCGACAGTCGCTTCGAAGGGCTCGCACTGCCTTCAGAGATGAACTCCTTATACGCCTGTTGATTGAGGCGTACGACCAGCGTCTTGTGGAAGGAGTCCACCTTCACGTCGTCGGATTGCGACATAGCTTTCTCGGTGGAGGAGAAAGAGGTCCCCATCAGAGTCGCCAGCTTATTTGCCATTAAAATCTTTTGATGTCAATACAAACAGAACAATGTTACAATGTAGGACTTAGACGTAGTCCTAGGAGTACACTTTTGTTTAATCTGGGTCCCTAGTGCCGATGGAGCGAGTGGTAATACGTTGACTCCATTGACGATCTGACGATGGTTATCGGTTCTCTGAAGGTCTGAGTTGCTCTGGGTGCTGGAGCTGATGGAGAGGAAGAAGACGTTGAGTGTCTGTAGCTGCCTCTCTGGTTGTGCGACGTCTCTGTCTGTCTATGTCACTCTCCGTTCCCAGAATACGTATTTTTATACATGTACAGCTCATGTGTATTTATTTAGTATTTATCATGTATTATTCTGTAGTTAAATTCCTTTAAATTTTTATGTTAATTAATTATCTGCTCTTTAAATTCCATGTTAATCTATTTCCTGTAATTTTATTTCTGTATTTTATTTACTGCATTTTATTTCCTGCTTTAGTCTTAGTGGGTTTCGGCTTGGGTGGATTTGTGCAACGCGGCCCAACACCCCACCTACCACCATCTTCCTATTTAAAGCTTCCATCTCTTTCTCTCTTCTCATTACTTCATTTTCACCATTACTTCTTCTCCTTCCTTTCATTACTTCTCCACCTAACCGGCAGCAGCAGTAGGCAAGTGCAAACTTGCTTCTCAATCACCCATTTTTATGGTTCATTTCCCTTCCTCTCATGATCCTGAGAGAGATTAGTTCTTAGCATTTTTGATTTCTACAGCTGGTTTTCTCTAGATCTAAGTTATAGTATTTTGGCTGTTCATGGGTTCTTGGTCCACCAATATTAGCGTGTATTTCTGGCACTGGAACAAGGCTCCATAGGACTTGGAGTTTGGGAGATGTTTCACGCACACGTTCTTACGTGCTCGCGTAAACATCAGCCCAGTCACGCACACGTTCTTACGTGTCTGCATGTATTTTCAGTCACGCACACGTCTTTACGTGTCTGCGTGTATTTTTAGTCATGTTCGTGTTCTTACATGTTAGCGTGTATTTTTAGTCACGCTAACGTTCCATGAGCGTGCGTATATTTTTAGTCACGCTCGCATTTGCGTGCGTGAATTATTTGTCACGCTCGCGTTGTCTGCGTGTATTTGAGTCACGCTCCTGTCCCTGAGCTTGCGTGCGTGACTTTTCACGATCACATTGTGCGTGACTTTTGGCGTGCGTGACTTTTCACCCTCACGCTGCGCGTGCGTGCGTGAATTATTTGTCACGCTCATACGCTCACGCTTGCCAGCGTGTATCACTTTTCACGCTCACTATTCACGCCCATTTTCCACGCTCACCCCAGCTAGACTTAGCGTGACTTGTTGGTCTTAAGCACAGACTTCTTGCGTGACTTTTGGCCTTAGCATAGATTTGTTGACGTGACTTCTTGACCTGGGTGTTTTAATTGTCTTATAATTATTCATTTAATGATGGCATGGTAATTCTTCTATTATATCCTTACGCCTTTTTGCATTAACTTGATAAAATCATGATATGTTAATATTGTCAAATAACGATTGTTATGAGGAACGTGCTTTGTGTCATGATTGATCCACGGATACCCAGTATGACTGGAACTTGACCTTGAGAGTTGTAGACTCGACCCATGTAATACTAAATGACTTTCATGCCTTGTCACCATTGATAATGATTGTGACATGGACTAAATATTGATCATGCGTTCCTAGTTGGAACTAAGAGACTGGCTAGTCGTCTTATTGAATGAAATGAATGAGACACGTTCATGTTATGAACTATTGCAATCGATTGGCTGATCCCGAAATATTGACATACATGCACATGCAGGCTTCAATCTATTTATTTATTTATTTATTTATTTTCTACAAAAGAAGCATGTGTACTTTATGGTCAAGGCATGATTACCGTGGTTAGATTTGATTGTTGCATTACGCTATGTAAGACCTGCAACCTAACCGTACTGGTATCGTTATAGAGTTGTGCATATCGTACCCCGTACGAAAGTACTCATTTGAATGACCATGATCCACGGTATGGGACTTCACTCAACATAGAGACTATTAAGTTAAATAAAATAATGATGGTATGGAGAGAATGGATTCCCGAGTTCTTACATGGCAGCGCCCTTGGGACTATTAAGTGCCCGACGGGCCGGCTGGTTCCCACAGATACTGTAGATCTGTCACACGGGCAGGGAACGATATCTGCTTATATTATTGTACATGCTATAACGGCGGGCGTCCCGTTGGGACTCGTCTAACTACATGATTGGCGCAATTGATTGATTGGATAGACTAGCCTTGCTTGCACATAGTAAGAACTGAGGAATCCCTATATTGCATAATTTCAGGATAACTTGGGACTCATAATAGCAAGCCATAGAATTTGATTGGCCGTTCAAGATGATTTGTTTGTGTACTGTACTACTCTGTTACCTAACTGGGATGATCAGAATGTCAGGACATGACGGGCCAACTTCTGTCCTTATTTGGTTGGGAGGTTGGTTCGAAGTGTCGTGATGTGATGTGAATCCTAGTAGCAAGCAGAGATCTATTATTATATTCTTTTACTTACTGGTTTATGTCCTTCATATCGTCCTTCCTTGTGGTACTTGCTATTAGAGGTCTAACCTCTCTGGTTTTGCATGGCCAGATTTAGAGCCGGTTCCCGAGGATCCAGCTTACTTCTACCTCTAAGATGGTCAATACTAGAGGCATGATTGTAGGAGGACTCGAGTGGGTTCCTTACTTCACCGCTCGTTTTGTTATTTACCTTTATACTTAGCCGTTTGGCACCGACATGTTAGTCGGATTGTCTTGTACTTACTTTTACATGATTGTAATTAAGTCAGACTGCAGCTGATAACAATTGTGTATACTTGCTATATCATCTGGCTATATTTTGTAAAGCCCGATCTCAAGAATATTTTGACTGAGCGTTTGGGACGCCTTACTGCTTTATCTTACATGTTCTATATTTCTGTTTCTTGTTTGAATGATTGAGACAATAGATGTGTAATGACCATAGTAAGACTTTTATGTAGTATGCACCCCCTCGTCTGGTTAGACAGCATTGATCGTATTATACGGTATTCATCTACCCGTAATACGTAGCTGGTTGAGTCACTCCCCCGCTCTCCAATATTCTGGTTCTGGGGCATGACAGTCTATGTATGTGTGTCTCTGTGTGTGTGTGGAAGAAGGAAATGATCCCTCTATTTATAGTCTGCAGGCTGGCTGCTCATGCGTGCATATATAGGATGCGCCTGGACGCGGAGACGCCACATGGTGATTGCTGATGGAGGCGCATGGACGATATGCCCTGATTGAGGAGTTGAATTCTTCATGCTGCTGTTGTGGGCTGGCACATAGCAGGAGGGAAAATCTTTCTGTTGCTGAGATCTTGGGTGAATCGAGTCAAAGGACACGTGTCGTAGGCCCATGGCTCGAAGATCTCGGATTTGGTAGAGAATGATCTGGTAGGATGCGCCTGGGATTGGGCGCATGAGAAGACTTTGGCTCATGACCTTTGGGAGTCACGAATAATTTGGGGCGCATGGCTTTTGAGGCGCATACGAGGCTTCAGTAGTGACTTTACTTCTGTCTTTAGGGATCAGAGAAAAATCTGAGGCGCATGGCTTTTGAGGCGCATGCAGAGCTTCAGTAGTGACTTTACTTCTATCTTTAGGGATCAGAGAAAAGTTTAAGGCGCATGGCTTTTGAGACGCATGCAGAGCTTTGGGCGCATGGCTGCGGAGGCACATACGAGATGGTTTGGGCGGCCACGTGGCATGTAACCGTCGGAGGGAAGTAATGATGATGCTGACGTCGACGACGCTTTGTTTTCTGAAAAAGCTGTCAACTGCAGTCTTCGGGGGACGTGCTGCCAACTCTGTCAGACTTCAGCATTTAATATTCTTTGACAGGTGATGGGTTGTCGAGTGGGCGCATCGATCGACGTTCCACTAGATGCATGGGGCCGCATGGGGGCGCATGCTTGTGAAGCGCTTGGTGCTGAGGGGCGCGTATGTGTGATGCGTGGTCTGGCAGACGCATCCACTCTGCTTGACACGTCTTTTGGTACGACTGTTACGTTCTTCGAGTGCTTTAAATAGTCGTTTTTGACTTGGATGAATTCGAAGCGTCAGGTTCATCCATTTAATGCAAATTCATTGTACGGGATTCGAAGAGCCATCCACTTGGCGCATGGGTTTGATTTGTCCGGCCTATAAATAGTGGCATGGAGAGAGTTTGCTTCTCGTTCTCTCACGTCCTCCCAAAGTGAATTTGTTTACTCGAGTGCATTCTGTTGATGAGATGCTCCCGAGGGTGAAGATGCGACACAATGTCTTCATTGATGCACTTGAAGGTGACTGTTACATCCAAAAGTCGGAGTCGAGGGCTTCTGAGGCATGCGGAAGGTGCATGTTGCATCCAAAGATCGGAATGCTCGAGCCTCGTCTTCGTTATGCTGGAAGAGCCGCAGATCGGAATTGCGGTGATGCGGCTTTGGGGGCTCTTTCTTCTGTCAGAGTGGGTGTTGCCCATTATGGTTGTGTTGAAAGCTGCTCCTTTAGCCGCGGTTTCGATTGCGGTCTTCCTTGGTCTTTGGAGGCTCTTTTGAAGCCTCCCCTGGCCACATGTTGACTTGCGGTGCTCTTCTCTTCCTCGGTTTGGGGAGCTCTTCCTCCAGCTAGAGGGTTGATTGCCACCCTCGTTCTGCTCAATAAATGCTTCATTTAGTCGAAACATTAGATGGCGGTGAGCCTGGCTGGAAGAGTGACACGTAACTGAGCTGCTGAAGGGATGCACATAACTGAAGATGCACATAACTGAGCTACTGAAGGGATGCACATAACTGATGATGCACATAACTGAGCTGCTGAAAGGATGCGCTCGGCTGGGAGCGCATGGTGGGATGCACCTGGCTGAGAGCGCATGGTGGCTACTGCGCCTGGCTGAGAGCGCATAGTGGAATGCGCCTGACTGAGAGCGCATGGTGGCTGCTGCGCCCGGCTGTAGACTTAGGGTCCTTTCTTTTTATAGAAGTTCTCCTTTGTACAGCCCTTTTTAAGACATGTAATAGACTTTTATATGATATAAAAATCTTTCTTTAATGTCTATATTCTTATTTTGATGTGTTATCGTCTGAACTCCCTAGCGCATGTAGTGTTTGGCGCATAGGATTTCTGATCGTGAAATTCCATGCTTCTACAAGACCCCCTTCAAAGTTTTCAAAACTTTTTTGTCAAGTTTTGGAATACTTTGAATAAGAAGCATGGTGGTTGGGGCGCATGACTATTCGGGCACATGGATACTCCGCGCATCAGTGATGGGACGCATGCTCCTCTCAGTTAATGCAAATGATAACGCCTCGATAACCAAGAAGATTAATGATGATCTTTTTGGATTTATCTGCTGTTATATCTTCACAGAACCCGAAGCGGCGGCTGAGGTCACACTTCATCGGTTCACGCGTGCGACTAAGCCTATAAATAGGCGTGAGATAGAGAGAGAGAGAGAGAGAGAGTTCTTCCTCTCTTTGCTTTTATCTTTTAGAGTTTTTTGAAAAAAACCCTAACTTTCTCCCTTTAAGGAATGGCTCCCAAGACCTCGTGGCGGTGCTGGCAAGGGAAAGGAGCCTGCAGAGTTCGCCGAGAAAGACGCTCATGTCGCCATTGTGACTCCGGCCGACGTTCGGTCTGCGGTGACGGGTGGGTATCGTCTTTTCCACTATTTTTTGTTCCGACGAGTTTTGGATCGCACGACTGAGTTGGTGTGCCCTAACTCTTTGTTGCCGACGCGCATGGACCTCTGTCCTGATGATGCGCCGAGGTTTTATTCTGCCGACGTGCATGGGTTTAGGTCCTGATTATGCGCCAAGATTTAACTGCTAACGCGCATGGATTTACACCCTGATGATGCGCCGAAGCTTCACAGCTGACGCGCATAGGTTTAACACCTTGATGATGCGCCGAAGCTTCACTGCTGACGCACATAGGTTTACACCCTGATGATACGCCGGGCTGCTTGACACACTTTGTCTTCTTAAATCCTCTTCCCTGACTTTTTTTTTGTGTCAGTGTTGATGGCAATCCCTTTGCTAAATGAAGTCCTTCTGGACGCTTCTCTTTGTCAAATAGGAGTTGATTTTGACGAGGAGGTTATCAACCCTGCGAAGGATGCTATCCTACAGAATCAACCTCCTGAGAGAATACTGCATATCCAGAACCAGCTGCCGATTTTCCTCCATAGTATGATGGAGAGCGGTAAACTGAAGTCTGCTGAATCCGAGGATGTGACTTTCTAAAAACCTGTCTTTTTTGTTCGGTGATCGACTAATCTCCTCCGAGGCGAAGATACTGAAGATCAAAGAAGACTGGTTCTTCTCTGCAAAGGGCATGGTTCTGTATATGCGACAACTTGAACGCCAGTTGCCGCTGACGGCCTTCTACCGTTTAGCTTCCAAGAGAAGGATGCCCTGGGAACTTACTCCTTCTCAAGGAGGGGCATTGGGAGGTACTCTTTCGATTGATGCTACTTCGAATCAAAGGGATACCTTGGCCGCTTCGCGGGCCGGACCCTCGTTTAGTTGCCGAACTTTGCGTCCTGGAAGCCTTTGTAGCGAGGTCCCTAATGACATATTTGCCTTCAGTGCTTCGACATTTGTAAATCGGATGCTAACATCGAGGGTCATGTATACGAAAGATAGCTTTAGGGTTGAAGGTTGGTGTCACCACATGCCGAAGTGAGACGAGTTGACCCTTTGGGTGTTGTCGAAGTTCAAGGCTGAGCTTAAAGAAATTGGGCTGACGACCGCTATCCGTGCCACACAGGCTGGCGTGGAATTATATAATAGTATAGATTTATGAAATTATTTTTTTGATATTTTGGAAAATTACAATTTCAATCAATTTTTTTCAATATCTGGAAAACTGAGAAGATTAGAAGGGAAAGTGAATTCTTAGGGGACGTTTGGTTCAAGTTTTGGAGGCTTGAAAATGGGTTTTGATTTGATATGTCTAGGATCGGAAATTAGGAGGGAATAGAAAGGACTTCATATTTTCGTTGATGAGAAAAATCTATTCGCAAGCCCCTCGGTGGGAATAGTTTTGCTTTTATAGGAATGTTGTTTGGATATTTTGTTTAGACGCTAATGCCCTCACTTTGTTTTCAAAACTATAACTTATATCACAAACATGTGAATTTAGGTAACAGTAGCAACATGAAATTGATAAAAGGGACATTTATGAAAATTTAAACAGATCAAGATTTCTAACCCCGTGTGAAGCGAACATGGGAATGGAATAATTGAATTTTGTTAACTATATATTTCTAATCTAACTAAACATGGGTATGAAAATGTTGAATTCCTTCTGAAATAGATTCCTAGGAATACAAAAATTCCATCCAAACGAGTTCTTAGAGGAAAAATGAATCTGGGAGAAATAATTTCTCCCTGTTTCCCCTCCTCTTGGAAATCAATTTCTTTTAGTTCTTATTTTATTTGGCATCCAAATAAAGGAAAGAATCAATATGCTCCGATTCTAGGAACCAAGCATGACCTTTCCTTTATTGGAAACATTTTTTCCATACTTTTATTTCCATCGAAAATCATTTTCATTTTCTCCTCAATTTTGAGGCCCAAACATAGGAAAGTAATGACTTTCCTTTTTCAACCTCATGATCCCCATGGAATCATGGCCTTGAAAAAGGAAAATAATTTATTTTCTATGTTTGGATGTATAAAGAAAAGGGAGAAAGAAAGGAAAATGATTCCCAAATAGAAGGAAGTACGGGGAAATGGTCCCCCCACCACAAATCCAATGATTCACTTTACCTCATAATATTCTTGAAATTTTCAAACATCGGAAAGAAAATAGATAGAAATAACAATTTCCCAAATAAAAGAAAATGACAAAAAATTGATAACCTTTCCCCTCCATTCCGTGAATCAAATGAGGCCTAAAGGTATAAATGTTAAGGGGATAAAATTGTTATGGGCCAACAAAAACTAAAGTATAAAATGTATATTTTTTTTCTTCTTTCTTTCCAAATATCTAAATCTTAATCCATATTTTTTATATAGTTTCCTAGTAGATAGTTCAATTTGATAATCTTTTTAAGTTTTGAACTCCAAAATCTTGTCGTCCATCGTTGTCTAACAAAATAAATTATTTAAGTGCATTGTCCCATATCGTGTATCGCTTATAGTAAACTTTGTATTGCCCTGAACATTTTTCTTTGTTTTCTAATACACTATATAAGTGGTAAATTGTAAGCTCAAGTATTTATCTTCGTTCCTAAGTGCTAAAAAGACCATGATAACTTTCGTCAAATTTAACTATTACAAAACATGTGTAAACAATCATTTTTTTCTTTAGTTCTATAAAAAAAAGCCAAAAAAATACTAGTTTTAAACTTTTCAAATTATAAAATAATTTCATGTTTCCAAAGTAGGCATTTGGCTTCAAAGTCAATATTTAAATACCTTGTGCTACTACAAAAAAAATGGATTTCAATATTTCATTTTGAAATTTATTGTTATTTGAAGGTGGGCTTGAGAATAAAATAGTTTTATCTTTTATTTGATAAAAGTATTTCAGTGTTACCGTGTGCTTTTTTCCATTCTTACCAGTGAATTTGCTTTTAGAACGACGTCGTAGTATTTTAGGACAAAATAGTTAACTCGTGCATTTATAAAATAAGCAACAACACTTTGAAAGGAGTGTCAAGTTTGCTTATTAATATGGATATGACAATATACGTAGCCATAATTTTTAACATTCGAATCCGATCCGGAACGGATATATCTTTTGATACATCGAATTCGTATCCATCTAGTTTAGCGTATATTGGATAATACCTGATTCGATCAACTAAATAATTACGACTGCTATTATTCGAATATCTCAAATAAAAAATATTAAAAAATTAGTTATTATCCAAAAATTAAATTCAATTGCTCTATTTGATCCCTCTTTGAAAATGTCATGAATGCACAACTAACTTAGACCATCTCCAATAGGGGTTTCTATCTTCCCTATTTCTATGGAAGAAATCTATTTTAGAAAAAACTTCTCCCAATGGTAATTTCTATCACAATTTCTATCATAGGTGGCAATGATGTATGATGAAAACTTTCTAGGAGGGTTTATATATGTAGAAACTCTCATAGAAATTATACTATCTCTCATGACAATTATTATTGGGCCCCGCACCATTTTTTTTTTTGAAAACACACGCACACACACAATTGGGGGACTCGAACCTTGCCGGCCCCTCCGGATGTCCGCTCTCATGACAATGATTCCCCGCACCATTAAATTGGTCATTTTACTATGTGACACATAGGATAGAAATGGAGAACCATTGGAGACCATTTTTGTATATCTACAATTTCTATGTAGAAACTTTACAATTAGGATATAAATCTCCTTAAAGTACAATGCCAAGTAGGATAAGAACTCAATTTTAGAAATTACCATCTTCTGTTGAAAATTTCAAGAATATTCAATTTGAGCCGACTATATCTTCCACTATGTAAGGGCTTCAAAACGGCTCAGATTTAGCCGACTAAGTTGTATGTATATCATGGACCATTTTATTTTTTAAAAACTACGAAAGATAAAAAAATCAACTTCTTCATCCACCATTTATTTAAAAAATTACGGATAAAAACTAACTTTTTCTCTTTTCGTCCATACAAATATATGTTTAAAAACCCATTTTTAAACTGTTTAAAAACTAAATTTAAAGAAAAGAAATCAAAAAATATTTAAATTGTTTAACAAATCTTAATTCAAATATATTTAAATATTTGAATTATTTTTCAACAATATCATAAAAATATTTATCCATAACAAATTATAATTAAAATTTAATTAAATTTGTACAAATTTTAATTAAAATATAAATATATATACAATAAATTTTAATTTTAATTCAAATATTCATTTCATATTCTGTTATAAATTGAAATTACTGGAAATTGCTGAGAAGCCCAATTTCGGGGTGGGCTTTTATGAAATGCCCACCCGCTGGATTATTTTTATGAAATGCCCAGAATTAAGTTTTTACACGTTAAATATTTCAAGATTCTCTCTAGTTGCTATGTATTTACAAAATTTGCCATTATCATAATTCCAAAAATATCCCTTCGCGTAAATTTGGACATCTATATATAATTATGAATTCGCAAACTCAGATTTGGATTGAGAAATTCGTATTATTCTTCTTCTTCACGAGAAATTTGAAATCCATTGATATAATCTTTATTAGAGATCGCAGAATCGTTCGTAGTTCACTGTGGTTTTCGTCAGTCGAACGTCGATCATCCTTCATCATCATCGATCATCATCATCATCAACATCATCTTCGTGGTTTCCGGCGATTAGGACAATTGTGGATAGAAGATCTTCTTCTTTTCTTTTTATAGATCTTAAAACAAGGTGAGAGTTCAGATCTGTAGAAATTCATCCATCAGCTTCGTATATCTCGAAATTTATGCTGAATTTGATTTTGTTATGAAGATTATTAACTTAGAAAATGTTAGTGAGATATTTAATCTTGTTATTTTATGCGAATAGCATTCCCCGTTATATTTTAAAGGAGAATGACAATTACTTCTTATAAAGATCATTATCCGTATGTTTTTAGGACGGAGAATGGAATTCTCCGTCTTAATTAGGACGGAGAATGCCATTCTCCGTGTTAATTTGAACGGAGAATGACATTATCCGTCTTAGTTAGGACGGAGAATAACATTCTCCGTTTTACTTTAGACGGAGAATGATCATTATAAGTTAGTTCCAACTGAGGATATTTATTCTCCGTTATTTTTAGACGGAGAATAATCATTATTAGATGAGAATTTTATTGTTCTATTTGTGGCCTCTTATGTTTTTATGTTATCAGGGGGGGAGATATGGAATCAAGTTGTTTAGTTAACATTTGTTTCAAGGGAGACATAGTTTCCTGCCGTATCACACATGAAAGTACCGTGAATTTTTTAAAGAATAAAGTGTGCGATCGATGGACTTCTTTGGATCCACTTTCCTTCCGTTTTAGGTTTTTGCACTCTGATGGGACTGAACTGTATGTTGAAAGTGATTTTTGGCTTCGCTCATTGGTTGGTGGTTTTAACGGTACTCATGATGTGAGTTTTGATCTATATGTGGAGCAAATACACTCTCCATGTTCTTCATCAACATCTTTTCCTTGTCAAAGCTTTCACATGAGACCTTCGTCTTCCTCTTCTAGTTCTTTGAGTAGATGTTCTCCTACTGTAAAGGACAAACGAGTAGTACAATTTTATGAGGGCTCAACTGAGACAGTAAAGAAGAGGAAATCGGATATATGGCCTGGATCAATTACTGGTGTTGGTCAGATTTTTCTAAATGGTGTTGAAGAAGTTAGGAATGCTGTTAGAAAGGTATGTTTTGAATCTCGTCATCCATTCCACATTTTAAAATCTGAGCCGGGGAGGTATACTGTTTGTTGCAAGAATTACAAGACACATGCTTGTTTGTGGAGCTTCCATGCTATATCTATTTCGAAAGATAATCAAATTTTTGAGGTGAGGAGGTATGTGGGAGAACATAATTGTGGAGCTGGCTATATGGATAAAGGTAATCTGGTTGTTCCAGCAAAGTTTGTGAAAAGTTTGGTTAGTGACATTGTTCGGATGCATCCTAAAAAGTCCGCAAAATCTGTTGTCGATGATTTCAAGGTCGACTACGGCTTATCTGTTACATATGGACAGGCATACCACGGAATTAGGCTGGTGCACCAGGAAATGTACGGAGATGATGTTAGATCTTACAGTGACTTGTGTTGGTATGTGAACAAGGTAAAGGAAACCAATAATGGTTCCGTTATTGACTTCCAGAAAGATGATTCATCAATGAGGTTTGAGCGGCTTTTTCTTTCATATGGGGCTTGCGTAGAAGGCTTTCAATATTGTCGTCCGATGCTATATTTGGATGCCACTTTCCTTACAGGGAGGTTTAGAGGATGTTTGATGTCTGCTACAGCGAAGAATGGTAACCAACAGTTCTACCCTATTGCATACGGTATAGTCTCAGGCGAAGATGGCGATAATTGGAAATGGTTCCTTAGAAATCTAAAGAATGTTGTTGGATGTAGTAGGCGTATTGTTTTTCTTTCGGATCAAGGCACCGGTCTAGTTTCTGAAGTCCCTAAAGTGTTTTCTAATGATTATCATAGCTATTGCTATTATCACATGAAGAATAACATACCGCTGAAAGAGAAAAGAAATGAAAGAGTGTATCCGCATGTACTTGAAGCTTGGAGGCAAGCAGTATATGCTCTAACTCCAGGTGTGTTAATGAGACAGATATATGCACATTTTCTATACATTTACCATTAATTTAACAAGGAAAATGACCATTCTACGCGTCAGTAAGACGGAGAATAGTCATTCTCCGTGTGTTTTAAAACGGAGAATGGCCATTCTCCGTCCTGCATAGAATGGAGAATGGCATTCTCCGTTAGCTTTTGAACGGAGAATGACTATTCTCCGTCTTGCATAGAACGGAGAATATCATTCTCCGTTAGCTTTTGAACGGAGAATGACTATTATCCTTATGAGAATGCACTTATTTTTTCATAATTTTGTGAATTGACCTAATTCTTTATTACTTATTTGTTTTTCTGTATAAAGGTGGGTATAGACAAGCAATCAAGAAGATTTATGATCTGAATTGTGGTCATGTTGTGAATTGGATGAATAAACAAAAACCTGAACACTGGTCAAACGCATTCTTCCCGGGATGTAGATACGGTGAGGTTGCTTCTAGTTGTGCAGAGTCATTCAATGCATGGATAAAGGCTGAGAAGAAATTGCCTATATCAGCAATTGTAAATGTCATCCGTGTGAAGATGATGAAGATGATTTCGGATCGCCACAAGGATGCAATTGGTTTGAATAGCAAATTGACTCCATACGCTAAGGATATGCTGAAGCAGCTTACAGATGATGGCATGTGTTATAGGGTATATCGGTCCGGTGATTTCGAATTTGAGGTGATCGCAGATACTTCCTCCCATATGGTGAATCTTCTTGATTGTCATTGTAGTTGTCGTAGATGGAAGGTATATGGATTCCCATGCAGCCATGTAATACAATGCATCAGAGTTGGTTCAGATAAATCTGTTTACGACTTTGTGGAGCAGTATTGGACATCAGATTATTACCAGAAGTTATATTCATGTGCCATTCGTCCAGTTCCAGATTGCGAAAAATAGTTTGAAAATAATCCCACTGATGTTGTTCTACCCCCTGTTCCGAAACGGGGTCCTGGACGACCAAAAGCGGACCGTTACAAGAGCAAATATGAGAACAAGGGAAAAGAGAAGAGAAAGATAAGGTGCCAGAATTGTTTTGAATTATGCAATCACAATCGCAGCACTTGTCCTCTGCCTCCACATGCTGCTACGGTGGTCAAGGGGGCAGCGCCCCCTCGTTAATACATACACATATATTCCGTCTTTTATATAACTGGAAATTGTTTTTTGAATACATATGTTACATTTTTTTATATCAATGGTAATAGTTTGAATTCTGCATATTTGATGTTTCACATATATATTAACAGCATAAGAACTTATTCTCCTTTATACTCTCTGACTTTATAATGTATTGAATGACCATTCTCCGTGTGTTTTAACACGGAGAATAATCATTCTCCGTTTTAGATACACGAAGAATAGCCATTTATAAGTCAAAAATACAAGTAGAATAATCATTCTTCGCGTGTTTTAAAACGGAGAATGCCATTCTCCGCGTCAGTAAGACGGAGAATGCTCATTCCCTAGGTCAAAATACAAGGAGAATGGCATTCTCCGTCTCTTTTGACCCGGAGAATGATATTCTTCGTCTATTTTGACACGGAGAATGGCATTCTCCGCGTCCCTAAGACGGACAATGTTTCTTTCTAAGTCAAAAATACAAGGAGAATAATCATTCTCCGCGTGTTTTAAAACGAAGAATGCCATTCTCCGCGTCAGTAAGACGGAGAATGCTCATTCCCTAGGTCAAAATACAAGGAGAATGGCATTCTCCGTCTCTTTTGACCCGGAGAATGACATTCTCCGTCTATTTTGACACGGAGAATGGCCATTCTCCGCGTCACTAAGACGGACAATGTTCCTTTCTAAGTCAAATATACAAAGAATAATCATTCTCCGCGTGTTTTAAAACAGAGAATGCCATTCTCCGCGTCAGTAAGACGGAGAATGCTCATTCCCTAGGTCAAAATATAAGAAGAATGGCATTCTCCGTCTCTTTTGACCCGGAGAATGACATTCTCCGTCTATTTTGACACGGAGAATGGCCATTCTCTGCGTCACTAAGACGGACAATGTTCCTTTCTAAGTCAAATATACAAAGAATAATCATTCTCCGCATCAGTAAGACGGAGAATGCTCATTCCCTAGGTCAAAATACAAGGAGAATGGCATTCTCCGTCTCTTTTGACCCGGAGAATGACATTCTCCGTCTATTTTGACACGGAGAATGGCCATTCTCCGCGTCACTAAGACGGACAATGTTCCTTTCTAAGTCAAATATACAAAGAATAATCATTCTCCGCGTGTTTTAAAACGGAGAATGCCATTCTCAGTGTCAGTAAGACGGAGAATGCTCATTCTCTAGGTCAAAATACAAGGAGAATGGCATTCTCCGTCTCTTTTGACCCGGAGAATGGCATTCTCCGTCTCTTTTGACCCGGAGAATGACATTCTCCGCGTCCCTAAGACGGACAATGTTCCTTTCTAGGTCAAAAATACAAAGAATGCCATTCTCCGTATCAGTAAGACGGAGAATGCTCATTCCCTAGGTCAAAATACAAGGAGAATGGCATTCTCCGTCTCTTTTTGTCACGACCCGCACCCGTTTTTTTTTTTTTAAAACGGATACGAGACGTGTCCAAGCCAGCCTACGCCGCAGTGTCGGCGGTAGAACGCTGTCACGGCCATGAAGATCAGAATCACAAATAATACTCAATCACAAAATTAATTTAATTTACAATGATCACAAGTTTTACATTTGCAGAAAATATAAACTTGTACAAATGTTGAATGACTAATCTCGACTATCTAACTAGTCTTCTAGGCTCGTCTGCAAGTACACTCGAACTCCCCATGCTAATGAATCCACGGCTAACCTGAAAAATGTTGGTTTCCAGTCAGGAATGGAACGAGCACAATTCACTGAATGCAATTTCAAATAAAGAAAATGACTATAAAACAAAGGTTAGACATCAATCATGAGGTTTGAAAATAACAATAAAGCCGTAAGAAAAATCAATAGTAATAAATAGACCAATATACTTTCCACCGTTAGAAGTACCTTTGATATGTGATCGGTCTCGGGACAATTATGCGACACGGTCTACACGGTCTAAAGTTACACGGTCTACAGTTACACGGTCTACAGTTACACGGTCTAAAGTTACACGGTCTACAGTTACACGGTCTACAGTTAATATTGCAGTAAAGAAACACTGTCTACAAAATAATAATCACGATCTACACAGTTTAAATGCAGTAAATAAAACACTGTCTGCACTGTCTACAAGAAGTAAATAAAACACTGTCTACACGGTCTACAAGAAATAAATGCAACACGGTCTACACGATCTACAAGAAATAAATGCAACACGGTCTACACGGTCTAAGGTCAGATCACACATCGTTGGTACTTCTCATTCCCGACTCAACAATTTATAATAGGAAATAATCACATAACCAATGACTAATCAATGAAATATAGTAAAGATCAATATCGAAATGCAAACAATAAACTGTACTCGCCTGTGGTCCTGTGCTGGTGAAACCGGTAATCTGAACTACTCAATGTGCCACTATAGTCAAAACCCGTACAACAGTCCCCGGAAGCTGAAATAAACAATACCAATGATCTCAGAATAGTCCAATTAGCTAGGATTGCCTGTCCTTAAGTCTAATTCTGGACACAGGGGCAAAACGATAATTTCGGACAAAAACGATGTCCACCGTTGGACCCGCTTTGCACCGAAAAGCGTGCCAGAGTCAACGGTCTCTAAAATCGTCAAACTACATGTCTACGGATCCATTTTTTCGATACGAACCCAACCGTATGTCCTAAGTTGGATTCCGGCGGGCCGTGCACAAAATCGCCCGTTGAGTGGGACCGTAGGGCCCGCAAAACGACGATTTTATTAACGGTCTCAGAATCGGACCAAACTTGGCGTACAGGACCAGAAAAATATCACGGTCCTGTTGGCGCAAGTTTTATCTCGACTTGGCGAACGTACACGAAGTGATTGAGGTTTCACTGAATATGTGCAACTAAAAATATCTAAAGAGAAAAGATTCTTTTTCTTATATACCAAAGAAAATTCCTAAGGGCTTTTAGGCAAATTGCGCATCTATGGTAAAGGCTAATCATTAGAGCTACAGGGAGCCTTCTCTGATACTTTAGCTATGAATTATTATAATATCTTTTGTATTCTTTAGACAAGGCTATAATTTACTTAGATTCCATACAAATATCAATAAAGCAATAAATATGAGGAAGTAGTACCTTCCAAGGCTCCTCCTACCTACTGTACGTTCGTCCCTTCATGCCATGAGTTTCTGTACAAGGAACATTAACGTAAAAGGACATGGTTGGTTTTATATCCTACTCTAGCCCGAGTTCATCCCTCACATCTAAACTTATTCTCAATGCAAAAATGCTAACTTGCATAACAGGGAGGGAGAAGTACTTGGGGAGTTCACGTACCCAAGGGAGGTCGGTTGGCACAGTGTCGGCAAGGAGATGCGGAGAGGGTGGAGTGCTGTTAACGAGCACTCACTCATAGTTGCCGATGGACCTCCGCTGCCCGAACTGTACCGACCGTTGGGACTCCGGGAAGCAGGTGTTCAACCATACGTCGACAAGAATGGAGCCCGGTCGGATGTGGCTCGTCCACCGTCGTCGACTCAAGTGCCGATCTCCGTTGCTCGAGCCATAACCATGAAGGATCCTCCGCTCGTCGGCTACGAAGGTGGGATTGCGATCGCGGAGTCGAGTGTACTAGGGACGAAACTGGTTTGTGCCGCAGGACTTCCATCGTCGCACGATTAATTGGCGGCATCCCGGCTCCATAACGTGAAGGGGGAGAAAGAAGGAGGAGAATAAAGGGGCGGCTAGGGTTTTTGTATCGATCCTTCTCCTATAGGTTGATTTATAAACATGGGTCGGGATCAGTCGGTTTTGCTCGGGGCTGTGGGATCGAAAATGGTTCGCTCGGCTTGGGCTTCTTGCTGTTGCTATTCCTATTGGCATGTGGCCGCTGTTAGGCCGAGTGGGCTGTGCTGAACTCGGGTGGGGAGCTGAGCTTTGTTGGGTTAGTTTAGGTGGCTGGTTTAAGGTTTGTAATGGGCTGGGGAGTTCTCGGTTTTGGGGTTTTATTAATGCTGCTCTCGTTTCCGGATTGGTATGGGGATAAGGCTATTTGATGCTCTCCGGACCCTATACAAGAGGGATGATAATATCAGCATATTTCTTTGTCGGAAGTATGAAGTCATCGAAAGCAGGCTTCACGAACTTTGAGTACTGCATCAGGGAACTACAGAACCAATGAGTATTGCAATTATGAAGAATATTCAGGAAATTTAAGTTCAAGGATAATATAATAACATATACTAGATTATATGCACCTGTATATACCTGAAGGTTTCTACAGTCTAAACTCCAACTCTACAAATATATATTGAGGAAATCTTTCACCACCTTATTAACTAAAATACTATATATTTACAAGTATTATAACAAAACTTCGAATATATTTGTAATTTGTAATATGGCCTACTAGGCCACAAAATAAAATAAACTAGATACCAACCATACATCTACATAGATGTCCCTAGACACACTACCCGAGTACATGGGCTTGGGCATGGTTCGGGTCAAGCCCGGACCAGTTTGGTACAACCGGGTCGCTAAAACGTCAAATAATAATAATAAATAATTAAACTATTTACTATGGTCATGTCACAACTTGGCCTGGTTTTCCTAGTTAGGATATCACTATGGCTCGGTCTTCTACCGTAATAACTAATTACATAAATATTATAAAATTCTAAAATCACCATTAAATTAGATAAATAAAAATATTTCAAAAATTCCGGGAAGGGAGGCTACAAATCTACCCACCTTAAAAATAATTTCGTCCTCGAAATTCTAATTTCTAACTATTTCCTAAATTTTAAAGTCCACTATTACCTTAATCTCCTCAATTTAAATCCTCAAAAAATATTTTATAACCTTCTCTAGTCATTTGGTATTTACGAAATCTCGAGAACTTCTACCCACCTTAGGCCACACTACTCCCTTGAAACACGGGTCACTAAAATCTCAACATTTTCTAACTAGTTTCTAACAATTCTACCGATAGATATCTAGGCGTAAGTCATCTACCACCCTCTCCTATCTATCCAGCAATCCAAAATTTGACCCCAACAATTTTATACAAGTAGCTAAGAATATTGGTAGGTTCTAATAAGCATGACCATTCCTCACTCTACAACGGAAAGGATAGGAAGGTAAGGAAAAATAATCGAGGGCGGATAAGAAGTTTCTAGGGCGGTAGAGAATATACGATAATACAGATAGAAAGGGTATGCGAACTTATAATCTTATTCGC
This sequence comes from Iris pallida, assembly GCA_029216955.1. NCBI lineage: Eukaryota > Viridiplantae > Streptophyta > Magnoliopsida > Asparagales > Iridaceae > Iris > Iris pallida. The sequence continues at coordinate 7,016,407 of JANAVB010030817.1, read as the reverse complement.
TAGATTGGGCTACTCTAGTCTAGTCACTTGTTAACTCGAAGGACCCTTCATTTCTTAGAGGGGCTTGAAATCCATACAATACAAAAGTTCTGTCTTCGAATTTCTGAACAGGTTTCATAATAGAATAGAAATTGGAGAAATCAAGATTTGTGAACTTTTCCGTGGTTATTTAAACACACGAACAAGGATTATAGGTGCAATGCAAGATCGTATCGCAGCTTCCAGGTAGATGGAATGAGGGTTACGAACGACTCACATTCTAAGAAGTGGAGACTATCTAATGGATGTAGGAACCTATTTCAAATAGTTCGGTTTTAATAGTCCAAATGTGGTAGTATGCATGGATGGGTTTTACGTGGTCTTAATGGGTTCTCTGATTGGACACCAATTGTTGGTTGGATGAACCTCGGATTTTAGTCTATATTGACTGGTCAAGATTTCCAAGATAAAACTATTTCTAATAGGTTAGGGTAACCTAGAATAGGTTTCAACCCAAGTGGTTGAGCTAGTTGGACAGACAGGTTGGTTAACTAGGTTCTGTAAGCCCTCAAGATGTGCCTCCCGTGACCTTTGTGTTTAAGTAGCACGAGAAGATACAAATGAATAGCACACTAGTGACATGTGCGTGGTGGGCTTCGAGTAGACCACAACCATATATTGGGTCGAATGGAAATGTGTCGAGGTTGCGTCTCTAATTGTAATCGGAAAGTTTACTGGTACTATGGTAAGGGTTATAGCTAGTCCTTTTGACTAAAAAGTCGTACCATAAAATGGAGTACAAGGGGACCGGTTTGAGTGGGACATGATATACCTAGATGAAGATGGACTCGTCTAGATCTTGCATGTGAGGTTTGTTGGGAGGTAACAGCTAGTCTCGTGCTCCGACTACTAATGGCACGGCCGGGGACGCAAAAGGATCTAAATGAAAAGTGGGAGTCCAAGGGTACTAATCATCAACCTAATAAAAAAATTATCCTAATCAGTCGGTAATCTTCGTATACCCCAAAATTTTAGAAGGCTTACAGTCTACCCACCTTAAGGTAGGACATGGTCCTAGGAATATTGAGGTTAGAAGGATTTCAAGTCCGTTATTGTACCTCGACTCTTGTCAATAAAGATTAAGGCACGGCGTAACAGGATACGGTAGATCTAAGTCAAGCCAAGGATCGTTCCTCAATGAATGGAAAACGAGAGTGTTCAATGACACACGGTCGAAGAATAGAATGATCTACTCGTCCACTGTATACAAGGGTTATCGACAGGGTAACCAACTCTAAGGCACAACATCTAAAAAGACTTCTAATCACTGAGTCGTGAAACTCTAATTGTGTTAAACCTGTCAGGCTATGGTCATAAGGGTTCTAGTAGTATGGGCTGCAGTGATCATGCATTGTTGTTGACAACTGGTAGATCATAATATGACAGGATATTTAAGCTATGGTATTGGCTAAGCTAGTGACTGTGGTGTTCCAACACTAGTTAGGTCTTAATAATAAAACTTACATAACTAGAGCAATATTTGTTGGAAACCAATCTTGGGATGAGTGTCACAGTAAATGATTACCCTATTGTCCACTCATCTCATGTCTAACTGTGGCTTCGGTCGAGGAAGGGTTGGTTCAAGGCTTAAGGGTTGCTAGTTAAGTCAAGCTTCCAGCAAATAATTAGAGACTCGCAACCTTTGGTCTCTAAATAATAGGTAGTCTCCTAGGTAGGCATTTCGACTAAGGGTAAAACCCTAATCATTCTCGAATTCAAATGGCTGGAAGGTCTCAATAGCAGTTTGGGGTCAAGAGGAGAACGAGTAACTCAATCACATGGCTGGCCGATGATAACTATACTTGTGTATACAACTACCATAGCCATAGGGATACTCGGTATCTTTCTACCAATTACGAGCTTCTGTCTTTCTAAATCAGTGAAAGACAAAACAATAAAGAGTTCAAGAAAGATGTCACTGAATACAATCACGTGATTCAAAGGTGAACGTATAATTCAAGAGGAATTGTCAAAGCAGTCGCGGATGAGATCTTAGAGACACCTACATCTCAATCCGTGTAGGGTAATTAAACGAAGAGCGAACCAAACGCATCATGGTTGATCAGACCATAATACACTGATTCTGATTAGACAATAAGTTAGCAGGCGTCCCCACTAAACATATGTCTCGAATCAAGCTCGAGAACAGAGTGAGCTTGCAAAACTAGGCTATAATAGCAGCATTGGTCAAAGTAGTCAAGATACAAGTACGCGAGATTTTTTTTTTTGAAAAGAGGCACAAGTAGTTCGAGTTTAGAGAGAATCAAAACTTACCTGGTGTTCTTGCTTATACAATCAATCCTACTATCTTCTATTGACAAGGACCACATAATGCTAGTTTGGGAGACATGCTACTCAACTTACAGATCTTCCACTACTATCGGCTTTAGATCTTATGGAACATGCATGACATTGTCCTATTCTCTATGGTATCCCAAACTTGTAATCATGTCTGAAGTTATTTCACCGAGGACTACGCCTCGTCCGTAAAATCGGGCTGTGGTAACCCTTGGTTTCGTAACTCAACATGATACAAAATCGAACACTTCTTAACTCTATCCAATATTGGCTCAAGGGTACCTACGATCAAGAGAGGACCACTAGCCATAGTTTGGGCAATATCTCATCTCCTATATTTTCTTAAACTAATTTCAACTCTAGGGGTCATGCCTCGCCAGTGCGCTGCTGGCTGCAGTGAATCCATAATCTCCATAATTCAAATGAATGGCGACAGTGCGCTGCTGTCATGCCATTTATGAGTTAACTAACATTCCCTTAACTACATCTGAAAAAAAAATCCATGAGCTTCTAGAGATTCAAACAAGTTGCCTATGAAATAAAGTGTAAGCATTTGTCCTATCAGTCACAACCCTTAAGATAAAAGATTGAATAGGGGGGAAATAACTAAGGTCAAAGAAATACATACATTCTAACTCTTCCATGTGTATTCAAGCCTCTGAGGGACAAACTTGAATCGAAACTAACTCGAGGTTCGCATATGGGTAACCCAATCAGAAATAATAATTCCTGGGGCAAAATAGGAACTAAATAGGCAATTTGGACTAAATATGAGGATGATATTTAAAGAGACAACGAGAAGGAATTGAATAATTCATCTAGGTGAGATCATCAATTCCAGGAAGCTCTGCCTCTCCAAGTGAATAATCTATCCACATTGGACCATACCTTCCAATCAAGAGGTAATAGTGTACCTATGGGAATTTGACAAACTATCAAAATTAATAACTCTCATCTTAAATTGTATGGCCAAGACTACCCATCGGCAAATTTGTATAAGGGACTCCTAGTCCTAGTCATTCTCTTAAATTAAATTAATTTCTAATTCGTGAATGAGCATTTATAGTCGCAGGCTCGCAATAGTACAACTAACTTACGTACTATCACGAGTTCGCATTATTTGCAAAGACTGACCTGCATGGGCCACCACAAAAACTTGTCACGACCCGCACCCGTTTTTTTTTTTTTTAAACGGATACGAGACGTGTCCAAGCCAGCCTACGCCGCAGTGTCGGCGGTAGAACGCTGTCACGGCCATGAAGATCAGAATCACAAATAATACTCAATCACAAAATTAATTTAATTTACAATGATCACAAGTTTTACATTTGCAGAAAATATAAACTTGTACAAATGTTGAATGACTAATCTCGACTATCTAACTAGTCTTCTAGGCTCGTCTGCAAGTACACCCGAACTCCCCATGCTAATGAATCCACGGCTAACCTGAAAAATGTTGGTTTCCAGTCAGGAATGGAACGAGCACAATTCACTGAATGCAATTTCAAATAAAGAAAATGACTATAAAACAAAGGTTAGACATCAATCATGAGGTTTGAAAATAACAATAAAGCCGTAAGAAAAATCAATAGTAATAAATAGACCAATATACTTTCCACCGTTAGAAGTACCTTTGATATGTGATCGGTCTCGGGACAATTATGCGACACGGTCTACACGGTCTAAAGTTACACGGTCTACAGTTACACGGTCTACAGTTACACGGTCTAAAGTTACACGGTCTACAGTTACACGGTCTACAGTTAATATTGCAGTAAAGAAACACTGTCTACAAAATAATAATCACGATCTACACAGTTTAAATGCAGTAAATAAAACACTGTCTGCACTGTCTACAAGAAGTAAATAAAACACTGTCTACACGGTCTACAAGAAATAAATGCAACACGGTCTACACGATCTACAAGAAATAAATGCAACACGGTCTACACGGTCTAAGGTCAGATCACACATCGTTGGTACTTCTCATTCCCGACTCAACAATTTATAATAGGAAATAATCACATAACCAATGACTAATCAATGAAATATAGTAAAGATCAATATCGAAATGCAAACAATAAACTGTACTCGCCTGTGGTCCTGTGCTGGTGAAACCGGTAATCTGAACTACTCAATGTGCCACTATAGTCAAAACCCGTACAACAGTCCCCGGAAGCTGAAATAAACAATACCAATGATCTCAGAATAGTCCAATTAGCTAGGATTGCCTGTCCTTAAGTCTAATTCTGGACACAGGGGCAAAACGATAATTTCGGACAAAAACGATGTCCACCGTTGGACCCGCTTTGCACCAAAAAGCGTGCCAGAGTCAACGGTCTCTAAAATCGTCAAACTACATGTCTACGGATCCATTTTTTCGATACGAACCCAACCGTATGTCCTAAGTTGGATTCCGGCGGGCCGTGCACAAAATCGCCCGTTGAGTGGGACCGTAGGGCCCGCAAAACGACGATTTTATTAACGGTCTCAGAATCGGACCAAACTTGGCGTACAGGACCAGAAAAATATCACGGTCCTGTTGGCGCAAGTTTTATCTCGACTTGGCGAACGTACACGAAGTGATTGAGGTTTCACTGAATATGTGCAACTAAAAATATCTAAAGAGAAAAGATTCTTTTTCTTATATACCAAAGAAAATTCCTAAGGGCTTTTAGGCAAATTGCGCATCTATGGTAAAGGCTAATCATTAGAGCTACAGGGAGCCTTCTCTGATACTTTAGCTATGAATTATTATAATATCTTTTGTATTCTTTAGACAAGGCTATAATTTACTTAGATTCCATACAAATATCAATAAAGCAATAAATATGAGGAAGTAGTACCTTCCAAGGCTCCTCCTACCTACTGTACGTTCGTCCCTTCATGCCATGAGTTTCTGTACAAGGAACATTAACGTAAAAGGACATGGTTGGTTTTATATCCTACTCTAGCCCGAGTTCATCCCTCACATCTAAACTTATTCTCAATGCAAAAATGCTAACTTGCATAACAGGGAGGGAGAAGTACTTGGGGAGTTCACGTACCCAAGGGAGGTCGGTTGGCACAGTGTCGGCAAGGAGATGCGGAGAGGGTGGAGTGCTGTTAACGAGCACTCACTCATAGTTGCCGATGGACCTCCGCTGCCCGAACTGTACCGACCGTTGGGACTCCGGGAAGCAGGTGTTCAACCATACGTCGACAAGAATGGAGCCCGGTCGGATGTGGCTCGTCCACCGTCGTCGACTCAAGTGCCGATCTCCGTTGCTCGAGCCATAACCATGAAGGATCCTCCGCTCGTCGGCTACGAAGGTGGGATTGCGATCGCGGAGTCGAGTGTACTAGGGACGAAACTGGTTTGTGCCGCAGGACTTCCATCGTCGCACGATTAATTGGCGGCATCCCGGCTCCATAACGTGAAGGGGGAGAAAGAAGGAGGAGAATAAAGGGGCGGCTAGGGTTTTTGTATCGATCCTTCTCCTATAGGTTGATTTATAAACATGGGTCGGGATCAGTCGGTTTTGCTCGGGGCTGTGGGATCGAAAATGGTTCGCTCGGCTTGGGCTTCTTGCTGTTGCTATTCCTATTGGCATGTGGCCGCTGTTAGGCCGAGTGGGCTGTGCTGAACTCGGGTGGGGAGCTGAGCTTTGTTGGGTTAGTTTAGGTGGCTGGTTTAAGGTTTGTAATGGGCTGGGGAGTTCTCGGTTTTGGGGTTTTATTAATGCTGCTCTCGTTTCCGGATTGGTATGGGGATAAGGCTATTTGATGCTCTCCGGACCCTATACAAGAGGGATGATAATATCAGCATATTTCTTTGTCGGAAGTATGAAGTCATCGAAAGCAGGCTTCACGAACTTTGAGTACTGCATCAGGGAACTACAGAACCAATGAGTATTGCAATTATGAAGAATATTCAGGAAATTTAAGTTCAAGGATAATATAATAACATATACTAGATTATATGCACCTGTATATACCTGAAGGTTTCTACAGTCTAAACTCCAACTCTACAAATATATATTGAGGAAATCTTTCACCACCTTATTAACTAAAATACTATATATTTACAAGTATTATAACAAAACTTCGAATATATTTGTAATTTGTAATATGGCCTACTAGGCCACAAAATAAAATAAACTAGATACCAACCATACATCTACATAGATGTCCCTAGACACACTACCCGAGTACATGGGCTTGGGCATGGTTCGGGTCAAGCCCGGACCAGTTTGGTACAACCGGGTCGCTAAAACGTCAAATAATAATAATAAATAATTAAACTATTTACTATGGTCATGTCACAACTTGGCCTGGTTTTCCTAGTTAGGATATCACTATGGCTCGGTCTTCTACCGTAATAACTAATTACATAAATATTATAAAAATTCTAAAATCACCATTAAATTAGATAAATAAAAATATTTCAAAAATTCCGGGAAGGGAGGCTACACTTTTGACCCGGAGAATGACATTCTCCGTCTATTTTGACACGGAGAATGGCCATTCTCCGCGTCACTAAGACGGACAATGTTCCTTTCTAAGTCAAATATACAAAGAATAATCATTCTTCGCGTGTTTTAAAACGGAGAATGCCATTCTCCGCGATAGTAAGACGGAGAATGCTCATTCCCTAGGTCAAAATACAAGAAGAATGGCATTCTCCGTCTCTTTTGACCCGGAGAATGACATTCTCCGTCTATTTTGACACGGAGAATGGCATTCTCCGTCTCATACGAAACGGAGAATGGCCATTTCTAAGTTCCAAATGCATACATTATATGTTTGTATTAACACAGATAATGACATTATAGGTTTGAATCAAACAACAGAACTTTAACAAAACAGATTTACATATATAGAACAATGTAAATTAGTCGAAAAATTAAATTTCATTACAAAGGAAAATAAATACATTACAAAAGAAACCTGACAAACAGAATATATACAAGGAATTTGTTAGCCAATTTACATTGTCATTTTCTTTTATTGTACAAAAGGAACTGCACATTCACTCATAAGCAAAGCCTTAGCCAAATTTAGCCTTCTCTTTACAATAGTATTGTGAACTATTTTGTTTGTTTTTTTTTTCTGTAAATCAAATGGAGCTCTCGACAACTTTTCAATATAATATGAAACATACAGCAGGCAGCTGGGTGATAGTTGCTGTGGGCATTCTTTGCAAACCTTGAGCTCTGTTGTTTCGTATTCCTGAATTGCTGGGCTTTTATTCCTTATCAATGCAATCTTATTTTTAATAATTGGCTCGATTTTATTCTTCATGTATGTTGTATCCTGGATTCCCTTAGCGCCTGTGTTTTTTCGCAATGAGTTGTAGTACGTCCAAACATAGGAGCTGAAGTTGAATGCCAGCAGCGTATAGTGTTTATTCTCCTCGCGGAAGAGTGGCACGAATAGCCATTCAATGTCATCTTCCAGCTCCATGATAAAATCTTCTATATCAACTTTGAAATTGTACACTGTTCCAGGTGTTGGATTTTTTTCATCGACATACTGGGCAGTACTCTGTTTTCCAGAAGAAAAAAAAACAAAAAATAATATCATGAGTTAGTTTTTTACAACACTATTAGTAGCTGTACACATTAATATTTATTTTTCAGTTTCGATTCTTACCAATGAATGGGGCATCATGATTGCAAACCATTTACATTGTGCACCCTGCGAGCTTGACTGCATGTTCTGCCTTAATTTGGCTTGAACTTCGTTCATAAGCTTTATTAAGTAGTTCATAACACCGGCTTCTATATCCGCCTCATTTAGTATGTCTTGAAAATCTTTAGCATTTAACAACATGCTGACATCATTGTTTCTTCTTCTTATTTTACATTCTTCTGGAGCATTTGGAATGTACATGTATACATAATCACTGCACATAAATTTAGTTTCGATTATGATAATAATATAGGCTAATGATAAAATTGCATAAAAAATAACTCCAATAGAGAATGATCATTCTCCGTTATGAAATAGACGGAGAATGTCATTCTCCGTTATGAATTGGACGGAGAATGTCATTCTCCGTTTTAAATGGGACGGAGAATGATCATTCTCCGTTTTAAAATAGACGGAGAATGTCATTCTCCGTCATTCTCCGTGTTAAAATAGACGGAGAATGTCATTCTCCGTATTAAAATAGACGGCGAATGGTATTCTCCGTTTTGTATTAATACGGGGAATGGCATTCTCCTTTTATTTTGACCCAGATAATGACATTCTCCGTCTCAATAAGGCGGAGAATGCTCATTCTTTAGGTCAAAATACAAGGAGAATGCCATTCTCCGTTATAAAATAGACGGAGAATGGCATTCTCCGTGTCAGTGAGACGGAGAATGTTCATTTCTCTAGGTTAATGCAAGAAGAAAGGACATTCTCCATCTATTTTATAACGGAGAATGACATTCTCCGTCTCATATTAGGCGGAGAATGCTCGTTCTTTAGGTCAAAAACACAGAAAATGCCATTCTCCGTGTGTTTAAACACGGAGAATGCCATTCTCCGTCTCAAAATAGACGGAGAATGGCCATTTCTAGTTCAAATGACACAGAAAGGGCATCCTCCGTGTATTTTATAGACGGAGAATGATCATTTTCATTTGCCGCGTCAATATAAACGGAGAATGTCATTCTCCGTTTTAAATGAGACGGAGAATGATCATTCTCCCTTGTGAATTGTACAGAAATTGGTTCAAGTTTAGAATACTTACGTTGGAGACATCCTTCTTTGATATACGATGCTCCTGTATATTTGCTTCAGCTCATCGTCTGCAAGGTTCCAAAGTCTGAGCTTCGGACATTGCATTAGCATTTTCCCCTCTTTAACAAGCTTTGCTGTTTGAGGAGATTCTTCCTCAAGTTCTTCAGGAGCTGACATCTCCTTTTTATTGTCTACCTTCTCGGGGCTGGAAGGAGCTTTTTTTTCCCAGCAGGAGCTACTTTCTTTCTGGGACTGGAAGGATCTTTTCTTTTCCGACCAGGACCTGCCTTCTTACTTGTTGTAGCATCGGATGTTTTCTTCTTTTGCAATGTAGTAAAATCATCCTCATCTGCAACATTTGATTGTTTTTTAGTCCCAGCAGGTTCATTTGCTCTTGTGTAATGCTTTTGGGGAACTGCTTGAGTCTCCCCACTTTGCAACGCTTTAGCCATTGCTTCAAGGTTAACAATTGTATCATTCTTCTGTGTGATTTCGTCTTTCAACGATGCAACTTCCTCTAGAAGTTTGTTGTTATCATCATTGAGCTTTTCATTCTCTTTTTTGAGATCCTCTATCATTTTCACTGATATAAAAACAAACAACAACAAGAGGTATGATGTAAATATTATATAATCTTCTTTTTAAAAACAATGAAAAATATTATTATCCGTTTACTTTAATCTGGAGAATAGTCATTCTCCGTGTCAAAATAGACGGAGAATGGCAATCTCCGCGTAAAAAATAGACGGAGAATGTCATTCTCCGTGTCAATTTAGACGGAGAATGTCATTCTCCGTGTCAAAAGAGACGGAGAATGTCATTCTCCGTGTCAAAATAGACGGAGAATGGCATTCTCCGTTTCCAAATAGACGGAGAATGTCATTCTCCGTGTCAATTTAGACGGAGAATGACATTCTCCGTCTAAATTGACACGGAGAATGGCATTCTACGTGTCAAAACAGACGGAGAATGTTATTTCTATGTCAAAATACAGAAAATGTCATTCTCCGTGTTAAAATACTAGAAGAGAATGTCATTCTCCGTGTCAAAATAGACGGAGAATGTCATTCTAAGTGTGTTTTAATACGGAGAATGTCATTCTCCGTCTATTTTGACACGGAGAATGACATTTTATAGGTCAAAACACATAGAAAACTTCATTCTCCGTGTACTTTGACACGGAGAATGGTCATTCTCCTTGTTAGATACAGATAATTACAGATTAAAATAGACAAAAAATATAAAATCTTACCTTTTAGAAGTAGCTTCTCAACACGTTGACGAAGCTTCTCATTATCAGCAGTAAGCTCAGACTTCTGCTTTCTCAGGGAGTCTAGTTCCGACCCCTGTGCCTCCAGTTCTTCAACTCGCTTACGGAGTTTCTTATTATCATCAATAAGGAGCGATTTCTCGTTCCTTAAAGAGTCTAACTCCTTCTCCAAGCCATCAGCAACGAGCCCCACAGTACGTTGTTGGGCTACATCTGCCGCTAGTTGCTGGGCTCTTTCCTGTAGTTGCTCATTCTCAGCGATAAGCTGAGATTTCTCCTGCAAGACACGCAACATATCTACATTGTCAGCTGTAGAGGGTGCTGGTGCTTGAGCTTCAGTTTGTGGTTCTTGTTCATCAACAGAATTATCTCCACCTTCTATACATTGCTGCTCTGCTGGGACTTCTTCAAGTTCATCAACATTCAATGCAACAAGATCCTTGAATATCAAATCCGAATCCATTTGAGCACCTTGATATTCATTTTTTAGGAATATCGAGATTCTATTCCCATCCCATGTATCGAATCTCGGAGATGCGACTGTTGGTTTGCACTTCCTCTCTATCAGTCGACTGTGCTCTGCAAACCAATACAAGAAGTATATCGTACAACCTTCAATCTTCTTGTACGATATATCAACATCACCATCTTCAGATTTTGTGACAGCCCTCTTTATGCTGTCCATGACGTACCCCAGTATAATCCGAGGCCAACAGATGCTTTTTATAACATCTGTGCTCTCCACCAGAGCGAAGAACTTGTATGGCAAGTTCGACCCCCCCATTCTGGTGAAGAATGCTGTTTGGCACAAGTTGAATACTATTAACTTGGCCAATTCATCAGGACTTGCATTTTCGCCCTCCAGCAGCTCTAATATCCTTTTCCTAACTTCTGTGTTTGAGACTTCAGCATTTTTACCCTTGGAATTTTTCAGCAATCTTGTGAAGTGTTTTGTACACATGCTGAATGAGTCTGCTGGTGGGGGGGTCTTCTGCTTTTCAGTGATGATCTTCAAATACTTCTCATCAACTTCAGTGTCATCATTCATTGGCAGACCGAAAATGGTTGCCATCTCATCAGCAGTTGGTGCTACCTTGACACTGCTGCTCAATTGGAAATATCCAATTCCATCTTCTTCCAAATAAGTCCCCATCAAGTTCTCCAGACCTTGGGTAACTTTAGATAGTTCTGATTTTTTCACCTTAGTTCTGTAGAATACATCTACGAAGTTGTAGAATCCTACATTCTTCAAGCTTTCAACAACTGCTTCAGGCAAATGGCGAAACTTTTCCTTCACCTCATCCATGAGAGAGAGTATTGGAGTGAATGTTGCACGGAAAAGTCTTTCTTCTTTGTTCTTGACAGTTTTTTTCCTAAAAACAACAACAATTAGGTTTACGTCAACATTCTTCTTTATTATAACAAGGAGAAAGTCATTCTCCGTCTAATATTAGACGGAGAATGTCATTCTCCGTTTTGTATTCACACGGAGAATGCCATTCTCCGTGTCAAAATAGACGGAGAATATCATTCTCCGTCTATTTTGACACGGAGAATGGCATTCTCCGTTTTGTATTAACACGGGGAATGGCATTCTTCGCGTGTTTTAAAACGGAGAATGCCATTCTCCGCGTTAGCAAGACGGAGAATGCTCATTCTCCGCTTCAGAAAGACGGAGAATGCTCATTCTGTAGGTCAAAATACAAGGAAAATGACATTCTCCGTCTCTTTTGACCCGGAGAATGACATTCTCCGTCTCAGTAAGGCGGAGAATGGCATTATCCGTCTCATATTAGACGGAGAATGCTCGTTCTTTAGATCAAAATAAAGGGAGAATGCCATTCTCCGTATCAAAATAGACGGAGAATGTGATTCTCCGTTTTAAAATAGACGGAGAATCTCATTCTCCGTTTTGTATTAACACGGGGAATGACATTCTTCCTTTATTTTGACCCAGATAATGACATTCTCCGTCTCAATAAGGCGGAGAATGCTCATTCTTTAGGTCAAAATACAAGGAGAATGCCATTCTCCGCGTGTTTTAATACGGAGAATGCCATTCTCCGTCTCATATTAGGCGGAGAATGCTCGTTCTTTAGATCAAAATGAAGGGAGAATGCCATTCTCCGTGTTAATACAAAACGGAGAATGAGATTCTCCGTATAAAATAGACGACGAATGGCATTCTCCGTTTTGTATTAACACGGGGAATGGCATTCTCCCTTTATTTTGACCCAGAGAATGACATTCTCCATCTCAATAAGGCGGAGAATGCTCATTCTTTAGGTCAAAATACAAGGAGAATGCCATTCTCCGTGTCGAAATAGACGGAGAATGATATTCTCCGTTATAAAATAGACGGAGAATGCCATTCTTCGTTATAAAATTGACGGAGAATGGCATTCTCCGTGTCAGTAAGACGGAGAATGTTCATTTCTCTAGGTTAATGCAAGAAGAAAGGTCATTCTCCGTCTATTTTATAACGGAGAATGACATTCTCCGCCTCATATTAGGCGGAGAATGCTCGTTCTTTATGTCAAAAACACAGAGAATGCCATTCTCCGTGTGTTTAAACACGGAGAATGCCATTCTCCGTCTCAAAATAGACGGAGAATGGCCATTTCTAGTTCAAATGACACAGAAAGGGCATCCTCCGTGTATTTTATAGACGGAGAATGATCATTTTCATTTGCCGCGTCAATATAAACGGAGAATGAACAGGTCTCAAAGTTTTACCTTTTTTCTTCCCTTCTTCTTGATCTTCTTCTTCCTCCCCTGCTACTTCTTGTTCTTGTTGTTCTTGTTCTTCTACTGCTTCTTGCACTTCTTTTTCTTTTGGAGCATTTCGTCTACGAGCAACCTTCTTAACTTTCATCCCTCCTTTCGTTTGCTTTCCAACAACTACTTCTTCTCCTTCTTTCCTAACTTGGTCTACATCCATTGCTGATGATTGCGACATTGTGATGTAGATTCGCTGGCGATTTCTTGTAAGAAATTTCTAAGATTTTTGGAGGAGATGACCTAAAATCGCAAGCGAACAGAGTATGGAAGAGGAGGGAGCGATAGAAACACTTTTTTGAAAAGTCTCTTGGTTTTGTATCTTCTGGAATCGAACCGTTTTTCTGAAGAGTTGCTGGGTTTGTTGATATTCTTAATAAATTAGAAGGGCAAAAGGGTCATGCCGTGCCCTTTTATATATTTTTAAGTTAATGCTGGGCACGCGATGAAAGTTTATTTTGGGGTGGATTTTTCATAAAACTTTTTAAATTTTTGGGCATTTCATAAATTTTCCCTTGAAATTAATATATATTACTATTATATATACATTATATTAAATATAAAGGTAGAAAATTAATAAATGTTGAATTACGTAAAACTTATTTGAGAATAAAATTATTTAATATTCTCTAATTTTATCTCACTACCATACCATTTAACATTTTTAATTATTACAAAATATGTCCGAACAAATCCTAATATTTTCTTCCTCCTGTTTTGTTTAGTTATATAAACAAAAAAAAGATTAAAAAAAAACTAGTGAATTTGATGACAAAATAATTTGAGCCTGAAATGCTTTCCGTTGTTAGTTTTTGGAAAACATGCTTTGATAAGTCGCTTAGGGTTTTCGGAAACCCAGTCTGGAAAACGGATCAGCAATTCGACGGTGGATCCGAACCCGACTGGCCGGCCGCAAATAGCCCATCCTTACTTCCTTAGCCGACTTCCCACTATTTTAACCCACGCCAACTCTCTTCTCAAGTCTACAAAGAAACCCTAATTTCCTCCATCCCTCCCGTCTTGAAACCATAAATCTAGGGTTTATACCCCTATCTCTTTATTTTTCTTTGCAGACTCATCGAAACCCTAAATCGGAAAGCCTTATTTCGTTCTCGTCGAAGGTGTGAGCTCTCCTCGATCTTCGCCGATTTGGAGTTTTGGAGATTATTTTTGTCGATTTTTGTTGGATCGATGTATAACCCTTTGTGTTTTTTTTTGTGGGTTTAGGTTAGAGATGGGAGAAGCAAGGGACAACGATGCTTACGAGGAGGAGCTTATCGATTACGATGACGAGGACGAGAAGGCCCCAGATTCCGCTGCGGCTAAGGCGACTGGCGAAGCGGCGAAGAAGTAAGATTAGTTTATCGATTTCGTTTGATTTGTGCGTAATTATTTGTTGTACAAGTGTATTTATTTAGATACGGAGTACTGCTATATGGTTATTTTCCGGCTTATATGCTATTTTTGCAAATATTTTTACCAAATTTTCTTTGTATTTCTATAATTGTTTTTTTTCCCGAATACTTGAATCTCAATTTTGGTACTGTTTGATGTGTTAATTAAAGGATTTTTAAATTTTGACACCTTTTTTTTTTTCCCTATGTTGTATGGACACAAAAGCTACATGACACTATTCAGACACAACTACAATTACTACCAATTCAGATGTTTCTTCTCATATTGTCGCATATTGTGTTATTTTAAAATTTGATTTTTTTTTTTTAAACTTCTTGACGCGATAATTATAAGTTCACTGGTCACTTTTAACCAAAACTAAATAGACAGGAAAAGTTGAAGCGCCCCAGCATTTGAAGTTTGATAGTTATTTAGTCAAAAGAAGCTGACAAAGTGATCGGTAAAGTTCAATAAGGCTGTGTTTGATTGGGCTTTTTTTTCCATGGAAAATATTTCCATCATAAATTTTCCACCAATTGTAGTGTTTGATAGCTTATATTTTCCATGGAATTATTTTCCAAAAAACTATCATTTTCCATATTTTCATCTAAAATGGTGGAAAATGAAACTTGTCCAACGCATAGGAAAATATCATTTTCCATGGAAAATAACTATTTTTCGTGGAAAATAATGGCAATCAAACACCCAAATTAAGTTTTCCATGATTTTTTTTTTAAAATTCCATGGAATTTCTTTCCTAGGAAAATTATTCCATGGAATTAATTTCTTTTGCACGTATTTTCCACCTTGCAATCAAACGCACCATAAGTATATTGACGTATCCGAACAAATTTGTGATAGAGAGAAGAATAAGGGGCACTCTTATTTACATTTGAAAAAAAGCCTTACATGCTTGTTTTATCGAAGTTATGTATGCGAATATTTTCTACCCTTGTTAGTTTTAACAGGTGAAATTTATTTTCCAAATTGTGAATTTTTTTTAGTTTTATGGCGTCGATTTGTTTTGATCAGTATAATATCTGTAACTGAAAGTCACTTCTTGATCACGCAGGGGCTATGTTGGAATTCACAGTTCCGGATTCAGAGATTTCTTGTTAAAACCAGAGCTTCTCCGGGCCATTGTAGATTCTGGGTTTGAGCATCCTTCTGAAGGCAAGAAGTTTTGTTTCTTTTGATATGAAGTTAATACTTTGTTATTTCTGTATTTTTTGGGTTCGTGCCACAATTATGCCACCTTACATGGAAAGGTGGAATTTTGTTTTCATGATAATGTTACCATTGTTTGCCACATTAATGGTTACCATTGTTGCTTGCTATCAGTTGTGATTGCTGCATGAAAACATAATTAAGAAGAACAACAATAAAGTTAAGCATATAAGTCCATCAAATCTAGCAAAGATGGACATGTTTTTCTTGTACATTTTCCTTGAGAACATATAGTTTGTTTGGGGCGTATGTGTGTGTGCAAATATACATATATAATATCAAGTTGTATATGTAAATTACCCGTTTCTATATGGTATTTGACAACTTTATGTATAACTACATTTTAAATTAGATGTGATTCTTGTAATGTTTAAATTTTGATTTTATTTTTCGCAAGTAGTCGGATTTCGTAAACCTTTATGCTAGGTTGTCAACTCATGTATCATATCTTTTATATTGATTTACTTGTGTATCGTATTGTATATCGTATGATACAATAACTTTAGGACTTCAGGTCTATACTTCTAAATCCATATAGGAACATGATTTAATATATTTTTCTCATAATTTTTCTTTCTTTCATCCTTATAGGTCTATTTAGAGTTATAGAATCCAGATTCTTAGTATATATTATATGACTCGAGTAATAATAATAAAAGACACTATCTATCAGCCTATACGTATCGGATCGGATCAACTGCTGTAATGAAATGGTAGCATACTGTATCGTAAGATACTTATCGTGTATCATAAGATGGTAACAACATAGCCTTTATGACGTTACACAAGGTCAGTGAAGTTACACAAACTGTTACAGTAATCTACGATCCTCGTCATTGGGGAATTGTATAAGATGTGACAATGCCAAGTTTTGAATTTCTGGTGGCAAAATCACTATAATTATGCAGTAATTAGTACCAGGTCTTGCTTCTTATATTGTAATAATGTTCCCGTCTATGCCGGCTTAATATGTTATAGAATTCACTATCATACTGTTTCATAAAGATTGTTTTTACCCTTCTCAGTTTTGCTTACCTTTCTCAATGAGGTGGTGTTGCTTAGTTTGGCTATCCCAGCATTAGTAAATACCAGAATCGTTTTTCTCTCTTTTTACTAGACATCCTTCTCCTGTACATTGAAATATTCTGTATCATTTTACACTGTATCATCTTGTACCAAGATTGTTACACCAGGTTTAGTATCTTTTTTTGGTAATGATTATATGGTGATAATTTGGAGGCCTGTGTCAGTCTTGATGTCTTGTTCACCCTCGCAGTAATCATTTAGAAGCAGATCTGATATACGTCTCAACTTGTCTTTGTCTATCTTATGCCCTTTTAAGAGGTGGAGATTAGATGGGAGTATCAAACTGTAAGCGCCACTAGCCTCAAATTGCGAGGCTTACATTATATTATCATTTCTTACAATAGCTGAGTTGTTGGCGTTTGGTTTATTCCTATAGTCTTGTTGTATGACATCTGTACCAGTGTAGATGTTTTAAATTTTGAAAACCAAGGTAAGGTTTACTCAAGTATGACCAGAAAGATTTCATCTGTTTTTATTGTCTTGTTGGTTGACTCATCGTTATGCAACACTACGGTTATAGTGGGTATTGTTGTGCTTGGGTTGAAGGTTCCCTGATCCCAAATTGCATATTGTAATCACTGCTTGAAGGATGCACAAACTTTTGTACTTTCAGTTTGACTACTCAGGGTCTTAATATTATATCTGATAATAAATGTCTTGCCTAACTTCCATTTATTAGATCTGATAATAAATGTCTTGCCTAACTTCCATTATATGAGTTTTTATGGCCCTAGACGTTTTATGCCTATAGCGCAGATATGCTTAAGATGAACCTAACATTTCCGTAACATCCTAGTGTACTAGGTACCCGTCTAACTTTTGGGATGAATGTTATGCATGCACGTGTCACACATCCTCGACCAGTCTTGGACATGAATATTTGTAGGAACTTTAAAGTCCAAATAAAACCTGTAATAAATGGGTTTTTGGGTTGGAAAGGGCATTTATAAAGCAACAAATTCTCTGGATTTAGGAAGTTGTCTTTGCTTTTTAAGAACAATTTTTGCTATCCGATTGCATATTATTAGATCTCCTTTGTAAGTTTACTAATCATTTTTTCATGCATTTTCCAGGTAAAAACTAATACCACAAATATCATTTTGGAGGAGAAATTGGTAAACTTAACATTAAATGGACCCAGAAGGTTATTTTTTACTTACTGGAGGTGCTTCGCTCCAATTTTGTTTGGTTCTCCATCAGTACAACATGAGTGCATCCCTCAAGCTATATTGGGAATGGACGTTATCTGCCAAGCAAAGTCTGGGATGGGGAAAACTGCTGTTTTTGTCCTATCAAGTCTTCAACAGATTGACCCTGTTCCAGGCCAAGTGTCTGCTCTTGTTTTGTGCCACACAAGAGAACTGGCCTATCAGGTTTGTGACCAATATATTTATGTTAATATTGTTCTGCGCTTATGTTCTTTCTATCGAATAAGATTTTTTTTTAATAGTTTTTGTTTGATACATCTCTTATATGACCTTCTACTTTCAGATTTGCCACGAGTTTGAGCGGTTCAGCACGTATTTGACTGACATTAAAGTTGCTGTGTTCTATGGAGGAGTTCACATCACAAAGCACAAGGATATATTGAAGAATGATTGCCCCCATATTGTGGTAGGAACTCCAGGAAGAATTCTGGCTTTAGCTAGAGATAAAGACCTGTCTCTGAAGAATGTGCGGCATTTCATTCTCGATGAATGTGACAAAATGCTCGAGTCTCTTGGTAGATATATATTTGATGCACTTTTAGCTTTTTTATTCTTCTGTATGTTCTGTATTTGTGTTCCTTTCTCTTTTCCAATATTCCATGTCACGTTTTCTGTTCTGTAGACATGCGGAGAGATGTGCAGGAGATTTTCAAAATGACACCTCATGACAAGCAAGTCATGATGTTTTCGGCGACACTCAGCAAGGAGATCCGTCCTGTTTGCAAGAGATTCATGCAAGATGTAATGTTCTGTGGCCAGTTTAAATTTAGATGTTGCTTAAATTCTGGAAATCATCCTGTTGGTACCCAAGCTTAGACAGTACCATGTGTCCGCTCTCATAATCTTCTTGTCAGCAAGCGTTGCTTGTTCCAGTTAGGCTTCTTATTTGGGGGAGGGTTAATTATCATGCCACTACATCTTTTCTTCATTACTCTAGGGAATGCCCATTTTATCTTTGTGGATCGAGGTATCAACTCCATGTTTTTGGTATAGGCTTACATTGTCTACTTCTTGCTGTTGTGCCTGAGATTCCTTGCCAAATAAATGGATGTTGTGCTGTAGAAATTGTAGTTATGTCTCCACTGTTTTTCGAGACTGAAACTAAAGGCAGAGGTTTTGAACTCAATGATACAACAGTTACACCGCTCTTCTTTCCATTCTGTTTTCTGATTTGGAAGTGTAAGGACGGAGCAACGTACACCGTTTACTTATATTCTCCAAACTGGAGATTGAACAAGAATCAATATGGGAGGTTGATTACAAATGGACCCCCGGTTCCAGGAATTTGCGTTTTTGGTCTGGATTCAGTTATCTTCGGGACACAGACCTAATCCTCTTTATTCTGACATTTGTTCCCTTTCAGCCAATGGAAATATATGTAGACGATGAGGCGAAACTTACACTGCATGGTTTAGTACAGGTACAACTAGAAACACCGATTGCTGTAAACATATCAAATTGGTGGCATTATAATGACATGCTTAATTTGTTTTGGCAGCACTACATCAAACTCAGTGAATTGGAAAAGAACCGGAAGTTGAATGATCTTTTGGACGCATTGGACTTCAATCAGGTGGTGATCTTTGTCAAAAGCGTCAGCAGAGCAGCAGAGTTGAACAAATTGCTAACTGAGTGCAATTTTCCATCAATCTGCATTCACTCTGGGATGTCTCAAGAAGAAAGGTTCATGACATTCTGATTCTTGTATATTCTTGTGCATTTCAATGAATCCCTGTTTTGTCTCTTTTTGATCTTTTTGTGTAGTTGACTAAAAGTTTAAACTTGAATGTTGTATTCTCTTATGACCTGCGTTTTGTTTTCCTGAAACCTCAAGTCTGTTTATTCTTGATAATTTACTTCTCTATAATCAATAGCTTTCCTGGTTGAGAGAGGGTGGGGGTCGCTTCAGCTAAAGTAACACTAACATTACAAGTAGGGATGCGATGATGCAAGTTGTGCCGACAAATTCTTATTGCTTCCAGACTACCACCATGTGGTGTCATCAGTAAAACCAATTTCTCCGCTGCTCGCTTTCTCCATTGTCAACATTCAATCCTCCTCTCCCTCCACTCTATATCGACCTTCCTAAGCAGCATAACGTTACAAGATGGTACATACACATTACAAGTGCCCTGCAAATTCTCATTGCTTCCAGACTTCCACCATGCGGTTTCATCAGCAAAACTGCTTGTGCTTGCTTGATTCACATTCAAGCCTCGTCTCCCTCCACTCGGACTCTCACCTAAAGACCTCAGTAGTCGCGGTCTCTATTGCTAGATCTTGCTACCTACCCAGCAGTCAGAACCTCTGTGAATACCCTCCACCATGCCCTCGTCCACCCAATTCTAAGCACTTCCCAGCCACCATTACATGGACACAACAAGGTTTATTGTCTGCGGACTTGCTGCACAAGAGTCACTATGGTCATGCATCTGGGGCTAGTTGTGCACCTGCTGACATCGTGCGGGCGAGTTGTTGAGAGTCTTGAGACTTCCAAGCTCTCGACAAGAGTCTGCTGCTAGCTTGCTTCACAGCACTTGTAATGCATTTGATGAGGTTGACAACTGGCACATGTAGTCACGGCACATGCAGTCAAGGTGAGTTTTGTTCGGATCAGTAGCTCATATGGTTGTCGCTGCCGGGGGAGGCCCATTAGGTGTAGCTTCTATGGATTTGGTCACTCTGATGACCAATGCAATGGAAGTGAAAGGGAGGAGAGGGAGGGAGGGGGAAGCGGTGCAGGAGAATGTGACTGGATCTTTGAGAAACCGCATTCTTCCTGAACAAAAGTGACAACGAGGGGTCGTGGTTTTGATGGCTTACATTTGGGAGATACATTCTATGGTAGTTCTCCAGCAACGTTCACTTCATGGAGGATTCCTCTGCTTCACTAGGACTCCATGCCATTTTTGTCATCCATGTGGAAGGAAGTCCCCTCGAATGCGTCGAGAGAGGTTCCTTATGCTACCGAGTGTTGAGATTGACTTGGTATGTCCCTCATATTTAGGTTGGTTACAGCTTAGCTTTTGCTTACTTTTTGGAACTATTTATCTTTTCAAGATGTATTTGGTAAGAGCAGATTATGGTTATTTTTCTGAGAAGTTGCCGTTTATTCTGGATGCTTTTGAAATCAGATGGGGCTTTTGTAACCAGTTTTTTGGCAGCAGCTATGATAAGCTCAACCAACATTAACCCACACATAATGTGCCAATGAGAAGCTTTACTTCTCTCTATAGATAGATATAAGCACACTAGATGAGAATGCTTAGATGGATAAGTGATCGAGGGGTAATGCATTGAAAGATTGGAAAACAAGTGTGTTCGCAAGAAGTTGGAGCTCTTGCCAATTGAGGATAAGATAAGAGAAAATTGTTAGGTGATTTAATGTAGACCAATAGATGCACACTTTAGTAGTGGTAAAAAATTTACTCAAAGGAGATGCTAGAACTAGGGGTAGGCCTAAACCGAACTTGGATTGAGGCGGCAACGAAGGATATTGTTTTTATTAATGTTTTAGAGGACATGGTCCTTAAACAGAACTGAATGAAAGTATTCAACAGCCGACCCAAAAGATTTGGGATAAAGGATTTGGGAGCACATTCCTTTGAGATTTCTGCCCGCTCCTCTTTGTGCTATACATGTGTGATATTTCAGGAAGTAGGATAATTGATTCTTTCTGTTATTGGAAATGGGTGATTATTTTTCTGTTTTGGTCTTAAGGCTCTTGTATTTTATTATTATGTTTTTACAGTCTACACCGGCAGCTCTTTACACAATCCCTTCCAACTCTATCATCACCACTGCCCCCACTGCCCTTAAAAATGGAGCTATATATGGTTTATTCCTGTGGACTATATTTACCTGTCTTTGTAGTTTATGGTGGTAGTTACTGCTAATATCCTGAAGAATTTTTAATTCAGCATATACTAGATTCAGTTTGATAATTTTGTGATGTCTATGTAAAAGGAACTTTGAGAACGAGTTCTGTCCACAATGCTTCTCTAGAGTTTGATTACATCTGATATTTGCCTGTTTATAGTCATCATTTTTAATTCAGCATAAACCAGTTTCTGTTTATATAGTCATAATTTATGCCTGTTTTCGTAGTTTATGGTGGTAGTTATTGATAATATCCAGAAGAATCTTTAATTCAGCATAAACTAAATTGGTTGTGTAAATCATAATTTTGGGATGTCTATGTAGAAGGAAATTTGAGAACGGGTTCTGTGCACAATGCTAATCTAGAGTTTGTACATCCTAAATTTGCCTGTTTATACTTTATAGTCATAATTTTTAATTCAGCATAAAATTGAATGCTTATAAAGTCATAATTTATACCCTGTATTTGGTTCCAAAATGGGCTGAGTGGGCTGGCTTTGCCTGTTTTTGATGAATCAGGGTTAATATTTGTCTAAACTGGTCGAACATAAATTGTCGGGTTTCAGGCTGAATATTAATGAGCCAACTCGAACCTGATCCGACCTGACCAAAATCCATCCCTAGGCAGGAGTTTTTTTTCCTTTTCAGATCGTGCTTCGTGCAGAGAACTAGCGTGAAACAACAGTTTTTATATTTTGTGAGCATATGCTTCCAAAGTCCTTGTACAGTCATACTTAATAGCAGTGTTTGGTTTTCTTGTACACTTATTGCTGTAACCTGAAATTTATTTATGTTCTAATAGTATACAACTTACAAATGATTCAACGACTTGTCTGGCAGGTTGACAAGGTACAAGGGCTTCAAAGAAGGGCATAAAAGGATTCTTGTCGCGACTGACTTGGTTGGCAGGGGAATTGATATTGAGCGCGTCAATATTGTCATCAACTATGACATGCCTGATTCTGCAGACACTTATCTCCACAGGGTTATTCTCTTATTTCATCACATCTTATTTGCAGTCAATTTATCATCATTGAGTTTATCATTTTGATTGCTTTTGACATTGTTACAGGTTGGTAGGGCTGGTCGATTTGGAACCAAAGGCCTGGCCATTACATTTGTTTCATCGGCCTCTGATTCTGATGTTCTCAACCAGGTTAGTTGTATTTTGTTAGTTTGGTATATTTTTCTCCTGGCCAATTTTGTAACCTAGGGAACTTTGCTT
This sequence comes from Iris pallida, assembly GCA_029216955.1. Lineage (NCBI taxonomy): Eukaryota > Viridiplantae > Streptophyta > Magnoliopsida > Asparagales > Iridaceae > Iris > Iris pallida. The sequence continues at coordinate 6,993,288 of JANAVB010030817.1, read as the reverse complement.
TTTGTGTAGGTTCAAGAACGGTTTGAAGTCGACATAAAAGAACTGCCGGAGCAAATTGACACTTCAACTTACAGTAAGTCACCGTGCATATAAGTTTGATCTTGGACGAAGCATCTATTTACTGATTTCGAAGGAATTCATGATGAAGATAAATCTTCAATGAAACATGAGCGCCAAATAAAGTTAGCATAAAAGTAAAACTAAAACCCATGTTTCACTGACACAGTGTCCGTACCTGCATTTGTGTTCCTATTTGTGCAACATAGGTGACTGCATTGTACCGACTTGAAAATGTCCATATTTTGTATGTGTTGTATTCTTATCCTTATTCGGACAACATAGACTAAAACTGAGTTTGACTGACCATATTAGCTATGGGTACGTATAACTTTATATCAATGTAGATGAATTCTTGCTGAACATTAATATTAACCTCAACATGCCAGTAGTTCACAACTGGGAGGATTCAGATGTTAGCATACAAAGAGAAGTTATTTCTTTTGGGATTGCTGCTGCTTTTCAAAAAGTGGCTGCAGAAGCAGCTTTGAAAGCAGCCTCCTACCTTCTTCAAAATCTGCACCAAAAAGTGGATTAGCTTTTGACGACTTATTTTATAATGCTGTTACCAAACAGGTTTCGGGACTGCTTTTTTAAAGAAAAAATCGGAAGCAGCCATTTGATTCACAAGGCATTGATTACGAACTTTGGTGCATTAGTTTCTTCTTGCTAACCATGAGTATAGAAAAGCTCAACAAGACAGTCTGATAGGATTAAATTCCAACCTGAGGTTAAGCCATTAACATGGATCATGCAAACTATTTTGTTGATGCCGTCGAATGCGGAAGTCATGGTTAATTAGTAGGCCCAATGATTACTTTTCCTGTCCCAGGGGGCGTATTAATTTTTGATCATCCTATGCCACTTATGTGTATGAGGCATCAAGTCAGTCTTGGTCATCAATTTGATGGGCACTCAGGTTAGATACATGCATGGAGCTGATGCTACACTAGCAGTGGGTGGATTAGATTTCCTGGAGATTGTTTAGAAGTTGGTAGTGACCTGTGTCGTCCAGATATCGGACTAGTAGTGGGAGGATTAGATTTCCAACCTTATCTTACACTAATAAATGTTTATGGGTCCTTCAGATTATTTTACTTGTTTGTTGTCCTTGAACAACATGGTATTTGTTCCATTAATAGTACACCATACAAAGTTAAAACCAGTCTTTCACTGATTCTCATAAACTCATTACTAGACCATTTTATAGACCCCCAGGCTATGTAAGTTGTTGACGTGCTAGGCTTAACATAATTTATATTTTATGTTTTGTAGAGCTTGTGTACTGTTTGCTTTTTTGCTAGTTAGCTGTCACCCGGGTAACCTAGAATGGCTTGGTTGTTTTAGACCTGCTCATTTGAATTCATATATATTTTCTGGACTTAATAAAGTATTACAGGTTTTCATGAATTTCTTGATTTATTTCTTCTTGTTGGTCATTGGTGATGACCATCACACTTTCAAATATGTTGTGCCTCAGCTTATTATTCTTGGTTTATTTTTTGTCTTTTTTGTCATTTTTGCTTGTTTTTAGCTTGTTCTTCATATGAAAATAAGGCAAGAAAATAAGCTTGTATTTCTGTCTTGTGATGTATATTGCCAAATTCAGTTCAGTAACAGGTTTTAAGAAGGTATTTTTTAAAACTTTCTGCTTCAGTCATATCATAGTATTTACCATTGTTTGTCCTTTCTTTTCTGCAGTGCCATCTTGATCATCAGTAGTACCAGGGCTTTGACACCAAAAGCACTTTGGCGAGCGTGTTTCAAGTGGTGTAACATGAATACCCTTGCTTTCTGTGGACAGAAAAGCTGCTACAGAATCCTTGTTTGTTTTGAGGAATTATAGTTGCTTTAAAACATGTATCTTAAGGACGCCTAATTGTGCATTTAGTAGATGCTTTAGGTCTCCCCGGTAGACATTTGAGGAGCTGAATCTGTATGAACTGTACTAGTTCGTTGTGCTATTTAATTCTGCATTTACTTCTGTTTAACTTTTTTTTTTCCCCCCTCTTTTTGTTTTATTTATACTACTGTAGCTGTGTATGAACATGTACTAGTTCTTTGTGCTATATAATTCTGCATTGCCTTTTGTCAACATAAAGCACTTATTTTCAATGTGGGGATTTGATTCTGAGAATCAGGGATTATTTTACCCTCGAGTATTGCCAGGTGTAATAGATTGGAATATGGATGGAGCCAGAGCTGGTCTGTTAAAAGCTTAAGAGCATCTCCAACCCTATTGTCTTGTTAAGTGTTGCGAGTCTTAGGTGGTTCCTATGTGGCATGAGCCACAAGACAATGTCTTGTTTATGTGGCAAAATTATATCTCAAAAGACAATGAGATAGAAAAACTCTCTCCAATGCAAAAGTATTGAGAAGACAATAAAAAGTATTTTTTTCAACTTTCAATACAACTCCCCCACTTCTTTAACTTTTTTTATAAATATTTCTATTCATAATTGATGATGTGGAGACAAAGTCATTGGGAAGTGCTTTGTCTAGATCTAGACAACCAACTTCACATTCTTCTTGCCATGTCATTTCAATTTCATGTTTTATTCTACATTTGCATTGGAGAAGAATTTTTGGAATGAAAGTTTGTCATTCCTATGTGGCAACCATTTTTTTTTAAACTCACATTAGGGTTGGAGATGCTCTAATACGCTTGGTTGGTTCCCGTTTGTTGGTTGATATTGTTCCATCCTATTATACTTCACTTTTCTTGGGTGTTTACATAGTCACTGATAGCTATGCTCTAGTTGATGGTGGCAGGTACCAAGACTTTCTAGTTGATGCTGTTTTGGTTTATCACTTTGGTGACAGTATGCTCATTTATTGGTATGCCAGAAACTGATTAAGGGGATATAACAATCATGGACAAGTCTCTGAGATTTCAGTCATGGTTCTTGAGTCGATTGATGGGGCTCATAAGCCTAAAACATTGTATCAATAACACCTTATAAAATATGCACTGGTCAGAGCTAAATGCTGAACTGTTATTTAAATACTTTTAAAATAAAAGGTCAATTATCCAAAATAGTTCAATTATGATGAATAATATCAAATTATTGATGGGGCTTTTATGGCTTTCACATAAAAGCGAACGTTTTCAACTTTCTGATCACCCCAAGTTGCACTTGCATCTCCTTGTTAGATGGGAAAAGAGAAATCTCGACTTTGCATGTATGGACAAGGCTATTCTGTTACAAACCTGAAGCAGATTGCTCAAGATGGTAGAGTTCGATCTCCAACATTTGATTGAATGATACTAAGGAATGAAGTATGGTTGAGAGACAGTATAGCTGTTGGTACGGGCTGTAAATAGTTGTGGTCTATAAACAGAGTTTACCCCCAATCCATCTAATAATAACATCACCCATCTTTACCTCGCTAACCACCTGTTTGTCAGATTGCAGTGAGAAATAATACTGCATCTAGCTAATGGCTTGCTTCTGGAGTCTCTTACTCAGGTAGTGAGAAATTTGTCCCACTCGTTGCATGAGCTTGGAATTAAGGGAGGTGATGGTGGTATTGATCGATCACCTTGTTCTTTCTCAGCGATATTTATGTTAAAGAAGGAAATTACTAGGGCCACCACCAAAAGTTATAACAACTATCACATAATAGGAAACATTATTTTATGTTAACCATTCTTATGTTTTACAATTATTATATAAACCACTCATACTTTGAAACTAATTACACGGATCACCCCTATAGTTTTATATTTTCTGTAGAAACTTATAACACTAACCATCCTTATGGTTTATTAAAAGGTTTTTTTTAGGGGCACCACCACTTTTACTAGGGGGCAGCCCAGAAAGTGGAGATTTTACTAGGGGGCAGCCTACATTTTACTAGGGGGCAGCCCAACCCCCCAAACTCACATTTCCTTCCCATTTCATAATTTCCTCTCTCTCCTCCAAAAGAGAAAAAAGAAGAGCTCTCTCTCCCTCTCCCAAAACCCTAGAAAATTCTCCTCCACCACTCTAATCCTAATTCCTCCACCAAATTTCTTTCAAGAACACTCCCACATTCGACGAGATGACACGCAAGTCGAAGAAATCGGATTCTAGGTACGTTCTTCCCTAATTTCTTCTATAATTTTCTACATTCTATTCGAAACCCTAGAATAGTTTTAATTGTCTAATTTTTTTTTGATAATTTAGGTTTAGTATGTCTTTAGGGTTTATGAATGACATTTTCGAACACGACAAACCCACAATTTCTTTTCAAACCCTAACCCTAGAAACGACAAACTAGCGAGTCGTTTGTCTGTTGGCCGAGTACAGTAGGACTGCCAAGCATGTGGCAGTCCACATGTAAACAAGGACTGCCACAGTCCTGGCAGTCCTCCTCTATAGAGGACTGCCAGGACTGTGGCAGTCCTTGTTTACATGTGGACTGCCACATGCTTGACAGTCCTATTGTACTCAGTTTTAGTTGTGGTCTGGGGGTGGGGGATGGGGGTAACAGTTATATTTTAGTTTGCATTATTTATTAACTGTACGGTCGCACAATCCATTGTTCTATAGGGGTAACAGTCCTCCGGACGCACCAAAAAGAATACGTCCCACCGCGTCAAAGCGGAAGGAACGCGCGGAACGTCCTCTTGAGCGTCCGATTACAATTTTTGAACTGGAGCGCCAAGGTCGGTCTGGGACACGGAGACCCCCACCGGTTGCACAAGCTCGGTCGAAGCAACGAGCTCGTACTCCTTCTCCTTCTTCCAGTGACGACGACGACGTGCCAATTAGCCAACTCCTACCACCACGTCAAGGTGGTTCTGCTCCATCTGAGGAGGCCGGTCCTTTTGAGCCGCCTGTCCGGCAGCCAGGTTGCTCAATGTTGGCTTCTTTTGAGAACCATATTGCATATGCAATATGGAAGGACCTGGTATGTACATTACTTTTGTAAGCTACCAGTTTAGTATATGATATCTATATGTATTTTATATTTTTTATGTTTTTTTTTATGTTGTTTGATATACAGAGGACATATCGTATCCTTAGGGCTGTGAGTCACGGGAAGAAAACTGTGTCTTGGCCGTTTAGAAGCTTACCGGAGGCCGTCCAGGTTAAAATCTTACCGAGCGGTTTGCATAATTTGGCAGATTATACCTATAGAACAATGGATAGTGCCCTGATATCTGCTTTTATGGAGAGATGGCACCCGGAGACCAACACGTTTCATCTCCCATGCGGGGAGATTACCATTACACATGACGACGTCTACCAGATACTGGAGCTACCAGTTACCGGTCGCGTCATGACCAAAGAACATTATAGAGATGAAAAATCCACAAAATGGTACTCGAAGATCGTCAAGTTTGTCTCAAGTAACCTTGGACTTGAGGAAACTAGTTTTACAACTCTCCCCGGCTTCAAGAAATCATATGGAATTTCTCTGTCATTTCTGGTGGAGCACTTCTCGAATATGGAATTGGATGAGGATGATGATGAGTTGGTCGACACGGTGGCCCGTGCTTACATGCTGTTCGTCCTAGGAACGGTGGGCATTTCGGACAAGTCCGGAACCTCGATACATGCGAGGTACATGCTCAATTTATTGTCCGTGGATGACTTCATTGATATATCGTGGGGTAGCGGTATTCTCACCTATCTTTACCGTGAGCTCGACATCGCATCCCGTGTTGGGACTAAGACAATTGTCGGATGCCAGACTCTGCTACATGTAAGAAAACTTCCAACGATTTAATCTCGTATACTTCATTTTGTTGTTTATATTTTATGACTATTAACTTATAAATTGAATAGGCATGGATATACGAGCACTTTCCGATGCTCAGGCGGGGTGACCTGAACCCGAACTATTTTGAACACCTTCCTAGAGTGGCTCGATGGAGGCCGGCTGTCACGACCCGCACCCGATTTTCGGACGCGAGCTCGTGAGCAAGCCAGCTACGTATCGAGCGGACTCCAGCCCGACTCGAGTACGTATAAGCTGTCAAGGTCATGGGTATCATGTCTAATCTAAACTATATCTCAATCCACAGTAATCATATAAAACAAGAATGAACAAGTATGGGTCGTGGTCTGCAGCCCACTAGCATATATGTCCGATTAGACTCCAAGAATAATGTGAGTCCATAAAGCTAAGCTGATGAGCAGAATATATCATAAAAGCACGAGAAAGATAGTAAATCAATATCACTGACAAAATACCTGAATCATGCGGATGAAGTCAACTACCACATGCTCAGCTAACTAACTCCGTGCAATCAGCTACCTGAAGAGATCATCAGATCCTCAGAGGACTAGCAAGATACATAAAACATGCCTACTAATATGACAGTAAATAACATGTGTGGAGAATAAGAACACTGCAAGAAGAACATCTAAGGACGACGAGTCGTGAGGAAATGTAATACTAGACTTGGCTACCAATCAATCGATTAACCTCTATAGCTTGTAGTACAATGCAAGATACTCCCAATCTATAGTAGATTTTGACTGTAATACAATGCAAGACAATTCCAGTCAAGATTAGCCAATTCTAATATCGATCTCCTCTCCTAAAGGATACAAAGTCAAGTAGACTCCTATAAATCGTAGTACAATGCAAGATACTCCCAATTTATAGTGCCGCAAGTTAAGTCAATCAATCAATCAATATATGCTATAGGTCATAGTACAATGTAAGATACTCCCAATCTATGGCATGTCTCAAGTCAAGTCAATCAAGATAAAGAATCAGCTATAGATCGTAGTACAATGTAAGATACTCCCAAGCTATAGTATGTCTCTACTGTAGTACAATGCAAGATACTCCCAGACGAGAATGGTCAAGGACAGATATAGAAACTGACAACTCAATCACGAGAAAAGGGTAACACAAAGAGACCAATATTCTAGCAAAGTCAAACATCCTATACGTGCACGTAATCTAGAACAAGTAAAGCAATCAAGGACGAATCAATCAAAATATGTAATCATGTGACAATATGAAAAGTAATACAATAAAGGGAGAGAAACCATGTAAATACTGTATATGTTCGGCAAGGTATACTTGCCTGGAGGTTGCACGAAGAACCAACAATGTATCGCCAATCAGTAAGTCAGAAAGTCCAAGTCACCACAACTGTCTCCGAAAGCTGAAATAAACGTTACCAACATTCTTAGAATAGTTAAATTAGCTAAGATTGCCTATCCTTAAGTCCAATTCTAGACACAGGGGCAAAACAGTAATTTTGGGCAAAAATGATGTCCGCCGTTGGACCTGCTTTGCACCGAAAAGCGTGCCAGAGTCAATGGTCTCTAAAGTTGTCAAACTACAAGTCTACGAATCCGGTTTTCCGATACGAACCCAACCGTATGTCCAGAGTTGGATTCCGACGGCCCGTGCACAAAATCGCCTATTGAGTGGGACCATGGGGCCCGCAAAACGACGTTCCGATTTTACTGTCTCAGAATCGGTCCAAACTTGGCATGCAGGACCAGAAAAATGACACGGTCATGTTGGCGCAAGTTTCGTCTCGATCTGACGAACGTGCACAAAGTAATTGAAAAATTTACAAAGTGCACGATACGGTGAATTTCGACGGATACGCATCAAATTCGTCGCGCACACGCGACCGATTTGAATTCCGTCAAAGCTCACACGAGCACGATGCTGTTACGCACCTTTCAATACTTACGATGCGCGACCACGTCTTCCGGATTGGCGTGACGCACGTCGTGTGGATGAATTTTCTAGTTTTCAAAACAGATTTTTATTAAACTTTGGGATTCGATTTCTCGGCGAGTAGTCGATGAATTCAAATTCCGTAAGAAGGGATTCAAAGCCCTACATGTTGTCAAAAAGTGTCTTCAAATAGTTTTTCTAATATTGGACTGGATTGATCGGGAACGATCCTCGAACATGGGGGTTTGGGCTGAACTAGTGTTCTGTTTCGGGGTGGTTTTTTGCCGACTTTGGGTCGATCTCATGGACTGGTCGTGCATCCTATACGAAATATAAATACTGGGGTTTAGAGGCGGTCATGTTAGCTTTCCAGAATAATTTACGGGACGACAAACGGCTAAGTATATGCAGAGAAATACGGGGTCGAAGTTACCTCCGCAGCTGCTGTTGCTCCGCTCCTTCGCACGCACGCGCGCCTCCCTGGCTGCCGTCCGGCCGCGCGTGGCGGTGGCACCGGGTGTCGCGCAGTCGTCGTCCAGGTCGAGGTGGCGCTCTGGGTTTGTTAGGGTTTTCTTAATTCATGTATGCGCGTGTGTATATGTAGGTTTTTGCTCGAACCGAAACGGGGGAGGGGGAGTCTCAGGCCGTGGTTCTGTTCGGTCTGGTTGAGCCCTGGGCTGAGGGGGTTCGGTTGCATGGGCTGTGCTCTTTGCTTGCTGTTGCCTGTTGTAACTGGTAAGGGGGGTGTTGGGCCGGGGAGTTGGGCTTCAGCTGAGAGCTGGGCTCAATTCCCTTCATTATTTAACCTATTAGTTTATATCCATATACCCACATACTTCCCACACATGTATGTACATACATACATACCTACATATACGCGGGTATATATATATATATATATATATATATATATATATATATATATATATATATATATATATATATATATTTTTTTTTATATACACACCAATACACATATATATATATATATATATATATATATATATATATATATATGTGAATATATATATATATATATATATATATATATATATATATATATATATATATATATATATATATATATATATATATATATATATATATACACACACGCATATTTATTTATATATATTCATATATAATATATTTTATATACACACCAATACACATATATTTATATATATATTCACATATATAATCTATATACTCATATATATATATATATATATATATATATATATATATATATATATATATATATATATATATATATATATATATATATATATATATAAAATATATATATATATATATATAAATATTTGCATATATACACATATAATGTTTATATATATATATACACACAAAATATATAATAATAATAATATAATAAGAATAATATAATAATAACAATAATGATAATAATAATAATAATAATAACAATAATGATAATAATAATAATAATAATAATAATAATAATAATAATAATAATAATAATAATAATAATAATAATAATAATAATAATAATAATAATAATAATAAGAATAATAGTAGCCAACTAAATTGTCCACTAATAGTCCTTGGTGAACATATCATATCCCATCTGGCCCTAGAATTTCGTACAGTTATTCGAAAACACTATTTAAATATTAATACTGAACTATTAACTATTTAGAAATTATTTGTCAAGTCTTAAAATAGATAAGAAATATTTGTACACACCTAAAATGTCTGCATGGCCGTCTTCGATCTTTCTACATGCCTACATGGGCTTGGATTCGGTTCGGGCCCAGTTCGGCTAACTTGGTTCAACCGGGTTCCTGCAAAGTCAATAAATCTAATAATAATTAATTAAACTATTTCTAATGGCCGTGCTATAACTTGGCCTGATTTTCCTAGTTAGGACACACCGATGGCTTGGCATTCCCCTACCATGGCTAAATACTAGTCAAAGCACGCTACTGCACTATCCGTGCCATGATTCCTAGCCGTCTTGTAAAACTTAACCATGATTAAAATCATCTACCATAATAATTAAGTAAATAATTATCTAAAATCACTATTTAAATCAAATAAATAAAATAAAAAAATATTTTAAAATTCCGGGAAGGGAAGCTACAAATCTACCCACCTTAAAAATAATTTCGTCCTCGAAATTCTAATTCATGACTATTCCTTAAAATTCAAGTCTACTATTACCTTAATCTCCTCAATTTTAATCTCTCAAAATATTTTGTAAAATTCTTTAGTCATTTCATCACTCCGAATACTTGAGAACTTCTACCCACCTTTGGTCACACTACTCCTCAAAATACGGTCACTAAAGTCTTATGTTCTTCCAACTAGTTGCTAATAATTCTACCAACAAGTATCTAGGGCTTGTGGCATCTATACTCCATAATATCTATAAACAACCAACTCAATAATCATGCAATATTATACTATAATTTAAGAAATTCTGATGAATCCTAGATAGCACAATCGTTCGTCACTTCGAAATAAAAAGGGACGAGAATCAATGGTATGGAAAGCAAGGAAGTATATTCGAGAGCAATTATGGAGTTTTCAAGGACGTAGAGAATTTCTAGAAGAATTTTCAAGGCAGAGTGGATTGAGATTTCTAAGGTCTAGTCAAGGTCGCAGGCTCGTATCAGTACAGTTACGTAACCGATACGATATGCTCTGACCTGCATGGGCCACTACAAAAACTTGTCACGACCCGCACCCGGTTTTTGGACGCGAGCTCGTGAGCAAGCCAGCTACGTATCGAGCGGACTCCAGCACGACTCGAGTACGTATAAGCTGTCAAGTTCATGGGTATCATGTCTAATCTAAACTATATCTCAATCCACAGTAATCATATAAAACAAGAATGAACAAGTATGGGTCGTGGTCTACAGCCCACTAGCATATATGTCCGATTAGACTCCAAGAATAATGTGAGTCCATAAAGCTAAGCTGATGAGCAGAATATATCATAAAAGCACGAGAAAGATAGTAAATCAATATCACTGACAAAATACCTGAATCATGCGGATGAAGTCAACTACCACATGCTCAGCTAACTAACTCCGTGCAATCAGCTACCTGAAGAGATCATCAGGTCCTCAGAGGACTAGCAAGATACATAAAACATGCATACTAATATGACAGTAAATAACAGGTGTGGAGAATAAGAACACTGCAAGAAGAACATCTAAGGACGACGAGTCGTGAGGAAATGTAATACTAGACTTAGCTACCAATCAATCGATTAACCTCTATAGCTTGTAGTACAATGCAAGATACTCCCAATCTATAGTAGATTTTGACTGTAATACAATGCAAGACAATCCCAGTCAAGATTAGCCAATTCTAATATCGATCTCCTCTCCTAAAGGATACAAAGTCAAGTAGACTCCTATAAATCGTAGTATAATGCAAGATACTCCCAATTTATAGTGCCGCAAGTCAAGTCAATCAATCAATCAATATATGCTATAGGTCGTAGTACAATGTAAGATACTCCCAATCTATGGCATGTCTCAAGTCAAGTCAATCAAGATAAAGAATCAGCTATAGATCGTAGTACAATGTAAGATACTCCCAAGCTATAGTATGTCTCTACTGTAGTACAATGCAATATACTCCCAGTCGAGAATGGTCAAGGACAGATATAGAAACTGACAACTCAATCATGAGAAAAGGGTAACACAAAGAGACCAATATTCTAGCAAAGTCAAACATCCTATACGTGCACGTAATCTAGAACAAATAAAGCAATCAAGGACGAATCAATCAAAATATGTAATCATGTGACAATATGAAAAGGAATACAATAAAAAGAGAGAAACCATGTAAATACTGTATATGTTCGGCAAGGTATACTTGCCTGGAGGTTGCACGAAGAACCAACAATGTATCGCCAATCAGTAAGTCAGAAAGTCCAAGTCACCACACCTGTCTCCGAAAGCTGAAATAAATGTTACCAACATTCTCAGAATAGTCAAATTAGCTAGAATTGTCTGTCCTTAAGTCCAATTCTGGACACAGGGGCAAAAACGGTAATTTCGAGCAAAAACGATGTCCGTCGTTGGACCTGCTTTACACCAAAAAGCGTGCCAGAGTCAATGGTCTCTAAAGTTGTCAAACTACAAGTCTACGAATCCGGTTTTCCGATACGAACCCAACCGTATGTCCAGAGTTGGATTCCGACGGGCCGTGCACAAAATCGCCTATTGAGTGGGACCATGGGGCCCGCAAAACGACGTTCCGATTTTACTGTCTCAGAATCGGTCCAAACTTGGCATGCAGGACCAAAAAAATGACACGGTCATGTTGGCGCAAGTTTCGTCTCGATCTGACGAACGTGCACAAAGTAATTGAAAAATTTACAAAGTGCACGATACGGTAAATTTCGACGGATACGCATCAAATTCGTCGCGCACACGCGACCGATTTGAATTCCGTCAAAGCTCACACGAGCACGATGCTGTTACGCACCTTTCGATACTTACGATGCGCGACCATGTCGTCCGGATTGGCGTGACGCACGTCGTGTGGATGAATTTTCTAGTTTTCAAAACAGGTTTTTGTCAAACTTTGGGATTCGATTTCTCGGCGAGTAGTCGATGAATTCAAATTCTGTAAGAAGGGATTCGAAGCCCTACATGTTATCAAAAAGTGACTTCAAATAGTTTTTCTAATATTGGACTGGATTGATCGGGAACGATCCTCGAACATGGGGGTTTGGGCTGAACAAGTGTTCTGTTTCGGGGTGGTTTTTCGCCGACTTTGGGTCGATCTCATAGACTGGTCGTGCATCCTATACAAAATCTAAATACTGGGGTTTAGAGACGGTCATGTTGTCTTTCCAGAATAATTTATGGGACGACAAACGGCTAAGTATATGCAGAGAAATACGGGGTCGAAGTTACCTCCGCAGCTGCTGTTGCTTCGCTCCTTCGCACGCACGCGCACCTCCCTGGCTGCCGTCCTGCCGCGCGTGGCAGTGGCACCGGCAGCGGGTTGCGCGCAGTCGCCGTCCAGGTCGGGGTGGCGCTCTGGGTTTGCTAGGGTTTTCTTAATTCATGTATGCGCGTGTGTATATGTAGGTTTTCGCTCGAACCGAAACGGGGGAGGGGGAGTCTCGGGCCGTGGTTCTGTTCGGTCTGGTTGAGCCCTGGGCTGAGGGGGTTCAGTTGCATGGGCTGTGCTCTTTGCTTGCTGTTGCCTGTTGTAACTGGTAAGGGGTGTTGGGCCGGGGAGTTGGGCTTCAGCTGAGAGCTGGGCTCAATTCCCTTCATTATTTAACCTATTAGTTTATATCCATATACCCACATACTTCCCACACATGTATGTACATACATACATACCTACATATACACGGGTATATATATATACACACACGCATATTTATTTATATATATTCATATATAATATATTTTTATATACACACCAATACATATATTTATATATATTCCATATATAATCTATACTCATATATATATATATTATATATATATATATATATAAATATATTATATATATATTTTTTTTATGGTGTCCGGTCATATAAAAATGGTGTCCGTCAATATATATATCTATATATAGATATATATATATATTATATATATATATATAATTATATATTTTATATATATATATATAAAATATATATATATATTTATATATATTATAATATATATATATATATATATATATATATATATATATAATATATATATAGATTTTATATATAATATATTATATCTATATATATATATATATATTTATTATATTATATATATATATTATATATATATATATATATATATTATATATATATATTTTTATATATATATATATATATAATATATATATATAATATAATATATTATATAATATATATATATATATATATATATATCTATATATATATATCTATATATATATATTTATATATATATATATATATATTATATATATTCACATATATAATCTATATATATATATATATATATATATATATATATATATATCTATATATATATATATATATATAATATATATATTATATATATATAATATATTATATTATATATATATATATAAACTAATATATATATATATATTTATATATATATTTATATATATATATATATATATATATATATATAATATTATATATATATATATATATATATATATATCTAATATATATATATATATATATATATATCACTTACGTATATATTTGCATATACACATATAATGTTTATATATATATACACACAAAATATATAATAATAATAATATAATAAGAATAATAAATAATAACAATATGAATATAATAAGAATAATAATATAATAACATAATGATATGATAATAAGATATATAATAATAACAATAATGATAATAATAATAAGAATAATAGTAACCAACTAAATTGTCCACTAATAGTCCTTGGTGAACATATCATACCCCATATGGCCCTAGAATTTCGTACAGTTATTCGAAAACACTATTTAAATATTAATACTGAACTATTAACTATTTAGAAAATATTTGTCAAGTTTTAAAATAGATAAGAAATATTTGTACACACCTAAAATGTCTGCATGGCCGTCTTCGATCTTTTTACATGCCTACATGGGCTTGGATTCGGTTCGGGCCCAGTTCGGCTAACTTGGTTCAACCGGGTTCCTGCAAAGTCAATAAATCTAATAATAATTAATTAAACTATTTCTAATGGTCGTGCTATAACTTGGCCTGGTTTTCCTAGTTAGGACACACCGATGGCTTGGCATTCTCCTACCATGGCTAAACACTAGTCAAAGCACGCTACTGCACTATCCGTGCCATGATTCCTAGCCGTCTTGTACTTCAAAACTTAACCATGATTAAAATCATCTACATAATAATTAAGTAAATAATTATCTAAAATCACTATTTAAATCAAATAAATAAAATAAATTTTTTTTAAAATTCCGGGAAGGGAAGCTACACCGGCCCAGGTGGAAACCAAAGATTGACAAATACTGGCTTCCATTCGTGAAGTACTTGACAATTTGGTACCAGAAGAGGTAATAAATTGTGACTTATTTTTTTATGTTAAGTTTTTTTTTTGCTGTTAACTGTTTTCCTATAGATATTTTGGGATCCATACCGAGATTTTCGCGAGGGGAGTCGTGCCATCCAACAAGTTTTTTTATTTCATGGCATGATCACATGCTATGATATCAAGGAGCCGTACATGCCTGATCGTGTACTTCGGCAGTTTGGCTTCGTGCAAAGTGTGCCGAAGCGCACACTACAGATGTTGAAACCTCCCCGCGGGACCCAACCATTGAACTACAAACCGACGTATTTCGACTGGGTGACCGACTTCTACTCCGAGTGGCAAAGGCACCTGCTTGGGGAAGATGAGAGTCAACCGGTCACCCAGATGGCCGACTGCAGCGAGGACTACATGCCGTACTTCCAGCGGATAGGACATCCTAAGTTGTTGAACCCTACAAACCCGGGTCCCGAGGCCGTAGTAGCTGTTGGAAATCTTCCTTCGAAAAACATCTTGTATTCTTCATTGGTGAAGATGGTGAGTTCCGTATTAGTAGTTAGTTCGAGATTTTCATGTTTGTATACTAAATTCAATTATACTTTCATTTACAGTCTAGAAGGGCGAAGGAACTGGCCAAGACACTTCGGAGCGCTTGCCAAAGTGACACTAGTGTCTTGGTCGACACTAGTGCCTTGGTCGCCAATGAGCTTGAGCGCATCGACGACGAGGTTGAGTTCCCATTCATGCGTAATACGGAGTCTCGTTCGAAGGCCCGCCATGATATGTAGTATGATTGTCTGACGTCTGATTGTATGATGTTGAATACTTGTGTCGAGCATGTTGTTGGATGTTGATATACTTCTGTTGGATATGTGATATTTTTGGGTGTTGACACTATTTTGGATGTTGATATTTTTGGATGTTGAAAATGTGTGGGATACTTTAGATGAAAAAATTCTTCTGTTGAATATCTGTTGAATATGTGTGGGATATCTGTTGAATATGTGTAGGATATCTGTTGAATATGTGTGGGATATCCGTTGAATATGTGTGGGATATCTGTTGAAATAATTCTTGTGTTGAAATACTTCTATAAGTACTTGCTAAAATGTTCTGTGATCAAATCACAGAACATTTTAGCAAGGACTGCCACACACAGGGCAGTCCTTCACATGTGTTGGACTGCCCTGTGTGTGGCAGTCCTAGATGAATTGTTCTATGATCAAATCACAAAATATTTTAGCAAGGACTGCCACACACAGGGCAGTCCTTCACATGTGTTGGACTGCCCTGTGTGTGGCAGTCCTAGATGAATTGTTCTGTGATCAAATCATATAACATTTTAGCAAGGACTGCCACACACAGGGCAGTCCTTCACATGTGTTGGACTGCCTGGGTGTGGCAGTCCTAGATGAATTGTTCTGTGATCAAATCATAGAACATTTTAGCAAGGACTGCCACACACAGGGCAGTCTTTCACATGTGTTGGACTGCCCAGTGTGTGGCAGTCCTAGATGAATTATTCTGTAATTTGATCACAGAACATTTTCGCAAGGACTGCCACACACAGGGCAGTCCTTCACATGTGTTGGACTGCCCTGGATGTGGCAGTCCTAGATTAATTGTTCTGTGATCAAATCACAGAACATTTTAGCAAGGACTGCCACACACAGGGCAGTCCTTCACATGTGTTGGACTGCCCTGGGTGTGGCAGTCCTAGATGAATTGTTCTGTGATCAAATCACAGAATATTTTAGCAAGGACTGCCACAACCAGGGCAGTCCTTCACATGTGTTGGACTGTCCTGTGTGTGGCAGTCCTAGATGAATTGTTCTGCCATGTATAACACCCAAAACACACAAAACACACATGTATAACACCCAGATAAAAGATATATTGTAACGCCCCAGAACCAGAGTACTGGAGAGCGGGGGCATACATAGCCAGCTACGTATAATGAAATGGAATCCACCTCACTATACGGTCACGGCTGTCTAGATATATGGGGGTTTAACTACAATCCATCAGTCTCCTATGGTCAAGAACAAGCCTATTGTCTCAATCACAGGCAAGCAATAATAGTTACAAGATGTCAGAGCACCAAATATATAATAGCAAGGCATCCCATACATTACATATTGGATGATCATGAAGCTAATCGTACAAAATTGTCAAGACTAGCAAGAGTTCAGTCGTACATGATCAACCCTAGGATATGTCAATCATGTTATAGCCCGTAGGCAGACAGTAAGTAAAGATACAATACGAGCTAACACATGCTCGCCGGCTAAACGCCTCAAAAGAATAATTTTTACAATAAAGTGGAAGGACAAAAAGAAATCCACTCGTTGCCAGGGTTACGCCTGGTGGTCACCATCTGGCTGGAAGATAGGTGGATCCTCTGCAGCTGTTCCGATATCTGGCCATACAAAACCAGCTGGGTCAGACCCCAGAAAGAGCAAGTACCACAAAGGAGGCTTCACTTAGGAACTAAAACCAACATATCACAATAGAATAATAAAGATAGCAAAATAAAGAATTGTTAATAATAGAGATAACCACAGTAAACTGAGTACGAGGAAACTATTCAAGTAGCCAGGTCACAACCCTTAAACCAAACAAGGACCGGAGTTGTAACCCTTCACCTGAATAGAGACCCGTCTCAAATACTATTGGTAAGGTAACAAGTCAATAAACGAAGAGAGGACTCAGAACTGCTCCGGGAGCCAGGTTACAACCCTTAAACCAAACAAGGACCGGAGTTGTAACCCTTCGCCTGAACAGAATTGGACCCCTGATCTTTATTGTTAAGGCCAGTATAAATAATTTATCATGTCGTTACAGTAAGTGAAATATGACGAGTGTGGCATGGGGTTGCAATAAGACAATAACAAAGAGAGGACACAGAACTGCTCTGGGAGCCAGGTTACAACCCTTAAACCAAACAAGGACCGGGGTTGTAATCCTTCGCCTGAACAGAACTGGACCCCCGATCGTTATTGTTAAGGCAAGCCTCAATAATCTTGTCGTGTCACAATCTTGTACATGATCGGGACAAGACTAAGCTGGGATAAACTCCATTCAATCAATCACGGCCAATCAAGAGTACGGCTTGATACTTTTAACTAACTAGGGTTATCACAGGCCTAGTTACTAGCAAGATGCAATGAGATTATCCCAATAGCCACAAGCCCTGCAGACTATCCGGTTATCCAGGTCGAATGTCAGTTTATGGAGAATGCAACACGCGACTGTGTGCTAGAAATGTGCCCTACTCGTCGGTAGGCTACAAGTCCACTTAATGCGCCCAGGTAACGGAATTGCCTGTAGCTGGGAATCTCTTCATGTCTACTGAATTATTATAGTTTATTAGCCTTAGTCAATTACTGTAGGTATCCCTGACCGTGGTACTCAGGGATCCCTGCCTTAGACATGATGCAAACATTACCGGTTCATTTAGTACAAACACATTCACCCACGGTGTCCAGGCCATTCAATTCTGCCATGACATGCTAGCCGTCGTAACAACATTCGAGATATATATCATGTCAAATACATTGTCAAGAGTGTGCCACGACGGGTCACTATCATGTCATGTCATTATTTAAAATTAATATTTAACCTGGTATAAGCGTGTATTCAATAACTAAATATAAACAGGGTGCAAGAGTTGTGGGGGAATCACGCCGCTCAGGAAGACGGGACATAACTTCCACATACTAACTTAGAACGAGGTGCTACAGAGATATTCGGAAAGGCAAGCTAAAGATCTAAAACTTTCATGTTTTAAGTTTTTTCGAAATTATGGCTAGAAAATAGCTTAATTTGGCAAAAACAGCCATTCTGTGCACTTTTTATGCCAAAAAATCAATTCTGCGTAAAATATGTA
Organism: Iris pallida; assembly: GCA_029216955.1. Taxonomy (NCBI): domain Eukaryota; kingdom Viridiplantae; phylum Streptophyta; class Magnoliopsida; order Asparagales; family Iridaceae; genus Iris; species Iris pallida. Next base: position 6,974,655 of record JANAVB010030817.1, on the reverse strand, counting down.
AAAGGGGAGGGTTCCAGCGTAAAATTTTATATTCTGGGTACCATTCAGCGTAAAATGCGCAATTTCAGGGTTCTCTGCATAAAATATTACATTCTGGATGATATCCAGCGTAAAATACGCAATTTTAGGGTTCCCAGCGTAAAATTTCACATTCTGCATACAATCCAGCGTAAAATACGTAATTTCAGGGTTCCCAGCGTAAAATTTTACATTCTGGATACAATCCAGCGTAAAATACGTAATTTCAGGGTTCACAGCGTAAAATTTCATATTCTGGATACAATCCAGCGTAAAATACGCAATTTCAGGGTTTCCAGCGTAAAATTTTACATTCTGGATACAATCCAGCGTAAAATACGCAATTTCAGGGTTCCCAGCATAAAATTTTATTTTACGCAAGCCTTCCTGCGTAATTTCGACTTTACGCTAGCTTTCCTGCATAAAATCTTATTTTACGTCAGCACCACATTCTTCAGCCGACATGAAAATTCAGAAAACTTGTTTTGGCCATAAAAACTTCATTTTAACTCAAAATAAGGTGAATCAAAAATCAAATTCACACGAAATTTCGTGCTCTTGCTCATGGAACTATTAATTTTCGAAAATAACAAGTTTTAGTAGATCAAAACCAAGAAAACTCCATGAACTAAAAGTTATAAAGTAGATCTAGAAGAATCTATCCATCAAAATTAAAAACTCCAAGTTCTAAAGAGGCTTATAATCATGTAAAGAAGAAAATGGAACAATAAAACTCAAAATCTATCGTGAAGCAAGTTGCACTTGCCTAAACCTTTTGGTAGGTGGAGAGCAACGGTGAGGAAGAAGAAGAGTGAATGATGAGAGAGAAAGAGGGTGGGGTTAATAAATGATGATGGGGGTGGTAGGTAGGGGGTTTTCCTTTGGTTCATGATGAACCTAAGGCAAACCAAGCCAAGCCAAACCAAACCAAGAATAACCAAGCAATGAAAAGCTAGAATAATTCAAGCAGTGAGACTTGCAATACGGGTCAAATTACGTATACGTATACTAAGATACGTAATACGAACCACAGGCAATACAACTCTACCCACCTTAAAAGAATTCCGTCCTCGGAATTTAATCAAGAGGCTAGAGATGTCGGGACAGTTATACTATCGCAAGCAATCTACGCTACCAATCAATCATACAATCATATATACAAGCAAGGAATCGAAGTGCAAGGCATAAGGAAGATATTATACCTCACGAGCCAAACCGATTGGGATAACGTGATCGGATATCATCCTCAAACTCCCACGTTTGACTCTCCCAAGGAGCGATAAACTCAAGCAACATGAACTAAATTGATAGTCTTGCGCTCGAGGTCTCTCTCTTTGGTCAAACAGGGACACGGGCCTCTCCTCATACGAAAATGTTGGTACCAATAACCGTTTTCGAATAATCTAGGACATGGCTCGGGCCCGGGATATACCGTTGTAATTGGGATACATGAAACATGACATGTGTCCCGTATAACGACGGCGGAAAGCAAGACAATAGGACACAGATACCTCTTTGCCGATTCTGGATCTAGGCCTGGGCCAGGGCGAACTGCTGAGGCCTCTGTTGCTGGAAGGCCTGGGCCTGAGACGGCAATGGACCCGGGAACGAAAGCTGCTGTGGTTGGTGAACTGGAGCTTGTTCTGGTGCTGGTGCTGGTCCCATAACCGAGGGACTAGTTACTGTCGACGATGATCTATTTCTGAACGGACAAGATCCCATCATGTGGTCTGGCGAACCATAAACCAAGCACAATCCCTGTGCTCTACGGCACTCAGTAACAACATGCCCGGGTTTTTCGCAATAAGAACAACCGGTTGCGAAAGGCCGCTTCTGCTTCTGCTGCTGGGGATAGGTCGGGGCAGAATGCTGTAAGGAAGTAACCGAACCTGCCCTCGTAGCTCCAATGGTCAGGGCCCTGGCTGCTGGGGCCGGTGCTGAGGATTGGTTCATCTGGTCGTGAGACCGTTTCCGATCTCCGGTCCGGTCCGCTATCCTTCGGGAAGTGTACTCATGCCTCATCGCTGCTCACAAGACGGCATCAAAAGTTCTGTGCTCGAACTGCTCTACTGCCAATATGATCTCTGTCACGACCCGCTCCCGAATAATCGGACACGAGTCGGACACGCCCAGCCTTCGTCGTTAGACACGACGAAGTAAGCTGTACCAAGCTAGGGAAAACTAACCAGATAAACATGAAAGTATAGAATCACAGCATCTAAAAACGTATCCCAGAATGATCACCATAATCCACAAATCCAGATATCATAATGTACCAGAATCAACAGGAATGAAAAGTGCTATGAACTCTAAAGTCAATATCTCAAAGTAAAGCTAAGTAATCTAAACCTGAAGCCTCAAGCTAAGCCTCATCCTGCTCAGCTAAACCCTGGGCTCTGGCCCATAGAGTAGATCAATGTCCTGCAAGCATACCTGCAACATATCCTATTCAGGAGCGGAGCAAAGTACAGTTCTAGGTAATGAAACATGAACATGATATGAACAGGGTACAGGAGTACAGGAAAATGAAATACAGGAATGAACATGAAAGTACAGGAAAATAGTACAGGAAATGAGTACAAGAAATATAGTACATGAATGTAAAGTACAGGAACATGTAAAGTACAGGAATGAAACTATAATCCTGAAGTACCAGACATGACAAGTGCACAATATCGAAATACATCTAGTCCATGTGACCGGCTGGGGTGAGTACAGGAGCATGCACAGGAGTACATGAATATGGTACGACTTAGGACCCGCGTGCACAGTGCGAGGCCTAAGCTAGGTACAGGAATATATAGTAACCGGGATTGGTCACATGGCTAGTGTATTTCCCCACCCGACACTAATAAGTACAAGAGCAAGGGTACAGGAATACAGGAGTACATGATATCGTGCCATGACGTGTCACAAGAAAGCGTACAAGAATGTAAATGCACAAAACCGTAGAAAAGTACTTGCCTTTGTCCTTGCAAACCAAGTCTGTCTCAATGTTCACCTAGAATTAAGGTACAAGTGGGTAAGGAACTAAATAATGACATTAACTAATTTAACTTATCTATTGCTAACCATAAACTTAACTAACTTAATCGTTTCTATCCATAAATTGTTAGCAATTTACATAATCCTAATTAATTATATACATATAGTTAACAAGAGAAAATATGTTATAGTAACAAGAGAAAATATCCAAATAACAATTTAAAATCCAAGTAACTTACTATCAATAATACTAAGTAAATATTACCACTATACCTATATTCTTCTAGATAGAAAATTTATATTAGGCAATACCTTGTAAATTAGTGTTCATATCAATTAATAATATAGTACATTTATAGTAACAACTAATCTTTAGAATATTACCAATTTATGTTAGGAGAAAATATACATAATTAGTAATCTTACAAATTCCCTCTTAAGACATATTATGGACTATAGGTTATTATCAACCAAAAGTTATTTTAACAATGATACAATAACTGGAATGACAAACCCAACTCCAAGCCCAACTCAAAACTCAAGTTTAACACTGTACATAATCCCCCCTGCTTGCTAGCTTCAATATTTATCTTCCTATTTGCTAAAACCAACAATAGTCCATATAGTTAATGAAACCTCAAAACAAAATTAAAGCAATGCTTCTCAGCCAAATACTTAGCATACATATGAACTTAGCATTCATGTGAAACCAAACATTTATGCTAAGCAACTCAACCCACCCATTACACTCAAGGACCAACAAAGATCAACAGAACAGACCTAGCAGTTAAACACAAGGAAACCAATGGTAATACATACCCATCTTGGGCTCTACAACACTCGGAATACAACCTGCTTCAACCCATTAGTCCAACAAACCTCTCCAACATAGCTGTAGGAAAATACACTACCCCTGTATCTAACGGTTACCCATTTTGAATTTATGAGCACACCCTCTGCTACAACAACACAGAGCACATCTACAACTCAGATTGAGTGAGAGTTGGCCTCTACAGGATTAGTATACACAGGAAATGAATGCAACGAAGCCCGCATTTCTCGCCAATCCCTTCCTTGCGTTTAGAGGACACTACTCGAGACGTCACAACCTCTCCAACCACAGACACACGTCCTCGACACCACCCAGGACACGAATGAGACACAGCACTGGAATCATCACTCCAACAGGACTCGATCTATCTAGGAAAACCTATGTTAAAATCCAACAATTAACACTAAAAATGTGCCAGAGAAGAATTGAGTAGTACCTGGAAGAGATAGGTTCCAACCGATCGACTGGACTAAGGAAACCCGTGTCCGACACATCTTCTATGTTCTCTGATACGAACAGGCCTGAGTTGAGTTCGTCTCAGCACATCAGTTTCCTGAGTCCGATACAACGAAATTCGCGTCCAGATTCAATTGCAAGCTGAAAGAATCATTAAATCAAACAGTTGATGGGCAGGAAGAATAAAATTGTTTCAGAGTTATGTTCGAATTTGTAAGAACTCCAAATTGGAGAAAACGATCAGAAACTTCCAGTCAATCTCCCAATCAATCTCCAGAAATAAAAAAATCGATCAAGATTGAAAAATCAAACGATTCACTAAATTAATTGATTAGTCGATCAATCCAATTGATCGACCAAGAACCGATCGGCCCAACCAAGAAGAAGAGAAAGAACTTACCAGAGCTGACTTCGAAGATCGATCGATCGTTCGAAGAGTTGATTTGCAACTCTTCAGTCGAGCAGTGAAAGTAAATCGTCTTGATCGGAGAAGGAGATTCCGCCGTCGTCGTCGAGGTGATCGCCGTCGTCGTCGTCGATCTGATGGTCGTCGAGCTGAACGAAGGAGGGAAACGAGCAGATCGAAATTTCAAATCTGAATGAAATTATGAGGACTCTCTGTCCTCACTCACTCACTTACTCATAAATAATAAATGCAACTTTGCATTTAGCCCCCCCCCCGCTCTAAACTCTTACACCCCCAGTTCCTCCTGGCACAGGAATGTTTCAGAAACCCCCCTCCCCTCTCTACTATTGCAGGATTAGAAGAAAAACAGTTTGAAAATTTGAAGGAAATAAATGGGGACCACTAATTTAGTTATAACCAACTTGATATTTCAAAATTTAAGAATTTAGAAATTTGGAGGGAAAATATAATGGAATTTCAAATCATATAACCAACATTTCTATGATAAGCCCAAATGAATTGGGCCCATCATCAACCTATTAATTATTTAACTAGAGAAAATAGAAGATGAAATCATTAATCCCTAATCAAAATTTAACCAGAAATTTATTCACATAAAATATGGCAACTTAATTTTTTTTAGGAAAATAACTTTCAAAGAAAAATAATAATAATTTTCATTCTCCAAAAATTTGAAACACCAAAAAAATAGTATTATTTATAAATTCCGGAAAAGCGGAGTTACAAATCTACCCCCCTAGAAAAATTTCGTCCTCGAAATTTCAAAAATGGCACGATGTGGCAAGCAGATACAAAATTTGAAATTGGCATGATTTAAAGTGGAATGAAATTATAGTCACAGAAATCATGATCACGGAATAATAGTTTCAACAGCATCCGGTGGTCTTGCATATCTGGGTCACTTCCCCTACAGTTCCTGCCCCGCCAATATGCATCTGGCTGCAGTGAACCTTCGGTTCCATTGTCCTGATAATACTAGATCACCGCAATACTTTATCAACTTATCCGGTATGGAATAAATTTAGGACTTAGCTTCAATAATATCTGAGAACCTGAAAATACCCGTAATTACTTTGACTTAGAGTCCTTGCCTCGCCAGTGTACAGCTAGCTGCAATGGGCTCACAGCCTCCATAACCCAGGTCATAGTAGGTTGTCCAATATTTTCTCAACTTATCCAGAAGTTTCAAGGAAATTGTAAAAATTTTAAATCATGATAGAGAGGAGTAGTATCTGTTCCTAGAATCACGGTACTATGAAACGACAGTAAGATAGGGAGACTGTAAAACAAGTCTCGAATGAAGAAACAACAAAGAAAATGCAAAAAGGAACATCAAGATAGGTAATGATCACAAGTGCCCTCGGTCGTCAGTACTCGTCCGGAATCGGGATAGTCTCCACCTCCTCGGCTGTCATCAGGTAGACTCGTCCCTCTGGCTGGTCTCCGTGCGGCTGCTGGTCAAGAAGAGGTAAGTCCTCCTGCTGGGGTCCCGGTGTACTCGTGCTCGTCCCTCAGCGGCTTCTGGACAATCTCTGACCTGGTGAGCAGGTGATCCACAGAACAAGCAAAGCCTAAAATTTCAGACAGGGAGCGAAGTTTCAAATTATAACAGAATTTCAACTGATATCTAGAATGGTAACAAGATTCCATATGTGGGACATTATCCCGAGGAGATAACATAATCTCGAAGGATGGATTGAAGCAAGGTATCAGATAGGAGACAAGTTTCAAAATAAGAAATAAAATTCCGTACTGGAAATAAGGTTCAATAACATCTCAATTAACAACGAGACCTCAGACAAAGTTTCGAAAGGAAAACAACCTCCCATAGGATAGAAGGCCTCAATTAGTGAACCAATATCAACAAGGTCATAATTAGGAAACAAAATCTCGACCAGAAAATTTTGACGAGGAACATGGTTTAGAATAGTGACTAGAAAATAGGTTCTAATAAGAGACAAGGTATTCGATTGTAAACATAAAACAAGCGAATCTCAATAGCAACAAAATCGTAAATAGAGAACAAGTCCCGAATAAAGTCAAGAATAGGAAGTAGAATCTCAAACAAGCATCAAATAGAAGCGAAGGTTCAAACAAGGTTTCAGAATGATATTTCAAGTAGGAATATTTCTCGAATAGTACAAGTTCGATTAGCGAACAGAATATCAATAAACGAGTAGGAACAAGTATCCATGAAACAAGCAAATCTTGGATAGGAGACAGGATCGAAACAAAAATAGTGGACCAACAACTCTCGACTAGAAAATCAAATTCATGAATGAGGAACCAAATCTCGAATAGGAAACGAAATCTTCGAAACCCTCAAAGGTATTTACAACAATGTCTGCATAGGACAGAGCTTTAAACAAGTTTCGAATGAGGAACAGGATTTCGAAATAAAATCCCGAGAAACGATTAAATATCAATAACACGAAGTTTGATAAATGAACAAAATTTGTAAATATGAGCCATCACTAGGAAACAAAGTCAGGAATGATGAATAACGGTATCGAATAATGAATTTCAAACAATTATCGATTTGGGGATCTAAAACAAGTTTATCGAAATAGGAAACGATATCTCGAAGTAAGTTTCGACATCAATCAAGATTTCAAAAATAGAAAACAAGAAATTTTGAAGAAATGATCTAGGTGCTAAGAGGATTTTAAGGAGAGGCTGGATTGCTAATCAGATACATGGTTTTCCCAACCATGCAAAAGAAATCTTCTGTCTTCAATCTGTCTTTAGTATTTCCTCCGAGACTGGAATCACTTCAATCTTCTTCACTGTCCTGACGTAGACTGGTCCGTGGCGGTAATGCTCTATATAACTGCTGAATCTGGAGAGGCGGGTCCTTCTGCTGCGGTCCTGGTGCTCCTCGTGCTTGTTCTCGGGCAGTGCGATCAACGGTCTCCGGACAATCTTTGACTTGGTGAGTAGGTGATCCGCATTACTAGCGTAGTCTCCGTCTTTTATGGCATTCGTCGTAGTGGTGTCCTGTGTTGCGGCAGAAATACGAATGATAGCCGGCTGAATATGAATCTCCTGCTGGGCTGAAGAAGTGTTGTCTGAGTGTGGCGACGCTTCGCAGATCCATAATAGCTGCTTTCTCGGTCATAAGTCTTCATGTCTTTCATAAACTTCAGCTTCAGGTCTTATTCTATTGTCAGTGCAATATTCTGGATCTTCTGGCTGGTGGCACCAATCTCCGGAGAAGTCGGTCCTCAGGGACTAGGATGATTTTCAGTGGTTACTCTAGGTTCTCAATCCGCTACTCGGTGCAAGATATGCGCTTGGCGTCGGAGAAGTCCAAAAGTCTGAGAATCTGGAAGTCAGAAGTCCTACTTGGCTCGGAGAGTGTATCCACAAATTTGGCTTGGAAAAATGATGGCCTGCTCTCTCTGGGTGTCAAGGAACTCTTGAAGCGTCTCCGTCAACTACGTACTACCCATGGGGATAGTAGGGTGATAGAAATTGTGAGCTCGAAACCTTTAAGTGTAGATGGATCGACTGTCCCGGTGTCGCGTACTTTTGAACTATCTGCAAAAAGAAAACTGTTAAAATAACCTAGACCTACATACAACAAGTGTTTATAGAATATTAAAATACCTGATACACCTGATATACCTGATATACCCTTATTTCCCGATTTTCCTATGCTGTGATCAAGTTTCCCTAGTGCAATCAAGTCCCCCAATAGTACGCTAAGACCTAGGTACCATTAGGATAGACCTGCATGGGCCACCACTAAAAACATGTCACGACCCGCTCCCGAATAATCGGACACGAGTCGGACACGCCCAGCCTTCGTCGTTAGACACGACGAAGTAAGCTGTACCAAGCTAGGGAAAACTAACCAGATAAACATGAAAGTATAGAATCACAGCATCTAAAAACGTATCCCAGAATGATCACCATAATCCACAAATCCAGATATCATAATGTACCAGAATCAACAGGAATGAAAAGTGCTATGAACTCTAAAGTCAATATCTCAAAGTAAAGCTAAGTAATCTAAACCTGAAGCCTCAAGCTAAGCCTCATCCTGCTCAGCTAAACCCTGGGCTCTGGCCCATAGAGTAGATCAATGTCCTGCAAGCATACCTGCAACATATCCTATTCAGGAGCGGAGCAAAGTACAGGTTCTAGGTAATGAAACATGAACATGATATGAACAGGGTACAGGAGTACAGGAAAATGAAATACAGGAATGAACATGAAAGTACAGGAAAATAGTACAGGAAATGAGTACAAGAAATATAGTACATGAATGTAAAGTACAGGAACATGTAAAGTACAGGAATGAAACTATAATCCTGAAGTACCAGACATGACAAGTGCACAATATCGAAATACATCTAGTCCATGTGACCGGCTGGGGTGAGTACAGGAGCATGCACAGGAGTACATGAATATGGTACGACTTAGGACCCCGCGTGCACAGTGCGAGGCCTAAGCTAGGTACAGGAATATATAGTAACCGGGATTGGTCACATGGCTAGTGTATTTCCCCACCCGACACTAATAAGTACAAGAGCAAGGGTACAGGAATACAGGAGTACATGATATCGTGCCATGACGTGTCACAAGAAAGCGTACAAGAATGTAAATGCACAAAACCGTAGAAAAGTACTTGCCTTTGTCCTTGCAAACCAAGTCTGTCTCAATGTTCACCTAGAATTAAGGTACAAGTGGGTAAGGAACTAAATAATGACATTAACTAATTTAACTTATCTATTGCTAACCATAAACTTAACTAACTTAATCGTTTCTATCCATAAATTGTTAGCAATTTACATAATCCTAATTAATTATATACATATAGTTAACAAGAGAAATATGTTATAGTAACAAGAGAAAATATCCAAATAACAATTTAAAATCCAAGTACCTTACTATCAATAATACTAAGTAAATATTACCACTATACCTATATTCTTCTAGATAGAAAATTTATATTAGGCAATACCTTGTAAATTAGTGTTCATATCAATTAATAATATAGTACATTTATAGTAACAACTAATCTTTAGAATATTACCAATTTATGTTAGGAGAAAATATACATAATTAGTAATCTTACAAATTCCCTCTTAAGACATATTATGGACTATAGGTTATTATCAACCAAAAGTTATTTTAACAATGATACAATAACTGGAATGACAAACCCAACTCCAAGCCCAACTCAAAACTCAAGTTTAACACTGTACATAATCCCCCTGCTTGCTAGCTTCAATATTTATCTTCCTATTTGCTAAAACCAACAATAGTCCATATAGTTAATGAAACCTCAAAACAAAATTAAAGCAATGCTTCTCAGCCAAATACTTAGCATACATATGAACTTAGCATTCATGTGAAACCAAACATTTATGCTAAGCAACTCAACCCACCCATTACACTCAAGGACCAACAAAGATCAACAGAACAGACCTAGCAGTTAAACACAAGGAAACCAATGGTAATACATACCCATCTTGGGCTCTACAACACTCGGAATACAACCTGCTTCAACCCATTAGTCCAACAAACCTCTCCAACATAGCTGTAGGAAAATACACTACCCCTGTATCTAACGGTTACCCATTTTGAATTTATGAGCACACCCTCTGCTACAACAACACAGAGCACATCTACAACTCAGATTGAGTGAGAGTTGGCCTCTACAGGATTAGTATACACAGGAAATGAATGCAACGAAGCCCGCATTTCTCGCCAATCCCTTCCTTGCGTTTAGAGGACACTACTCGAGACGTCACAACCTCTCCAACCACAGACACACGTCCTCGACACCACCCAGGACACGAATGAGACACAGCACTGGAATCATCACTCCAACAGGACTCGATCTATCTAGGAAAACCTATGTTAAAATCCAACAATTAACACTAAAAATGTGCCAGAGAAGAATTGAGTAGTACCTGGAAGAGATAGGTTCCAACCGATCGACTGGACTAAGGAAACCCGTGTCCGACACATCTTCTATGTTCTCTGATACGAACAGGCCTGAGTTGAGTTCGTCTCAGCACATCAGTTTCCTGAGTCCGATACAACGAAATTTGCGTCCAGATTCAATTGCAAGCTGAAAGAATCATTAAATCAAACAGTTGATGGGCAGGAAGAATAAAATTGTTTCAGAGTTATGTTCGAATTTGTAAGAACTCCAAATTGGAGAAAACGATCAGAAACTTCCAGTCAATCTCCCAATCAATCTCCAGAAATAAAAAAATCGATCAAGATTGAAAAATCAAACGATTCACTAAATTAATTGATTAGTCGATCAATCCAATTGATCGACCAAGAACCGATCGGCCCAACCAAGAAGAAGAGAAAGAACTTACCAGAGCTGACTTCGAAGATCGATCGATCGTTCGAAGAGTTGATTTGCAACTCTTCAGTCGAGCAGTGAAAGTAAATCGTCTTGATCGGAGAAGGAGATTCCGCCGTCGTCGTCGAGGTGATCGCCGTCGTCGTCGTCGATCTGATGGTCGTCGAGCTGAACGAAGGAGGGAAACGAGCAGATCGAAATTTCAAATCTGAATGAAATTATGAGGACTCTCTGTCCTCACTCACTCACTTACTCATAAATAATAAATGCAACTTTGCATTTAGCCCCCCCCCCGCTCTAAACTCTTACACCCCCAGTTCCTCCTGGCACAGGAATGTTTCAGAAACCCCCCTCCCCTCTCTACTATTTGCAGGATTAGAAGAAAAACAGTTTGAAAATTTGAAGGAAATAAATGGGGACCACTAATTTAGTTATAACCAACTTGATATTTCAAAATTTAAGAATTTAGAAATTTGGAGGGAAAATATAATGGAATTTCAAATCATATAACCAACATTTCTATGATAAGCCCAAATGAATTGGGCCCATCATCAACCTATTAATTATTTAACTAGAGAAAATAGAAGATGAAATCATTAATCCCTAATCAAAATTTAACCAGAAATTTATTCACATAAAATATGGCAACTTAATTTTTTTTTAGGAAAATAACTTTCAAAGAAAAATAATAATAATTTTCATTCTCCAAAAATTTGAAACACCAAAAAAATAGTATTATTTATAAATTCCGGAAAAGCGGAGTTACAATCTCCAAGTGGAGCCCCTGCTAAAATCGCTGTGCTCTGTCTAGCTCGGTTGCCACCAAGGTGGGAACAAACCGACTCAACCTTGAAAACTCGACCGCATATCCGTCGACCGTCCTGCTCATCTGCCTGAGATTACTAAACCTGGCCTGCAGGTCATATCTAGCTACTGCGTCGAAGTACTTGGTCTGGAACATATCACTGAATACCGCCCACATGACAGGCGTACCCAAACTCGCTGCTTGTATCGCCCACCAGCTGCGGGCTAGATCTAGTAACTGCAGGCGCACCACCGCCACCTTCTCTGCTTCAGGGGTCCTGGCTGCCTCCAAGATAACTTTAATGTCCTGTAGCCAGGCATCTGCAGCTAAAGCATTCTCGCTGCCATCGAAGAAGGGAGGGTTCAGGTGCTTGAAATTGTTGACCGCACTATTCCCTCGAGGACCATTTCCACTCACAGCTTCTTGTACTGCTTGCTGCAAGGCATCACCTCGACGATCCTGAGATGCAAGCAACTCACGGATGAGCCCTATCAAGACCCCATCCTCTGACCCTGCTGGCTGAACTGGCTGGACTGGAGGCAATGGTTCTCCAGAAGGCATGGCTCGGGAGGCGGCTGCTGAGGACTGATCTTGATCTTCTTGCTGTTGCTGGTCTGCCGGCCGAACTTCTTCTGGCTGATCAACAGGAACGATGCCACTGAAGCAATGACATCGGGAATATTAAGGAAGGACCAGGATAGAACAATGATGCAAGCATGTTATCAAGTCAGAAATCCAAGGAGATGAGAAGATACGAGTGAAGATCAAAGGCGAGTATAGATTGAGACATCTATCCGGTAAACCCTCATATTTTTTGATTGACAAGACCTGCATGGGCCACCACTAAAACCATGTAACACCCCAGAACCAGAATACTGGAGAGCGGGGGCATACATAGCCAGCTACGTATAATGAAATGGAATCCACCTCACTATACGGTCACGGCTGTCTAGATATATGAGATTTTAACTACAATCCATCAGTCTCCTATGGTCAAGAACAAGCCTATTGTCTCAATCACAGGCAAGCAATAATAGTTACAAGATGTCAGAGCACCAAATATATAATAGCAAGGCGTCCCATACATTACATATTGGATGATCATGAAGCTAGTCGTACAAAATTGTCAAGACTAGCAAGAGTTCAGTCGTACATGATCAACCTTAGGATATGTCAATCATGTTATAGCCCGTAGGCAGACAGTAAGTAAAGATGCAATACGAGCTAACACATGCTCGTCGGCTAAACGCCTCAAAAGAATAATTTTTACAATAAAGTGGGAGGACAAAAAGAAACCCACTCGTTGCCAGGGTTACGCCTGGTGGTCACCATCTGGTTGGAAGATAGGTGGATCCTCTGAAGCTGTTCCGATATTTGACCATACAAAACCAGCTGGATCAGACCCCAGAAAGAGCAAGTACCACAAAGGAGGCTTTACTTAAGAACTAAAACCAACATATCATAATAGAATGATAAAGATAGCAAAATAAAGAATTGTTAATAATAGAGATAACCACAGTATACTGAGTACGAGGAAACTATTCAAGTAGCCAGGTCACAACCCTTAAACCAAACAAGGACCGGAGTTGTAACCCTTCACCTGAATAGAGACCCGTCTCAAATACTATTGGTAAGGTAACAAGTCAATAAACGAAGAGAGGACTCAGAACTGCTCCGGGAGCCAGGTTACAACCCTTAAACCAAACAAGGACCGGAGTTGTAACCCTTCGCCTGAACAGAACTGGACCCCTGATCTTTATTGTTAAGGCCAGTATAAATAATTTATCATGTCGTTACAGTAAGTGAAACATGACGAGCGTGGCATAGGGTTGCAATAAGACAATAACGAATAAAGGACACAGAACTGCTCCGGGAGACAGGTTACAATCCTTAAACCAAATAAGGACCGGGGTTGTAATCCTTCGTCTGAACAGAACTGGACCTCCGATCGTTATTGTTAAGGCAAGCCTCAATAATCTTGTCGTGTCATAATCTTGTATAGGATAGGGACAAGACTAAGCTGGGATAAACTCCATCCAATCAATCACGGCCAATCAAGAGTACGGCTTGATACTTTTAACTAACTAGGGTTATCACAGGCCTAGTTACTAGCAAGATGCAATGAGATTATCCCAATAGCCACAAGCCCAGCAGACCATCCGGTTATCCTGGTCGAATGTCCGTTTATGGAGAATGCAATACGCGACTGTGTGCTGGAAATGTGTCCTACTCGTCGGTAGGCTACAAGTCCATTTAATGCACCCAGGTAACGGGATTGCCTGTAGCTGGAAATCTCTTCATGTCTACTGAATTATTCTAGTTTATTAGCCTTAGTCAATTACTGTAGGTATCCCTGACCGTAGTACTCAGGGATCCCTGCCTTAGACATGATGCAAACATTACCGGTTCATTTAGTACAAACACATTCACCCACGGTGTCCAGGCTATTCAATTCTGCCATGACATACTAGCCGTCGCAACAGCATTCGAGATATATATCATATCAAATACATTATCAAGAGTGCGCCACGATGGGTCACTATCATGTCATGTCATTATTTAAAATTAATATTTAACCTGGTATAAACGTGTATGCAATAACTAAATATAAACAGGGTGCAAGAGTTGTGGGGGAATCATGCGACTCAGGTAGACGGGGCATAACTTCCACATACTAACTTAGAACGAGGTGCTCCAGAGATATTCGGAAAGGCAAGACAAAGATCTAAAACTTTCATATTTTAAGTTTTTCGAAATTATGGCTAGAAAATAGCTTAATTTGGCAAAAACAGTCATTCTGTGCACTTTTTATGCCAAAAAATCAATTCTGCGTAAAATATGTAAAAGGGGATGATTCTAGCGTAAAATTTTACATTCTGGGTACCATTCAACGTAAAATACACAATTTTAGGGTTTCCTGCGTAAAATATTACATTCTGGATGATATCCAGCATAAAATACGCAATTTCAGGGTTTCCAGCATAAAATTTTACATTCTGGATACAATCCAGCGTAAAATACGTAATTTTAGGGTTTCCAGCGTAAAATTTCACATTCTGGATACAATCCAACATAAAATACGCAATTTTAGGGTTCCCAGCGTAAAATTTTATTTTACGCAAGCCTTCCTGCGTAAATTTCGACTTTACGCTAGCTTCCCTGCGTAAAATCTTATTTTACGCCAGCACCACATTCTTCAGCCGACATGAAAATTCAAAAAACTTGTTTTGGCCATAAAAACTTCATTTTAACTGGAAATGAGGTGAATTAAAAACCAAATTTACACGAAATTTTGTGCTCTTGCTCATGGAACTATTAATTTTCGAAAATAACAAGTTTTAGTAGATCAAAACCAAGAAAACTCCATGAATTAAAAGTTATAAAGTAGATCTAGAAGAATCTATCCATCAAAATTAAAAACTCCAAGTTCTAAAGAGGCTTATAATCATGTAAAGAAGAGAATGGAACAATAAAACTCAAAATCCATCGTAAAGCAAGTTGTACTTGCCTAAACCTCTTGGTAGGTGGAGAGCAACGGTGAGGAAGAATAAGAGTGAATGATGAGAGAGAAAGAGGGTGGGGTTAATAAATGATGATGGGGGTGGTAGGTAGGGGGTTTTTCTTTGGTTCATGATGAACCTAAGGCAAACCAAGCCAAGCCGAACCAAACCAAGAATAACCAAGTAATGAAAAGCTAGAATAATTCAAGCAGTGAGACTTGCAATACGGGTCAAATTACGTATACGTATACTAAGATACGTAATACGAACCACATGCATTACACATATAACACATGGATAAAAGTAAGAAACATATATTGGACTTCATATTTCATAGTTTAATGTATACAAAAGTGGTCCTCTATAACCAAAATGCCAAAATGTATACAAAAGTGGTCCTCCATATAACACATTGATACTCAGTCGATTTCGACGTCACAGTGGTCAGCAGGTAAGTCTCTTGGCTCCTCAAACTTCAACAACTTCTTACAATAGTCTATTTGATGAACGAAAGGTGTGGTCCAAGCTCTGGCTTCGACCGGTGCTCTTTTGTACCAAACTGTTGAAGGTGGAGGAATCGAAGAATGACCGATCATCTTTAGTATGACGAAGTGATCACCGATGTGACCTATAGTACATAGGTTAGAATGTTCGTGGTCCAGCGGAGGTGCACACATCAGAAAGAATGTTTCTCTAATATCCATCGAGAAAATTACGAGAGGTATCATGTACCTATTGGCAAATAAATAGCCGGCAGACGGGACTGACATGTAGTGGTCTGTCCCGGTAACACTGTCGGTGCAAGGGATATTTAACAACAAACTTGCAATCGTTTCTTCGCTTAGGAGGCGGGAGTAGAATGGAAGACGAGTCTCTAACTCCTCGTACAGCTCCTGCCTCACCCGTCTCCATCCGTCTTTGACATCATAACCAAGATGTCTTGCAAGCACATGGAATCCACAATGGCCATCACCGGGGACATCGACAATAGACCAAATGTATCGGCGAAGCTCAGGTTAGAATTTATCAATATACAAACTCAGTGTTTGGCTTGCAATGGTATCTTCTCTTGGGAGGTCCATTTTCTCCATTTTTCGGCGAATGACAAGCTTGCCCTTCCGTGCGGGCGGAGCTTGCTGTAAGCTTCGTTCAACATGCTCAAAGTGCGATAGATCTCTCCTAGTTGACTCCAGCCTTCTCTTCTGTGAACTAGTCAATCTTGTTTGAGGCCTGCCTTTAGGATTGGAAACAACGGTCGGCTCATGCATTGTAGTAGTGACCGGACATACAATTTCTTAGATTTTAAGCTCAATGGACTGCCGCTCCGCTGCTACTGAGGCTAACCACCTTGCGTGGAGAAGTTTCACTTGTGGCAAAGAGAAAAAATCATCGTCCGTCTTCACCATAGGCATCATAGACAACTGCCTCCAACGTTGATCGACTGCTTCTACTGGAATATGAATGGATTCACGGCGAAATTCATTAATCTGATGTACACAAGGGAGGTCCAGTATATGTCGATGTACACACCCGCAAACTTGGGGATCAAACCCGACATCCTTTGACCTTTCAATCTAATCACATATTAATGTCAACGTCGTGTGTGATACCACGCGAACTAAAACATCTAACAGTACATTCTTTCTATGCTCATGCTTGACTATATTTAATGTTACCTCCAATTTTCGAATTAGGGGTATTTTTATCATTTTTCAAGTTTTATAATTTTAAGGAATTTTTATTTATTTTATGTGATTTATTTGGTTTGGTTTGAATTTTATCCAATTCGGACTCAAGTTGGAGACCCGGGTAGCCTGGACCCTAGTGGGACCCACATACTAGCTGGACTTGGCCCACATACCATCATAATTAGGTTAGAAATTATAAACCCAACTTCCATGGCTTAATTAGTCATTTTAGAGACTTAATTAGCTCATTAGAAACAAACCGAACCAAACCGAAACAAACCCAACCCAACCTAAGTCTAATGGGTTTGGAGGGCTATTGGATCCCACCCAAACCCAATAACCCCCCCCCCCCCCACTTGGCCGGCCATATGTAGGAGAGCCCCCCTTTCTTCTCCATTAAGAAAACTCTCTCTCTCTTCCAAAATTCATTTTCTTTCAAGCTTCCTCCTTCCTCCAAGAAACCTAATCTAGGTATGCTTCTAATTCCTCATTTATTACACTTTTGCATTTAATTCCTTCACCATAAATGGAGAGGAGAAGATTCTCCACCATTTGCCCATAAATTTTATAGGGTTCCCTAGAAATCTAGGTTAAGGAAATTATTAGGAGTTTATATATATATTGAATGGTATATATATATATATATATATATATATATATATATATATATATATAATATATATATATATATATATATATATATATATATATATATAAGTATTTGTGTGTGTATGTAGGGAATGAGAGTGGTGGTGGTGGTATGTGAGAGTGGTAGTGAGAGTGTGTGTGTGTGTGTTTGTGTTGTGTGAGGGTGTGCGTGTGTTTGTATATATATATATATATATATATATATATATATATATATATTATATATATATATATATATATATATATATATATATATATATATATATATATATATATATATGAGTATGTATTTATATGTATATAGATATGGGTGTGTATGTATATATACATATAGATGTGTGTGTGTTTGTGTATATAGATATATATATATAGTGAGATAGATAGAGGGATATAAGAGTATATATATATATATATGTGTGTATAGGTATATATATATATATATATATATATATATATATATATATATATATATATATATATATATATATATATATATATATATATAGTGGGAGATGAAGAGGAAGAAGAACTAGAGAAGAAGAAGAAAAACCAGCAGTGGCAGCAGCAGAAGAAGCTGCAGGAGCAGCAGCTCCATCTGCTGCAGTAACAGCAGCAGCTGCTGCCAGTCTTTCTCCCCCCCTTTGAGCCCCCTTAGCACCTATTAAACCCCCCCTTAACCCTATATATGTTTATATATATATATATATATATATATATATATATATATATATATATATATATATATAGTTAGAATTAGAAGAGAATAGGAGAAGAAGATTAAGGAAAAGGATAAGAAGAAGTTAGAAGGAAAGGATTAGAAGAAGTTAGGAGAAGAAGGATTAGAAGAAGTTAGGAGAATAGGAAGAAGAAGTTAGAAGTTAGAAAGTTGAAGAAGAATAGGAAGAAGAAATTAGAAGAAGAATTAGAATAAGAGCTATAATAGAAAATAGAGGAGATCGAGTTAGAGGGCGAAACGGAGCTCGGAGTATCGGAATGAGTTGAAACTTGGCGTGGACCTAGATTATATGAATTAGATTTTGCGGGTAGGCTCCCGAGTGGAAATTGGGGTTGTAGGGCGCCGGTATCGCGCCGTACCATTTCGTATCGCGAGAAATTCAAGATACCGGCAATAGGCCGTAAGATGGACTAGACGTCCACTTTACTTAGGTATCTTAGTAGGTAATATATGTATAGGCTAGTACTTTACTATCCTAGGGAGCTCGGGTCAAAATACCAAGCGTAGGTAGGCTAACTAGGTTTCCACCTAGGCTAGAAATTTACCTTAGAAAAGGTAAATTAAAAATTGGCCTCCGGCCAAGATTTGAGTTTCGAAGTCCAAGATGGACTTGGATATGGGTTGTAGAGGTTGGTAATAGTTAGAAATAGTCGTCTAGACCTAGTCTTGACCTCGGTTGACCACGGTTGACTTTTTAGACCAAAAGTCAACTATGGGTCAACACTTTACCCAATTTAGTCCCAAATTCCATTAAACTTGGAAAGTTGACCAAAAGTCAACTATTAGTCACCATTGATCTAGGATTGACCTAGGGTTGACCAGAGTTGACTGGAGTTGACCAAAGTTGACCAGTTGACCAAAAGTCAACTGTAAGTCAACCGTTGACTCAAATCGAGCTAGATTAATTCCGTTTGACTTGCATTGACCCAATATGGCCTAGCTAGACCTAATATGACTTAGATTGACCTCGTACAGTCTAGTTTGATGTGTCTTGACCTAGAATGACTTAATAGGATTTAAATTATCTTGACTTTAATTCTTAAACATAGTATTGATACGTCTTGTTCTCTATAGGTCCTCGAGACGCTGCATTTGCTCCAGTTGACATATCATACCATATTACAGGTCTCTGACACTTTTTCTATTTACGATAATTGTTATAATTTATGTAATTAGTGTAGATATGCTTGTTCTTGACACATTGGTCACACGGATTGGTATTCATGGATCCCGACATGAAATGTTATTCCTCGTTATCTTGGTATATCTTGTTCAAGCTCCCTTGTAGTTCTTGTGCAGTATATGGACACCGATTCTCGATGAGACTTGCTCCCTTCTCGTAGAATCCCGTGTCGTAACGTGTCTTGCTTGGATCCACTCTACCAGTCGGGAGACGGGGAGTACTAGTGTAGATGTGTGGTTAATACCCGCCTTGTATATATTGTGAACCTTGTGAATACCAATCCTACACCACACGTATGATTGGCTAGATCATAACCTTATGCAGACCCAATTCGGCCACATGTTGTAGCTAGTATTCACACACCTAGATATATGATTCATGATTCTTGTACATGTCATGATCAGTTTACTTGCCTTGTTCTAGCTCTAGATTTACAGCTTACCTTGCCATGATACTCACATGTATATTCCATAATTTTTTTGTATATACTCTCTATTTATTGTCTTATAGCTTTTATCATATCTTGTGAACTGTTGTTAGTAGATTGTACTCGTTCCATCCTGACAGGATATGTTGACAAATATTACAGATGCTGACGAGGGGGATTATTGTACCTACTACGGTCCGGATAACATAGTGGGCGTAGACTTGGAGACTTTAGTCCAGCAGGGCTTAGCTCCGCCTGACGAGACCTTACCACTTGCTTAGTTAGAGTAGGTCTTTTGTACTGGACTTTGTCTCCAGCTACTTTTGAGACTGTTATAACTATGGATTGTATTAGTGTAGCACCCAATTTCTAAAATGAGGGTAATTTTGAAATTTTGTAATTATAATTATTTAATAATGATATTTAAACCATATTATAATTTTTGGTAATTTTTAGTTATTTTAAAAACTATTTAAAACCACGACTTGTGATTTTGATATTTTGTTAGTGCAACCTTAGAGATTACTTAACCTAGAGACTAACCATGATCATATGAGCCTAGTCATAGGTTTAGAACATCAAGTTAGGACTTTTTAGCCTAAGAAATATTTTGGTAATTTACTAGGAATTATTGGAATTATTGGATTTATGTGAATTATTATTATTTAATTATTGTCATGAGAGTCCCTAACCTAGTTTACCCTAATCTAGAGGTTAGCCACTAACCTAGAGATTAAAGGATAGCTAATTATCTCATGACATTATTCACAAATATCTTAGAATACCTTTATTAGATATTTTCTTTAAAACCCTCAAAATATCATTGCTTTACCTAGAAGTCCTTGCCTTCACCATGAAGGAAGACACAAAAGTCTTCATGGACACCCCCTTCCCACACCCCATGACCAGCCAAGGGCACCCCCCTATCACTACCCCTTCCTACATAATCATATCAAATCCTTTACATACCAATTTACATGTTTTAAAACCTAGAAAATCCCCTTTTCCAATTGAAATCTTGAGTTTTCACTCAATAGGTAAATACCCATAAACCTAGTTAATATTGTGTTTTTCTTTTATAAATGCATGCATATAGGTATACCCTAGCTGTGGAACAAGTTTGGTAAAATCTAGGGTTGGTTTGGTGTCCGTATCGGACACGTATCCATGTTTGAAAAACCTTGTTTGATGAAATGCCTCAAACAAATGAATTTTGGTTAAATGCAAAACAAATTACATATTTGGGTAGCCCTAGACATGCTGGACACGAAACCCTATGACTGAGTACGACACTGTGTTATTTTCTTATCGAAAATCGACATAGACACGCTGTGCACAGCACACACACAGTGCCCTGCTTACACGTGTCTCGTACTCACTGTACGGAGCACGTGGACACGCCAAAATTGGTGTAGACACGGGGGAAATGTCTGCAAACATGCCCCCAAGGTTTCACGGTGTCTTGTTTTGTATCGAACACGCAATCACCCACGCACTGGACACCTACACGCACGTTCAGTCGAATTTTCGACTAGGACACGAGCCTCGTGTCCCACGCACACGAGTCGTGGACACATATCAGGCTGACACGTGTGTAGCCCATCATTGGGCGAACACCAGAACACAAGCACGTGGTGTGTCGTATCCTGTGTCGTGAGCACGAGACACTCGACCGCGTGCACGATGCGGTCTGAATGCACGATTTTAGGTCTCTGATACGCGTCTCGTGTCCTTTCTACACGACACGTGGACACATATCAGGTGTTGGACACGTACCCTACCCCTAGGCGCACCGAGGGACACGATCACGAGACACGAGGACACGCGTGTCGTGTCGTAGTGCTAGGTGCACGCGTGCACGACGCGATGACAATTCCCTGTGTCAGGGTTTACCCGATTGGGTTTTCTAGAGTTTAGACACGTTGTGTCGTGTCGTGGTGTCGTGTCAGGGCCCCTAGACACTAGAGGACACCTAGGGACACTGTTACCAACCCTTGGTTGGGGACCATAGTCGAGTTTATGGGTTGGTTTTGGGTTTACCCTAACCCACTGTCACAGTGTATTATTTCCAGTTTTTGTATTATTTTCCAGTTTTCAAATTCGAGATTCAAAATAATTTTTGATGTTTAATATACATGTATTTGTATGTATACGTATTGTATATACATATATATGTGTTGGTGTGTATGTAGGTGAAAATTTGGGGTATATACATGTGTGTACATATGTATATACATATATGTATATATATATATATAGGTGTGTGTGTGTGTGTTATTGTGTGTGTGTGTGGGTTTAGTTTCCAGTTCCAGGAAACTGAAAATCCCCTCCCCTTTTGTGTATCAGTAAATCTCTCTCTCTCTCTCTCTCTATTTCACTATCTCTCTCACTTTTCTCTCTCTATATATATGTATTGTATATTATATATATATGTTGTATATATGTATGTTTTTATATATGTATTTGATATTGTATCTATATATTTATATTTATGGTATATAAGTAGTATATAGGCTATAGGCCTATGTATAGATATATATATATATATAATGTATAGATGTATGTATATATATATGTGGTATAGAGATAGATGTCAATGTGATATTAGCCTATGGTATTCATTATGAGCCTATGGCTATAAGGTTAGGTTTTTGACCCTTGTTTGACTAAAGTTGACCAAAGTCAACCTTAGGTCAAACTTGACCTAGTTAACCTAGATTTGACTTGAAATAACCTAGAATGACTAGTTTGACTAAACCCTAACTAATTTGACCATGGTTGATCAAACCTTGACCTAATTGACCTAGAAATGGCTTGGATGGACTTTAAAGGGCTTGATGACTAAGGTTTGACTAAACCCTAGACTATTAAACTAGTTGATTTATGTTTGACCATATGGTTATGAGGATAGTCCTATGTAATTTAAGATATGTATGGGGTTAAGTGGGATAATTAGGAGTTGTGTCATGATTTGGGTTAGCCTTATAGAGTTGACATATAGAGTTGACCCTTGACCTAAAAAACCTTAGTTAGTCTAAGTTTGACCTATATTTGACTAACCTTGACTTGCTTGACCTTGTTTGACTTAGTTGACTCCTTATGACATAGTATGACTTAAGTTGACCTAGTTTGACTGTTAGAGTTGACCAAGAGTTGACTTTTGACCAGATTGACCTAGAATTATGTAGTATGTATTGTATACTCTATTTTTACTATTGTGGATATATTGTGACCTGTTTTACTCTAAATAGGACTCTGTGATACCAGTTCGGACATCTATTCATATCAGTCATACAGGGTGACAGGCGAGTATATTCTCTGATCATTTCATACTTGTTAGGATTTATATTCTTGTTCTAGATTACTTTACATAATGCTGTCACGTTATTATCACGGATTGGTACTATATGGATCTTGTCATGCGATGTTATCCCCCTCGGGGTGCATCAAATACAATTGTCATGTGCTTTTCACGAACATCTTGTATTTCATGCACACCTCTATTCATGTATACTCTTGTGCAATCTTGTACTCTCATGATCACGTGAGCAAACATGATAAAAACCTCTTGTGCAAGGTAACGTAACTTGACTAGATCCTTGTGTATTGATTGGGGAGGGTGAGTAGGAAATGGTTATGTGATCAAAATCCCATCTTGTAAAATCTTGTAAAATTATGTATATGTCCATAGTACACTCACGTATGATGGAGTTACCCTTGCATTGTCCTAACCCGTTTATATAACCATCTTATGCTCTAAATCACAGGTTACCTACAGTCTTACTTATCATATATATAGATATTTCCAGTTATCAAATCTCTCTCGTTTTTATATATATATATTCTTTACAGTCCATGTATCTTACTCTATGCATGCTTTACATTTCCCAACATGATATGAACTGCGTGAGATGTATTGTGCTCGTTCCTGTCCTGACTGGACCTATTGAAAATATTACAGATGATGATGGTGACTGTCCTACCTTCTATGGGACACATGAGGGTGACCTTCAGGAGCCTGAGGAGCATCTAGCTCAGTAGATGGTGCCTAGTCTAGTCTAGTGTTTATAGTTTTTATTTTGTATCGGATTGTTCCGATTGTTAGTTGTGACTTAGTTACATTTCAGGTCTTGTACTTATTTGTGTTGGACATCTACTTTGTGTGGTGTGATAACTCTATTTATATTCAGTTTCTTCCTTTCATCTGATTCCATATTATGTTCTATCTTTCCTAGACTTATGTTTGAGATATAGAGTTGAGATGTTATGTTATACCTCCGTGCGGAGATGACAGGTTTATATATCTTATTGTTAGATGTTAGATGTTAGATGTTATAGATGACCTATACAACGTTCTACCGCCGACACTGCGGCGTAGGCTGGACGTACCCACGTTCTCGTGCCCCTAATCAGGGTACGGGTCGTGACAATTAGAGACTTGGACTTGTATATATTCTTGTGTTGGACTTGACAGGTTATTATTTTATTATCGTCTTGTTGTCTTTATCTTTCAGTCTTTACTTTGTTATCTTAGAGTTGTGATTAAGTACTTTCACGACTCGCTCCCGAATAATCGGATACGAGTCGGACACGCCCAGCCTTTGTTGTTAGACACAACAAAGTAAGCTGTACCAATCTAGGGAAACTAACCAGATAATATGATTATGAATGAATCACAGCATCTATATAAATGTGTCCCAACCAGAGTAAAGTACAATATCTGAAATTATTACATTCAACTAATAAAAGAGTCTGCTAGTCTCAATACATGAAAAGATAATAGGAAATACTAAGAAGCACTAGGCTTCTGCAGCCTCTAGGTCACAAGCAGCTCCTGCTGGCTCAGTAGGGAAAGCAATATCCTGCCCATAGTAGGTGTCACACAAGGCCTTCATCTCACCTGCAACATATCCTATTCAGGAGCGGAGCAAAGTACAGTTCTAGGTAATGAACAATAACATCATGATATGGAAAGTAAATGCTGAAAGAACCAGAAGAACAAGATATGTAAAGAACATGAAGAACATGAACTACTGCTATAAAGATACAGGAAAGATCATGACTATGTAAAGATACAGGAAAGATTATGACTATAACTAATATCAAGATCAGGATCATAAGAAACTAATGTAAGAACAAAATCCTGAACATGTGTGTTATAAATTTGAAATACTTCTATGATATGTGACCGGCTTGGGTAAGACCATGAAAGAGCATGAAAAGATCCTGAAAGATCATATAAGGTACGGCTTAGGACCCGCGTGCACTGTGCGAGGCCTAAGCTAAAGATCATGAATAAGTATCCGGGTTTAGTCACATATCTAGAGTATTTCTCCACCCCAAGATTCAAGTAAGATCATGAAAGAACAAGCCAGAAAAGATCATGAACGTGTTGCAGTGTGTCAGCAATAAAGAACAAGAAAAATGCACTGATCAAAACCATAGAGTGTACTTGCCTTGCTCCAGGAAGGTACAAGTAGGTAAAAGAGCTGGATGATCTCCTGTCATGATAATGATGTGTACAAGTTGGTTAATAAACAGCTAATTCTAATTGGTTTTATCAAGAGATTCTATTCACAAATTATTTCTAATTATAAGCCTTAATTCTAGGGTTCCTATAGAGTCCCAAAATTATTCACTACATCCTAGACTAGCAAGAACTTTAAATAAACCAAACACATAATATGGATGATTACCAGGCTTAGTATTTAGACCAACACAAGAATTAAGGTTTAAAGCTATTATTCAATATTATAGCCTTCATGAAAACTTCTAGGTTAGAGTGAAACCAAAAAGTCTTAATTAAGAATGAATGGGAGTTCTTAGAAGAATGAGAATTTCTAAATTAGAACTAACAGTTAAATGGTTTTAAACTTAACAGGAACTTAGAACTTATAAAGGACTTCAAAGAATTTTAAAGAACTCATAACAAGTTTAAGTTCAGGACTTACCAACATGATGATTAGAGAAATTAGGAGGAAAGTCCAGCCTTTGCAAACTCAGGTTTTTGAGGGTGCTCTCATGATCCTCAAGTTCCTGAGTATGCTCTCAGAATTTCTCAGAGTGAACTCCTCAAGTGGTTCTCAGGTTTTCCCACACTGAGATTGACTTCTCAGTTTTCCACTAAGAATTATACCTCAGGTTAACAGTAAGGTTCAGGTTGAAATACTAACTTGCTCATCTCAGATTTACACTGAGAATCAAATATATGCACTGAGATTTGCATTGCAGTCCAACTCAATTTATCTCAGTGTCACTGAGAAAGCAACTCAGTTTAGATTACCTGAGATGAAAATTCTCAGGTTAAACCTGAACTGAGTTTCAGGTTCAAAAGATTTCAACTGCAGGACAATGATTTAACTCCCAGAGAACTAAGTTTTATACTCAGGGAAACTGAGTATTATGCTCAGGAAAACTGAGTGTTATGCTCAGGAGAACTGGGTTCAGATTCAAGTAGGATGTCACCCCAATTCCAATGAACAGAGAAATAATGAGCTACCACCTGTACATGAGATCACAGGCTTAAACCATTGAATCAAAACCCAGATTCCTAAGACTACCATGATTCCTCAAACTATTACCCAGGTACACACATCAATGATCTACAATTTAAACCAAAATTTACTGGCAGTAGAAAATCTCCACTGATCTGAATCTCAGGTAAAAGAAATATGGCATTATATTGTCCAACATGGCACTGAAAAAGAACTGAATTCTCAGGTTCAGAAATACCAATCCATACTGTCACACAAGCCCCCAATCCCAAGACTTGGGTTCTCTTTAATAGAACCAAGTCTGAACACAAGTTCCAGGTTCAAACCAAATCGAAAATAGAAACATAACATCTAGATTGTGATATGAATATCAAGTTCACCCACACTGAAAGATGTTTCAGAATTCAATCCCCCCCCTCCATACTGCATATGCAGTTGGCCTCACAAGATTGATTTAATTGACTAATGATAATTTCAATGGACTGAACCATAATACCCCATATCTCAGGTTCAATATTGAATATATGAAATCTCAATTCAACAATGAGGTGCTGAGAAATACATCAAGACTTAACCCTCAAAATAAATTGATATATTTGAAAATTCAATACCACACGAGCTACACTAATGGAAAACAATCAATTCTCAAGAAAAACAGAGTTACCTGATTGTCCTGAAGAAACTGTGGATCAAGACCGGATACGATCCTTTTCGAACCAAGAACTAATTTAGATTTCTGTTCACACATTATAACAAACACATGGGACACGAAATGAAGGAAAATTAATAGGATGCACTGAGTTCTTAGGAATTATTAAAAGAAAAATAATTGTACTCGAAATAACCTGATTCAATTCCTAAGCTACTCCCAAGAACAACGATCCGTCGATCTAAAACACAAAGTTCTAAGAAATAATAAATCATAGTTGAAATCAAACTATTCACAAATTCGAGATTCAAATCATCGGTTGAAAACTCACCAACTGTTCTTATTTTAAACAGAAAAAGAGTGTCGATCAATTGATCACGAGAAATTCCTACAAGGTTGATCATTCAAGGAGGAAGAATTTAGAATTTGTTTGATTATGAGTATGGAGTTGATCGAATGGATAGGATGCTTACTGAGATGATCACTCGATGCTGCTCTAGGAAGCTGAGAATGTCGTCGTCCTCATCATCGTCGTCTTCTTCTCCAATGATTGGCCATTCGCCATCTTGATAAAATTTCTTGCAGGAGGTTGGAGAGTGTCACGCCCCAGAACCAGAATACTGGAGAGCGGGGGCGTACATAGCCAGCTACGTATATTGAAGTGCAACCCACCTCGCTATACGGTCACGGTTGTCTAGATACATGAGGGTTTAACTACAAGCCAACAGTCTCCTATGGTCATGAACAAGCCTATTGTCTCAATCTCAAGCAAGCAATAATAGTTACAAGATGTCAAAGCACCAAATACATAATAGCAAGGCGTCCCATACATTACATATTGGATAATCATGAAGCTAGTCATACAAAATGTCAAGACTAGCAAGAGTTTCAGTCATACATGATCAACCCTAGGATTTGTCAATCATGTTACAGCCCGTAGGCAGACAGTAAATAAAGGTACAATACGAGCTAACACGTGCTCGTCGGCTAAACGCCTCAAAAGAATAATTTTACAATAAAGTGGGAGGACAAAAAAAAACCCACTCATTGCCCTGGTTACGCCTGGTGGTCACCATCGGGCTGGAAGACAGGTGGATCCGCTGTTGCTGCTCCGATATCTGGCCACACAAAACCAGCTGGGTCAGACCCCAGAAAGAGCAAGTGCCACAAAGGAGGCTTCACTTAGGAACTAAAACCAGCATATCATAAATAAATAGTTAAGGTAATTAAAAGATAGTGATAATAGCTGAGATAACAATAATATATTGAACACGGAGAAACCATTCAAGTAGCCAGATTGCAACCCTTAAACCAAACAAGGACCGGAGTTGCAATCCTTCGCCTGAATAGAAACCCGCCTCAATTATTATTGATAAGGTAACAAGACAATAAACGAAGAGAGGACACAGAACTGCTCCGGAAGCCAGGTTACAACCCTTAAACCAAACAAGGACCGGGGTTGTAACCCTTCGCCTGAACAGAACTGGACCCCTGATCTTTATTGTTAAGGCCAGCATAATAATCATGGTATTGAAGTAAAGGTAAAACATGACGAGCATGACAGGGGGTTACAATAAGACAATAAACGAAGAGAGGACATAGAACTGCTCCGGAAGCCAGGTTACAACCCTTAAACCAAACAAGGACCGGGGTTGTAACCCTTCGCCTGAACAGAACTGGACCCCTGATCTTTATTGTTAAGGCGAGCACAATAAGCAGGAAGATATATGATAAGATAACCATGGAACTATTCAGATAGCTAAGTTACAACCCTTAAACCAAACAAGGACCGGGGTTGTAACCCTTCATCTGAACAGAACTTGGTATCCCATCATTTATCGATACAAGAAATCATGTCATGATACAATCTTGTACAGGATCAGGATAAGACTAAGCTGGAATAAACTTCATCCAATCAATCACGGCCAATCAAGAGTACGGCTTGATACTTTAACTAACTAGGGTTATCACATGCCTAGTTACTAGTAAGATGCAATAAGATTATCCCAACAGCCACAAGCCCTGCAGACCATCCGGTTATCCAGGTCGAATGTCTATTTAGGAAGAATGCAACACATGACTGTGTGCTGGAAATGTGCCCTACTCGTCGGTAGGCTACAAGTCCACTGAATGTGCCCAGATAACGGGATTGCCTGTAGCTGGGAATCTCTTCATGACTACTGAATTATTCTAGTTAATTAGCCTTAGTCAATTTCAGTAGGTACCCCTGACCGTGGTACTCAGGGATCCCCATCCTAGACATGATGCAAGACAGTACTGGTTTATTCGTACAAACGCAATCGCCCACGGTGTCCAGACCTTTCATACTTGTCATATCAGTTTACTTGTCAAGAGTGCGCCACCGCGGGCCACTATCGTGTTCTATTCTTACATTATCATGAATGAGAAAGATTGTATAAAATAACTAATAACCTATTCTTGAAGCCAAGGAAAAGATCTACAACTTTCATGTTTTGAGTTTTTCAAGATTCTAGCTACAAAACAACTTAAACAGGCAAAAATAGTAAATTCCTGCACAATCGGCGCATGGGATTCCTGCACGAATCGGCGCATGGGATTCCTGCACAAATCGGCGCATGAGATTCCTGCACGAATCGGCGCATGGGATTCCTGCACAAATCGGCGTATGAGATTCCTGCACGAATCGGCGCATGGGATTCCTGCACGAATCGGCGTATGGGATTCCTGCACAAATCGGCGCATGAGATTCCTGTACAAATCGGCGCATGGGATTCCTGCACAAATCGGCGCATGAGATTCCTGCACGAATCGGCGCATGGGATTCTTGCACAAATTGACGCATGGGATTCCTGCACAAATCGACGCATGGGATTCCTGCACAAATCGGCGCATGGGATTCCTGTACGAATCGGCGCATGGGATTCCTGCACAAATTGGCGCATGGGATTCCTGTACGAATCGGCGCATGAGAAACTCACGTTGCGTCTTCAATACATGCGCGTAAGAAACCTACGCGCATGACACGCTCGGAGTTAAGGAATGCGTTGCCGGAACTTCACGGCGCATGGCCTCCCGGCGCATGGCCTCCCGGGCGTATGAGGTTCCCGGCGCATGGGGTTCATCGTCCCCAAACAGCAAGTTCAGCCATGAAAGTTCCGAAAACTTGTAATGGCCATAACTTACTCATCCGGAGTCGAAATCAAGCGAAACAAAAGCCAAAACTGAATGAAATTGAATTCTCTACAACATAGAATCATTAGTTTTCAAAAATAACCAAGTTTTAGAGATCAAAACCAAGAAAACTAAATAAGAAGGAACTTAAAACTTAGATCTACAAAAATATAACCATCAAAACCGAAAACTTCCAGTTCTAAAGAGGCTTAGAATCTAGTAAGGAAGAGAATGGAACAATAAAACATGAGATCCATCATGAAGCAAGTTTGCACTTGCCTAAGCTCTCTCTCTCTCTCTCTCTCTCTCTCTCTCTCTCCTGGTAGGTGTAGAAGTAAATGTGGAGAAGAAGAAGAATAATGAAGAGAGAGAAAGAGGAGGGGTTAATAAATGGGGATGGTGGTAGGTAGGAGGGTTCACCTTTTTGGTTCATGATGAACCAAGGCAACCCAAGCCTAGCCGAACCAACCCAAAATAAACCGAGCCAAGCCAAGAGATATACAATACAAAATAAAATACGTACACGTATTCCAAGATACGTAATACGATCTACAGGCATTACAACTCTACCCACCTTAAAAGAATTCCGTCCTCGGAATTTAATCAAGAAGCTAGAATTGCAAGGACAAGCTATAATAATCGTAAGCTATAACAAGCAGTCTATCATGCAGTCATTTATTCAAGCTAGGAATTGAAAGCATAAGGCATAAGGAAGACATTATACCTTACGAGTCAAACAGGTCAGGATATCGCGATCGGATATCATCCTCACGCTCCCACGTTGACTCACCCAAAGAGTGATGACCCCAAGCAACACGGACTAAACTAATAGTCTTGTTCTTAAGTATCTTCTCTCTCCGGTCCAATATAGACACGGGCCTCTCCTCATATGAAAGGTTGGTACCAACAACCAATTCCGAATGATCCAGGATGTGGCTCGGGTCCGGGATATACCGTCGTAGTTGAGATACATGGAATACGTCATGCACCTCACGTAGCGACGGTGGAAGAGCGAGACGATAGGATACATCACCTATTCGCTCCAGAATATCGAATGGGCCTATATACCTAGGACTAAGCTTTCCCCGTACGCCGAAACGAATGACACCACGGTTAGGCGAAATCCTCAGGAATACATGGTCGCCGACCGAAAATTCAAGGGGTCGCCGATGGGAATCGGCCCAATGACGCTGGCGATCTTGGGCAACTCGAAGATGATCTCTGACTCTCCTGACCACTTCAACGGTCTGAGCAATCATTTCCGGACCGAGCATCTACCTCTCTCCGACATCATCCCATGCTAGCGGGGATCGGCACTTCCTGCCATACAATGCCTCGAACGGAGCCATCTGGATACTGGCTTGGAAACTGTTATTGTACGAGAACTCCACCAGGTGCAGGTGATTTTCCCACGAACCACCGAAGTCGAGTGTACATAACCGCAACATATCTTCAAGAGTCTGGATCGTACGCTCCGACTGGCCATCTGTCTGCGGGTGATAAGCTGAACTGAACTGGAGGTGAGTTCCCAAACTTTCTTGCAAGCTACGCCAAAAGTGTGACGTAAATCTTGAATCTCTGTCTGAAGTGATACTGACTGGTACACCGTGCAACCTGACAATCTGCCGGAGATACATCTCCGCTAGCTGAGCCGTCGACTGACCAACCTTGAACGGGAGAAAGTGAGCCACCTTCGTGAGCCTGTCTATGACAACCCAAATAGCATCTCTGCCAGCCGGGAATCTAGGCAATCCAGTCACAAAATCCATGGTTATATGCTCCCATTTCCACTCAGGAATTGGCAATGGTTGAAGTAGTCCAGCTGGTCTCTGATGTTCAGCCTTAACTTGTTGGCAGACTAAACATCGAGAGACAAACCGGGCTATCTCCCTCTTCATGCCATTCCACCAAAAGTGCTGACGGATATCACGGTACATCTTCGTACCGCCGGGATGAATGGAATACTGCGAACTATGAGCCTCTGTCATGATCTCCTGTCTGATATCTCCACTGGGTACACAAAGACGCTTCCCATGTCGAAGTGTACCGTCTTCATGGATACATAACTCTGGTCTTCGTCCTGCCTCACACTCTGCTCTGAGTCGCTGAAGCTTGGAATCTGCTGACTGCGCCATCCGGATCCTCTCGACTATAATGGACTGAACTTGCATACTGGCCATCAATGCCACACTGGAAGGAAGGACAACTTCTATACCCATCTTCTGAAGATCGGCTAACAGCTCTGGTTGCGCTGTTAGGAAATAAACTCCGGCTCTCCTGCTCAATGCATCTGCAACAACGTTGGCCTTCCCTGGGTGATACTGCAGGTTGACATCATAATCCACAAGCAGCTCTAGCCATCTCCTCTGACGCATGTTGAGATCCTTCTGGGTGAAAACATACTTCAGGCTCTTGTGGTCGGTGAAAATTTCCACCCTATCTCCGTATAGGTAGTGCCTCCACAACTTAAGTGCAAACACTACTGCTGCCAGCTCCAAGTCATGGGTTGGGTAATTTCTCTCATGATCACGAAGTTGTCGTGACGCATAAGCTATTACCTTCCCATGCTGCATCAGAACACATCCTAAATCTCTGCCCGAAGCATCATAATACACTGAGAATCCTCCAGTTCCATCTGGAAGCGTGAGAATAGGAGCCGTCATCAAGCCTCGCTTCAACCTCTCAAAAGAATCCTGGCATTCTGCTGTCCAAGCAAACTGCACATCCTTGCGGGTCAACTGGGTCAATGGCGCTGAAATCCGAGCAAAGTCTGAAACAAATTGCCGGTAGTAGCCGGCCAATCCAAGAAAGCTGCGAACTTCTGCAACCGTGCTGGGCACGGGCCATGTCTCAATGGCCACAATCTTCTGGGGATCCACTTCTACTCCTCCTCGGGTGATGATATGGCCCAAGTACGAAATGCGATCGAGCCAGAACTCACATTTACTAAACTTGGCATACAACTGATGCTCTCTGAGAATCTGGAGGACAATTCTGAGATGATGCTCATGCTCCGCCTCACTCTTACTGTAGACCAAGATGTCGTCTAGGAACACAATCACTAACTTATCCAAATAAGGCATGAAGATGCGATTCATGAGGTCCATGAATACAGCCGGCGCATTGGTTGCTCCAAATGGCATCACAAGGAACTCCCAATGCCCATACCTAGATCTGAAAGCTGTCTTCGGGATGTCCTGCTCTCTGACTCTAATTTGATGGTAGCCTGACCGCAAGTCAATCTTCGAGAATACTGACGCCCCTTTGAGTTGATCAAACAAGTCATCTATCCTCGGGAGAGGATATCTGTTCTTGATTGTCACTGAGTTCAAGGTACGATAATCAACACACAATCTGGACGTACCATCCTTCTTTTTTACAAGAAGCATCGGGGCTCCCCAAGGCGATCCACTAGCACGAATGAATCTCTTGGTTCTGAGTTCTTCAATCATCTTGTACAATATCTCTAGCTCTGACGGCGCCATCCTGTAGACTCTCTCTGACACTAGGACTGTCCCGGGAATCAGGTCGATGGTAAACTCGATCTCTCGCTCGGACGGCATCCCTGGAAGCTCTTCTGGGAAAACATCTGGAAACTCTTCAACTATCCGAGGTAACTGTACTGCTGCTACTGCCATCCGCAACACTGGAGGAGAAAGTTCAACTTCGCCTCGGGAGAAAGAAAACTCTGGCTCGCCTGGAATGCTAAAAATAACCCTGCCAATGTGGCAGTCTATCCTAGCATACTGGTCCCTCAACCAATCCATCCCTAAGACCACATCATAATCGGCCATTGGGAACTCTATCAATCTAGCGGGGAATTCTCTACCGCTAACTACGACCCGACACGAGGAAAACACTCTATTTACTCCCACAAGTCCGTTACCAGTAAGTATATTGAGCCTTACTGATAATGACTCGGGCTCCAGTCCTACCCGTGTCGCAAATCGTGCAGACATAAATGAATGCGAGGCACCAGAATCAAATAATACTGAAGCTGGAAAGGTGTTGACGAGAATAGTACCTGCCACCACCTCACCTGGTGCTATTCCTTCTTCTCCCATGGTCAAAGCCAGCACTTGACCATGTCCCCTGGGTGCGGGTCCCCTCTGTTGAAAATTCCTCTGCCTGCTCTGGATCAGGGCTTGGGCTTGGGCATACTGCTGCGGTCTCTGCTGCTGGAATGTCTGGGCCTGCGTCGACAATGGCCTCGGAAACGGGTACTGCAGTTGCTGCTGCTGGACTGGTGCTGGCCCTCTAACTGAAGGACTAGAGAAGGCCGATGAACTCCCCTTGTTCGGGCAATTCCCAACCCTGTGGTCCGGGGCACCACAAACCAAGCACAAACCCTGTGCTCTACGACACTCTGACACCACATGCCCTGGCTTCCCGCAGTGTGAACATCCCACTGCGGAAGACTGCTTCTGCTTCTGCTGCTGAGGGTGCGTCGGGATGGAATGTTGAACCGTCGTCACTGAGGCCGCCCGCCTCGGAGCTCCAATGGTCAAAGCCCTGGCTGCCGGGGCTGGTGCTGATGACTGATTCATCTGGACGTGAGATCGCTTCCGACCTCCGGTCCTATCCACGATCCTCTAGGATGTATACTCATGCCTCCGGGCTGCTCTCAACACTGCATCAAAAGTCTGATGCTCAAACTGCTCCACCGCCAATAAAATCTCTAGGTGGAGCCCCTGCTGGAACCGCTGGGCTCTATCGAACTCGGTTGCTACCAAGGTGGGAGCAAACCGACTAAGCCTGGAGAACTCGGCCGCATATCCATCGACCGTCCTGCCCATCTGCTTCAGATTGGTGAACCTCGTCTGTAGATCATACCGAGCTACAGCATCAAAATACTTGGTCTGGAATCTCTCCCTGAATACTGCCCATGAAATAGGGGCCACTAATCCATCGGCCTGCGCTGCTCACCAGCTGCGAGCAAGATCCAATAGCTGCAGGCGCACCACGGCCACCTTCTCGTTCTCTGGAGTCCTGGCTGCTTCTAGAATCACCTCTGTGTCCTGAAGCCAGGCATCTGCAGCGATCGCATCTTCACTGCCGTCGAAGAAGGGAGGGTTCAAGCGCTTGAAGCTGTTGGCCGCGCTATTACCCTGATGACCTCCTCTGGTCAAAGCGTCTGCCACCGCCTGGTGCAAGGCATCTCCTCGCCGATCCTGGGAAGCTAATAGCGTCCGGATGAGACCCACCAAAGTGCCATCATCATGCTCTGCTGGTTGGACGGGCTGAACTGGTGGTTCTCCTTCGGTAGGCATAACTCTGGAGGCTACTCCGGAATGCTGGACTTGATCTCCAGGTTGCTGCTGGTCCGCGGGAGGTACTCCGCCTTGCTGATCGGCAGGTCCAGGAACAATGCCGCTGAAGAAGACGACATAGGGAACAATAAGGAAGGACCAGGACAGATCAACGATACAAGCATGTGATCAGGTCAAGATTCCAGGGATTCAGAAGATACGAGTAGAGATCAAGGGTGAGTACTGATTGAGACATCTATTCGGTAAACCCTCACATATCTTGAATTATAAGACCTGCATGGGCCACCACTAAAACCATGTCACGCCCCAGAACCAGAATACTGGAGAGCGGGGGCGTACATAGCCAGCTACGTATATTGAAGTGCAACCCACCTCGCTATACGGTCACGGCTGTCTAGATACATGAGGGTTTAACTACAAGCCAACAGTCTCCTATGGTCATGAACAAGCCTATTGTCTCAATCTCAAGCAAGCAATAATAGTTACAAGATGTCAGAGCACCAAATACATAATAGCAAGGCGTCCCATACATTACATATTGGATGATCATGAAGCTAGTCATACAAAATGTCAAGACTAGCAAGAGTTTCAGTCATACATGATCAACCCTAGGATTTGTCAATCATGTTACAGCCCGTAGGCAGACAGTAAATAAAGGTACAATACGAGCTAACACGTGCTCGTCGGCTAAACGCCTCAAAAGAATAATTTTATAATAAAGTGGGAGGACAAAAAGAAACCCACTCGTTGCCCTGGTTACGCCTGGTGGTCACCATCGGGCTGGAAGACAGGTGGATCCGCTGTTGCTGCTCCGATATCTGGCCACACAAAACCAGCTGGGTCAGACCCCAGAAAGAGCAAGTGCCACAAAGGAGGCTTCACTTAGGAACTAAAACCAGCATATCATAAATAAATAGTTAAGGTAATTAAAAGATAGTAATAATAGCTGAGATAACAATAATATATTGAACACGGAGAAACCATTCAAGTAGCCAGACTGTAACCCTTAAACCAAACAAGGACCGGGGTTGCAATCCTTCGCCTGAATAGAAACCCGCCTCAATTATTATTGATAAGGTAACAAGACAATAAACGAAGAGAGGACACAGAACTGCTCCGGAAGCCAGGTTACAACCCTTAAACCAAACAAGGACCGGGGTTGTAACCCTTCGCCTGAACAGAACTGGACCCCTGATCTTTATTGTTAAGGCCAGCATAATAATCATGGTATTGAAGTAAAGGTAAAATATGACGAGCATGACAGGGGGTTACAATAAGACAATAAACGAAGAGAGGGCACAGAACTGCTCCGGAAGCCAGGTTACAACCCTTAAACCAAACAAGAACCAGGGTTGTAACCCTTCGCCTGAATAGAACTGGACCCCTGATCTTTATTGTTAAGGCGAGCACAATAAGCAGGACGATATATGATAAGATAACCATAGAACTATTCAGATAGCTAAGTTACAACCCTTAAACCAAACAAGGACCGGGGTTGTAACCCTTCATCTGAACAGAACTTGGTATCCCATCATTTATCGATACAAGAAATCATGTCATGATACAATCTTGTACAGGATCAGGATAAGACTAAGCTGGAATAAACTTCATCCAATCAATCACGGCCAATCAAGAGTAAGGCTTGATACTTTAACTAACTAGGGTTATCACATGCCTAGTTACTAGTAAGATGCAATAAGATTATCCCAACAGCCACAAGCCCTGCAGACCATCCGGTTATCCAGGTCGAATGTCTATTTAGGAAGAATGCAACACATGACTGTGTGCTGGAAATGTGCCCTACTCGTCGGTAGGCTACAAGTCCACTGAATGCGCCCAGATAACGGGATTGCCTGTAGCTGGGAATCTCTTCATGACTACTGAATTATTCTAGTTAATTAGCCTTAGTCAATTTCAGTAGGTACCCCTGACCGTGGTACTCAGGGATCCCCATCCTAGACATGATGCAAGACAGTACTGGTTTATTCGTACAAACGCAATCGCCCACGGTGTCCAGACCTTTCATACTTGTCATATCAGTTTACTTGTCAAGAGTGCGCCACCACGGGCCACTATCGTGTTCTATTCTTACATTATCATGAATGAGAAAGATTGTATAAAATAACTAATAACCTATTCTTAAAGCCAAGGAAAAGATCTACAACTTTCATGTTTTGAGTTTTTCAAGATTCTAGCTACAAAACAACTTAAACATGCAAAAATAGTAAATTCCTGCACAATCGGCGCATGGGATTCCTGCACGAATCGGCGCATGGGATTCCTGCACAAATCGGCGCATGAGATTCCTGCACGAATCGGCGCATGGGATTCCTGCACAAATCGGCGCATGAGATTCCTGCACGAATCGGCGCATGGGATTCCTGCACGAATCGGCGCATGGGATTCCTGCACAAATCGGCGCATGAGATTCCTGCACAAATCGGCGTATGGGATTCCTGCACAAATCGGCGCATGAGATTCCTGCACGAATCGGCGCATGGGATTCTTGCACAAATTGACGCATGGGATTCCTGCACGAATCGACGCATGGGATTCCTGCACAAATCGGCGCATGGGATTCCTGCACGAATCGGCGCATGGGATTCCTGCACAAATCGGCGCATGGGATTCCTGCACGAATCGACGCATGAGAAACTCACGTTGCGTCTTCAATACATGCGCGTAAGAAACCTACGCGCATGACACGCTCGGAGTTAAGGAATGCGTTGCCGAAACTTTACGGCGCATGGCCTCCCGGCGCATGGCCTCCCGGGCGCATGAGGTTCCCGGCGCATGGGGTTCATCGTCCCCAAACAGCAAGTTCAGCCATGAAAGTTCCGAAAACTTGTAATGGCCATAACTTACTCATCCGGAGTCGAAATCAAGCGAAACAAAAGCCAAAACTGAATGAAATTGAATTCTCTACAACATAGAACCATTAGTTTTCAAAAATAACCAAGTTTTAGAGATCAAAACCAAGAAAACTAAATAAGAAGGAACTTAAAACTTAGATCTACAAAAATATAACCATCAAAACCGAAAACTTCCAGTTCTAAAGAGGCTTAGAATCTAGTAAGGAAGAGAATGGAACAATAAAACATGAGATCCATCATGAAGCAAGTTTGCACTTGCCTAAGCTCTCTCTCTCTCTCTCTCTCTCTCTCTCTCTCTCTCTCTCCTGGTAGGTGTAGAAGTAAATGTGGAGAAGAAGAAGAATAATGAAGAGAGAGAAAGAGGAGGGGTTAATAAATGGGGATGGTGGTAGGTAGGAGGGTTCACCTTTTTGGTTCATGATGAACCAAGGCAACCCAAGCCTAGCCGAACCAACCCAAAATAAACCGAGCCAAGCCAAGAGATATACAATACAAAATAAAATACGTACACGTATTCCAAGATACGTAATACGATCTACAGGCATTACAGAGAGGAATGGCAATGATTGAAAGGGAAAAAGGAAGTTTAAATAGAGATGGTTGGCGTGAGGATCAGGCTAACCATTTGGCGGGAAAACTTCTGACAGGGTGGTTAGAACAGTGGAGAGGAGAGCACATGGCCGTTGAGGAAGTTTTAAATTTGAAGAGAGCTCTTCCAGTACTCTTTAGAAGAACAGGGAAAAATATAGATTAGCTATCACTTGGTTGCTTTTAAAGGGAAATTTCCATTTGGCTGGCAGTGATAGCCCAACCCAATTGGGCTTAAATGGGAGTTAGCCCAAAATAAATAGATGAGTGTTAATGAAAATATAACTTCACCTATGCTAAAAATATAAAAAAAATATTCCCAATTCATGAATCAATATAAAAATTTAAATTTTTACAATATTTCAGAAAAGTGGAGTTACAAATCTCTCCCCCTTGAAAAATTTCGCCCTCGAAATTGGAATGTCGACACAGATGATCAAGAATAGTAAATCTAATGAGTTGTTTATTGAATTCAAAAATATATGAAACACAAAGCACTCAAGTGAACAAACTAGGATATCGCTCACACATCTCGTCCTCACGCTCCCATGTGGACTCTTCCGGAGAGTGATGCCTCCACATGACACGGACAAGAGGAATAGTCTGATTCCGCAGTCGCTTCTCCCTTCGGTCCAAGATCTCTACTGGCTGCTCCTCATAAGTCAAACTCGGGCCCACCTCCAGCTCGGAATAGTCCACCACATGGCTCGGGTCTGGAATGTATCGTCGAAGCTGAGATACGTGGAAGACATCATGCACTCCCTCCAATCTAGCTGGAAGTGCTAGTCGATATGCCACCTCGTCAATCCGTGCCGTCACGTCGAAGGGTTCGATGAATCGCGGACTGAGCTTCCCGCCTCTGCCGAACCGAATGACGCCTCTGGTCGGTGAGATCTTCAGGAACACCCTATCGCCAGCTGCGAACTCTAATGGCCGTCTGCTGCTGTCCGTCCAGTGCTTCTGCCGATCCTGTGTAACTCTGATACGCTTCCGGATCAGTCTGACTTTCTCAACTGAGTCTACCACCATCTCTGGCCCAAGTAACGCTCTCTCACCAACATCGTCCCAAGACAGCGGCGTGCGACATCTTCGTCCATACAGCACCTTAAATGGAGTCATCTCGATACTGGCCTGATAACTGTTGTTATAGGCAAACTCCACAAGGTGTAAATGGTCCTCCCACGATTCGCCGAAGTCGAGTGCGCAAACCCGCAGCATGTCCTCCAAGGTCTGAATGGTCCTCTCAGACTGTCCGTCCGTCTGTGGATGATAGGCTGTACTGAACTTCAACTGTGATCCCAAGCTCTGCTGTAGACTCCTCCAGAAGTGTAATGTGAAGTGGCTGTCTCGATCTGAAACGATGCTAACTGGCACCCCGTGAATCCTCACGATCTGACGCATGTAGAGGTCTGCAAGCTTCTCGGTCGACAGCCCAACCTTGAACGGAATGAAATGAGCGGACTTTGTTAATCTGTCCACGATCACCCAAATAGCGTCCTTGCCACTGGGAGTACGCGGTAATCAAGAGACGAAGTCCATGGTAATGTGCTTCCACTTCCATTCCGGAATAGGTAAAGGCTGGAGTAGTCCCGCTGGTCCCTGACGCTCCGCCTTGACTTGTTGGCACACAAGGCATCTGGACACAAATCTGGCAACTTCTCTCT
The DNA here is from genome assembly GCA_029216955.1 of Iris pallida. NCBI lineage: Eukaryota > Viridiplantae > Streptophyta > Magnoliopsida > Asparagales > Iridaceae > Iris > Iris pallida. The sequence goes on along the minus strand of JANAVB010030817.1, from coordinate 6,933,928 downwards.
TCATTCCATACCACCAAATATACTCCCGCAGATCCTTATACATCTTGGTAGACCCAGGATGTATCGAATATCGCGACTGGTGGGCCTCCTGCATCACCTCCTCCCGCAAGTCCTTGGGCACACACAGCTGACTCCCGTGCCTCAAGGATCCATCCTCCGTAATGGTAAAGTCGTCGAGTAGACCTAACTCTGCCTGAGCTCTAAGACATTGGATTCCCTCATCAAGCAGCTGGGCCTCCTTGATCTTCTCTAGCAACCCCGACTGTATCTGCATGTGCATCATCTGACCTCCATATCCTGGGAGAACAATCTCAATCCCAAGGCTCTCCAGATCCTCCAAAAAATGCCGGTTCATGGTGAGATACATAGCAATAGGGTATCGACTGAGAGCGTCTGCTACCACATTCGCCTTTCCAGGGTGGTACTGCAGACTGATGTCAAAGTCCTTCATGAGTTCCAGCCATCTGTGCTGCCTTATATTCAGCTCCTTCTGAGTAAAGACATATTTCAGGCTTTTGTGGTCCGTGAAGATGTCCACTCTCTCTCCATATAGGTAATGCTTCCACAGTTTCAAGACAAATATGACTGCTGCAAGCTCCAAGTCATGTGTGGAATAATTCTTCTCATGGGGCCTCAACTGTCTAGAAGCATACGCTATAACCTTCTTGTTCTGCTCAAGCACACATCCCAAGCCTTTCCCTGAAGCATCGTTGTAGATGACAAATCCTCCTGATCCCGATGGCAAAGCTAGAACTGGTGCCGTCGTGAGTCTTTTCTTCAATTCTTCAAATGCTGTCTGGCAGGCGTCGCTCCAGATGAACTCCTCGTCCTTCCGCGTAAGCTTCGTCATAGGCTCTACTATCCTGGCGAAGTCCTTCACGAACTTCCTGTAGTATCCCGCTAGACCCAGAAAACTACGAATCTCTGCTACTGACTTGGGAGGTGCCCATGCTTCTACTGCCTCAATCTTCTTGGGATCCACAGAAATCCCTTCTCCGGTCACCACATGCCCTAGAAACTCCACTCTGTCCAAGAAAAACTCACATTTTAAGAGTTTTTCGTACAGCTTCTCCTTCCGCAGAATCTCTAAAATAATCTGCAGGTGCTCAACATGCTCCTTTTCCGTCTTGGAATAGATCAGAATGTCGTCAATAAAGACTACGACAAACTTATCCAAATACTTGTGGAAAACCTTATTCATCAGGTTCATAAACACTGCGGGGGCATTGGTGAGTCCGAACGGCATCACCAGGAACTCATACTGGCCGTATCGAGTGTTGAAGGCTGTCTTCGAAATATCCTGCTCCCGAACCTTCATATGGTGGTACCCCGACCGAAGGTCGATCTTAGAAAAGACCTTCGCTCCACTAAGCTGGTCAAACAGCTCATCAATCCACGGCAAAGGATATCTATTCTTGATGGTGATGTTGTTGAGTGTACGGTAGTCAATGCACATCCTCACCGTCCCATCCTTCTTGGGTACGAAAGGTACCGGTGCTCCCCAGGGTGAAGCACTGGACCGAATAAATCCTTTGCTCTCAAGCTCATCAATCTGCACCTTCAACTCTGCAGCTTCCTTCGGGTTGATCTTGTAATAGTGCTGGGACTTCGACGCTGATCCGGGCACTAGGTCGATGCTGAACTCCACGTCTCGATCTGGCGGCAATCCTGGCAATTCCTCGGGGAAGACGTCGAGATACTCTGCAATCAGCGGATGCGGCAACTCCTGGTCTTCTGCAACAGCTCCAAAATAGACTCCCTCTGGCCTCTCTGTAACTCGTCTGCTGATCTCGAACGGTGGAACTCCTGGCGGGCTGAAGATCACCTTCCCTTCATGGCAGTCTATTACGGTAAACTGCTCGCTCATCCAGTCGATGCCGAGGACTACGTCGAATCCGGACAGTGGCATCACTAGAAGTCGAGCTCGAATCTCTCTCCCAACAATAGTGATAGGGCATTCCACCATCTCACTTACTGGCACTGACCCTCCTCCTGTCATAATCTGACAGTTCCGCCTAGTGGGCTTGGGTGTGAAGCCGTGTCTATGCAGAAACTCATATGATACAAAGCTATGGGTGGCTCCAGAATCAAACAATGCAATGGCAGGGAAAGAATGTAAGAATATAGAGCCTGTGATCACATCTGGTACTGCCTCATCCTCCTCAACTGCAACCATGACGTAAGCACGTCCCTGCTGTGCTCCTCCTCTCTGCTGCTGCTGGTGCTGTGCAAACCTCTGCTGCTGGGGTGGTAGAGCTCCTCCTCTCTGGGGTGCAGCAGGCAATGCTCTGGATGGTGCAGCCGGTGGTCCTCCAGCTCCTCGGGGTCCTCCTGCTAGTCTAGCTATAGCCTGAGCGCAGTCCCTCATCTGATGTGCATCTGATCCGCAAAAGAGGTAAAGTCCCAACCTCTTACGGCACTCGTCGATATGATGACCGGGGCGATGGCAATAGGCACAAGGGGTCGCCAGCTGCTGTCTCTGATGCTGATGTGCTGGAGCTCTGGCCTGACGGTGATGCTGCTGCTGGTGCGGCCTCGTCTGGGTCTGAGTCTGAACCCTCTTTGCTGGTGCCTGGAAACTGCTGCTGCCCACATCCCGGTCCCTCTTCAGCTTGGGGTCCGCCTCCTTTTCCACAGCCTGAGCAATCTTCAGAATGCTCGCATACGTCGTCGCCTGACTGATCGCCACCGTATGTCGCAGCTCTCTGGTGAGACCCTTCTTGAATCTCCATGCTCTGTCCTCTGGCTCTCTAATCAGGTTCTCAGCAAACCTGCTGAGTCTGGTGAACTCCGAAGTGTACTGCACAACCGTTATCGTCCCCTGCTGCAGCGCCTCGAACTGCATCCTCAACTCATCACGCTCCACCTTTGGAAAGAATTTCTCCTTGAACAGTATTTTGAAAACTGTCCAAGACACTCGGGGCTCCGCCAACTGGGGGTCCTCTCGGTACCAAGCTCTCGCCAAGTCAAAGAGTCGCATGCTAGCCACTGACACCTTCTGGTCCTCTGGAATGTTCGCCATGGTCAAGGTCCTCTCTGCATTCTCCAGCCATTCATCTGCATATATGATCCCCTCGTCGCCCCAGAAGTCCATCGGGCAAAGATTCTGGTACTCCTTGGCTGTCCCTGGCCTCGATCCTCGCGGTACTGGAGGTGCTACTGGTGCTGGTGCTGGTGCTGCCGGCTCTCTGGTCCTCAGCGCGTCGACGACAGTCGCTCTGAACTGCGTGGCCTGCTGGTTCTGGGTCTCGCGGAACTGAGCAGCCTGGTGGTTCTGGGCCTCCATAAATTTCGAAACATCGCCATCACCTGGGTGCCGTCAAACATCATAGTCGGTGGCAGTGCTGGAAAGATAGGAGGCGCTGGTGGAAGCGGATCTGCCTGAACGTCTGGTGCGGCCTGCTCCGAACCGCCTGCAACTCCAGAACTGCCTGCAACTCCAGGCTGGTCTGCGGTCTTCCTCGTAGCGACCATCCTGCATAAAAAGAAAACTTGTTGAATGACAAACCCTAAAACCTAACAAACAATATTTTTAATAATAATAAGCACCTGAGAACTTGAATAACCTGATATATCCTTATTTCTCGATTTTCCTATGCTGTGATCAAGTTTTTCTAGTGTAATCAAGTCCCCCAATAGTACGCTAAGTCCTAGGTACCATTAGGATAGACCTGCATGGGCCACCACTAAAAATATGTCACGATCCGCTCCCGAATAACCGGATATGAGTCGGACACGCCCAGCCTTTGTTGTTAGACACAACAAAGTAAGCTGTACCAATCTAGGGAAACTAACCAGATAATATGAGTATGAATGAATCACTGCATCTATATAAATGTGTCCCAACCAGAGTAAAGTACAATATCTGAAATTATTACATTCAACTAATAAAAGAGTCTGCTAGTCTCAATACATGAAAAGATAATAGGAAATACAAAGAAGCACTAGGCTTCTGCAGCCTCTAGGTCACAAGCAGCTCCTGCTGGCTCAGTAGGGAAAGCAATATCCTGCCCATAGTAGGTGTCACACAAGGCCTCCATCTCACCTGCAACATATCCTATTCAGGAGCGGAGCAAAGTACAGTTCTAGGTAATGAACAATAACATCATGATATGGAAAGTAAATGCTGAAAGAACCAGAAGAACAAGATATGTAAAGAACATGAAGAACATGAACTACTGCTATAAAGATACAGGAAAGATCATGACTATGTAAAGATACAGGAAAGATCACGACTATAACTAATATCAAGATCAGGATCATAGGAAACTAATGTAAGAACAAAATCCTGAACATATGTGTTATAAATTTGAAATACTTCTATGATATGTGACCGGCTTGGGTAAGACCATGAAAGAGCATGAAAAGATCCTGAAAGATCATATAAGGTACGGCTTAGGACCCGCGTGCACTGTGCGAGGCCTAAGCTAAAGATCATGAATAAGTATCCGGGTTTAGTCACATATCTAGAGTATTTTCCCACCCCAAGATTCAAGTAAGATCATGAAAGAACAAGCCAGAAAAGATCATGAACGTGTTGCAGTGTGTCAGCAATAAAGAACAAGAAAAATGCACTGATCAAAACCATAGAGTATACTTGCCTTGCTCCAGGAAGGTACAAGTAGGTAAAAGAGCTGGATGATCTCCTGTCATGATAATGATGTGTACAAGTTGGTTAATAAACAGCTAATTCTAATTGGTTTTATCAAGAGATTCTATTTACAAATTATTTCTAATTATAAGCCTTAATTCTAGGGTTCCTATAGAGTCCCAAAATTATTCACTACATCCTAGACTAGCAAGAACTTTAAATAAACCAAACACATGATATGGATGATTACCAGGCTTAGTATTTAGACCAACACAAAAATTAAGGTTTAAACCTATTATTCAATATTATAGCCTTCATGAAAACTTCTAGGTTAGAGTGAAACCAAAAAGTCTTAATTAAGAATGAATGGGAGTTCTTAGAAGAATGAGAATTTCTAAATTAGAACTAACAGTTAAATGGTTTTAAACTTAACAGGAACTTAGAACTTATAAAGGACTTCAAAGAATTTTAAAGAACTCATAACAAGTTTAAGTTCAGGACTTACCAACATGATGATTAGAGAAATTAGGAGGAAAGTCCAACCTTTGCAAACTCAGGTTTTTGAGGGTGCTCTCATGATCATCAAGTTCCTGAGTATGCTCTCAGAATTTCTCAGAGTGAACTCCTCAAGTGGTTCTCAGGTTTTTCCACACTGAGATTGACTTCTCAGTTTTCTACTAAGAATTATACCTCAGGTTAACAGTAAGGTTCAGGTTGAAATACTAACTTGCTCATCTCAGATTTACACTGAGAATCAAATATATGCACTGAGATTTGCATTGCAGTCCAACTCAATTTATCTCAGTGTCACTGAGAAAGCAACTCAGTTTAGATTACCTGAGATGAAAATTCTCAGGTTAAACCTGAACTGAGTTTCAGGTTCAAAAGATTTCAACTGCAGGACAATGATTTAACTCCCAGAGAACTGAGTTTTATACTCAGGGAAACTGAGTACTATGCTCAGGAAAACTGAGTGTTATGCTCAGGAGAACTGGGTTCAGATTCAAGTAGGATGTCACCCCCAATTCCAATGAACAGAGAAATAATGAGCTACCACCTGTACATGAGATCATAGGCTTAAACCATTGAATCAAAACCCAGATTCCTAAGACTACCATGATTCCTCAAACCATTACCCAGGTACACACATCAATGATCTACAAGTTAAACCAAAATTTACTGGCAGTAGAAAATCGCTACTGATCTGAATCTCAGGTAAAAGAAATATGGCATTATATTGTCCAACATGGCACTGAAAAAGAACTGAATTCTCAGGTTCAGAAATACCAATCCATACTGTCACACAAGCCCCCAATCCCAAGACTTGGGTTCTCTTTAATAGAACCAAGTCTGAACACAAGTTCCAGGTTCAAACCAAATCGAAAATAGAAACATAACATCTAGATTGTGATATGAATATCAAGTTCACCCACACTGAAAGATGTTTCAGAATTCAATCCCCCCCTCCATACTGCATATGCAGTTGGCCTCACAAGATTGATTTAATTGACTAATGATAATTTCAATGGACTGAACCATAATACCCCATATCTCAGGTTCAATATTGAACATATGAAATCTCAATTCAACAATGAGGTGCTGAGAAATACATCAAGACTTAACCCTCAAAATAAATTGATATATTTGAAAATTCAATACCACACGAGCTACACTAATGAAAAACAATCAATTCTCAAGAAAAACAGAGTTACCTGATTGTCCTGAAGAAACTGTGGATCAAGACCGGATACGATCCTTTTCGAACCAAGAACTAATTTAGATTTCTGTTCACACATTATAACAAACACATGGGACACGAAATGAAGGAAAATTAATAGGATGCACTGAGTTCTTAGGAATTATTAAAAGAAAAATAATTGTACTCGAAATAACCTGATTCAATTCCTAAGCTACTCCCAAGAACAACGATCCGTCGATCTAAAACACAAAGTTCTAAGAAATAATAAATCATAGTTGAAATCAAACTATTCACAAATTCGAGATTCAAATCATCGGTTGAAAACTCACCAACTGTTCTTATTTTAAACAGGAAAAGAGTGTCGATCAATTGATCACGAGAAATTCCTACAAGGTTGATCATTCAAGGAGAAAGAATTTAGAATTTGTTTGATTATGAGTATGGAGTTGATCGAATGGATAGGATGCTTACTGAGATGATCACTCGATGCTGCTCTAGGAAGCTGAGAATGTCGTCGTCCTCATCATCGTCGTCTTCTTCTCCAATGATTGGCCATTCGCCATCTTGATAAAATTTCTTGCAGGAGGTTGGAGAGGAATGGCAATGATTGAAAGGGAAAAAGGAAGTTTAAATAGAGATGGTTGGCGTGAGGATCAGGCTAACCATTTGGCGGGAAAACTTCTGACAGGGTGGTTAGAACAGTGGAGAGGAGAGCACATGGCCGTTGAGGAAGTTTCAAATTTGAAGAGAGCTCTTCCAGTACTCTTTAGAAGAACAGGGAAAAATATAGCTTAGCTATCACTTGCTTGCTTTTAAAGGGAAATTTCCATTTGGCTGGCAGTGATAGCCCAACCCAATTGGGCTTAAATGGGAGTTAGCCCAAAATAAATAGATGAGTGTTAATGAAAATATAACTTCACCTATGCTAAAAATATAAAAAAAATATTCCCAATTCATGAATCAATATAAAAATTTAAATTTCTACAATATTTCAGAAAAGTGGAGTTACAAGTACTTATATATATTCATTGCTTGTCCTCCGTTCGGAGTTGACCATATTCTCGACAGGTTTTGATATATGTATATAAACTGTTTAGAGTAGAAAACCTACAGCGTTCCACGCCGTTTTTACGGTGAGGGCTGGGCGTTGTCACGTGCACTTGCCCTTATTGCGGGTGCGGGTCGTGACATTTAAGGTCATCTCAAATGATGCCTTAATTTTATTCACCGTCCGGTCTACCAATAGATGTATAGCTTGCCAAACAGAGACAAAGTTGCCGAGAGATGATTTCAGTTGTCTCTTTACTACAGCGTGTGCTCCTTCGACACGGTTGGTAGTTGTCGTGCCGTAATGCTTCACCAAATTCGTCCATGCTAAGACGAAGTCTTCTTTGTGCGGTTCAAGCCACGTATCTTTGATGTATGAAATGCATGCCGGCTCCCTCGCCTTCCACTTTTCCTTGAACATGTACCATGCGACGTCGTAACTGTCAATCGTAGAGGCTCGCCACACACAATTTCAGTCATTGGAGAATTCTTGAAAATTTTGCATGTCAATTTTACCTTCCTCCTTCTGAAACTTCAACTTACATTGGGCTTCAATATTACGATTGACATGCCAAGTGCATAGCAATGTATTCGCTTGAGGAAAAATAATGCAAATAGCATTAATTAGGGCATACTCTCTGTCGGTCACGAGAACTGACGGCTCTGTATGACCGGTGTAAAGTGTTTTCAGTTTCTCCAATGCCCATGTGTAGTCTTCAAGTTTTTCACTCTTCATGACGCAAAATGCCACCAGGAATGTTTTCCGAGTAAAGGTGAATCCGACAAAAGACCTGGCCAGACTTGTGCAATCTGGATGAGCCAAAAAGATTGAAATTACTTCATTACTCTGGGAATGTCTTCTATGGAACTCAACGTAATGATTATCGGCAAGCAACTTCAGCACTTCTTGTATCGCCATTCTTGATTTGGTCCGGACAGCGTTCGAAGAAGATAGGGCGTTGTATATTGACCTCATCGTAGACATGTTCTTCTCATCTTCATGCCGTATGACTGAATATATTTGTCTCGGTGCAACACCGGAAGTGGACAAGTCTTCGGCTATCTTCTTCTCCGTAGGGTTCAACCGTCCGACATACGGATGACCCAATAGTGTCTCGGCAATCTCATGATTGTGGGTTCCATTCTTCACTTGTACTGACCACTTCCCTTCTTCTTCTTTTCTAATCTGGATCGTGAATGGACAACCACATTTCCTCGTTCCAGCTTTCTTTTTTGGAACTTTATTTTGGATAACTGTGTCTTTCTTGTGCGATCTGAACACACCACCTCTTTCACAGCCAACCATCACACTGTGTCGTCCCGGGCGATTTCGGGCCGATCTGGATATCACTAGAACCAAGTTGTTTTCCCGTCCAACTTCTCGACACCATTGTACCGCATCGTCGCTTGATTGAAACGAAAGATCGGTCCAAAATAAATGCCCTATATCGATTGCAATTGGAGCATGTACCGCAACCTCGGAAGATCGCAACTCCTACAATAGAAGTTAAAAGTCAAAACTAAACAACTACATAAATCCAAAATGTATAAAGATAAATGCGTCACAGAGGAGTCTGTACTTGGTCACAAGTTGAGACACTTCAAGCGTATCTGTCTGCAACATATAATCCTTAGTTCTCTAAAATTTAGTTCTAAATGTAATATAGTTGCTACTTGAAAGTAACATCAGTATTTGGATCAATGTTCATATTTGGGTTATATATATATTGCAAAACCCCCTTTTTATTAATCAAGGCTCGAAATATATATATATATATATATATATATATATATATATATATATATATATATATATATATATATATATATATATATAAAATATATATATATATATAGACAAGACGTGATACGATTGATCCCTATATATTTTTTTACTGTTAAAATATGGTTCTGTATTTGCTCTATATGTGATATGTCTTCATTTCTCCACTTAAGTGAATGGAAAATGATACTCATATTATTATTTATAGAGCTAGCTAGAGGATCATGTTAAAAATATTGGTGATAAGTTGGTAAGGCAGGCTGCTGCAAAGATAAATGACTTGGACACAGAGGACTGCCACAGATGTGGCAGTCCCTCACATATATAGGACTGCCACAAATGTGACAGTCCCTCACATATATAGGATTGCCACATCTCTGGCAGTCCTATATATGTGAGGGACTGTCACATTTGTGGCAGTCCTCTGTGTCAAAGTCCAATTTTTCACCCGAAATAAAGTTCAAGTGTAGTTACCACGAGGATTTCCGATGCATCAAAGTGTTCTTCGGACGTCGTGAGAGGAAAGTATCCAGCATTTGATGGTCCAGGTTGTTCCATTTTCTATTTCTTTCTACATTAAACACAAATTTCAACTTTTATATGTAAATTTAGGTTAAAACTTAAAATATTACACAAAAATAAATTCGACGACTTACAAATAAATGGAAGAAGCGATTGACACTGTTACTAGATATTCTACCAAAATTTTTCAACAATTTTAGGTTGGGGGACAATTTCACCTAGGTTAGGTTAATTATAGGTTTATATGAGGAGGAGAAAAAAAGAGTGGAGGAAGAGAAGTAGTAGAGGAAGAAAGAGAGAGATGAAATAAAATCACATTGGCTTTTATAGTATTTTTTGGGCTGCCTCCCTAGTAAAAAAAAATCTATGGCAAACTTGTAATTTTTTCAAAAAAAAATTGGGTTGTCCCCCAGTAGAAGTGGTGGTGCCCCTAAAAAAAACCTTATTAAAACTATAAAACAGATGTGTGCACAGTGTAATTATTTTCGAAATAGGGGCAGCTCCTCTATTACTCATGAAACATGGGTGGGCGTAGGAGAGGGTGTCGGTGTATTTATTTCTTAATGTTAGGGAACATCACATTGTTTGTCAGCGTCAATTTTCAAATCAAACATCCAATTTCTATATATTCTCTCTTACTTTTGCAATCCTAATCGAGGATGACAAGGTAAATCTTTATCTCTTCATTGCTAACTATATTTTCTAGGTTTTTACAAATAAAATTAAACACAACAATTTTTAGATTTTTTATAGATTTTTTTTTTTTTTTTGTTGGAATTTGTACATTTAGAACACCATTATATTGCTGGTTTTGAACCCAATTACAGAGGTTTGGAAACTTTAGAATTTGTCATAGTCGGGTTGGGGACGACGGACCACTGTCAGTCCTGACTACAGTCAGACCTGCCAGACATAAAATTTAACATTTTATGTGACTGTCATGGTTTTGTCAGTCCTGGCTGGCCATGATTCTTCTGACAGTCATGAATGTAATATTTTTTTTCTTTTCATATTAACTTTCATATTTTTGCAGAACAATAATTGGGTAGTTCCTTCAAACCCAGTGAACAAAACCAGAAAACCTGGTTTCTCTACTAGGTAGGTGGTGGCGCACACGTTTACTGACTCACTTTTTATTCACCCTCTTGTAAATTCAGCCATAGAGAGAGTCTTGTAGGTGCTCTTATAAGTGCAGTGCATCCTCACCGGATTCTAATGCGTGCTAACAGTCCTGCAATAATAAGCTGCAACGACACTGAGGCCGTGGCCAAAGGCGCCCAACATGAAAGATTCGGGTCTCCATGAACTCCAAGTTGAGCGCAAACTGAATCATATGTCAACACCTTTAGGTTACACAAGCCCAATCCTCCTCCACAGAATAGACAAGGACTGCTAGAATAGAATTCTCGCAGTCCTAACAATAGTTCTGGCCGTTATTTAGAGTGACTGTCAAGATTTTGGCAGTCCTTCCTAAATGATCCCGACAGCCATTTGGATTGTAGCTCCTGAAGCCCGTCCTCTGAAACCAGCCATTCAAGAACACACATAACGTCTGCGGCCTGCACGAAGAAGAGTCTTATGGTCCACCAATGTCCGTCCTACGGCTAAACTAAAGCAATCTGGTTCGCCTCCTCAATCGGACTCGGAGTGGATAACCGACATAAAATTAAAGAGGTTCTCAAATCTTGGCTGACCAACTCTGAAACGTACTGTGATAACCAACATAATTCTAGGTAGTTTTTGTTTGTCGCTACGTTTTCTCGGAAAAAAAAAAAAATAGAGCTACTATTGGATTTGATTCAACCAACTGAATCCAATTCCAATCAAACATCATAATAAGTCCTAATTATGGAACCAACCAACAAGTCATACTTCTTCTTTTTCACCATCATGGCATGGCATGGATCAAATTTCAAATTCACTTAAAAACAGGTTTCGAGTACTGTGTAATTTTGTAGCATGTACATGATCCATATAAATGATTCAATAAAGGAAGCACATGGTGTACTACTAATAGGCTAGGCGCTTGACTCATTGGTTTAGCATGCCCATGTTTGTACCTGACCATCAAGTGCACAACCACAAACCAAACCTGACCTGGCCAGTAAATAAGTAGTCCAAAGAGCAGTTGGTTATCACTGCAGCACTGCTTGTGCTGGCTAGACTCAAGTCTTCTCATGGACCAAAGTTAGTTGTACTTTTGTGGAAGGAAACGAATGAAGGTCCATCATGTGTTAGGCTAACCACCCACATGGTCGGTTGCAAAATGATGAAACCCTCTCTTGTGGGGGCCATTCCATTCCCCTCCCCCATCATTTCATATCATGCCAATATATTTTAAATCAACATATATATATATATATATATATATATATATATATATATATATATATATATATATATATAACTTAGGAAAAAAAAATGATCAACTTAGGTATGCATACAATTCTCAAGTTTGAACAGTCAAAGCAAATTCTAGTTAGATACTGCACATAGTTTACCTACTACAGGTGACTTGCACTACAACTTGACACTGCTCTCTATATATGATATATCCATCTTTGATATATTTGCTCACCCATCTTTTATGGTTGAAATAAGTAGATTTAAACTCCAAATTTGACAGCATATTATAAAGTGCATATTTAATCACAAAGTTACTGGCACCAAAAAATTTGCATTTGATACTGTACAGACCCTTTGCAAAATGTATTTGTAGGCACTGCATCTATGCAGCTTTTGCATCCAACATATGCTTTAGATCTTTCCCATTGTGATTACCACCGGAAATGTTTAATGTTGTCGTCACGTATCAATGAAGTATTATTATTATTGGGTAGAAACCGTTACGACACATCACAAGATATAGATATCCAAAATAAATAACATCATGAAACAAAACAACAAACACAAGGTAACTATAAGTCTACAAGAATGATCTGTGCAAATGCAACAAACCCATCTCTCAAGATAGAAACAATATCCATCCATTCAAAGTTTCACTTGTTACACTAGGTCATATAAACATAAAACAGATGAACCTCATTTACTCATTGCATGGAAATCTCTGTCAACTTAAACATTCAAAAACAACCAACTCCATGAATTCATTCCAAGTTCAAAGTTCAAAGTGGCAGTAATGAACAGTACCAGGTACAAAGAACACAGAGAGGGAGGGAGGCTCCAGATCTTTGACCCAGGCCAAAGGCAAGAACAAGGTATCTGCACAATCTGCTGCCAATGCTCACCAACAAATCAAATAACATATATATGCTGACAAAATAGACTACTCATCTGCTGCTTGATCAGTCCAGAATATAAGTTAGTAGACTGGTGGTAGGAAAGACCAGACATGTGAAGCAGAAGAGCCTTCATCGAATTTAATACAGAGCAAGAAATATATATATATATATATATATATATATATATATATATATATATATATTGCAAATGACCTCTAGCCTAGTGGTTAAGAGTGATGCATGCGGCCCAAGTGGTCGGGAGTTCGAGCCTCAGTGGAGGCGAGTTCGCCACAAGTACCCATTGCTTCCAAAAATATATATATATATATATATATATATATATATATATGTATATATATGTATATATATATGCAGCATCAATTGTTGCATCAAACACACATTTATTTCTATCATGTGGTTATAAAACATTCCATAAAGTTGTTGCCACGTCAGCATGCTTTATAACCACATGATTGAAATAAATGTGTGGTTGAGATTGTTTGGTACAATAATTGATGCAATAAGTTTGGTGCAATATCCCTCTCCTATATTATATATATATAAGAAGTTTAAAATAAGCCTAATCAACAAACCCAACATTCCCTCAAATCTCAAAAGAAAATAATAATAATTAATAAAAAAAAAATAAGCCCAAATGAAATCTAACTATTATTTAAAACTTAGAATACAAAGGCTCACATAGCAACACCTAGGGAGGACTAGTCTGTAGAACATCGGGAATATATTTTTTTTCAGCAAAACCCACTAAAGAAATCGTATTATTACGAATTTATATTCATAATAATAAAAGTCCTATCATTGTTCCCAAAGGAATAAATTCCTATATTCATCTTCAGCCGCTTTGCCAAAGTGGAGAACCATCTCATTCAACAATCTTGCGATTTGTCCACAGGCTAATTAATTAGACCCTCGATTTTACACGAGTTAAGAATTTAAATCCTTACATGTCCAATTGAAAAATTCGAATCCTAAATTTTTATTTTTTGTTTAATTTTTTCCATCCTATCCTAATCATGCGTACAAGCGCGAACACATGCCATAAAGGAGAGTATAATGAAAACAAAAATAAAAATTGAGGGTCCAAATTTTCCAGTTGACATGTCACGATTTAAACTCTAAAAATGCTTGAACTCTTTTTGTTTTTAAATGCTTCTCGCTGACCACAAGGGCCAGATAAGTTCGCTTGAACTCTAAATTGGTAAAAAATATAGGGCCTAAATGCTAATTAGCCCATTTGTCACATACAAGAACTACATTCTTCCATCCATATATATCTACCTCTTCAATTATTTGTCTAAATTCTAATATTAATATCAACATATTTGCTAATTTCACATTGCTAAAAAAAATCAGAAAATAGAAATAAACCCAAAAGGATCCTAAATAAAATGTGATATGAGATCCAAAATTCCTAGAGTAGTATTGGATTGGGAAGTGGGAGGAGAAAATGGAGAGCTACCATCAACCATCCATCCCACTAGAGAAAAAAAGGTGCCAATGTTGGAAAAGCATCCACTATGTGTGCCCACATAGAAGAACTAATTCTCAAATCCAAATCTATGTAGATTCCCATACATGTCTACACTAATATATTGAAAATAATCAATAAACCCAAACTAACTCCAGCAAAATAAAATGCAGAAAGAAATAATAAACACAACCCATCACCAAAAAAAAAAAAAAACCATCAAGAAAGCATGCATGCATGCATGTGCATATAATAATATACCTCGCCGCTGAATCCACGGATGCATCTACCACCACCACCACCAGATGATGATCTCCACAAAAACAAACCCAAAAAAAATTCTAAAAAAAAAGAAAGAAAATAAAAAGCAGAGATTATTGAAAACCCATGTCGATCGTCACCACCTAAGTATACCACCACCACGCATTAGACCTATAGTAACAAGAACAGCATCGATCATATATACCACCACCAACCACCGCCACCGCCACCCGTCACTTTTTCTTGTTTTGTTTGCCTCAAAAAAGTTCATTGAAAGCTCGAACCTGGAGTGTAAATAGCAAGATCCGGCCATCCGTTAGCCCAGGTCAGAAGATTGACGTCGTCGTTGGAGCGGTTCAGATCTCCCAGATCCCCAAGACCACCAGAGGAGGAAGAAGCATCTAGAAGGTTGTCGAAGTGTCCGTTGGAGTGCAGGAGGGAGCTGAAGCTTCCGGTGAAGTCGAGCATCTTGTCATGATCCAAAGCTAGGGCGGGCGGGTAGTTGGAGGAGCGGAAGTCGACAGGAGCAGGAGCAGGAGCAGGAGCAGGAGCGGGTTCGGGTTCGGGTAGCGGTGGATGATCCGAAGTGGATGTGCGTTTGGAGGAAGTGGGGGAGGAGGAGGAGGAGGAGGATGGGTTGGGTCGCTTGGTGGAGGAGGAGTTCTTGCGGGTCCCTCCGCCGACGGGGATGTTGCGGAGGGCCCCACCCTTGGTCCAGTAGCGGCGGCAGTTCTTGCAGAAGTGGCGGGGCTGGGAGAGGTTGTAGTTGTTGTAGTAGCAGAACTTGGTGTTGGTGGAGTCGCAGCGCGGGCACTTAAGCGGGGGCTGGGACTCCTCCGCCTCCACCCGCGGTGCGAATGCCATTGCCGACAGAGGATGCGCCTCTTGCATTGTGCTGGTGCTGGTGCTGGCTATGTTAGAACAATTAAACCATAACTTCTTCAAGTCTTCAGTGGGAAGGAAGGAGGAGGAGAAGAGCAAGTTTTTCTTGTTTCCATTTAATGCTCGTTTTGGTCTGTCTGGTTGTGGATTTGGACTGTCTCTCTCTGTTGTATGTGTATGTATATGGGTATGTTGTTGATATAGACGGGGTGGGCTGGGCTCAGGTTTCACGAGAATTCCACTGTTGCCCACAGTCGGACGGACAGGCACGCGCTGTGCTTGGGGGTGTTGACAGTGTTGTTTGGCTTGTATATAAAGAAACAGTGTGTTTGTGTGAAGTTTCAGTGAGCCAGCCCGTCGGCGTGAAATTTTGTCATTGGGAAGACCAAAGTCTTGTGACCAACGGAGATATGGATAATGAAAGTGAAAATTTTGTTATTTGGGCTTAGGTTTCCCATCTCTTAGAGCATCATTAGTAGTTGGGGCTCTCCAATGCAATTTGGAGCCCAAAATTTCCAAAAAAAAGGTAAGTGTAGAATGGGTTGGATTTGTATGAGAATAGTAAAAAATGATAAAGTGAGCTCCGGTCCCAGAAATTGTGTGGTCAAAAATTAATGTAGGAAAAAAATAATATAAAGCTTAGAATCTAGAAAGTTGGGCTCCAAATTGGAACTTACTATTCTACAAAACGAGTTTCTACAATCTAGAATCTAGAAATTGGGAGGTCCAACCCTTAGCACCCATGGATGGGTTGGGACAGAAATTGTAGAAATTGGAACTAGGGATGAGACTTATTATTCTACAAAATGAGCTCCTACATTCTAAATCTAGAATCTAGAAAATGGGATGGGCCTTACTAATGATGCTCTTACAAAACAAAAACAACAACAACAAAAATATCCGTATTCTCTTCTCTCCCCAAATATGAAAATGCGTTTTTCTTTTTATAAATTTCGTATAAAAAATTAAAATTACAGTAAATTTGAATAACAGAATATATATATATATATATATATATATATATATAGGTGGAGAACGTCTAAAGTTTTTAGGCAGGGGCATGACATTGAAGGGAACATGAATTTGCACTATACTGAGAGCATCTCCAACCCTATTGTCTAGTTTTGTGTTGTAATTTCTATGTGGCATGAGGTACAAGACAATGTATTTTCTGTATGGCAAGATGATATTCACACAAGACAATGAGATAAAAAAAGTGTAATCCAATGCAAAAGTATTGAGAAGACAATAAAAAGTATTTTTTTCAACTTCCAAGACAACTCTTTCACTTCTACATTTTTTTAAAAATACTAGCATATGTGCACGTGCCTTGCACGTATTTTAACATTTCTTAATTAGTTTAGGAAGACTCTTTAGGAAGACCAAAGGGTAGTCTTCCTAATTACTAAGTTGTCCTTATTAAAATTAATGAACTATTTTTAATTAGTATAAGTATGTAAGGGTATTTTCGGAATTCAAAAGTTTCTCCAATTAAGTTTTCCTATTATATAGTAGAATAGATTTGTATTCATAATTGATGATGTGGAGACAAGGACATTGTGAAGTGTATTGTCTAGATCTCGACAACCAACTTTATATTGTTCTTGTTATGGCATTATCATGTCAACTTTATGATTTATTCTACATTTGTATTAAAAAAAAATTGAAATAAAAGTTTGACAACCATTTTTTCTAAACTCACAGTAACGTTGGAGATGGTCTGAGGCATTGAGTTTCACTCCAAATTTAATTCAACCGAACAATAAATTTTCAAGCAACTACTCCATATTAAGGTTTTAACACTGTGTATAAGTCTATAAGATAATTTTTATACTTTGAAGTTAGCCTACCCAAAGTGCAAAATTACTAATTACTCCAAAGTCTGAAGGGGCAGGGAGGGAAGTTACTGGGAAGGAGAGGAGAGAGAGAGAGGAGCCGAGCTTGACGGCAACGCGACGTTAGGGATTTCCCCCCAACACCAACAGGTGGAAGGGCGCTTGTCGATGTGTGGGACCCACACGGTCTTGCTAGCCTAGCCCTCTTATCACACTAACGTGATGGACGGAGGAGGATTGGATTGGATTCTATTGATAAGAAGAGCGGCAGTGAGAGAGAGAGAGAGAGCACATATTAATTAATTGATTTGTATGCAGAGAGAGAGAGAGAGAGAGAGAAGAAGGGAATTCGCTGCTGCATCACCAATCCCTTCATCATAATACCGATGGCAAGCAACAGCAGAAGCAAGGAAGGAAGGGTGAGGAGGGGCCCACCCTGCTTACGCCGCACGCCACCCTGCCAACTGCTCTGGTCACCGGGCCCACACTGTCATCCCCTACTACTACTCGTACGTATACGTTGCTTGTCTAGGACGCAACAAATTAAACATGGATCATCCCCCCCCCCCCTCTCTCTCTCTCTCTCTCTCTCTCTCTCTCTCTCTCTCAAGCAGCTGCTTCTGGAACTTGTTAATCGCAAACGAATTACTGTGGGACATTAATCTCTAAATCACAGACAGAGAAATTAGATAACTCAAATTATTATTATTATTATCTTTTTTCTTAGTTCTTCTTTGGTTTGCGAAATCTTCGGGTTAGAAAAGAAAAGTAATTACTTTTCTATGTTTAGGTGCCAAAGGAATTGAGGAGGAAAGGAAAGTGATTTCCAATGAAAAAAAAATTATGGAAAAAAAAAAGTAATTCCACATAGGGGTGAGCATTATTCGGTTTTGAACCAAAAATCGAACCGAACCGAACCGAACCGAATAAGAGATTCGGTTCGGTTTTTAAAAAAATCGGTCCGGTTTCGGTTTTGAAAATACTAAATTTTTTTATTCGGTTTTGGCTTCGATTTTGGATTTCGGTCAAAAACCGAAAACCGAATAAAAAAATTTAATATATATATATATATATATATATATATATATATATATATATATATATATATAGAGAGAGGTATATATTATAGGTATATATAGTTATTATATATATTAACCAAAAAAAAAAAACCCAAAAATCGAATAAACCGAAAACCAAACCGATTTACTTCGGTTCGGTTATTGACCAATTCGGTTCGGTTTCGGTTTTACTTATTCGGTTTCGGTCCAATTCGATTTTCGGTTATTCGGTTCGGTTGGAACCGAATAAACCGAATACTCACCCCTAATTCCACCTATCCAAACAAGGAATCACTTTCCTACATTGAAGTATTCACTTTCTTTTCCAAATTTCTTGGCATTTTCAAACATCGGAAAAGAAAATCAATATGAATTAAATTTTCTCAAATGAAAGAAAATGACAAAAAATTGATTTTCTTTCTCTTCTATTCCGCTAACCAAACGAGGCCTAAAGTTTCCATTTATCCGCAGGGGGGAAAGATAAAACAAATATCCTAATGAATTGTTTTTTGTCCATGATATCTAAATACTGAATCCTATAACGAAATTATACGTCTGTTAAAGACCAAAAACCGCAGTCCAAAACAATTTAATTTTAAAAATATATAATTATTTTTTTAACCGGCAATGCAAAGTGTTTTAATGTGTCTAATAAACAAGTCAACCATACTGTTTGAACTTTACAGTTGTGGCTTTCTTCACCAAATGAAAGAAAATTACAACATTTTTTGTTCTTTAATGGGAACAAAATAACTCCTTAAAGAAATAAAGTTTCACCTCAAATTCCTATGTTGCTAATAGAAATATGTATATATAAAAAGGAATCATTTGTAATTTCTAATAAGATTTAGTCATCATTCCTAATCGATATACTCGTGCAATACCTGCATAATGTTAATCTGTATGGGAAGCTAAGCTTAAATAGAAGACAAATTAACTAAAACAAGGGAAAGAGCGCAGTAGAGAAATGGTCAAAGAACGTCTAGTCCCATCGGACCGACCAGGTTTCAGCATGCAACGCATGCGGCGACCTCTTTCTCAGCATTTAACAGCCCAAGCCAAGAAGGGGTAGTATTTAGTTAGTTGTTAACAGAGTCTCCACTCCACTTGGTAACGATAATTGGTTAATCGCTACACCTTGTTCCTTCCTTCTACTTTTTCATCCTTCCTACTAAACATTCATTCGCTATTTTCGAAAATATAAACAGACAAATCGACCACATCCCAAATGAGCTAAAGCTGCTTGTTTGATTGACGACGATATAACAGGAATTAGCTTCCTATACTATACTATTAAAACATTGATTGAACTAAGGCACAAAGTAATGTACCAAACCAGGGTAGGTGGGCCTCTGGAAATTCTGGACGAGTAGATGATACTTACATTGTGCAACCGTTTTGCAAGGACTAAAACCTCCTGCCAATGACCCCAACACAAGATCCATGTGAATGCAAAATAAAATGGTCACCAACACATGTATCCACTACAAAGGAAACTACCTCTACCTGCACACAGCAACTGGTACAAACTACAAATATTTGAATCAAATTCTGGGTATGGAAACAACCAACCAATTGCCTTTCTCATGCGCTTGCACACTAGTTTCGTAACTCATCAGTGTGTCACTGGTGAAGCGAATCTTTGACCAAGGAACATAACCAATTCTTCCTATGTAATGTAATGTGATTCTTCATCCCCCTGAGACCATCTCCAATGGGAGTTTCTATCTTCTCTATTTTTATGGAAAAAATATACTTTAGAAAAAACTTCTCCCAATGGTAATTTCTATCACCATTTCTATCATAGGTGGCAATGATATAGGATGAAAATTTTCTATGAGAATTTCTACATGTAGAAATTTTCATAGAAATTCTTCTCTCTCATGACAATTATTATTGGGCCCTACACCATTAAATTGGTCCTTTTACTATGTGACACATAGGATAAAAATGGAGAATCATTAGAGAGTATTTTTGTATGCCTACAATTTCTATGTAGAAACTCTTCCAACTAGGATAGATATCTTCTTAGGCCTCGTTTGGTTCACGGATTCAAGGAATCCGGAAAGGAAACTTGTTACTTTCCTTTGTTTGGTAGCCACAAATTTGAAAAACACTTTCCTGACATAGGAAAAAATAGGAGAAAAAATGGTTCCTCTCATGACCCATGGGATTCATTTTCCCTCCTCCTTTCCCAACATTAATTACCAAACATTATGACAAAAGTAGCCTTGATTTATTACCTATTTTACCAATTAACTCTTCATTATAATTATGTTGACATTGGATATTGTTGGAACAATGATATATTTTTTCTTTCTTTCCTACACCAATCAAACGTAGGAAAGGATATTTGATATGAATTATACTTTTCCATTCCCATGGAAAATACATGAAATTGATTTCCTTTCCGTGAACCAAACAAGGCCTTAAAGTACAATGTCAAGTAGGAACTCAATTTTAGAAATCACCATTAGAGATGGTCTGAGATCAGTGTTTTGTAACCGTTGGTGCATGCGAACGATTCACAGTGATATGATCGCTGAAAGAGTAGAGATGGATCAGAGGAAACCGCTTACACTGGCGGTTGACACATTTTAAAACACAGCCTGAGATGAGTGCCTTGTCCATAAATTGCTTTCATTGCCACAGGCAAAGTGGGGTGTGGTCCTGGTGTCTAGTGGAGTGTGCCATTTTGAGCATTACTAGTGCCATCAACATATGGGAACGAAAGAGGCTGTTGAACGAATCTGTCTACATGCAGAAGTCATGGCCTCAAACTTGTACACATCTTATTACTGCAAATATAGGCAGGGATGACACAGTTGGACATAGGCTAGACACTTGAGACCTTCAGTTTCAGCCAAAAGAGTCCAATCATGCTATTTGCAACAACAACAGAGAATCAATTCAATTATCTGCATATTTTCTTCATATCTTCCCACTACATCAAACCATAGATATTTGCAAGTTGCAACCAAAGGTGTAATAATCATAACACTGTACACAGATCACCAAGATAAATTCATTGGATTTGTTTTAACCACCTGGATGATGACTTTACTGTAGCAAAGGATTGGCATAGATTTCATTCCATCACTACCCATAAATATTTGCTGGATTTGATTCCAGGGAAATTCCAGAAAGAGAAGAAAGAAACGTCTATCAATAAAGTATGACTAAAAAAAATATATGCAAGTGCTTCTACGAGTCACAAATTATACTTCTAATCTGATTTAAAAACGACGAAACTGACCAATCAATTCTGGTCATTGGTGACTTGAAAATCAAGTATCAACAACCAAAGATGGACACATCTAACATCTTCTCTATTTGAGAGAGCAAAGAATGAGAAAATAGAGACATTATTTCCACAAAAATATCTTCACAAGTACTTCAGTCAGTGTTCAAGAGGATAGAGCAATGCAGAAGAAAAGGACTTTTTCGAGCAGGTAAAAAAAAAAAATACTATCCTCCTTATTTATCTACTACTGAATATTATCACTGTTGAAAATATACTAGAATAATGCAATCAAAGTGGTAATACATTCCTATACTAACAGGATTCTTTTAAACGAGTTACCAGAGGTACAAAATGAGTCGTGTTATTATAATCCTGACCTGCAAGTCTCTGCAAACATCATGTTTATGGAAACACCAAGTGAGCTTACGTCCTCGCAAGAAGTTGGTAACAATGTAACTAGAGAAATATATTTAATCTCACTACCATGTTTGAGGTAGCTGATGGGAAAACATAATAAAATAATTATTTTTCTCTGGGACTAATAAAATGGTTATTTTTCTCTGGGACTAATAAAATGAAAATTTTCCACTGTTAACAACATGACATTCTGTGGTGTAGACAAATTACAAGTATAACTGCTATTAAACAATCATGAGAGCGCAAGTGATAGTCTATTTATATGTACTATTAAAACAAATGAATCCCAAAACAAAGAACCAATAAATCCAATACCTATACTTAGTTCCGATTTGATCGAAGCGACTGAAAGTGAGCAGCAAGAGAATCATAATCAGGAAGTTTTGGGTGAGTATGAGCAGGATTTTTAAGTGAGTTTTCACGTGATGATGAACCACCGCTTGAATGCGGTGACTTTGTCTTCTCAGTGTTTGCAGGAACTACTCTCTCTGTTGAACTTTGCTGCGACGACTTTGGACTTTCCTCACGTGCTGAAGATTTCTGTTTCCGTACTAATGTGGGCTGTTCAGTCGGCAGATTTTGCTGTGATGTCTTAGAATTATCCTTTCCATGAATGTTTACCACATCATGAACTGCAGCAGTATGGGATCCATATGCGATAGAGTTCGTGTGAGAAGACTTACTTTCCACATCAGGACGACCAACAAATCTTAGAGCACTGTTTTTAGCCTCGGATGGCATGCCTCTTGTCCTACGAGAAAGTTTAACATCTACATTGGCCTTATTTTCAGCAGTAAAATCTGAATCCAACTTTGCTCTCCTGTCATCTGAATCAGCGGAGGTCATTGGCCTCGGGCTAGATTTTTTATGAACCGTTGCACTTATATTTTCATCATATAGCATAGGGTGAGAATCATTGGAAGCCTCTGAAATTCTTGATATATGCACCTTTGCTTTTGGGAGCAACTCTTGATCGACCAACTCTTCTTTATCTAGAACTTCCATGCCTGCAGAGAGCTTCTCCACCTTCGAAACAGTGGGTTTCTTGGAGATGGAATAAGTTTCACTTGTGTTTTGCTTCGATGTGTATGAATCATCAACTGCAGAATTCCTCACATAAGGAGGACGAGGAAAGCCTCTATGTTTAAATCCACCTGTTAATCTCCCATAGTTTAGACCTTGCTCACTTTCATCGCTGGACTTATCTAAAATTTCTGGATCGTTAATACCCAAAGGCAATGATGCCAATTGCTCGTTTGTTCCACTTTTCCTCTTGGATTGAACATTTGATGAATGCAAAGGCTGTGCATCTTCATCTGACGAGCTGTCATCTAAACCCCTCCTCAGATCATATGAGTTGCTAGGAGCCTTATCAATTCTTGAAGATGACTGGTTATCGAGTGAACTACTGGAGCTAATTTTTTTCCAAAATATGTCTGCAGCATATGGTTTTCCTTCATGCTCCTCATTGTTGCCACCAGAATTGCGAGATGATGCAGATTTATTACCAATATTTGCAAGTTCCTTTCTTTCATCAAAGAAGGTATTTTCTAATCCATGACCGGATTCCTCATGAAATAAGTCCCTCCCGGAGCTCCTTTCATTATGCAGGACATTCCCGGGCCTTATTGCATTCTTGTTTGTGTGGTCATCCTTTTCTTCCTCACTCTCACTGTCGAGTCCATCCGAGTCATCAAATGTTGCGGGAAAATTTTCATCAGATTGTGAAGAGAGGGAAACTGGAGTTATTTTCTCGTGATACCTCTCACTTTCAGTAAATAAATGTAGTTTTGGATTTTTGTTTCTAGAGGGGGACCAACTTGTATGCTGCTTGGGACTTGCATGATCTGCAGTTGACTGGTGCACAGAAGATTCTTCTCTTTGATGTGAGAAAGGTGACTTCACTCTATTGCTGCTTCCAAACACATCAATATCATCTGCATCACAACCATAGTCATCAAAAACAACATTGTTCCCATACCTAGGATACCTGCTGCTCTCATCATCAAAGTTGCTAGCATGATTGGAGAAAGCAGATTCACCATAATTTACAACATGCTCTCGACCATATTCAGAATCCTCATGCTCCACATTCTTGTGATCGTGTTCCATAGATTCTGAAGCAGGTGGCATCTTCGGAGAATGATCATAATTCTTCACACTAGTCACATTAGAACTGATATTCAAAAAGCCATCATCTACATTTATCTGACTAGAGAGAGATGAAAAATGGCTAGCTTCTTTCTGAGCTCTTGAATAATCAACAACTGTTTCTCCAGCTTCTCTTTGGAAGACACCTTGTGTTACATCTCTCTGAAATTTTTGAATCTCTGGTTTCATGCCCTGAGACTTTCTAGGTTCGCCATATGCCTTAGGCAAGGAGTCCTCAACAACGTCTTCACCTTTCAGCTTGGAAGCTCTTGGCATATCATCAGGTCTTTCATTCTTCACACTATATGTGGATGGCTCATTTGACCCTGATGAATTTTGCCTGGACACATTTTCTCGGGTAGCAAATTCAGCAGCAGCTCTAGCAGCCATGCTAGCCCTTTCTGCAGATTCAGCTGCTGCCTGAGCAGCAGAAGCTGCGTCCTTGAATTCTATATTCCAAGTCGAGCGGTTCGAGGAAATATTTTCCTCTCTGGAGTATGAATTCTTCACTTCCCCACCTCCGGTACTGCTTTCTGCTTTAGAAGAACAAAAGGTCCCATTAGATATCATTGGGCATCGTAGCATATACACATATGACAGACTTACAGAGTAAAGAAGAGAGTTTGTACATCATACCTGGAGCTCTCAATTCAGGTTGAGATCTGAAAGGTTCTGAAGTGCTGGAAGTTCGGCTGTTTGTATAAGAAGAGGTGCCAACACTTGTCGGTTTGCTGGCAGCATTCTTAGAGGTACTCGATTCCTTCGAATGGTCAGCAGCAGGTGGGTAATTGACACTAGAGGATTCTTTGGGTACCTTGTTGCTACTAGAGAATGTTGGCCCATTCTGCTCAACGATAGAGTTAGTAGTTAAGATGCTAATAGTGGACAAGGCAAGAACCATACAAGCAACAGAGGAAAGTCATTCTATACCAGCAAATCATCATTAGGCTTCTGAAGTTGCTCTTCAAATGATTTTGAATCCCATTTGACTTTATATTCCTGAGCTATTGAAGTTAATATCTTGATCTTTGTCTCAACATCAGGTGCCCTTGCCGATAATTTCTCCACCACCTAAATTGTAACAAGGTAAAACTATTCAAGACTAAAGTACACAAAAACGCACAATAAAATTGAATTATTTTAAAATATGTGCTCCTTTTTCACAATTATTAGTTTCTACTCTACTTAAAATTACCAAGCGGCTAACTCCACAATCAGGTCGAACTTCAAGAACTGAATTAACAAACTCCTTCCCATATTTTGCACTGAGATGCTTGCGTATGTCAATAAGTTCTGGTATGTCTGCACATCTTGGTGATGCAAATATCACACTTGATATGGCTTCCTTTAAATCGATTGGGCAGGCCCTGAAACCAATTACCAAAGTACATAGAATTGAAGTGGTGTTGAAAAAGTGTATAAAGTGTAAAATAGTGAATTTTGTATAAAATATTGACAACTTTTTAATGCAAAACATAGTACTCAACCTTCAAAAATCAGTAAATGGTACTAAATATCCGAAAGATATGAACAGTTTATTCAGAATGGGACCAAAATATCATAGTCATGATAGAAATATATATATATATATATATAAGATAGTAATCAACCTTCAGCATCAGAAGTGAAAAAAAAAATACTGAAAGATAATCGTAAGTTCTCCCTGTAGACAGGAAAGAAATCAACCATAAAATATGAATTTGTATAAAACTATAAATATAGGACCAAAATGTCCTAATTCTACTATAAAGTGTTCAACGGCGTAGTAAATAAGATACTCCCTTGATAAGTTGTTATGCTTTGAAATGACCTATTTGATATGCACCATAAACACTAATGTTCATTTGAGAATGGAACTGGACATGAGTTAGGTTGCATGGATCCTTCTCCGGAGTCCGGACTACCAAATAAATGTGTGAACTGTGTCCAAGATGTATCTGACACGAGAAGACAAATCAGTCTATAAAGCAGG
This sequence comes from Iris pallida, assembly GCA_029216955.1. NCBI lineage: Eukaryota > Viridiplantae > Streptophyta > Magnoliopsida > Asparagales > Iridaceae > Iris > Iris pallida. The sequence goes on along the minus strand of JANAVB010030817.1, from coordinate 6,907,735 downwards.
CGGTACCTAGTACTCTTTCACTCAACCATTCGACAAATCTCTTCTAGCTCATGTGAGCGTATGTTTCTCGACACTCATGTAATATACATGGTCCGTCCATGTCTAGATTTCAAAGGGACCCAAAGCATAAGTGAACATGATTTATCGTTTAGCATAGTCATGTCGTGCCGAACATAACTGAGACATGAGAAAGTAAAAAAAAATCTCCAGAGGCCCTATACTAGAGCTTTATGAAACCTAGACACTCACCCACATGTCAAATACGTATCCAAAATTTCCAAAAGATGTATTCCCAGTTTGTATCCTCGTGTCTATGCAATGGAGGTCACAAGTTGATACCCTCTAAAGTATAATGTAACCTATGAAGCATATGTACCGGTATGAGAACACGGTATGGTATGTACCCAGTACATGGATATGGCAATTTATAAAAAACACGGATGTTTCGGGTGTAAAGTAATGCATCTTAATGGTTTCATAAGTAAAACTAAGAGTCTAAATTTCTTTGAATGTAGTCGTCAAATGAATTCCAATTTGAAAACAATGCAGTTACATTAAAAATAAAGTTTGATTTCTAAAACAAAAGTACCAAAAGCTATATTTTAAAGGATAAGGTCATATCCAACGACTTGAATAAGGAAGTACCCACGAAATACCAAATAGGCACCCAAAATCAAATTAAAAATACAAATAAATAAAACTTTGTCCATAAGTAACCAAGGAGTACCAATACCCGGTAAGTACCCGGTACGGATATGCCTTGCAAAATGTACCCAAGCTTCATAGATAATAACTGTACAAGAAAAGGGGATGTCTGTAATAATATATTAACCATTAAGACTAACCAAACATTTGGAGAATCCATATCAGATATAATAAGCTTCTGCCAAACAGTACATTCCTGGAAAAGAAACTCTATCTCAAAATACAAATCTAATCTAGAACAAAACTAATCATGATCGAATTAGTAAAGGGCAACGTTGATTGAGATAAGCATATACATTGCTTATGTTTCATCTGAAGGAGCGAAAAAAACTATTTATTACAAGTTAAAGTTTATAACAGATCCTCAAATTTCATACATTAATATTTGTATAGTTGTTCAGGTGCTTAATGCTTTTGTACTTGATTCACAATTTCACATTACAAAAATATTACTTACAAAATTTTTCTCAGCATTAGCCTCCAAGTAGCTAAAGGCAAATAAATCCTCTCTAAAGCAGTCCATCCAACAACAACAATAACAAAGCCTACACTCAAATTTTTTCCTGTTCACATACAAGGATTCCCCGTTCAACTCTATTGAGGGCCATCACCTTTGCAACATTTGCAGCTATTGTATCCTCTAACATAGTCTCAAAAGACAAGTTCATTTTGATATGCGACTAGTACTAGTAACATCGTCAACTATAATAAGGGTGCAAATGGAGTCGGGACTGGCATTGCTCCGACCCGACAGTGATTTGGAGGCAAACTTAGTAGAGGCGTAGGCAGATATGGAGGCAAGTTTTCTCCTCCAATTGGAGGCAATATTCCTCCAGTGAGGGTGAGGCGGAGGCGGATGCGGTGGTAAATACTTTTAGAACCAGGAGCAGACATGGAGGGTCAAAACTCCGATCCAAATGAGACCCGCTTACATCCCTAAACTATAACCCTATTACTCCTCACAGTCCTATTTATTGGTCTCCGTTGCACATGTTGAAACTATCTCAAATAGTTTCCTCGCATATTATCCTTGGTTGAGACATTAAAAGTTGCTTGATATATTTCTACCTTCCGGAATTGTTCCAAGTAATAACCGAAATATTCCATTCATTAGATAAAACAAATTTCCGTACAGAGAAAACATGCAAGTTCTAATCGTCATATTGCATCAAAATGATAAAGATTAGTGAAGCCAATTCACAGTAATACATCTTAGACTGTAACTACTATATCCAACTTCTCATGCCAGAATAATAATAATAATATGAATTTTGAACAGTACAGATCAGCAGTACCTGTAAGCCTTCTACAACAGAATGTAAAATCAAAGCAAAAGGTGTAAATGCTTGCTATAAGAGAGAATTATAAAACTAAAATTTGAAACCAATGGATAGATTCTTTTACTATTATTGGTTTTAGTAATAATCAATATTGACATAGTAGTAATCAATATTGACATAATTGAAGTGAATCGATCAAGTGTCCGAATTCTAAAGAAAAATCATTATTATACTTCTTAAAGTTGGAGTCTGGATATCATATGAAATCCTTCTCAACCCAAAAGAATATGGCCTTTGCATAAGAGTCCCATACCGTCTTGTGTGTCAGTGGTAGACTAGACTAGGATTAAAATAAAATAAAAATCTGCGAGCAGCACACATTCAGGCGAAAAAGGAACAAAACTGCAGATAAGAGAGAACATGTTCAGTTTAAGCATACTTCTGTGATTCGATAATTGGCAAACGTGCGGCAATCAGTTCACAGTATAACTCAATAAGATCATATGCCGCCATGGTCTTCTCTTCCCTTATTACATGCTCAACCTGAAAGTTGAAAGGAAAACAGCAAATGTCAAAATCATATGCAAGTATACAGAATCCATAAAATGTTAACACAGCACCTGTGCAAGTGCAACTTTAAAGTTTTATATTAGCAAGTCTTTAACAAGATCCATCAAGCCCGTCGATAAATCTCTTTACAAGTGAAAAAATGTCAACTTTATCTTCTTTATCCTTAGTTGGTATAGTTTTTACGTAAAATTTCCAAAGTCATCAATGAAGGTTTTCAGCTCTTTGGTATGCGGCCCATGACTTCTCTAGAATTTGAGTTTACTTGATTTTTTTTTTTGAAGAAAGTAACAACCCTCCATATATGCAGAACCTTAAACTGCAATCCTATATATATATATATATATATATATATATATATATATATATATATATATATATATGGTTGATGCCAAGTTGACAGCCGGTCATCAAACTTTGTCGAATCTTGTATGAAGCTTCCTTATGGTTCATAACCGACCCCATTCTGATGGGAAAAAGCTTGGATGATGATGAACAACCCTCCATAAGGCTATGAGATTGACGTGCCCCCTACAATAAGCAAAATACAATAAGCAAGATAATTATAGATATATCCCGTTTTCAACACATCAGCCTCCCACATATTAGTGTTTGACTAATCTCTCTCCCTTAGTGCACCTAGGTTGACCTGTCGTCCAGGAGATTACCAAATGTAACCCTAAATAACTTAACCATATGCAAATGTCTACAGAGTTGGCAAACTCATTAAATAATGGTTAACTTGACAAAATAAAAAATGTCTTTTCTTCTGGATAACACGGTTTGCAATATCGTCCGATACAGATACGTATCGTCGTATCATATCGCCTTTGACATGTCCAAATCGATATCCCCACCGCTATCGACAACGTGTGGCTCTCTTTCCCGGTCATTTTAACAAGGAAAATAAATAAAAACGAGAAGTACGGAAAAAGTAATGTAGACAAATGATTCGATCATTCCAAAGATCAATATGCTACATGGTGTCGATATAATTCATCGAGACAATGTAACCATTACTATTTGTCAAAGTTGTACACTATAAAAAATCACAATATTCATAACATTGTAATATCTTTCGATTAAAAGCTATATATTGTAGGGGTACTTTGTCCAAAAAGAAAGTAAAGTGAATATAATATCTAAGAAATAATACATAAGATTATACATGTATGCAATATTTTTCTATTATTTTAAACAAATTGTTATATTTTTGTTATCTGAAACCTACAACTCCGAAACTCTGAACCGAAACAGCCAAAACTACTAAAACCACCGAGTTTCATCAATACTACACCGAAACCACCAAGTTTCATCAATACTGATACTCATAAGAAGGGCCCAACCCGATTCCTACACCGAAACCACCAAGTTTCATCAATACTGATACTCATAAGAAGGGCCCAACCCGATTCCTACACCGATACTGCAAACCTTGGGTAAAACTTGTGTTTTACTAAACATCAATTGAGTCTGCTAGTAGGCAAGTCCATGAAGAAGGAAAATCACAACAAAACAACCATCAAGAGCCTCATTTCGAAGAGGGTTCACATTCAGAGGTAACTTAAGCTTCACTGTTTTAAAGATTAATGACCTTCACAAGCTAGAAAGGAGAAGGAAAGCAGGTGCAAGGCACAAAAAATTCTAAAACTACTTTACAACCGTGACAAGTACAGAAAATCTCATGTTTGTCTAAATGAACGTTGTAACTGTTACAAGTAGATCAAGGTTGAAGTAAAATTTACTCGATACATAAAATTTCTTTTTATCTCTATCAAATAGAACTATAGAAGTATCTAAGAAAACACAGGTACAATCGTTCATGGTTTAGATTTCACATCATTTCCCGCACGATTGCTTCAATTGCCTCATTGCTTAAGCATAAGTCTGCAATGGGTATGCTACAATTTACCGTCTATTAGACCAAAATAGTTAGCAGAAGTACTAAAAATTATTATTCTCAAGTTAAGTGGCAACAAATATTATACTGCCTTCATTGTTCTCATTTGCATGAATCATGACCACCTAAAGTACCAAGGCAACTTACATGTCATGTTACAGACATAATGATGAGAAAATAAATTTAACCAATTTCTTCATTACATAAAAAATCACTTCCTTGTGATCCCCTTCCAGATGGCTCCACTGCTCCAAAATCAACTTACAGTGGAATTGCCACGATTTAATCAAGTTATAAACTCTGTAGAGTAAAGAAACGACAATCTAATTTAATCGATAAAAGTCAACTTACAATGGAAGTGCAACAATCAAAATTTCAACTTTAAATGAAATCAAAAGAACCAAGATCAAATTCATATCAAGCTAAAATAAATTCACAAAGCCACAGCTATGACTTGAGAGAGAGAGAAAAAAAACTAACTTCAAACAATAAAATGATGAAAAGCGAATCAAAAGACAAGAACTCTATCATGGATTTGGATCAGAATCAAACGAACCCTAATCCGAGCAGTCTGTTCCTGTCCAGACTCCAATAGCTGAGCCAGCTCCCTCCTCATGCTCTTCACCTGCACCTCCCTCTTGTTCCTTAGCAGCTTAATCCGAGCCGCCGCCAGCTTCAGCGACGTCTTGCTGCCAATCCAGTCCAAAACAAATCAAATCAAAATTCCTCAAACATTGCAGAAAAAAGAGAGAGTCAGGATTAGGGCATCGAGATGCAATCGAGAATTACCATTTTCCCGCCTTGAAGCTCTTCGACAGCATCTCTCCGGAAGCAAATCGAGCTTTCGGAGAAGAATGGAACAAATGGAAATCTAGGGTTTTTAAAAAAATTGGAGACTGGGAATTTAGGAAATTTTCTATTTCGTTCTTCCTAGAAGAAGAAGAAAGAGGAAGAAATGATAATTAACGGGGCCTTCAACCTTGTTAATTGCTCCAGGAATCAGAGAAGCAATCCCGATCCTTTTTCATTTGACCAAACCGCCCTAGGGGAATGACGAGGTTGGTTCCGTTTGGGGAGGGGTAAAACCGACAATCGATAGCTGGACTTCACAGAAGTGGTCGATGAATGACGGACACGTACGCGGACTGGTGGTAGGGCCCACGTCAATCTTACGCGCAGGATTGAGATGAAAATGGAAAGGGATAATTTTGCAAATACTCTAATTCCAAATGTAGAAACTAGCATATACCTTCACTATTTTTTTAGTTTTAATTATAACTTGATACCCTCAACTATTACTGTTTTTCAACTTTATACCATAAACTTTTTTTCTAAACTTTTTTTTGTAACAACTTGATACCATTATAATTTTTTTGACAAAAATGTCCCGAACATAAACTTAAAACTACACCCATCCCCCCACCCCCCGTCGCCTCCCTCCTGTCACCTGCCTGTGCCCCCCTCCGGCCACCCGCTCGCACGTCCCTTCCCGACCTCGACGGCCCCACGCCCGCCACCCCCCCCCTTCGGCCACCCGCCCGCGCTTCCCCTCCCGACCCCCACGCCCCCCCCCCCCCCCCCCCCCCCCACCTCTAGCCACCGCCCGCCCCACCCCTCCCCCCGCCCCCTCTGGCCACCCGTCCCCCCTCCTCTTCCAGACATCGCGCGCTCCAGGAGAGGGGGGCGATGGGGTAGACGGGCGGGGAGCGGCGACGCGGCGGGGCAGCAGGGGGGCGGGGAGTGGTGACCCGGCAAGGGAGAGGGGTTGGGTTCAGTTGGGAAGTGAAGGGGAGGGATAATTTTGTCCTTTTTAAAATTTTAGGTATCAAATTGAAAAATACTAAATAGTTGATGGTATCAAATTATTGAGTAAAAAGTTTAGTGTATGAAGTTGAAAAACAAGAATGGTTGAGGGTATTAAGTTACAATTAAGCCTTTTTTTTATCTAGCAAATGCTTCTGTTTTTAGTATGGAATAGTAAAAAGTTTAAGATATACCTCCACTTTTTTTAAATAAAATTCTTCTTTACGTAGGAGTGGGAGTATTTGTTAGATAAAAAAAATAGTAGGAATATATGATAGTTTCAACATTTGAAATGAAGATATTTGCTAAATTGTCCCAAATGGAAATGGATATGGAGTATGACAATCTTGTTATGATATCGGATAAGGACCCGGACCCGGGTGCGATAGTGCAAGGTGATTTCTTTTCCATCATAAGTTTTGGATTTATAATACGGGATATTTCTTACTTTTAAACTAGTTACAGTGACCACCCCCATGTTTTATGTTTATTAGGAGAATGAAATTTTTTTTGTCATTTATCATTTTTTGTTAATAATGGTAGGATATTAAGTTGTACAACTATAGTTGAGCTATCAAGTTGTCATGTAAAAAGGTTTAGAGTATCAAGTTGAAAAAATAGAATAGTTGAGGGTATCAAATTGAAATTTAGTCAAATAAAAATTATTACCTGAAATGAAAAATGCTAGCTCTCTTTCATACCAGAGGACAATGCTAAGATTACATCTTAAGGTGTTACCTGGGCCGGATTGGGCCTGTCGGGCCCAGTGTTAACCGGTTTAGATCGGACCTGCGTCAGGCCGGACTTAGCTCGGATGAAGGAGCGGGCCGGGCCGGCCCGGAGAAAAAAAAATCGAACCCAGCCCGGACTCGTGGGCCGGTTTTGGACGGACCGGGCTGAACCGGACCGGACCGGTTTAGGGTTGGACCGGGTCAGTCCATTTTTTTGGAAAAAAAACTAAAAAAAAATATTAAAATTTCTTAAAATAAAAGTTAACAAAAAAATTGGAGGCTTTTCTACAATGCAAACATGAATTCGAGAAAATAAAAGTTAACAAAAAATTGAGAAAATAAAAAGTTAATTTTTTTTAGAAATTTTGTACAATTAATTTGCTAAATAAAATATGAATTGAATGACTAATACAATATTTGTATAAATTTAAAAATTAATGACAAATACAAGATTACTAGTACATAAACTGCAACTAATGACTCGTACAAGAATACTAGATGTCGATACATGATTTTAAATATCTTCATAGCTTTTCTGTACCATAGCTATGGTCCCATTTAAATCGTTTCCTACAATACAAACATTTAACAAGAATTTTAGTGAAGTATTTTCTTTCGGTATCTCCACTTGCACGCTTATTGTAAACTCCGCTAAAATGATGCCAAATTTTCAATCTTGATTCAAGCTCTTGTTGTGGTGTGTGTTGAGGTTGCGGTGCAGGTTGCGGTTGCTGATCTTATGGTTGTTGTGATAGTTGATCATTATTCATGATACCAATCGTCTCTTCAGACTGGTTGTTTGTAAAAATTGTAAGAGGAAAGAAATTGTTGTCGTGATTAATTTTGAAGATTTATCGCATATTTATAGGATTTTTTTTGTAAAATGACCTATTTTATCCCAAAAAAGAGTTGAGGGTATTTTTGGTCATTTTCAGCAAAATGATCAAAATATCCTTCAAACGGTATAAAAACAGCAAGTAAAATGGGATAAAATGGTCTTTTTGGCCTCCAAACAATGAAAAAAAAGGCCGAACCGGACCTGAACCGGGCTTGGAACGGGCCGGTCGATCGTGTTTTGCGGGTTTGACCGGCCCGAACCCGCTGTCAAACTGGTCGGGCCGGTCCGGACTTGCGGGTCCGGAGACGCAATTCAGCCCCGACCCGCTTGGTCAGTGGATCGGCCAGTCCAGGTTGCTGATCGAACTTGGGCCGCCCCATATCGATTTTGGTCGGACCCAACCCGAGCTGCGGACGTGACCGTCCGGCCGAAGTTGCACATTAAGGCCTCGTTTGGTTCACGGAAAGGAAATGAATTCCCTTATATTTTCCACGGGAATGAAAAAATAGGATTCCTGTCATATTTTTTTTTTTCGTTGTTTGGTAAAACAAGGAAACTACCTAGGAAAGGAAAACAAAATATAATAATGTTCCAATAATATCCTTACATTTTAAAGTAAAAATAATATTATAAAAAATAATATTAATGGTAAAATAAGCAATGACACATGGTTACTTTTGTCATAACTTTTGTAATAAATGTTGGAAAAGGAGGAAGGAAAATCAATCCCATAGATTTTGAGTGGAACCATATTCCCACCAGTTTTCTTCCTTGTCAGAAAATTAATTTTCAAGTTTGTGACTACCAAACAAAGAAAATGAACAACTTTTTTTTCTTGGTCCCTTAAATTCGTGAAACCAAACGAGGCCTAAGATTACAAGTTTACAACCAATTTTTTTACAATCTTTTTAGAGCATCTCCAACCCTATTGTGACTTTGGAAAAAAGTTAATGCCACATAGGAATGACAAAATTTTATTCAAAAGTTCATCTCCAATGCAATTGTCAAGTCAATTGTGAAGCTTATGTGGCAAAAATTAAAGAAGACATTATGAAGTTGATTGTCTTGTTCTAGACAATGCACTTGACAATGTCTTCTCTTCCATGTCATCAATTATGAATAAAAAAATATTAGAAAAAAGAAAGAAGATGAGTAGTTGTCTTAAAAGTTGGCTTGGAAGTTGGAAAAAATAATTTTTATGCTTAATTGCACTTTGCTACCCTCAACTATTCCGCTTTTTCAACTTGATACTATAAACTTTTTTTTGTAACAAGTTGATACCTCAACTATTATTTTTTTTCAACTTGATACCTAATTTTTCAAAAAACCCCAAAATGTCCTTATCCCTTCCCTCTTCCCTTCTCCCCTCCCCCCCTCCCCCACTCCGGCCACCCCCACCCTCCCGCTCCGCCTCCCCTCCCCTCCGGCCACCCCCCTCTCCCACGTTCGGCCAACTCCCCCTCCCGCTTCCGGCGCCACCGCCGCGGCGGCGGCTGCGGATGCTGCTGCCGCGGCGGCCGGCGGCGGTAGGGGTAGGGGGGGTGGCCGGACGCGGGAGAGGGGGTGGCCGGAGGGGAGGCAGAGCGGGAGGGAAGGGGTAGCCGGAGTGGGGGAGGGGGGAGTTTGGATGAGGGGGGGGGATAATTTTAAGGTTTGAGCAGGGGTATTTTCGTCCCAAAATTATTTTGGGTATCAACTTGTTACAAAAAAAGTTTAGGGTATCAAGTTGAAAAAGCGAAATAGTTGAGGGTAGCAAAGTGCAATTAAGCCTAATTTTTATTGTCTTCTCAATACTTTAGCATTGGAGAGAGTTTTTCTATCTCATTGTCTTTTGAGATATAATTTTGCCACATAAACAAGACATTGTCTTGTGGCTCATGCCACATAGGAGCCACCTAAGACTCACAACACTTAACAAGACAATAGGGTTGGAGATGCTCTTACAACCACATGCGTGGCCGTTGTCAATTTTGTCTCCTCCTTTTATCGGGGCGGGTGTTGGTCATGGATTGATTGCTGGCCGTTGGAGAATTCAATAATAGTAGGGACTAGGGAGACATGTGCTGCGAAAAGGACTTGAAAAGAAATTGGTATATTCTCGCTCAATGAAAGCTTAATTCTAAGCATAGATTAATTAAAATGGATACAAAGTAGACTTTGTCATGTGCTAACTGGTGACCAGCGAAAGAGCTAAGAAGATGAATCCAAACGTGAGAGCACGAAAAAGGGTTATTAGCAAAGGAAAAAAAATAAAAAATATACGGTGGTAATATTTTGTGAGAGATTAGCTTTTCCTAATCAGTCATTGTTTGTGTGTAGGTGAATGGCGATTGCTTGTGAATTAAATCACCTAAATCTCTCTTTCGACAAGGACGGCCAACTTCAAAAATAAATACGTCACTCAATCGCCCCTCCTCTTCCTATGACAGGTGTACCATACTTAAAACTGTTGTAGAATTTCTTCCTACAAGTTTGTAAAAGACAGCAAGTATAACTCGCTAAGTAAGTTTTGACAACATTAAAAATTCATAATTTTTTTGTTAAACGATATTTGACTATTTTCCACAAGTTCAAAAGAACTTTTGGGACACTATTTGTCACATTTATTTTGTGGACAAGTATTAACGTGCTACAAGTCTCTCGAACAAGCGTTGTGAGCTACCTGCAGAGTCCCGCAGAATGCGTCCAATGCGAAGTGCAAAGTACTCCATCAAATCATCACTTTGTGTCCACGACAAAATTCGAGTCTCGGCTATATCCCTTTAGTTCCGAAGAATTTTTTTCAAAAATTGTGATAAAACGAATTATTATAGTTGGATTTAAACCTTAATCACTGGTACAACCTCCACCATACCTAATCTTCCTCTTCCACTTGTTGTATTGCTCGAGATCGAACTTTTTCAGCTTGTTGAATACAATGTATTCAATAGACTTGTACGGACTTCCACCGTGTAAAGTGATATGATATTCTTGCAACTTTGCAAATCACATAAAACTAGTTTTGAGATTGTTTTAGAATTTGTTAGTACAAGTATATAAAAGACGGAACCATAACAGAGGTATAACATCAAGCATAACTCATTAATAATTTTTGACAACGGTAAAAACCGCTAATACTAATACAGCAAAGCTGTTAGCAGAAAAAAAAATCATTGATAAGAAAGAACTAAATATTATTGTAAATCGTTTGTTGATGAAGATCATCGATGTTCAAACGAGATTTGACTACCTCTATCAATTTGCTCCTATTAACCAATAAGTTCGGAAGAACTTCTAGAACGTTTTTTTGTCACATTTTCTTCGTGGACAAGCACTGACGTGCTACTGGACCCTTGGACAAGCGCTGATCAAAATCACTCGTTCCTAGTGAATTCTCTCCATTTTTGTTGCTAAAGAAAATTGTTCTCTTTATTAGCACCCAAGGTGGTGGCGCTCTCCTTAACTAGTAGAGCCAACAAACTGTCCACTAATTATGAGGGCAAAAAACCAGGAGTTCGTTACGGACTGACATACAACGTGGAGTAAAGATCAGGAGCAACTCCTGGAGTGGTAGTTACTCCTAACAGTCTGCAGTGATGCTAGCAAAAACAACGATGTTGCTTGCACTACCCTGTGGAACTGCACCATTGCTGCCCGATCACTCTGCATTCGACACTAAATGGGTCATCAAAGCGTCACTCTGCGTCGTTTGCTCATGACGGAGTCCGACCGAGATAGACCTCCAAAGATATTTCTCCAAGAAATCGTGATAAAAACAAATGATTGAGCTAACACATACCATGTGTACAAATTAACAAATAATAGTTAAAATATTAAAATACAAACATTTAGAATTTGTCTCATCATGCAATGGTGAGACCGAGACACTCATGGCCAAAATCAATAAACTCCCATATACATTGGCTCATATAGTGTGACACTTGGACCCAAGACACACAAGTCGTCATAGAGACGGACGGACAATCGAGGAATCGGGCGATTGAGTTAGACACAGGTCATTTATGTTGAGGACATTCAGATTGAGTGGTGGATGGACAATTTTGGGTCGGCTAATTATATGGGCACAGCCAAAAGTGATCGGGACTAGCCCATTTTTTCAATTTTTCTGGCAGACTGGACTGCCCAGTTTCTAACAAGGATTGTCATGATCTAACAAGGACTGCCACAATGGGATAGCCCCGATCACTTTTGGTTGTGCCCATATAATTTGCCTTTTGGGTCAACCTAACTTGGCAAACATAGTGCCCATGCCAGGAGCCCACATGGGCTTCCCATGTTTCAGAATCATAATGTACAAGTAAACATCCTCACTTGTTCCTAGACTGGGAACATGGCATGCCATAATCACTCGCATGGTAAAACCCAGGTGTTCATATACGCTTATATTACTCATCCTTTATGTTGTCTACATAATGAAGTTGTGTCTAAGTAAAACCCAGTTGTTACAGCTCATTGATCAGTAATGAAATATTATGCCAACAACAAGACCTCTTACAATATCAAAACCATAATCTACAATATAGTTGCGTCTACCAGACAAAACCGAGATCTTATTTGTTATTACAACACTCAAAAAAAAAAAAAAAAACATTTTGGTAATGGAATTTTGTTATCCATCCATCCAACTTTAGAAAATGTCAGAGGAGATTGTCTCTGAACAAAGATAGCAATTTGGGCGACAACAGCAAGATGGAGGCTAGGATTGACCCGAAAAAAAACTTGATCACGGACTGCAATGGATCCAAGTCATCCTCGCTGGTGTTTCTCTGTGTCTTGCCGGATACAGCAGAAGCAGAAGGAAGGGCTTCGAGGACTGCATCAGCCAGATCTGAGATGAAGGAAGAGGTGCATCCCAAGGCTGGTACCCTGCCCCAGTTCTCAATGCCAGACTCTAAAGCCAAGTGCTTGTATTCCATGTCAATCTCTTCCAGTGTTTCAATATGCTCGCTCACGAAACTGCAATTGGTACGAGATAAGTGCTTAAATTTTTGAAAGGAAAAACCGAGTCTGATATTTATTGGCCATTTTCATAAATTCCCAGTTCACCAGGGACATGGTAAACCAAAACGTCTCATTGGAGAAACTGAAGGCTGAGGCAAGTTACTGGTAAGCCAAAAGATTTTCAGGGAGAAGAACAGAAAAAACATACTTGTTGCTTAAAGAATATTGAATCCTATGTTGCACGAGTACGGTGAACTACACGATAAGGGATATGGACATTTCAAATAGGCACGAAGTAATTGTCGATGTTGCATGGTTACGGACACGATACGGAAACAAGCACCAGTGTCCTGTTGTGAGCGTCTAAAGTCAAAGGGGAGGGAAAACGAGTTGTTCATTACAAGATTTAGCAGATAGAGACTTTCCCTTTGCGAAGGCTGGATACTACAGTTCAAATAGAGGATCACCTTGCAAGCCTTAACCTTGATGAAGGAATCCAGCTCATGTTAGAGGTATACCTTACTGGAACAGCTAGAAGACTCTTCACACCTTTCTGACCAAGATCAACAAGAACTTCATCGGTATAAGGCTTCAACCACTGAACAGGCCCCACTCGACTCTGGCAAAGACAAAGTCACGCAGTTCAAACACTGAAGACTACATTACTGATTATTCGAACTAAGAACAATTCATTTCAGACGTTCAAAACAGAAGGAACGGACATAAAATTGAAAGATGACAAAAGTCACTGAAATACTAATTTGAAGGGTGTAACTGTATCACCTGATAAGCAAGTGTGTGGGGATTATTGATCCCTCTAGATTTTAACTCATCCATGATCAAACTAATACAATCCTCCATCTGATCTCTGTAAGGATCTCCTGAATCTTCAACATAGCTAACTGGAACTCCATGTGCACTGAAGAATATCATAACCTACCAATTAACATTATAAATAAGAAAGGAACATCAGATGAAACATTTAAATGCAGATTTCCATCAGTATCCTCCATTTATTGGACAATAAAAGCCCAACTACACACCCCTGAATCTTATAGGGCACATACATAGCCAACATAACCTAACATCTGTGAGAGTTTAAAGAACACAAATTTTCATCTACAGAGAGGCAAGTCGCTGTCAATGAACTGCATAAACACCATTATAACCTTATATTGTTTTCAACAAGCAATAATAACTCCCAGGTTACCTTTGCTGATATAGGTGCACTATGATGAAAAATCTAGTTTACTGACAAGAAAAGACACCTATCATGTCGCCAGTGGTGGATCTTGAAAAATCCAATGGGCCAACTACAAAAGTACAAATAACTAATATATATATATATATATATATATATATATATATATATATATATATATTTTACAAATAACTAATATATATATATATATGTGTGTGTGTGTGTGTGTGTGTGTGTGTGTGTGTGTGCGCGCGCCAATGACCGCTAGCCCAAGTGGTTAGTGTGGAGGCATGTGGCCTTTGTGGGCGGAGTTCGAATCCCAGTGGGAGCGATTTCAGAAATTAATTACCCTTTCTTCAATATATATATATAGGGAGCGGATCAAAAGCCCCCCTTAGAAAACCTCCTAAAAAACCCCCTCACTCTAATTTGTAATATTAATGTTAATATTAATGTTAATATTAATTTATTTTTTATTTTTTTATATATTAATGTTAATGTAAATATTAATGTTAATGTTAATGTTAATATTAATTTTAATGTTAAGTTTAATGTTAATTTTAGTATTTAATGTTAATATTAACATTAATATTAACATTAACATTAATATTAACATTAACATTAACATTAAATTACGGATTAGAGTGAGGGAGGTTTTTAGGGGGTTTTCTAAGGGGGGCTTTTGATCCGCTTCCATATATATATATATATATATATATATATATATATAGTATAACATTTTTCCCGGAAAAGAATATCCATACAAAATATTATTCCACAAAACTAACTGAAGAAACAATCTTTAGACAAAACATAATGTGACAGAGAAAAGAAAAGAATTATATCAATTTAAAGTTGTGCCTGATGTCCTCCCAAAACCTTGAGAACATGAACAATCAAATCAGAACTAAAGCTATCAGGTAAGCTCAGCCACGAAACTCCGCCACTGCATGCGATTGCCTAGGACAAGTAATAGTCATTACAGACTGCCTAGAGGCTTGCATGGGTACTCCAAAATCAGTGCCCTATCATATCGTGACCATGTCGGATTAATATCCGAAACAACATGGACAGTCCAAATGCATTAGGAAACACTGAAACCAATAATGTGTCCATGCCAACGTGCCTGTATCGTGTCATATGACTCATCATATCTTTATGTAGCATAGCTTGACAGTGACCCAATTTACTAAGAACACAACTATTGTTTAACTAGGTAAATGAATCATAATGAGATATCTTCATAGGAGCTTCCTAGGACATAACTTCATCGACCTTTTTGCAAGGACCACTGCATATGCTTTCAGCAACACTCCAACTCCCTTATGGCCGAACATGACACACATAAAGAGGGGTAAAAGCACACCCAAGGAGAAGTAAAAGAGGCCATGAAAGTAAGATGAGTTTGAAAAAGCAAGCATGGTTAAATGATTCTCAGATTCTCTTGATAAAGAGGGTAGTATGCGCTAAAATTTTCAATACAAGTAACAATGAGAAAAGATTACCTCGTCAGGCTTCAAGAAGCTTGAGAGCTCCTTTTCTATCAGATCAGCCATTGATTTGACATAACCTTCACGTTGATACCACGACTCAATAATAGAGACCGGAAGTCCTTCAAAATAAGTGTCTTCCCTGTAACACAGCTCGTCTTGAGTAAATTCATTCAATACAACCAACCAGTGTCTCAACACAATGTTCAAATTCATAAAAGACAGGATTCAGCATCAAGAAGAAAGTGGTTGTCCACCTGAAGATGCGTTGAAGGTCACGAATGCTTGACCCACTAGTAGATATGGAGAATTGCGGATAAAGTGGCAGAATGACAAGCTTTGTAACATTGTCCTTCTTAATCTGCCACAGATGTACCAATATACAAAAATAAAAAATAGATTAGAATGGAGAATGTTAAGAATGGATCCTGTCAAATAATTCCCCATGTCCTTTTGAATAACATATTTTGAACATTAAAAATTAAAAATACCGAAGAAGAATTTACAAAGAATCGGAATAATCTCCAAACACGATATGTCAACTTTATCTAAAGATAAAAACAGCAATGATAGAATATATCAAGAGTAACCATAACTTACTCTATACTGTGTTATTTCCATGTCAGAGATACCTAAAAATAAACGAACAAAATCAACTTAATCTCCATAACCTGATCCTCCATCACAACTCCTTCACAAATTAGTTTAGCAAATGAAAACAGCCAGTATAGACTGTTTTAAGAATAACTACGGGATAATTAATTTTACACTGAATATGTGCCTTCCATAAGACCCACCACCTCTTCAATAGAGATCGTTTAAATCTTAATATCCAAATATGTCAGGATAATGGGCACAATCTGCAACAAGCAAAAGTACCTCACTAGCAAAAGATTACTGTTTCTAAGTAAATATAGAAACAAAACAAAGTTAACTTTAACACTAGAAAGAAAGTTTATAATTATAACTCAGACGAAGGGAATTAGAATGTACAACAACAGAAGTACTTCATTATCTTAGAACAAAACTACTGCTAGCTAAATGATTGAAGGTTAATAAAATACGGGCTAACCTGTTGAATAGCTTCCTCGGTAAAGGGATGCCAATAACGCATTCCAACATAGACATTTGCATGCAAGTTCTTCTTTCCCAAGGCCAATTTTAGTGAATGTGCCTGGAAAACACATATTTGAACATATTCAGATGTGGCTAGCATAGAGCTTCTATAGTTATCATTATCATTACACAAGCAAAGCAGCAATTTATTGAGCTTTTCTGATTTCAGAAAGCATCTGATGAATCATGAAACCTGATCATAAGATTGTAATCAAAAACAGCAAAAGTAGTAGCACTGCTCACCCTTCCCTCTATACTTACAAAGTGGTTATAATTAAAAAAAAATCGCAAAAACTATACTACATACAAGAAAAGAGCATTAGGATCCCTCTTCATTAATAATTATACAGCCACTCCTGATCTATATATATCTCACGGAAAATGGTAGGAAAAAATTGAATGACATTTTAGATCTCTGACAGTTGGACGTCATTCATTTTATTTTCGCTCATTGGCTTATTTGTTGTAGAGATGAATGCAATTCCCTAGGACAAATTTATCATCTTACCTCTTCGTCTACTCTCTTTCCAATTTAGGGACACTTGTACGCTGCTCCTTGGATGCATGAACTCAAATTGCATGGTCGAAAAAGGTAAGTCTACCTACCCCCCAACCAGCCTTCTAAGTTATATTGCAATGACCCGAAATCTAATAGAGATGGTTTGAGACAACCCTATTGTCTAGACGGGATAAACTCTAAAATAATATCTCTGTTACATCTCTCTCCTAACTCGGTTGAGAGCAGAAAAAATGCATCTTCAAATCTTCCATGAGAATACAACGTTGAAAGCAACTCTAATTTATAGACATCATAGGACTTAACCTACAAGGAAGATGACCCCTCGATCCTTTTACAATTATCCTAATAATAAGGAAAGTTCCCCGATATATAGAAACTCATAACCTACCAACTACAGAAATATGACCAAAATAGAAGGTAAAATCATATTCTTTTAGTAAACTCGAACTCGTGCAGAATTCTTGCAATAAAGATCCAAACTCTGGGCTCCAATTTTAACCCACTAAACAACATAACTAGCTTGAAGTGTGAACATAAGAAACAAAGCTATTGAAGTCCAATTTCTAAAACATTTTGCTTCATGCTGATTTGTAGCTACAATTACATCCGTTTTAGTAGAGATGTGCCAGGCTAGACTAAGCTGCATTTATGATTTACAATCCACTTTGCACCTAGCATTGCAATTTTTAAGCCAAGCAACAGCAATGGTAGACGACTTTCTCCATCTTGAATGAAGGACAATGGCATCCTTAAGATCCTCCAGTCTTGCTCATCACATGCAAGGTTATCTCTTGCTCGAGGTTTGCAGTATAGGTATGGGAATCGGTTTTGGAACCTTCTTATGAGTATCAACAGTTTTTCAGTGGTTTTGGATCCTAGTGCTGGATTCTTGGTTTCGGGACACAAAACTTATGAGGAATTATTTTAAAAACTAAAAAAATATTTGATAGATTTAGAAATAATCTTATGTATTATTTGTTGTTTCTCGCTAGTTTTAATGGAATAATATTCAACATTGATAATTCATTTGATTTTTGTTTATTACTTACTTTTTGACAAAGCACCCCCACAATTATTGTAATGACTAGAATAATATTAAGATGTATGAAGGTTGTGAGTTTATGGTTTACAACTTTGAAAACGGTAATTATTACATCGACTAGGTAAAGAATTTGATACACACCTCCTCAAAACATTGTATCATGTTGTTCTTTGGCACGGTGTCTGACTTTTTAAAATTCTCTCTCGAATGACCTGTAAGGAGTCATTGGGCAATACCGATTGGGGTTCGGATCTGCCAGGTACCAGTGAGGTTGAGTATCAGATTGAACATGTCAAAACCACTACAATATGGCCGATACGCATATAGGTGTTTGGTCCATACTGCAAACCTTGAATCAAGACACACTAGTAACTGAAACTTCAACTATTTTACTTAAAATAGATGCGAGAGGCAGAGACTCCATGTTGTTTCATATTCTTTTTAGTGACAGTTAATAAAATGTGTGAATCTTGACTTTCTTGCATTATTGAATAATTTTACAGTCATGCTTCAAACTGATCTGGAACCAGGGCCATAAAAATGAAACAGTATCCCTCGACAAATGTGCAAACTTTTTGTTACTTGTGTATCAGTTTTATACATGAAATTGTCCCTTTTGCCTGTGTCATGTTAGGTTCAAAGATGGTTGTGCAGGAGTAAAAGCCTTGCAAGTGAAGCCTCTGCCTCACCTAGTTCTTCAGAAGAATTGGTTAATGCCAAATACATTTTTGATCAGAGTATTGCTAAATAAATTTTAGTTTAATTTTATTGCTCATGTGGTATCCACAATTTTTTCAGGTTTGCATTTTATTAGAGATGAATTCAATTCCCCGTAGAAATTTCTTCTTCCCTGTCTTGTAAACTTTTTCTTAGCCAAGGAAAACTTTGATGTAAGCAGCCATAATTGAGTATTTGTGGTGTGGTGGTGTGATGCAAATGACAGGCATCAGTGGTGGCTTGTCGTAAGAGAACAGGGGCTCATCGTATGACAAAGAGGTAATGTGGGTGGGGACAAGTAGTTGAGAGTTTTGTATAATAATGAGGTTTTGAGGTGGACAAACTCATGGATGAATGTTAATGAATAATGGTAAAATGAAAATGGTATCTAAAGGGATTGACAGAAAATTACAAAGAGTTGTCACCCTTAGAGGCTACAATGGTCTGTTTGGAGGGAGAAGCGGGTCAAGTGGTAAGATTACTTGCAACTGAATTTGAGGTAAGATTTGAATCGAAAATGCAACAGGAAATGAGCGGAAAGAAAGTTTCCTTCTCTAGCCCTTGAGAATAGATTATAGAGACCCTCACTATCGTTGGTGGTTGTGGCATGACACAGATAACATCCTCAACATCTCTAAGTACTCATGAATGTAGGTTGCCTAAGTTTATGCCAGATACACAGAGACCTGTTTCTGTCATCGTGTATGTCAAAGGTTATCGATATGTAATATGCACCTTAACCCACATCTCACTTGAAGTTCAAGGAAAATTTTAAGTTACAAGTTTGAGCACGACAAGTTGAGTTGAAGGCTTTACTAAAAGGAGAAGGCACCACAGTTGGCATATAAAGTGAACAATTAGAATCAGCATTGGTGCTTCAATCTCATCATGCTGAATAAGGAGCTGTGCTATGAATGATTCAGACTATGTTGAAAATTTTCCAGATACTTTTATCTTTATAAACAATGGGAGTCTCTGGTTTGTGCATAGAGTTAATGTGATTCCTTATAGTAAATAATATCAGCTTGCCTATTTCTTTGCATTCCTTTCTCGTCTAGGGGAACTCGAAGGATGCTCCTTGTCGCATGAGCTTAAATTGCATGACCATAAAGGGTCTGTCCACCTATCTTCCAACTAAACTCTCTGTTATTGTGGTAAGGTCCTCATTTGCTCATATCTTGGTCAGGAATTTGGCACCATCATATAGGGTTGACATCAGGTTGACTGATTATTAAAACTATGTCAATTCTTTTTTGAGCTTTCTTGCTCCATAACCGACCCCATTTCGAAGGAATAGGGTCTCGTCGTCTCGATGACAATGATAACCTCATTTGTTAAAGAAAAAATGAAATATCAAATGAATCTTTAACAACAACAATTAGTTTCACCAACAATTATTATGTATAAACTATAAGGTCTATATATCAAGGTTAAGGGGTAACTGTATCGGACCCTTACTATGAGTATATCAGTATCAGAGAGTTTGGTGGTTTTGGATCAAAGTTTCGGAGTTGTTTTCATAAAACAAAAAACTAATAATAAATATTTAAAAACTAGAAAAATATTTGATAAACTAGGCATAATCTTATGTAGTATTTGTTGTTTTCCTTACTTTTGAATATAATAATATTCAACATTGCTTAATTATTCACCGACAACAAATATTGTTGTTTATTTTACCTTTTTAAACAAAGTACAGCCACAATTGATAATTTGGATGGTATAATACTAAGATGTATGAACGTTAAATTTATAGCATATAATTTTGGCAAATGATAATGATTATATTGAATTTTATCTACACACTTGATCATGTTGACCATCAACATGATCAAATCATTCAATCAAAGTTGTTTTTTAGCATAATTCTCCAGTTCTCTTTTAACCTTTTCATTATTGGATCGACAACAAAGAGGCGCAATTTTCGGTATCTGCCACTTTTTCATTATTGAATTGACAACAAAAGAGGCGCAATTTTCGGTATCGGCCGGTATGGGAGGGAAAGAGTATCGGTTCTGAGACGTCAAAACTAACACAATACGACCGATACATATCGGTGTCAGATGAGAAAATGCAATGAATATTGTTTTGCTCATAGCTCTTGGGTAAGAATTTGGCACCAAAGGTCCAAAACAGACATGTTGACAACACATTAGGTCATAAAATTGTAAAATCTTTCATAGAGGCTCCATGTGCTCCATAGTTGACCCCAAGATGCTCCAAGTGCCATGCAACACGCAGAAGCACACACACAAATAACCTTATGACCACGAGAATAACAAGATATAAATTAACTGAACAATAAAAACCAAGAACAGCACGTAAACACACAATATTAACATGGTTTGGTCTAGTTCGACCTACTCCATGGGACAAGGGAACAAATAACTTTATTGAATCAATGAGAAAGAACATTACAATGTTTACACACACAATACTGTAATATCAAACCTTAGGAAATCTCCAATGAGATCTCCTTCTTCTTCTCACTAGATTCCCTTAAAGGCTTCCACAGTAAACCCTAAGAAGAGCACATTCTTGCTCAAGAACTCTCAAGCAATCCTTAGCCTCCAAGCTACACAAAGCTCCCTATTTATGGCTCTCTAAACTTTTTCAAAGCGAGAAGCAATTTGGACTGTCGCAACAAGTATCTTTAGATCTAAACCGTTCCTAGAATCCACCAGTCTCAGACTTAACGGTGACCGATGGTAACGGAGGGTACACCGACAGACACTAGTGTGAGTGAATTTTGGACTCCCCAAACCTGTTGAAACGTTTTGTCTTACTAACCGGTATGCTGGCAGTATACCGTTGACCCCGTATCGATGCTTCGAATACTCACCGACTTCTCTGATCATCGAACGACATTCAAAGCACTTCGTAATTGAACACAAGTCATATACAACAATAAGGTGTTTAAGGTGTGGATGATGAATTGATTATGAATACAATCTCTTTGATAGTGCTAACAAAAATGAGTAGCATCATCTGTACGTAATCAGGAGAAAACATCAATAAAATATTTTTTAAATGAGTGAATTTTAAAAATATCCAAGCTGATCTAAGCTATTATTTTTCTTAAAGCATCACATTGTGGCTTATATTTGCATCACTTGAATCAGTTCACTTATAAAATAAAAATCGTCAACTGATAACTGTAATGTGCATACAGCAAAAATCAATTTCAAGATCCTCAATGTGCATGTGTGCAATCACCAAGTTCTCAAAAGTGAATGAATGAAGAAGAATAATACCTGCTCATCTGTTATCCTTCGCAAAGGTGACCCGCCACCGATAGCAGCATATCCTTCTTTACTCTTTGGAGCTCTGACAACTGAAATTAGTTGTGCTAAGGGTCGTTGTAGAAATCGGAACAACCTTGGGAGTCTGATTATGTCCTGTTACAGGAAACAAAAGAGAAGTTACAGACTGAAGAGCTAGATGATGTATAAAGCACTTTGGATTTAAAACATGTGTAACCTGAAATAAAACGAGTTATCTACTATGCATTGAAATTGAATAGGTAACTAATAAAAGATTTAATGAGTGAATGTTGATAATATAAAGTATAAACATGTTTATGCTTCTTCTTCCTAGTTTCTAATTTAAGTGTTAGATGAGTACAAAAAAGACACTACCTGCCTCAATCACAAAATGGCATACAACAGAGAAAAAAAACTTGTTTCCACCTAAGTCGATGAATTTCTTCTTTCAGTTGCTCACTATCAAAAGAGCAGTTAGTGTTCACAAATTTGTGTGCCCATTAATCCAAAGTTCCACACATGTTAAGTTTTGACACTCATACTGTAGAAAGTTTTGGCTGGTCAAGTGCAGCATCTACCCGCTTTACATATGTTTACTCGCACTATGTAAAATACCAGTTTGGATTCAGTAAAGTCAGCTTCAGTTTGATCTTTACTAGGAGAGGATGAGTGATTGAGTGCAATTGGTTCGAGCTAGTCTAGGTAGATCAGAATTAAATACAGTCCAACAAGTTTAGGTAAGGTCAGGTTTGGGTTTTTTTCCCTCTATATTGGGTAACCTGGCTCTGGTAGGTATAACTGATCTCAAGTCAGACTGCCGGGTGAAGCCCAGTTCAGTCAGGTGGCTAATTAAGGATTGATCAAGTGGGGGCATATTCCGTCAAGTTAACTGAACTCATGTCTGTAGCGGCATTACCTTCCCACTTTTCCAAGTGTCACTCAAGCTCTTCTCAAAACAATGTAAGAAATAGAATCCTATAGTTGATATTATGAACACTCAAAAACTTGTGGCTTTCCAAAAGAACTATTATTTCAGCCTCCTTTTGACTCATTTAGTTTCTTCTCACAGATGATGCATGACAGCTATTGTGCTCTTACAAATAAGCTAGGAAGGACAGATACTATTGGAGATGGGTTGTCTAGTGGCCGTGTCATATACGTGTCTGACACCTCACAGATACTTCAAAATGCACTAGGATATGCCAAATAAATGTCGTGTCCCTTCATCTTTTTTTAATTGTGTCTTAGGTGTCTATCATTAGCAAATAAGTATATTATGGATATGACTATCGCTAACTAAAATGCTTCAGCCAAATGATGGAATGGAGAAAGGATTTTAAGGGGGGTGCATTTGGGACAACCATATCACATAGATGTATGTGCATGGTTCAAATTCATCTCCATGTTCTAAAACACTACTGTTTGTAGATGTTTAGAAGTATGTACCAGACTTCAAAGTGATCTCCAAAGTGATTATACTACATTAAAAGTTAAAAACTAGTACAAGAATATTAGCAAAATAATATGATAATATAAGTCCATCTCCCAGAGAAAGGGGTGATATTTCTGATGCAATAAGGTAAGCTAATAAGGCGAACTGGATCGTTGCATGATCGTAACCTTAATCAAGAAAAAATTGCATGAAAAGGTAATAAGGATGCACGTCTTGTGGTTTTAAGGCATTAAAGAGGACATAAGCCAAGAAGATGAACGCAAATGTTTTTGAAGTGTCAGATAGATGCAGATAAACCTAGGACGGGAAGGAGAGGAATGAATAGCCATAGTGCCATTTGAGGACAATTTCATGAAGTAATTAAGATGGCACATGTTTTCGACATGTATAGGAGTAGCACAAGGTGATGAAGAACAAACTACGATTACACTCAACTAAACAAAGATTTGATAAAACCTCAGGAACAACAGGGTAAAATGGTTTAAGGTTTATCTTTCACTTATTGGAACTATGGGATTGTCATTCCATCACTCTTTGGCGCAATGTGTCATAGAGATTAATGCAATTCCCCATAGCAAATTGTATCATCTTACCTCTTCTTCTGGACTCTTTATAGTCTAGGAGAACTTAGAGGCTGTCCATTGGTTGCATGAGCTTAAACTACAATCCAAAATGTAGGTCTACCTAACTGCCAACTAGCTATCTAGATTTTATGGCATGTACCTCTCATGCTCGTAACTACCTTGGCTAGGAATTTGGCACCAACATAGAGAGTTGACGTCATGTCGACAATTGATTATATAAATTTGTCAAATCTAGTATGGAGCTTTCTTATGCTTCATAACCGACCCCATTATAATGGGAGAAAGTTTGGATTATGATGATTACGACGGTTTCAGCTATGGAAACTCACGTCAAGTTTCATAGAAGTCCTAGGTAGAACTTGATGTAGACATGAGCGTCACAAATATAGTTATACATGTAATGGATATTCTGAAAAATGATATTAAATTTCCATTAGCCTGCAACCATGTCGTCACTCGTCAGCACGAATCTTAAATTAAGAACACAAATAATGCTATATGAAATAAAACATAAAGTTAGGTTGCGGGACAAGGATTAAGGAATGAAGTAGGCTTAAAGCACTTACTGGATCAGCAAATAAATTGAATAAAAACGGTTGGACATCCTGAAGGGTATCTGGACCTCCAAGATTCAATAGAAGCACCCCAACCTTCTCTTGTGCAGTATTTGAAGAAATCTCCGCATAATCTTCACCAAAGGTGCAAGTTTTAGAGGTATAAAATGTTTTCCCTGTGAGCTTTCTCTCTTTAGCTGGCACGTGCATATATGATTTGACCAGATGTCCACTTTTATCCGAGGTGTTGTAGGAGAGTTGAGAAGACCTCAAATATTTATCAAGTTGTTGTGTTTCTCCGTGTGAACAATGAGATCCGCGTACGGCATTAGAATTCAAAGCCTCAGCCTTGTAACATCCCCTGAAAAATGAGAAGCATAATGACGCAAATAGAGAAAATCTGACCGTACTAAAAGATAATGACGCAAATAGAGAAAATCTGACCGTACTAAAAGCATGAAAATATGGATTATTAATTCCAAGATGGGACAAAAGAAAATTGATGGGTCATATAAACTTTGGCTTGCATGTAATTCCAATTGTCTCTATAACGGGTGAAATTATCATGGTATGTAACAAAGAAAATGAAATGAGCAAATTAATGCAAACTGATCTTACTGACCTTTGCTCAGCACCCTGACGAGAAAAACCTGAGAGCTTTATACCTGGAACTCCAGATCCTAGGGCTTCCATGAAGTCCTTATTTGATACCGAAACCAGAACTAAATCATATATACGATGAAAACAATTAGTACTAAAGAATCCTATCTAGTATAAACATAAGACGAGTGTGAGGGATCAGAAAACAACAATGTCATATTATAGCCTTGAAGTGAAAAGAACCTGTACCAGAATTTAGTGGAAGTTGAGTATCAGGTTAGTCTCTCTTTTTTCTGGCTTCCCTGTGGACTCGATTGTAGGATCTCCAGCCTCCCAGCCGGAAAACCTGATGCCTCTCCCCACTGACCACTAGGGACAGGCGGGTTCGGCTATATCAGGTTAATCATTACTAAATGGACAATAGGTGGAGGGATTTTTTAACTCAGGGCCATGAATAAAAAGACTTATCAAGAAAGCATATATATATCTTCAAAAAGAAAGCATATATATGAAATTTCTCGACAACTTCAAAGAAGGAATTTTCCTCTTAACCCTTCCTTTAGCCAAAATGAAATTTCTTTTCTAGTGATGAGTACTGCTACGGCTTCGAACATTGTTGTAGATGTAAATGAAATGGATCGTACAAAAACCTACACTCATTTTTCTCAGTACATTAGAAAATTATAAAAACCTAGTCTGACTGCACACGATCACAGTCCAACCTTTGACACTGCACAGGATATGTTGTCACAGGCGACGCCTAGGCGTACAGGTAAAAGCCTACCACCTCGACCTGGATAATTTTCTCATGGCTGTGGCGATGGTCGTCTAGGCGCACCTAGGCAGTCACCTCGGGTCATATATATATATATATATATATATATATATATATATATATATATACATGCAAAAAAATATGCAACTAGAAAAATTATATGTATGCGTAACAGTAAAGTATCCAAGTTCTTGTGCGACGCTTAGGCGAGGCGGGAGCCATGTCGCCTCGCCTCGCCTAACACCCATAACAACATAGTGCACAAGTAGGGACAACACCACCGATTCAGGAGACACATATTTTCAAATTGCCGGGACAAGGGCACGACAAATGTATATAACGTTAGTGCCCTAAATAGAAGATGGTTGACTAAGTTAGAAATTCGATAAATGATATACTTACATGGGTATAGTTGTAGCATGATTTCGCTCGATTGTGAAATCACATATAATCGGGTTTGGTCAAATTTCGTGATTCTGAAATCGCCAGAAATCAGGTGTAGTCAAACCGAAATCTTGATTCACGAATTTGTGAATCACCGAAATCTTTAGAAATTGGGTGTAGTCAAAAATGGCGATTTTCAAATCAAACAAAATTGGGTGTAGTGAGAAATTGAGTGGATTTCAAGTTGATTCGATTCTGGCTGATTTGAGCTTGATTTGGAGGCTTATAGAAGTATTTTGAACAACCAAAATCAAGCAAAACTTATCTGATTTCATAATTCCCTCTTTGCTTGGACGTCCCCATGTTTATTTCATACAAGAATATGCATTGCTTATACTTTTTAAATTTAACATATACATCATCTTTGACTTGGTCATCTCTCCCCTCTACTAAGCACTGACCACACTTGGAAATAGAGTTCGCGGTTGTGTCACAAAAAAAAAAACAGTTGCTCACCCATATCAAGTAATCTCATCTTATGAAATAAAGAGCAGCATTATGCTAGTATGGGGCATCACGCTATGGGAAAGGTCTGTTTGAACACATTATATTAGTAGATATGTACTAAAATGATATTGGAAGGTCTGTGCTCTTTGATCTATACTTTATGTGCCTCTAGGGCATTGATTTGAGCATTTCCTTAAGATCAACTTAAATTGGATTAGTGATCTGATCTGTTTCTGTCGTAAGTAAGAAAGGATGGATAATTTTGTAAGCATGATGCCCCCAGGAAATACATAAAGCTGAAGAGAAGACAACTCCGATCATAGTTTCCGGAGCTCCGACCGGCGGCGGGGAGCAGAGGAAGGAGGAGGAGGAGGGATCGAATTTGGGATTTCACCTTTGGTTTGCCGAAGGTAGGTTTCAGGAGCTCCGACCGGCGGCGGGGGGCAGAGGGAGGAGGAGGAGGGGGTCGGACTCCGCCGCGGGCTCTGGAGGACGGAGAGGAGAGGAGAGGACAGAAAATTTTCTGATTGGGATGGGGGAGGGGTTGATATTTTGTGTAAGGATAAGTTTGTAATTCATAAGTTTGAGGGTGCAATGTAAAAATTTTACGATATTATTAAAATAAGAAAAACAAAAGTACGATATTATTAAAATATAGAAATTAAAATTATGTTTGAAATATAATCTAAATATATTCTAGTTATGATTTATTATAAATATGTTTTAAAAATTTTGGATATATGTTTAGTGAGATAATATTATTTAGTTAGTTTAAGTATAACTTTAATTTGAAAATATTTTAGGATTTATATATGTTCATGTAGTTTGGAGGATTTTAGGTTTAATTTTTTTCAACTATGTGGGGGAAACAACTATAGATACGGCACTTAATTTTTATTTTTTTTAAGTTTTAAAATTAATTGATTAATGATATACATACGACTTAGATGACTTAATTTTGAGCCGCTTCTAAGCCCCATTATAATAATAGAGATGTGGGTTTATGATGTAATGTAATTAAGTTTACAATCACAAATTAAAAAAAAATTATATAATCAAACACCTGAATTATAATTAAACAATGTCAATTATGTCACATTATTGAATCCTATAAACCAAATGACCTGGAATTATATTTGTAATATAATTGAGTTTGTTATGTAATTTAGTAACAATTATATCATTATGTTTGGTTGGAACATATAATCAAACTGTAATATCAATTACATTCAAATTTTCATAATTAAGAGAAGTAAAAATATACATATAATTTATTTTTAAAATTAACTTTTAAAAGTAGTCGTGCATATATTTATTTTTGTCATATAATATTTTATTTTCTGCCAAACTTAACATTTATAATTAATTTTTAAACAATCATGCATAAAAAATGTTCTTACATCTCTTTTTCGTTTGTTTTGCTTGATCAATCCACAGCAAGGTCTTATATGACCAACTAATTTGACAAATATTCCAAAAGAATAAATACATTTGCTTTCCTATCAAATTTGAAATGCCTTGGATCTAATGATCGAGATTGGGGTAGGGAATATTTTGTGTAAGGGCAAAAAAATAATTTTAAGTTTGATGGTGTAATATAATTAGGATTACATAGGTTGTATGATGTAAGGCTAAATTATCCTAGCGGCACCCTAACTATAGGGATTGGACTTTTTTGGTACTTTAACTTTCCGCTACTTGATTTTTGCAGTCTAATTTCATAAAATGCTCTTTTCAAGCACCTTTCATAATTTTAGGTCCTTAATAGTTGTGTTTGTTGTCGGTACTATATTGATTTTTGTAATAAATGAATAACAATTCTATTTTTTTGATGAATTCTTATTTGCAACTAAATTTGGACCGAAGGTGCTCAAAAGAGCAATTTATAAAGTTGAGTACCAAAGTTAACTATTGAGAAGTTAAGGTGTCAAAAACGTCCAAATTCTATGGTTGGAGGACCACTAAGATAATTTAGCCTATGATGTAATTAAGTTTAGTAGAAACTATTGTTGTAAAGTAATCAAACTTGTAATCGCAATTACATTACATCCAATTTTATTTTGTCCAACCAAATATCCGAATTTAGTTTACAACGTAAGACGATTACATTATGTTATCCAACCTTGCAAACCAAACAGACCTGGTCTCTTTTGTAACACACATCATGATTTTCAATAATTTATACCTCTAAACTCGATTTGTAAACAACAAACGAGATAACTATGTCTACATTTACCGTTTCAAATCACGAACAAGTTGTTTGGGTTTTGGCATTCCTATATGACGTTTGACGTTTGACTTCACCGTCGTAAGCATACAGAACCATGCTCCATTTACTTCACAATTGAAGTTAGGGGACAATGTGACGCGCGTACAAATATTTTTATTTATACCTTGAATTTTGTTAGGCCCTTTAGAAAAATCGAAAGGACTATATACATGTAATCCAACAGTTTCATTTGAGTTTTAAAAGTTAGTAACTCATGAGTTACTCTAGGATTTTTGAATGGAAAAGAGGAACATAATTAAACATTTCTTAATTACTGAGTGTCATTTAAGTATCTCACCTATATATTTGTTCATAATTAATTACTTAACTAATAATATTAATAAAGCATTATTATTTATTTTTAAGATCTTAATTGTTATTTTTCAGTACGAACTAGTATCACTGTTAAGTACTTATTACTAAATTATTATTATTTGTTGTGAATATTAATTAAACATCTTAATTGCTTGTATGTTAATGAAGATTTACCAAAATTAACTTAAGATTAATCAATAATTGGAAGTTGAAATCCACAATTGTATTTTTTTGAAAAAATGAGCCGCCTCATTAACGAGATAGCCGTTTAGGCCATCTCCAATGGGGGTTTCCATCTCTCGGCAGAATTTTCTTTTAGAAAAAAACTTTTCTATCCCCTTTTCCATCTTATGTGATCTTGATGTAGAATGGAAAATTTTCCATCTTACGTGACGTTGATGTAGGATGAAAAATTTCTATAAAAATTTCAACATTTAGAAACTCTCATGAAAATTCTCCATCTTTCATAGATTTGTTTTTTTGCTAAATCATTAAATTGATCATTTTATTTTGGTATGTTTACGAGACGGATTAGTTCTCTTATCCGGATCAGACATAAGTAGGACCGGAGCAGGCAGACAAGACAGATGACCCAAAGTTCTGCAAATACCACAGAACTATTGGTCACACCATCCGATCCAACCTAGTAACAAGCGATCCGCCAAAAGCAACCAAAAGATTCCTTGATGAATCGGGCGAAAACTTGAACTACGCACATACATACTTTTAAAAAAGGGTAAAGCCAACAGAGATATAGAAACTGGTGCTATTGCGGCTACACCTCCCGATTTGTCAGGTATACTGCGAAGAATGGCATGGATCGGTAGGAAATACCATTCCGCAAGGTTCTGTCGTACGTATCCAATCCTCTCGGTCATGAGAGCAGCTATCGTAGTCGTAGCTCTGCCCTGAAGAGCGGCTAGCAGCTATCGAAGCTATGAGTCTCCGAACCAAGCGTCATAGTAAGTATTCGGCTGATCGAGACTCGACTTCTTTATTCTCTATCTTGCGGGGCCCTAAGCCGCAGCCGGTGAATCTCTTTTGTCATGTATGATAGAAATTGATAAAAGAGTGTTTAGTTGTTTTGGCAATATGTTGTAGAAACACTGCCAAGTAGTCCTTATAGTACGATGCCAAGTAGGATAGAAACTCAATTTTAGATATCCTCATCGGAGATAGCCTCAGTAGTTCCATCAGAAACCTTCCCAAGTTTAGTTTAAAACAAGGATTGGTCACTTTTAACCAAAATGTCATCAGCTGGGGGATGCACAAAGTAGACATTTCTAAAAGAGCACAAACAATATACACTATTAACCATGCCACAACTTCAAAGACAATATACACTATTAACCATGCCATAACTTCAAAGAAGCAGATGCTAGACCTATGACATCCTAATCATATTATGTGAATGAGAAATAAGGGGGATAAAATGATCTTCACTGACTTCAAAAGAGGGTCTAATTCACCATAGAATGGATTTGTGTGTGTGTGTGTGTGTGTGTTGGAGGTGGGGGGTGGGGGGGTGGGGGGAATGCATAGCTTAAAGCATAAAACTAGACTAGAGCTGTGAATATCAACACTCTGGACTCTCTAATAAACAGTCCCCACGGCCAACAAGCAATCTGACTCGAGGTCAAATTGTTTCAGAGACAGAAGGACTAACCAAAAAAAATAATCTATAAAATTTGATCGAAGGAACAAATAACAAAAGAAGTAAACTATACTACGGGTCACCCAAAAAAAAAGACATTTATGAAGGTTGATTGAAAGAGCAAATAACAAGAAGATAAGAAACGTGCACTTGTAGTACTATTATCCATATCAATACTCTTGGACACAAAATGCATGATAAAAGTAATGCGCAGCTAAACCTTTCCAAGTATAAAGAGAATACTGCCACTCTACCGAGGATAAATAGGTAGCAACAATCCTCCTCACATTATACTTTATTAAGCTCCACTAACATATGAACAACTATTTCCAGTTCTTCTATGAGCTTGAAAATTAAACCAAGGACAATAGAGACACCGCCAAGTCTTTGATATAGACCAAGTCATGCAGTTCGACACAGAGCATAGATAATAAAGTTAAGGACCCGTGACCAGAAAAATAAATCACATTCACAATTTTTTTCAAGTGCCCTCCCTGAACTTGATATTCTTGTGACTTGCATCAAACCAAAAATTATTGTGCTTAGCATTTGAATACTATTAAAAATTCACATTTGGACGGGAAAATAACATGAAGAAGTCCGACTTGGTTCACGCCACAAGCATTAACGCAGACAGTAAAATCTAATAGTCTTATATTACAAATGCTAGTATTTGCAGAATAACACTGACAACTTAGCAGTCAGATCAACCAAGTATCAGACAGAATGCAACTTTTCTAGGAGACTATAATATAACACGACAAAGAACACTATTACGTCTGTAGACTAGCTACAGAAAATGCAAGATTTTTGAAAGAGACCTCTCAGACTCGGAAACTTTCAAGTCACTTGACAAAAATGAAATGCAACTTAGTCACCAAGTGAAATAAAAAACTGCTGCATCGAGTGCATAATGGAATAAAATTGAATGACCTTTCGCAACCATTCTCAAATTCACAAGAAGAGAACATGGCAGAACACACAAGTTTCTTACAAACACAATACTATATTTTACCAGTTCAACAAGAGTTCAAGTTGGCAAAAAGACGGTACAAAAGTGCTACATCTTAGTCCCTAATTAAAATAAGCACCCCATATCTAATGTTTTGAGGTTCACAACAATCCATAAAAAAACATAGCAAGGAAAAACTACCACACAAGAATGATATATCATTATTAACTTTGTGGTGAAACTTTTGCCACTCCACCTGGAACAGACTGTGTGGCGCCACCCTCACTAGAATAGGCAGGCGGCTGAAAACCCACCACTGCCATAAGCATCAGCATAAGGCTGCTGCTGTTGGCCATAACCAGCTTGGCTCAGTGGTGGGGCACCACCATACACCGGTACTTGCTGCCCATACGGCTGACCATATGCTGATTGTTCTGCACCTGACTAAGCATAAGCTGCTTGATTGGGCGGAGGTGGCGGAATCTGTCCATAACTAGCCTGAACTGGTTGCTTCTGGGACTGTAGAGATTGCCCATAACTAGGTTGGGACACTGCCGCTGGCTGTCCATACCCTGCCTGAGTTGGATAACTTGTTGGAGCAGAACAACTTGGTAGCTGGCTGGTGTATCCTTGTTGGGTTGCAGCAGCCCCAACAGTAGAACCATAATTGGAAGCAGATCCATCTTGAGTCGGATTAGCAGCAGTTCCACTATAACCATGTGCAGTACCATATCCTGGATCGTATCCAGCCTGAGAGTTTGCTGGCTGAGAGGCTCCAGTTTGAGAGGGTTGGGCATTATAGCCACCAGAGTAAGGAACCTGCCCAGTAGCACTCTGGGAGTAAGAAGCATCACCATATGATCCTTGTGAGCTATAAACAGGTTGCTGAGCATTATAACAGCTATTGTCCGTAGGCACAGATGATGTGACAAGGCTTTGCTGCTGTTGCTGACTGTAGTAATCATAACCAATTGCTGGGGTGCTTTGTCGGGTTAATGTATTTGAAGATTGATCCCAACCAGATGCATATCCACCAGACGCAGGTTGGGGTGGGTAGCTTCCATAGGATGTTTGAGACATATTATACTGAGGGGGTTGCCCAGGGTAGGCTCCAGCTTGCAGGTAACCATACCCTGGTTGCTGAGTTGGTGGTCCAGGTGGACCCCAATTCGTTGGAGGCCGAGGAGGGCGGTAGCCTTGCTGAGAATACCCTCCACCCATTTGGGGATTCCGGACACGGTTCTGTATAAAAACATTTACATGTGAACTAATGTAATCCTTTCATATATAATCATTCGGTAATGTGTTTACAAAGATAAATATATAAAGGAACAGTTACAAAATACAAATGAAGAATATCTTAATTCAGGTTCCTAGCAAGTACTAGCGCATATTACAAAAAAAAGGAAGAAAACACATATTCATCTAGAATAGACAATGTAAGGATGATCTTCCATAGGAGTATAGGACTGATAGCCATCCACCACTGGCATAAACACATTGTTCATTGAAGGAAGTGGGAAAGATGATATAAAACCTAATAAATGAAGGATAAAAAGGTAAGGGATAGAGACAATTACGATTAACATTCAATATAAGGGTAAGTTCTTCGCTGCTACCTGGGAATGCTGTAAAAAATAATAGCAAAGGAAATAATATTACTGCAGTCTGCAACTTGGGTGGGCTCTAGCTAACTAAGAGCTTATCAGATATTCAGTATTCTAATCCCAAATTTACATATACAAAATCTGCACTTCTTTATAACAAAATAAGAAAGTATAATCGATATTAAAATATTGTCAGACAGTCAAATTAAAATTGACAAATCATAGAAGATCAGCTCCTGATAGCACCTGATATGATAGATAAACAGATACAATATGTACAGTGGAAACACGTACGAGATAAATATAGATGGAACCAGAACCAAATTTTGGTTTGAATAAAGATCTGCAAGTTCCTCACACTAAAACCCTTGCATGTTGAATGACTCCAGATCGCAATACCCTAGCAAAATCAATTCAGAACATAGGATATGCATACAATGTTGATTGTATTCAAAAAGATAAATGAGTCTGGGGAGTTCACTTTTATATATAAAATGTGGTAATATCCATCTAATTTCCAACTTAACAGTGAACTTGCAGGTATCTCCATCATAATACCAAATAGTTAAGTATCAAGAGAAGGTTCAGGTTCATACCAGTACCAAGCCACTGAAAGACGCCCAATAAGCTGGCCTATACACACCTGTGTTGTATTGGGATCGCCTACACAAACTAAAGCCTCAATAACCCCAAGAACAATGAGAGCTTATAGAATAGTCAAAACCCATCATTTCTTGCAAATTACATTCTGAATATGTTCAGCTTTAAGATTGCCGGACACTTTGTAACCTGACGTAACAAAAATAACTATGGCATATAACCTCTAGAAATGATAAGTCGGCATGTCAAGAACGCCAAGGAGAAGGATGACAACCTGTTACAGATAAGATTCGGCATATACGTCCAATACAATAATTACAAAGTATTGTCCACATTTTAAAATATTTTAAGCCATGTCAAGACGAGCCTGAGCAGCACTGCAACAGTAGCATCACATATACAATGAAACTAAGAAGCTCTAATACTCAAAAGGCAGATAGCAGGACGAACCCTCACAAGTCACAATTAACGACATATTCTCCCAAAGTGAGCCAATATTCAATAAGCAAAATTTCTACAAACATAGCCTAGAAATGACTAGCCTAAATGCTACAATGCATCAACTTGTATTAGATTAGTCAAATATGGGCACCAAGTCTAACGCTGCAATAATTATATAGAAGTACTAGTCCAAAAGAATTGCATAGTATTCTGCACCTTTAATAAGATAACTTTGATATGATTTACACATCTCCCAATTCAAAACACATTGTGAAAAGCGTAAAGTAAAACCATGGCGTTCCAACCATTAAGGTTAAACGATCCGACCTATTGGGCACCAAGTCTAATGCTGCAATAATTATATAGAAGTACTAGTCCAAAAGAATTGCATAGTATTCTGCACCTTTAATAAGATAACTTTGATATGATTTACACATCTCCCAATTCAAAACACATTGTGAAAAGCGTAAAGTAAAACCATGGCGTTCCAACCATTAAGGTTAAACGATCCGACCTATGCCACATATGTTTCTCTACTACCGTAGCATATACTTGAAATGTCTTTTCATAGTTTCAGTTTCCATTATATCTGATTTGTATAGAAACCATATCAATTGTTATGTCACATGTCACACAGTAACACATTATCAACGTTGATGCCTAGTATTTCCATAAACCTAATATACACTTCCTTTTATTACTTCCTATTTGTTTTCAGTACATTTGATATGTAGAAACCATCTAGAATTGATATGCACCGATAATGCTTTATCTACACATGCCTGTAGTTACTACGCAGTCTAAATTTCTAATACCCATAGCATAGACTTGGAACTCCTTCGCATTCTTCCTGAATGTTTCAAGCACATCTAATATGCATAAACCAAATAAAATGGTTATGCCACAGTATTGTCTTATTAGTCTTCCCAAAAGTCCTACACCAGCCAACTGTTCCAATATTATAGCGTATATCTGAAATCCCTCTTCTTACTTTTGGTATGTTCCAGTGCAAAATATGCAGAAACCATGCCAAATGGCTATGCCACACTACTATCCCACTAATAACTACTCTTTCCGAAAGTCCTACAAGTATTGACTAGTAAAACCTCTATGGGTGTGGTGCCTTGTCACGACCCGCACCCGAGGTAAGGGTACGAGTGCGTAACAGCGTCCCAGCCTACGCCGTAGAAACGACGTAGAACGCTGTCTAGGTCTACTATCTATCAATAGTATAATATCAAACCCTGTCGAGAATGGTCAACTCCGAACGGAGGACAAGCAATGACAATACTGAAAGATAAAGACAACAAGATTTCTAAATATCATCCTGAAAATTCAACACAGAATAATACGAGTCCAAAATCTCTGAGTCAACAATCTCAATACAAATAACTAACAAATAATAACAAGCCAAGGTAATCTGGAGACAGAGTCCAGTACTATACTAGAACCAGCTAAACTATCCCAATGCCTCATCTGCTAGAGCTAGCCCCTGCTGCACTAGGGTATCCAACTCTATACCAACCACGTCATGAGGACCGTAATAGGTAGGGCACTCCTCCTCATCATCTGTAATATTTTCAACAGGTCCAGTCAGGACGGAAACGAGTACAAAATCTCAAACAACAGTTCTAGTTATACAATATTGAAAATGTAGCAGTAGATAGAGAGAATATACTAGGTAAAGTAGAACGTACATGCATCCTGACAGGGTATATCAAAACTGTAATGAGATAAGGCAAGAGAACAGTGTATAACATGTACAAAAATCTGGAACTGCTATCTATGTGAGTTTAGCACTAGTTTTAACATGTGATCGGCTTAGAACTTGATACAATGTTTGGCCTGGCTAATCATACTTGAGTGTATGATTAACACTATACAATAAGGATGATACAATGATACTGTGGGGTATTGATCACATATCTACGCTAACACCCCCATCCCTGACTAATATAGTGGATCCAACCATGACACGTCATGACACGCATTCTCTGTGAAGTAGCTCTCTTCACAGGAATCGTGTCTATACAATGAACAAGGAACAAGGAAGACTTGCACAAGGCATACCATATATAAGAGGAATAACATCTTATGACGGGATCCAGACAAATATCAATCCGTGTAAACAATGTGTCAAGAGAACAAGGATATCTACACTAAATACTAGAAACAAAGATGATATCATAAAACAGAAATATTATCAGAGAATGTACTCGCCTGGTACTCTGAATGACTGATGAAAACAGATGTCTGAATTGGAGTCTCAAAATCCTAGTTAAGGCAATACAGGTTATGATGTATTCAAATATAAGGTAAATGAAATATACTATGTAGTCTACATGATTCTAAGTCAAATCTAGGTCGAAGTCAACTCTAAGTTAAACCTGGTCAACTGTCTAGGTCAAACTAGGTCAAACAAGGTCAAACTAAGTAATATTAGGTCATACTAGGTCATAGCAAGTCAAACTAGGTCAATCTAGGTCAAGGGTTGACTTACAGTAGACTTTTGATCAACTGGTCAACTCTGGTCAACTCCAGGTCAACTCTAGGTCAAATTTGGTCAACAAGTCAAGACTGGTCAACTAGGAGTCAAACTTGGGTTAAACTCTAGTCTATCTAGGCATTACCCTATAGCAAGACATCTATAAACCTACCACTTATATAATACATCTAAATACCTATATCACAAATTCACAAGAAAAATCTATATAACTTACACATATATATAACTATACCTGATATAGGCATATATATATAGCTACAACCCATAAACCCATACTAAACCCTACAACCTAATATCTAAACTATCATTCAAACTTACAATTACATATAGACATATACCTATACCTATATAACTAAAACTCATACCCTTACTTACTACCTAGGCACATGAATTTCCAACTCTCTCAAGTATCCCTCACTCACACACATTCTACATATAAACTCAACACAAAACCTAATTTAAATTCTAACTCTAATTCTAACTTAAACATGTACCTTAAACCACCAACTAACCCTCTAAACTAACTCACCTACCAACTCTCTCTAAACTAACAACTAACCACTCACTAACCTACTCAATATATTCACTCACACACACAAGGCAACCAAACTAAGGCCTAAAGCCAAGGCCTAAGGCCAATTGGTCAAGTGGCTATGTGCCACTGTTGCTAGCCTATTGCTAAAGTCCATGCCATGCCAAGCAGTGGCCTTGGCAAATGCCAAGCCTGGCAGCCAAGCAAGGCAGTGGCCTATGCTCA
This sequence comes from Iris pallida, assembly GCA_029216955.1. Lineage (NCBI taxonomy): Eukaryota > Viridiplantae > Streptophyta > Magnoliopsida > Asparagales > Iridaceae > Iris > Iris pallida. The sequence continues at coordinate 6,869,663 of JANAVB010030817.1, read as the reverse complement.
CTGCTGCTCACTGCACTGCTGTTGCAGTGCAGTGCCTCACTGCTGCTCCTATTTCTTCTTCTAATTTCAGTTAACTCCCCATTCTTTCATTCATTCAAACCATCTATCCATCCATCCCATTTCTTTATCTCTTCACTCACTCTATTTCATTTCAATCATTCAATTCAATTCACACATTCATTCCTCACATTCAAACATTCATTCATTCATTCCTTAATTTCACACTCCAATTCATTCCAATCAACATACATCTATACATTATATATCTGTACATATAACTCTCCCTCTAATCTCACAACTCTCTCATCTAGCTATTTTCTAAAACTCAAATCCCTATTTCAAACTAACTCACAAAACCTAATCTCATGACCTTTAACTCAAACCCCATATCTCAGTCCAACCTGAGCTCCTCATAGTCATCTCAGCCTCCCCATAACCCTATCCAACCCTCTCACAGCATACCTATACATATACATTCAGATTTATATATAACCCTACCTATATATCTAAACTTAGGAACTAAAACAAATCGAAAACTAACATTTAAGTATCAGACAACAGAAACCTGCAAATTCGAATCCAACATTTGAAAAACCAATACAAATCATGAAAACCAATTTCGAAAACAAACTGAACTCAGGTGAATCATACAAAGACCCACTTAAAACCTTAGGATTCGAATTGAACATTTTTTTGAAACCAATTTTGAAATCAGTAAACAACATATCAGTGTGTATCAGTAAATTCCTTTTTGAAACCAAAACTTAATCGAAAAACCCAAACAACCATTCGTGTCGGGGGGGGGGGGGGGGGGGGGGGGGGGGGGTATTTCGTGTCGACCCTGGGGTTATGTGTATGTCGACACAGTGTCAAACATCGTGTCACGAAGTGTCCACAAACCTAGTTGAACACAGTGTCAGAGACAGTGCAGTGCAATGTCTCGTGCACGTGTGCAGAACTCAATAGGACACGACGTGTCCTACCCTAGGTCTCGTGGTCGAGTCTAGAGCTAGGTAAAGTCTAGGGGTTCGTGTCTAACACCCTGAAATGGGCCAAAGTGTTGCCGTGTCTGAGAATCAAACCCGTGTCAGTGGGCTTTTACGCGCGCGTGTGTGTGTGTGCACGACCCGTGCAGTCGGGATATCTCCCAAAATACTCGATGATTTCATCCCAAATTTTGTGTGCACTGTGTCAGTGTTTGCCCGCACCCCCACACCATTTTTCATGTGTCGGGGTGCCGTGTCGTGTCCGCTAGGACACCCGAGCAGCAGGACACTGCACGAGCCCCGTGCGGTGTCTCGTGCTGCATGTTCGAGTGCTAAAACAGTGTCCAAACATGCGTAAAATCGACTCAGTCATTTAGGGTTGTTATATACACCTATTAGGCTACCTATACATGTAATTAGTTTTGAAAATTACCAAAATCCATTTCTATGTGACATTTCATCGAACACGCATTTAAATACACCGATACGTGTCCGATACGGACACGAAATGGACACTAATTCCTACCAAACTTGGGCTACACCTAGGGGAACCCTAAATGGATGCATCTATGGAAAGAAATTGAAAATTTATAGGTGTTTGTAGGGTTTTACCTATTGAGGGTGAAACCTCAATGAAAAGAGCCTCTACTCGACGTCTTCCTTGATTTGCTACGGTTCAAACGTCCTCCAACCTTGCTAGCAAGCACCCACAAGTCTCCTCTAATGTTGGGGATAATGATGCAATTGATTTGACTCAATTTGGACTCAATATGGATATTATGGGAGAAGATTAGGGAAGAACAAAGTAGGGTTTTAAGAATTTGTAAAAAGAGGCAAAGGCCTTCTTAAGGATCCTTTATAGGAAGGGAGGGGCACTTGATGGCTGGTCATCTAAGGGAATTAGGGTTTGTTTAGGTATAGATGAGTGGCCAAGATCATTCCACCCAATTCCAAGCCTTTCTATTGGTTCTAGGCTTTCTTTTTCACAAATATCCTAAGAAAAATATCATACCATAATAATATCTAGATATTACTAACCTTGGCGCTTGGTAGGAATGTTCTAACCTTGATTCTAACCTCAAGACTAATCTAGGTTAGGTTAACTTCTAGGTTAAGGCTTAACTAAAAGATTAGCACAATATTAATTAATCAAAATTATAATTTCACTAAATTGTCAAAATGACCAAAATACCCTTAGACTAAAAAGTAGTAATATGACATTCTAATCTCATGACTAGGCTCCCTTGGTCATGGTTAGTCTCTAGGCTTAGCAAAACTAGGGTTTACTAGTCAACCATCAAAATCACCAATCAACATTTTAAATAGTTTTAAATTATTTAAAAATTCACCAAAATTATGGAAAACTGAGAAATGACAAAATTATCCTTGATTTTGAAAACAGGCAGTTACATGCCTTTCATTGCAATAGACATTACTGGTCTTTTTGGATGAAAGAAGAGCAAAGTTTAACTAGGAATGACCAAGAAAGTTGCCAATATATCAAATTCGAAGAGAAATTTAAAGAGCTTCCCCAAAATCAAGTGCAAAAAAGAATCCACAACTCTTATCTGATCAAAAAATGTAGGATAGGCAAAACACTACATATCAAATCACATCAAACATATCTTCTCTTATACAAGAGCACAATAAAACAACAGAAGGAACTCTTGGGAAGCAAGCGTTACCATGACAAAGAGATTGTAATAGAATAACAGATAAGACAATATAATGACTTTATCTTAATAATAAATATTTAGACTATAATTCTGGACGGGCATAAAAAGTAACACGCATGTAGCCATACCTCACTTATCACCTCATTAACTAACTGTTTGGCAGACTCAATCTGCTCTGCTGTCCCATCAATTTGTACTGTTCTTTCAGTGGAAGTATCACCAGGAGGAGGATGCAAAGGTATTATCTGGAATGGTACGGATTCAATGTTGTTCAGTCAAGTTTAAGGTAAAACAAACACAAGCAAGTGTATCAACTTAAATCCGTAGGTCACATTATACACCATAAATACTAACAAAATATCAGAAACCAAACCATTGAGAAACAGCAAAAGGAACTAACAATGCTCAGAATCATATATACCATAGAAGAAATAATAATATAGACAGAACAGCAAAAGAGAACATAATATGATAGTCTGTCATAGGCTATGTGGGGAAAAACATTAAACATAATATATAACGACGAAATTGTTACTCAAATAGGCAATATTAAATCATCAAGTTAAAACCATAGCAAGAGACCCTCACTGTAGGTCTTAAACAAAGCAATAAATCACAAAAGGAGTGGTGTTGGTAGTCTGTCAAGTCACTATTACCACGACATTTCATGATTAATTAGTAGAAATCATTAGAGATCATTGAAGTATCAGTGGGTGAATCAAGTAAACTATCAGCAGGTAAGAACTCTGTTGTATAATTAGGCCTTGTCTACTTTTAAGTATTGCAGGACACAAACGTTACGAAAGCAAGTCCTAATTTGAGTCAGTCTGGCCGTAATTGACCTACCCTGACCTGCTCGCCTGAATAGTTTGTTTGTAAAAAAACAGGGTAAATAAAATCCACCATTCTGCATTTTAGTTTTTCAAGGTTAACACAAAATTAGAGGCAGACGCAGACCAGACTTGTTGTTAGGTCTAATTACATCATATAAGCCAATTCCAACCCATTTGAGGAAAGCAAATGATATACTAATAACTCTTATTACTGCAAAAACCTAGAGACAAGAATTGTTGGTGTTTTTGCCTTTGGACTAGAAAAGATAGTCCCACATCGGCTACACCAAATGGTGAGTATCTCAATATAATGCATTGCTTGTGTTGAGGTGTGCACATGAGGTGTAGTGGGGCACAAGTTTGTGCCATGTGGAAGTATTTTCCTAGAAGGAAAAAGGATTAAATCCAACAAGGATGCAAGTTAATTTTTGTTGTGCGGACTCGGACTCGGACACGGACTCCAGGATGTCTCGTGCATGCACGGGAGTGTTCGGGGGGTAGGCGTGGACTGGCACACTTCTATGCTGATTGTGGGATGATCTAAAATATCAAACTCTATTTTTGAGTATTGGTATTTTAGTCCCACATCGGATAGGAGAAGAGGTGAAGTCTCAACTCCACTCTATAAATAGAGCCCCTTGGCCTCCTTTGAAAGATGCACCAAGAAGAGAGTTGAGGGAGTCTGTTAAGTCCAGGAAGCCCGTTCAAGTCTCAAATATTGACTTACGAGCGTTCCAGAAGTTCTTCGTGAACTTGCTGGTTCCTGGAAGCTGTTCGTGCTCGTGTGGGGCGAATAAAGCTTTGAGCAACGGTGGTTCATTCACCCCAGCATCTCATTCTCGCCTGTCATCGCTGCTGTTGCCTTTTACAGTAACTTCTTTTTAGAAGCTCTACTGCCGATAGTCGCTTGCACAAAAGTCTCTTTAGATTTTTTGTGTATTACATACAATCTTTTTAGATCCTCGTAATTCAGAATCCTCCAGGATCTCTGTTGCACATCTTCTTTAAGGTGTTGCATTTGAAACGTTGTCTTTACAATTGTTTCAGTTTCAGAATTTTCCATCGAAAATTGTGCCCTGCACTAACAATCTCAAAGCTTTATTGAGAAGATGGATAATTCGCGTGCTTCGCTCATCGATACCGGCTTTAACAAGTTGGAGAAATTCGATGGCGAACACTTCCAGATATGGAAACGAAAGGTCACTTTAAATCTTCAACTCGCGAATGTTGATCACGTGCTGTCAGAAGAAGAACCGATCGTTCCAACCACTGGATCTGCTGCGGCTGTGGTCGAGCAAGCGAAGTGGAAGAGAGAAAACAGTATATGTAAACTACTGATACTCAATTCCATGGAAGACTCTCTGGCAGAGTCCTACTCCAAGAAGACATCTGCCAAAGAGATATGGGACTCCTTGGAAAAGCTCTATGAAGATGACGAGAACCGGTCCAAGATTTTCATGGTAGAAAAATACCACAAGTGGACCTTCGAAGACGAGAAGGCGATGCTGCCCCAAGTGAAGGAGTTTCTGAAGTTGCGTCAGAAACTAGAAGACGAGAACATGCCCCTCGTCGACAAGTTTGTCGTTGGAGGGATCGTCGCGAAACTTCCTACAGAATGGAGCAACTTCTATGCAAGGATGCATCGAAAGAAGATGGAAATTAGCTTGGAAGATTTCTTGCAAGAGATCCATGTTGAGGACGAGATGCGCTCTCAACAGAAGATGGATACTCTGTCCAAGCAACTGGCGAAGGCAAATCTGGTCCAAACCAGAGAATACCAGGGGAAGCAGGCTGCTTCTCATCGCAAAAAGAAGGACTTCACGAATCTGAAAGTGAAGGATCCTGCTTTCAAGCAGCAGAAGTCCAAGTCCCATGTGACTTGCTTCAATTGTGGCAAGAAGGGCCACTACAAATCCGAATGCAAGTCCAAGCCCAAAGAACAAGGTGAGCCTAGTAAGGTTTCTATGATTACTAGTGTCATGACCCGCACCCACTGTTAGGGTACGAGAACGTAACAACGCCCAGCCTACGCCGCAGTGTCGGCGGTAGAACGCTGTCCTAGGTCACATCATCTAACAATATAATGCTAAGCAGTTTATACTCCCCGAATGGGGGTGACATAGCAGATACAGTCTCAATCACATCTAAGGTAGAGCATGATAAGGATAAATAAAACATAAAATCCAAAAGAGATACAGGAGATAGAAGTCTAAGTGTCTAAGATACATAAACCCAGAAATACATCTCAAATCTCAAATACAGTAATCCACAAAGTAAATACAACTCCAGACAAATGAAATAACTATCTAAACAACCTCTAAGGTGTCTCCTCTAGGCTAGCAGGCAACCTCCAAGCTATCTGTAAAATTTATCAACAGGTCCAGTCAGGACAGGAACGAGCACATCTCATCTAGAAAACCCAAGTAAATGACAGAGAACTATAAAGCAGTTATAGACAGTTGTATTAATGAAAATGGCAGTTTATATTCAGGTGATGGTAAGAAAGACAGATAAAGTGCAAGGAAAGTAAATAGCTAAACAAGAGAAAAATCATAGCAATGAAGACTGTAAAAATAGAACTAGCTGAACCAGGGTAATATGATATAAAGTCCAGGCAGCAATGTAGACCAGTGTAACTCCAATGTAAGTCCAGTACAAGATGAATCTAATACAAGATGAATCCAGTAAGGGACGATTCTAGTTATAGTGATCAATGATTCCAGGGTGAGTCCAGCCTATACTCTAGCAGTGTGTTTTAAAATACCGAGATCGACATGTAAACGGCTGTGGGTAATCCGGCACACCTCTCACTGATCAGGCGAGAGATGGCTATCATTCCAGTAGATTCCAGTAGGGGTGATTCCAGTAATGGGGTATGTCTACATGTCTTACTCTAGTATTTCCCCTCCCAGCAAGTGAATCCAGAATTCCGACACAATGATTCAAGATGAGTCCAGCCAAAATATAATGATACCAGTAAATGATTCCAGTAAATGATTCCAGTAATAGAAACCAGGAATGATGATACCAGTAATAGAGGCCAGAAAATAAATGTGTGTCGTATACATGAATCCAGAATATCCATACGTGTTGTAACAGAGAATCGCATACAACTAACTAGAACTGAAGTACAGTAATTGACAAGTAAATGAGAGAACTATCAGAGAATGTACTCGCCTGCTATCTGAATGTCCAAAGAAAATGTACTGTCCGAGGAGAGGTGTCTGTCTCCTATTTAGAACAGCACAAGTCACAACATGTCCAGAAGGATAATATAAAGCACTACAATGCATTCTACATGAATCTAGGTCAAACTAGGCCAAAGTCAACCCTTGGTCAACTCTGGTCAACTGCACTAGTCAAACTAGGTCATGTCCTAACCCAGCAAGTCTTACTAGGCCTAACCAAGACTATCCTAGCAAGCACACATCAATACAAGGCTATACAAGCCAACATACACCCAACTCTATATAGCATGCAATTATTCAATACTCAAATAGGCAAGAATTCACATTAGATATACACTAGGTAATCTATTACTTTAAGCTATACATGTCTACACATATATACACATGCATATATTGATATTCAACATTAGGTCTATAATCATGGCATTTCAATGGCTATATAAACTTATATATTACAATACAATATGCTACCATATATATAATATACATACATAGGTAAGTTAACTATATTCATAAATACTTATTTAAGATGCTATGTGTGTGTATGTGAACATGGCAAAGGGGCATGTGAGGGTTAAATGGGCATACATAGTGTATACATATCAAAGAGTGTCAAAGTGTAAGTGAACAAAGTGTCAAGTGTGATAGTGTCAACATAGTGTAAGGGGTACATGAGGTAATATAGGATTTGTGTTAACATAGAACATTACATCTCATTAACTTGTATATTGCATACATTACATCTATTATTACATTACATTCATGCTTGCATTCATTCATCATTCATTTATTCTCTTGCACTACTATATGCACCATACATTACATACTATGGAACCTACATATTCATTACAAGCCATACTTATACATGCTTACATTAGATAGGATACTTACACCTCATACATCATTTATTTAACCATTTACTCATGCTTGCATTCTCTATTTAGTTACATAATGTATATACATTAACATGGGTTAAAATCAAATAGAACATTATATTACACACAAGGGTGCACAAAATGCATATGCCGAATAGTAACTCCTACTAATAATCAATACTGTACCAACTCAGTATGAATTAAATTCTAGGATTAAAGTATGTTATAGATCTATGTGTTAGCTTTCCGAAACTTCAAACGGATCGCGTTTTCGTTTCCGGAAACTCCCGAAATTGCGAAAACAACGAGAACGCGTTTGTCTTTCGTACAGCTGACACTCAAATAATTCTCCAGAAAGTTACAGAAAGAATTAGGCCTATTAATACATGTTTTTCGAAAGCTAACTTCAATACGCTTCTTTTAAAAAAAAACGGGAGATTAAACCAAGCTTTGAGCTAGAAGTTATGACATTTCTAAGTTAGGGCTGAAATTAAAAACGTGGATAAAAATCATGACGGATTTAGATAGTTTGAGCCAAAAGAATACACAATATATATCCTAATTATCCACAACAATAATAGCAATAATAATATGAGGAACCACACTCACAAACTCGATTATATAATCATCATGAACCATTTATTACATATATAAATATAGATACACTCTCATTACAATATATATATATAAATCTATATATGTAACATGAACACATCCACAACACAAAGGACACTCCTATGACCTCCAAATGGACACAAAATGGACACAAATGGAGATACAACCGTGGGGATCATTCCTATGGGTTTAAAATATTCCTATATGCATGTAGGGGTGGTTTAGAGGAGAGATTATACCTTCCGGAAGAGAGATTCAAAGGAAAAGCCTTCCGACACGACACCGACACGTAGAGATTCCAAAAGGACACGAACGAGCTCCGAATCCTCCCAAACTTGGCTAGCACCCTCTAACCATGGAGTAGAAGAGAAATGAAGAAGATTTGGTGGAAGAATGGGTTGATTTGGAGATGAAATCAATGGAGGTTCATCTCTAAATTAATTTGGGGAAGAACAAGAGAGAGAAAGTGGATAAAAACAAATGAATGAAGGAGTGACTCATTCCTTATCCCCCCCATAGGTGGCTGCCCAAAAAGTGTGAGGTGTCCCTATTTTGAATGTCTAAAATGCCCTCCACTAATCTATTTGATTTAAATTAGGAATGGGTTAAAGGTTGAGGTCAATTTAGTCTAGTTTTAAGTCTCAAATTAACTAAACATATCCATAAATAATTAGTCTAACTATTAACTAAAATTAATATCATGTGGACTAAAATTAATATCATGTGGGCCATGTCTAACTAGTGTGTGGGTCCCACTAGAGTCAAACTACCCCCTCGGGTCCCCGTTTCAAGTCGAATTGAGTTAAAATTCGAACCCGACTCAAATAACCCCAAAACAATATCATAAATAATAAAATAAATTTCAACCCCAAAATAATATCATAAATAATAAAATAAATTTTAAAAATATTCAAAAATGTAAAATGACAAAAATACCCCTGTTTTTGAAAACTGGGGGTGACAAATCTATCCACCTTAAAAAAATTTCGTCCTCGAAATTAAAACAAAGCAATCACAGGAAATACATACAGAAAACAATCTCATTCAAATACTTTTCAAAAAAAAAATCAGCAATAAAAAAAAATCTCCTTGAGGCACAACAAACATTTGTAAATAAAAACTGATACGTGTCCGATACGGACACAAAACCATCACAAAATCACACCTATCAAAGATCAAAATTAACAATCACCAACGCAATAAATATCAAAATAATTCAAAGAGGTCAAATGCAAAATATCCTTAGGCCAGAAATGACATTAAAACATCATAATCACATGGTTAGGCTCTAGGTCAACAGTCTCTAGGGTTTCACTAGCAAAACATCAAAATTACAAGTCATGATTTTAAATAGTTTTAAAATGATTTAAAAATTACCAAAAATTATATCATGATTTAAATGTCAAATCAATAAATGATTAAAATTACAAAATTTCAAAATTACTCTCATTTTAGAAAACTGGGTGTTACTCTACCCACCTTAGAAAATTTTCATCCTCGAAATTAAAATGTCCATACTCCCTCTAGGTCAAACCCCCACAATCAAAGTCCTAGATTAAAACAAATCATGTGATCAAAAGGACGACATCCATGGTCATGGCATACGGTGGTAGTGAAAGTCTCATCTAGGTATACTAGTCGTGCTAATACCAAAACGGTCATAGGGTATCAAAACACACAAGCAATCTAGGGTGCTAAACAAAAGTTACAGAAACAACAAACCATCAAAACTGTAAGGCAATCTACTATCCTATATGAAAACTGGTACTTATCAAAACAAAATAAAGGCAACTACCAATTATCTGTAAAGGGTACAGAAAAATCAAATTCAAAAATTAAGGAATTGAAAATCACTTGCTTTGAAATCCAATCACAATATATATAGAGAGCGTTAGAGGGGAAAAAGCTAGCATTTAAACCAGTGTATTATTAACATAATGCAGTCTCAGATTTGACAATTTCAACACAAAACTCAACCAAAATTTTTTGAATTGAAACCCTACGTATAACATACATGTGCAGTGATGTAAACATAACTAATAACATGAAATCTGTATTTGAATTACGAATTTAAACTAGAAAACCAGAAAACCAGAAATATTGGAGTTTGGAAATTAACATCAACAACATATTAATATTTATTCAGATAGGTGGAAATCAAAGTGTAGCATGCATATGTGTCAGGAAAGTGTCCACTACATATATTCATATATATATATTCTCATGTCCCAAAATAAAAATTTAATTCTACGTTAAGACCAACATTTAGATTCCTACCAAGATTGTAAAGCAGGTGATTGACGAAATCAAGACAGTTTTATTATTATCTAATACAAGAATAATAGCAAGAAAGAAATAACGATAAAACCTGTTTTGCTTATCTGTTTAAAGAAGAACCATTTTGAAACCCAGAGCTAAATTATCAAATCCAAGATAAAGTCTAGCAAAATTATCGATTCATTGTATTAAGAAGAAACTCATAGCAAGAAGTTACACAAGGTTTATAAAAACAGCTAAACCTACTCCTAAGTTAAATAATTAGAAACTAAACAAAACAAACCAATTAATAATTCTTTTTTTTTGAAGGACTGCAACAAAAGTAGAGAAACATGCTCGAAAATATTTAAGGTACAATCTGATAATCATATGCGTCTATCCAAAATCATGGTACTCTAAATCCTCGTCATACTAGTAAGCAAGGCTACGATAATCACAGAGTTCTCGACTTATGCACATACCTCTAGAATCATGGTATTTAACATTTTCGCGGTGCCGCTAGCTTGGCTGCAAAAACCTTAAATTCCCACACCGAGAAATATATCCAAAGTCAGACTATATGTCCTCACCATGCTGGCTAATGTGACTATAGAAGACTAGATTCCATAACATAGATGACCTAGCCCATATAATTTCATCTTGTCAAAAATTAAATTAAATCAACAATGAATACCCAAAATCAAATCAAATTTATCAACGAACTTCAAAATTCAAAAATGAACAAAAATCCATCAAAATACAAACTCGGATGCAACAGCTATCATCAAGATTCAAAATTCGACAATCATCCATCAAAATCAATAAATACAAACTCAATTCAACAATAATCCATCAAAATTAAATTCAACAACAGAAAGTAAAGATAAATCAAATCAAGGAAAAAAAGAGTTTTCAAATCGAAGTTAGAATAAGATTCTCAATGGTCGTCCCGGGAATCTCTCAAGGGATCCTAATTGTGATTGAGTACCTTCAAAAATATATCATATTCCTACTGCAGGCTATAGTGGTACTCTAGTTCGAATACCACTACACAAACTTGACCTGCATGGGCCACCACTAAAAACGTGTCGCGACCCGCACCCACTGTTAGGGTACGAGAACGTAACAACGCCCAGCCTACGCCGCAGTGTCGGCGGTAGAACGTTGTCGTAGGTCACATCATCTAACAATATAATGCTAAGCAGTTTATACTCCCCGAATGGGGGAGACATAGCAGATACAGTCTCAATCACATCTAAGGTAGAGCATGATAAGGATAAATAAAACATAAAATCCAAAAGAGATACAGGAGATAGAAGTCTAAGTGTCTAAGATACATAAACCCAGAAATACATCTCAAATCTCAAATACAGTAATCCACAAAGTAAATACAACTCCAGACAAATGAAATAACTATCTAAACAACCTCTAAGGTGTCTCCTCTAGGCTAGCAGGCAACCTCCAAGCTATCTGTAAAATTTATCAACAGGTCCAGTCAGGACAGGAACGAGCACATCTCATCTAGAAAACCCAAGTAAATGACAGAGAACTATAAAGCAATTATAGACAGTTGTATTGATGAAAATGGCAGTTTATATTCAGGTGATGGTAAAAAAGACAGATAAAGTGCAAGGAAAGTAAATAGCTAAACAAGAGAAAAATCATAGCAATGAAGACTGTAAAAATAGAACTAGCTGAACCAGGGTAATATGATATAAAGTCCAGGCAGCAATGTAGACCAGTGTAACTCCAATGTAAGTCCAGTACAAGATGAATCTAATACAAGATGAATCCAGTAAGGGACGATTCTAGTTATAGTGATCAATGATTCCAGGGTGAGTCCAGCCTATACTCTAGCAGTGTGTTTTAAAATACCGAGATCGACATGTAAACGGCTGTGGGTAATCCGGCACACCTCTCACTGATCAGGCGAGAGATGGCTATCATTCCAGTAGATTCCGGTAGGGGTGATTCCAGTAATGGGGTATGTCTACATGTCTTACTCTAGTATTTTCCCTCCCAGCAAGTGAATCCAGAATTCCGACACAATGATTCAAGATGAGTCCAGCCAAAATATAATGATACCAGTAAATGATTCCAGTAAATGATTCCAGTAATAGAAACCAGGAATGATGATACCAGTAATAGAGGCCAGAAAATAAATGTGTGTCGTATACATGAATCCAGAATATCCATACGTGTTGTAACAGAGAATCGCATACAACTAACTAGAACTGAAGTACAGTAATTGACAAGTAAATGAGAGAACTATCAGAGAATGTACTCGCCTGCTATCTGAATGTCCAAAGAAAATGTACTGTCCGAGGAGAGGTGTCTGGCTCCTATTTAGAACAGCACAAGTCACAACATGTCCAGAAGGGTAATATAAACCACTACAATGCATTCTACATGAATCTAGGTCAAACTAGGCCAAAGTCAACCATTGGTCAACTCTGGTCAACTGCACTAGTCAAACTAGGTCAAACTAGGTCATGTCCTAACCCAGCAAGTCTTACTAGGCCTAACCAAGACTATCCTAGCAAGCACACATCAATACAAGGCTATACAAGCCAACATACACCCAACTCTATATAGCATGCAATTATTCAATACTCAAATAGGCAAGAATTCACATTAGATATACACTAGGTAATCTATTACTTTAAGCTATACATGTCTACACATATATACACATGCATATATTGGTATTCAACATTAGGTCTATAATCATGGCATTTCAATGGCTATATAAACTTATATATTACAATACAATATGCTACCATATATATAATATACATACATAGCTAAGTTAACTATATTCATAAATACTTATTTAAGAGGCTATGTGTGTGTATGTGAACATGGCAAAGGGGCAAGTGAGGGTTAAATGGGCATACATAGTGTATACATATCAAAGAGTGTCAAAGTGTAAGTGAACAAAGTGCCAAGTGTGATAGTGTCAACATAGTGTAAGGGGTACATGAGGTAATATAGGATTTGTGTTAACATAGAACATTACATCTCATTAACTTGTATATTGCATACATTACATCTATTATTACATTACATTCATGCTTGCATTCATTCATCATTCATTTATTCTCTTGCACTACTATATGCACCATACATTACATACTATGGAACCTACATATTCATTACAAGCCATACTTATACATGCTTACATTAGATAGGATACTTACACCTCATACATCATTTATTTAACCATTTACTCATGCTTGCATTCTCTATTTAGTTACATAATGTATATACATTAACATGGGTTAAAATCAAATAGAACATTATATTACACACAAGGGTGCACAAAATGCATATGCCGAATAGTAACTCCTACTAATAATCAATACTGTACCAACTCAGCATGAATTAAATTCTAGGATTAAAGTATGTTATAGATCTATGTGTTAGCTTTCCGAAACTTCAAACGGATCGCGTTTTCGTTTTCGGAAACTCCCGGAATCGCAAAAACACCGAGAACGCGTTTGTCTTTCGTACAGCTGACACTCAAATAATTCTCCAGAAAGTTACAGAAAGAATTAGGCCTATTAATACATGTTTTTCGAAAGCTAACTTCAATACGCTTCTTTTAAAAAAAACGGGAGATTAAACCAAGCTTTGAGCTAGAAGTTATGACATTTCTAAGTTAGGGCTGAAATTAAAAACGTGGATAAAATCATAACGGATTTAGATAGTTTGAGCCAAAAAAATACACAATATATATCCTAATTATCCACAACAATAATAGCAATAATAATATGAGGAACCACACTCACAAACTCGATTATATAATCATCATGAACCATTTATTACATATATAAATATAGATACACTCTCATTACAATATATATATATATATAAATCTATATATGTAACATGAACACATCCACAACACAAAGGACACTCATAAGACCTCCAAATGGACACAAAATGGACACAAATGGAGATACAACCGTGGGGATCATTCCTATGGGTTTAAAATATTCCTATATGCATGTAGGGGTGGTTTAGAGGAGAGATTATACCTTCCGGGAGAGAGATTCAAAGGAAAAGCCTTCCGACACGACACCGACACGTAGAGATTCCAAAAGGACACGAACGAGCTCCGAATCCTCCCAAACTTGGCTAGCACCCTCTAACCATGGAGTAGAAGAGAAATGAAGAAGATTTGGTGGAAGAAGGGGTTGATTTGGAGATGAAATCAATGGAGGTTCATCTCTAAATTAATTTGGGGAAGAACAAGAGAGAGAAAGTGGATAAAAACAAATGAATGAAGGAGTGACTCATTCCTTATCCCCCCCATAGGTGGCTGCCCAAAAAGTGTGAGGTGTCCCTATTTTGAATGTCTAAAATGCCCTCCACTAATCTATTTGATTTAAATTAGGAATGGGTTAAAGGTTGAGGTCAATTTAGTCTAGTTTTAAGTCTCTAATTAACTAAACCTATCCATAAATAATTAGTCTAACTACTAACTAAAATTAATATCATGTGGACTAAAATTAATATCATGTGGGCCATGTCTAACTAGTGTGTGGGTCCCACTAGAGTCAAACTACCCTCCCGGATCCCCGTTTCAAGTCGAATTGAGTTAAAATTCGAACCCGACTCAAATAACCCCAAAACAATATCATAAATAATAAAATAAATTTCAACCCCAAAATAATATCATAAATAATAAAATAAATTTTAAAAATATTCAAAAATGTAAAATGACAAAAATATTCCTGTTTTTGAAAACTGGGGGTGACAAATAATCTAGTTGCCATGATAGCACAGGTTGCAATTGTGGGGGCTGACTTGGACTGGTGGATAGACACTGGTGCGACCTGCCATGTCTGTTCAGACAAAGACTGGTTCGTCTCTTATGAGCCAACTTCAGAGAAGGTCATAATAGCAAACCAGGCACAAACTGAAGTACTGGGGATCGGGACGGTGGAGCTGAAACTCACATCGGGGAACACTCTGACGCTTCAAGGTGTGAAGCATGTTCCTGTAATTGCTAAGAACCTGATCTCTGGAAGTCTGCTCTGCAACGCAGGCTTGAGGATGGACATCAATGCTGGCCAGTTGGTGATGTCCAAGAAGGGTACATTCTTCGAGAAAGCTTTCCAAACTGAAGGAATGTACAAGATTCAGCTTGTTGTAACCCAGCATGATAATATAAGTGCAATCACTTTTTCTGATTATTCTCTTGAGTAGTGGCATAATAGGCTAGGACATGTTCATTGTAAAAGGATTAACAGAATGTCTAGTCTAGGACTTATCTCCAAGTGTGGGGGTAAGGTAGAGAAATGCGAAGTATGTGCTTAGACGAAGATCACAAGGAAACCCTTTCACAGGGTCCATCGAAGCACAGATCTTCTGGAGTTGGTTCACTCAGATATCTGTGACTTCAAACAATTCTCTACAAAGGCCGGGATGAAGTATTTCATTACTTTCATCGATGACTTCTCAAAGTACGCTTTCGTCTTCTTGCTCAAGTCTAAAGACGAAGCATTCGAGAAGTTCAAGGAGTTCATGGCCGAGGCTGAGCGGCAAACTGGACAACAACTCAAGAGGTTAAGGAGTGATCGAGGCGGGGAGTATCGGTCTCATGAATTCTTATCATTCTGCAAAGAACATGGAATCATCAATGAGACGACGGCTCCGTACTCTCCTCAATCCAACGGAAGTAGCAGAAAGGAAGAACAGAACGTTGACAGAGATGATGAATTCCATGCTGTTGACTGCGGGTCTTCCAAAGTGCTACTGGGGAGAAGCTGCACTAACGGCAACATTCATTCTGAACAGAGTGCCATATGCAACTTCCGACATAACTCCTCATGAACTCTGGTTCAAAGTCAGACCTAACTTGAATGTCATTCGAGTGTGGAGGTGTCTGGCTTATGTGAAGCTCCCGGATCTGAAGATTCAGAAGCTGGGGACAAGGACTACGAAGGCGATCTTCTTGGGGTATGCTGAGAAGAGTGATGCTCGGAGATTCCTTGATATCGAGTCAAACCATATCATCGAATCTCGCGATGCTGAATACTTTGAAGACAAGTTTGCAAAACACAAGAATGTTGTTCTCGCGGATCTTCCGGAGAATGATGAGGGTACAAAGCAGACAGAAGTCTTTAATGAACCAGTAGTCCTAGATGAAGCTGTCGTCAAGGAGACACCAGCTGAACCAGAACTCGCTGAGCCGTCATCTAAGCGAACGAGGAGGCCGAAAGACTTCGGAGATGACTTCGTCACCTATCATGTGGAAGCAGATCCGCTTACCTATGATGAGGCGATGAAGACCAGAGATGCTGTATTCTGGAAGGAGGCGATAGACAACGAGATTGACTCAATCACCTCCAACAACACATGGGTATTGGTTGACCTGCCAGAAGGAGCAAGACCCATCGGATGCAAATGGATCTTCAAGAAGAAGATGAAAGCAGATGGAACCATTGACAAGTTCATGGCCAGGCTAGTGGCCAAGGGGTTTGCTCAGAAGCAGGGGATCGACTACTTTGACACTTATGCTCCAGTAGCACGGATGACAACCATCAGATTGTTAATTGCTCTAGCAGCAATACACAAGCTGGTGATACATCAGATGGATGTGAAAACGGCATTCCTTAATGGCGAGCTGACCGAAGAGATCTACATACAACAACCAGAAGGTTTTGTCGTCAGAGGTCTGGAAGACAGTCTGCAAGTTGATGAAGTCTCTGTATGGTTTGAAACAAGCTCCCAAAATGTGGCATGAGAAGTTTGACAAAGTAATAAGGTCAAATGGCTACAGGGTCAGTGAAACAGACAAGTGTGTCTATACGAAGTTTGCTGACGGAAGAAGAGTAATCGTATGTCTTTACGTGGACGACATGCTAATCCTAGGTACGAATTTAAGCTGCGTCACAGAGACAAAAATTCCTCTCGACCAAGTTCAGTATGAAGGACTTGGGGATGCCGACGTAATCTTGGGGCTCAAGATCATCCGGACAAGCACTGGAATAACGCTGTCACAATCTCATTATATTGAGAAGATGCTCACTCGCTACGGGTATCAAGATCTTCCTATAATTGATACACCGTACCGGAGTGATCAGAAGCTGGAGCCAAATTCGAGGGAAAGCGTCAGGCAGTTGGAGTACGCTAGCGTCATCGGAAGCTTGATGTACGCTACTACTGCCACAAGGCCTGACATAGCTTTTGTCGTGGGAATGCTGAGTCGGTTCACTAGCAATCCAGGCGTTGAGCACTCGAAAGCTGTGAAGCGTGTTATGAGATATCTCAAGAAAACTCAGACATATGCGCTTTTCTACAGCGGAGATCCGTCAGTAGTGGAAGGCTTCAGTGATGCTAGTTGGTGTTCAGATATGGAGAGCGAGTATTCCACAGGTGGATTCGTATTCGCCATGGGCGGAGCTGCTATATCGTGGAAGTCGAAGAAGCAGACTATGTTATCTCGCTCCTCCATGGAATCTGAATTCTTTGCATTGGATGCTGCTGCAGATGAAGCAGAGTGGCTTCGGGAGCTCATGTATGATCTTCCGGTGGTTGGGGCTCAGATACCGGCAATACCGATATACTGTGACAACCAGGCGACAGCAGCAGTGGCATCAAATGAACTCTTCAACGGGAAGAAGAGAACGGTGCGGTTGAAGCACAGCGCAGTACACGATCTTATCAAGAGAGGTGTTATTGCAGTGATTGATGTTCGGAGTCAGGAGAACCTGGCGGATCCGTTCACCAAGGGCCTTAAGCGCCAGCTGGTCGATGACACAGCTTGTAAAATGGGCTTGAAGGCATTCTGATAGTGTGTCTTTGTAATCCTACCATAAAGTTTTATGCTATTAGTTCAAAGAGAAATCTACTAGGCATCTAACTTTTGGTTCAAAGGAGGATCACTGACTGGAAAACTATCAGGTAACAGTGGGTACTTGTTCTCTGGAACATGGAAGGGATACGGACCCATAACCACTGTTGTCTACTATGTATTTTCTGCAGAAAAAACAGATCCTGTGGAAGGTTGGCTTAAACGCCTTAATGAGTTCTCAGGCAGAGTGAATGCCTGGTGTGCTTTACAGAAAGCACGGTAGAGCAGCACTACAAGGAGTGAAACTCCATGCTACAGTGGGGTGACTCCACCATGAGGTTCCCAGGTAGGGGTAATGCCTCGGCTTTGCAAGCCAAGTCATAGCGGCGTAGCACCGCAAATAGGCAGGTAGCCTAATGCTATATGACGTAGTTAAAGAGTTGTAGACAGCACTACAAAGGGGAGGATGGCCCCATGTTACAGTGGCACGACACCACGATGAGGTACCCAGGTAGGGGTAAAGCCTCGGCATTGCAAGCCATGTCGTTGTGGCGTAACACCGCAAGGAAGTCTTAGACTTCATGCTGGGTAGTTTGGCACTACAAAGAGGCTTGTGACCTCATGCTACAGTAGTATGACACTACGATGAGGTTCCCAGGTAGGGGTAATGCCTCGACTTCAGGCCATGTCATAGCGGCGTAGCACCGCAAGGAAGCGCAAGGCTTCATGCCATATCTCTTTAATAAAGAACTCACCTATAGTGTATGGAAAGAGATATCAGGCCGTCTCTTGAGGGTAAACTTGTAGACGCCCAAAATTATACATTGAAACCAGGCTGGCACAGGGTCTTCAATGTGCAGCCAGAAGCACAGTTGATGTCATTATGTGAGTAGGAAGAATTGCAGTTATGGTGCAGAATTCAAGGCTTAGTCCATTCTTGTATCATGCTGTTATTTAACCTATGCGGGAAGATTCAAGTCGTAGCGACATCTCTCCTAATGCATGATAGGCAGTCACTGTGGGGAACGCTCAACCCATATATTGAGATATGTGGGGGATTGTTGGTGTTTTTGCCTTTGGACTAGAAAAGATAGTCCCACATCGGCTACACCAAATGGTGAGTATCTCAATATAATGCATTGCTTGTGTTGAGGTGTGCACATGAGGTGTAGTGGGGCACAAGTTTGTGCCATGTGGAAGTATTTTTCTAGAAGGAAAAAGGATTAAATCCAACAAGGATGCAAGTTAATCTTTGTTGTGCGGACTCAGACTCGGACACGGACTCCAGGATATCTCGTGCATGCACGGGAGTGTTCGGGGGGTAGGCGTGGACTGGCACACTTCTATGCTGATTGTGGGATGATCTAAAATATCAAACTCTATTTTTGAGTATTGGTATTTTAGTCCCACATCGGATAGGAGAAGAGGTGAAGTCTCAACTCCACTCTATAAATAGAGCCCCTTGGCCTCCTTTGAAAGATGCACCAAGAAGAGAGTTGAGGGAGTCTGTTAAATCCAGGAATCCCGTTCAAGTCTCAAATATTGACTTACGAGCGTTCCAGAAGTTCTTCGTGAACTTGCTGTTTCCTGGAAGCTGTTCGTGCTCGTGTGGGGCGAATAAAGCTTTGAGCAACGGTGGTTCATTCACCCCAGCATCTCATTCTCGCCTGTCGTCGCTGCTGTTGCCTTTTACAGTAACTTCTTTTTAGAAGCTCTACTGCCGATAGTCGCTTGCACAAAAGTCTCTTTAGATTTTTTGTGTATTACGTAGAATCTTTTTAGATCCTCGTAATTCAGAATCCTCCAGGATCTCTGTTGCACATCTTCTTTAAGGTGTTGCATTTGAAACGTTGTCTTTACAATTGTTTCAGTTTCAGAATTTTCCATCGAAAATTGTGCCTCGGCACTAACAAGAATATAGTGTACATGACAAGGTTAATGCATTTGGTAAGCATTTCACATTTTTTTTATTACTTTGAAGAAAGAACACTAACCTGGATGCGAGCTCCCGAACTCGCTTGCATGTTCTTAATAGTCTCCCCTCCTTTGCCGATAATTAGACCAACCTGAGAAAATAAGCGAGATGAAGCATTTGCGGAATGAGAATGAGGAATTATTGTAAAACAATGTGTATCTTCAGCAATCAACCTTGTTATTAGGAACTTTCATGCTGAACTGTTCACCACCGACTTGACCACCAACAAATTTTCCAGTATTGCCAGTGCCAGAACCACCAGATTCAGCCTGGTACAAGAGTGTTAAGAAAAGTGAGAACATGCCAAAGCAATAACGTAAATAAAAAAGATTAATAGATAAAGAGAGAGAGAGAGATGGTAGAAAGTAAAAACAAGTAAGCAAACAAACCTCTGCAAGCACATCACTGATCAGCTTCTCTGCCTTACTGATCTGTTCGGAAGTTTCCGTTAGTTCTACAATTCTAGTCTGCGAATAAGGGTCTGCATCAGCATCTCTAGTTACTTGGATCTTGCAACCACCAGACTGTTGCTGAAGATATTTAATTGTCTCCCCCCTTTTCCGATGATGACACCAACCTAGAAAAATAACAAAGAACATTAGGAACGTGCATGCACCTATTGTAACATTAATAAGTTTCAAGAAGCAATGCTAGTTAAAACTATTTAAAAAGATTAATTACATACCCTTCCATTTGGAATGTCTATCCTACTGCTTGAGCCAGCATATCCATAGGAATTAAATGATGCAGCAGGAGACGTAGCAGCAAAAGAAGGCAGTTGCTGACTGAATGACTTTTGTGAATAATCTAAACAAAAAGACGAACATTGTAGCAAGTGTACAGTGGAGCAATATCGGTTAAAACCATATAAAATGCTATACCACTGAAGAGCAATGAACTCATTAAATTGTATCAAGGCCTTGCAAGACTGTTTGAGTTACTATTTTATATCATAACTAATGATGGGAAACCCATGAGTAAACAGCGTCTAAATTTGCATAAAATATTAGAAATTTTCTTCAATAAGTTGATCGATGTATATAGCTTTCAGTAAAATTTTAATCATCACAAAAGTAATCAATTTAATGACTACTGTGAATTGTCTAAACAAAAAGACAAACATTATAACATCTGTGCAGTGGAGCAATATTGTTTAAAAGTTAAAACTATATAAAATGCTAGACAAAACTGAAGGTCAGTGAACTCATTAAGTTGTAGCAAGGCCTTGCAAGATGAACTTTTGAGTTAGTGCTTTATATCATAACTAATCATGGGCCCATGAATTAACAGTGTATCAAATTTTGCAAAAAAAATAGATAAGTTTTTCAATAAGTTGAATCAGTTGATCGATGAATAGCTTTCAGTAAAATTTTAATCATCACAAGAGTAATCAAATAATACACAACTCATAAAGCACGTTGCTTCCGGCAAAGCTGCCATGATCCCAATTATATGGAAGAAACAGAAGCAAATATAAAAGTTGAGCCCTGCACTTTGAGGGCTTCCTATCAATGCGGCTATGTCGCATTGACTCAAATACAGCACAACAACAAAGGCACCACACTCGATTGCATTGTCCTAGTGCATCTTAGAGTGTCTCTGTGATACATGTCAGTCATGGTGTGACATGATGCTTTAAGTAAGTGGCATTGGCTTTTGCAGTCTCCTGCCTATAATGTATATCCAAAGTTCTAAACCACTTTAATCCATCATAGTACTAATTAATCTAGAATGGGGCAAAATCAGTAAGAAAAGAAGTTCGAAGTTCCATTATAAACTACAATACATCCACTTTATTTCAGAAACCAACATAATAAGATGAAAACTAAACATTCTGAAAGTTATGAATTTTGAAATTAGAGCATGACCTGGACTCAGAACCATTTATAATCAAATATTTATCCACATCACAAAAATAATTCATATATCTCAATAAAACAAAACCCTACTAGTGGTGAATAAAACCTACTGATTTCTCAAACAAAACAAGACAGATAGTTAACAAAACTAGAGGAAATGAATAAGTAATATTCTACCAAATCCTGTGCATGATGAAGAATTGAAACCATAACCTAGAAACTAGCATGCATTCAATTTGTTTCCAAAAGTGAGACTTTTAGCATACTAAAAGTTTAATAACCTTAAAATTCATTGTGAAACAAATAAACCACAATTATCCAAGCAAAGCTATGGCATAAGCTATACCGAAAATAACATCTAAGGCTACTTTTTCTGTCAACATCCATAGAGGACCCCAAAAATACTTTTATTTTAAAATTGGCCTTTTGATTTTAGTTTGTACAAAGAAAGTCATATAATTAAATTTGTTAAACTATAGTTGAGTTGAACAATGAAAACGCCAAAACTATAATTTTTACGGTTTTCTCTACATTTTAACACCACTAAGTCAGCCGAGTTACAAACAAGTCATATCAAATTAAGTTGTCTTAATTTTTAATGACCAATTTAAGCTCAGTTATGAATTCCTAAACTGAGTTAGGACGGAGTTAAAACTGAAATAGAACTTACAGTGGAAAATTATAAAAAATATACCAGTTAAGAGGGAAAAAACCAAAAAATAGTAGTGGGTAGTTTGACATTTTGATAGTTAAACTCAACTATAGTTCAAGAAATTTAATTAAATTTAACAACAACAAAAAAAAATCCATCCTAAGGTTCATCCTAATTGCACATAGGAGGATAAGTTAAGGAGAATTACAAAAGGAGGAATAGAACACTTGGCGTGGTGGACTAAAGTTGTGAAACGCCGCAACGTTCTCTCCCTATTAAAAAAATCCTCCACGCCAAGTCACTTTGCGTTCTCCCCTGGTACAAAAATAGTTGCTGTCCAATTCATTGACTATATGCAAAGGTGGAACATATACATGCAAAGGTGGAACATACTGACTACATGCAACTACATGGAAGACAAAACAGACATTGGCGACCACGGGCACGTGGAACACCAAAGGTGGGGCCAACGTTCACACCAATACATTGACTACATGCAACAAAACTTTGCTGGCCGTCGATTGATTCATATTCAAAACCTCAACTCCCCTCTTTCTCTTTGGTGGCTGTCCAATTCATATTGATAGCCTCCTACATGTGACCTGGTGTGGTTGGTTTTTGTAATAGGGAGAACACCAAGTGACTTGGTGTGGTTGATTTTTTTCAATAGGGGGAGAACGCCAAGTGACTTGGTGTGGTTGATTTTTTTAATAGAGGGAGAACGCCAAGTGACTTGGTGTGGTGGATTAAAAGCTTGAAACGCCAGCTCAGTTGACACATCTTCTCTAGGAAAAACGTCAATTCAGTTGGCGTTTTATAACTTTGGCCCACCACGCCACGTCACTTGGCGTTCTCTCTCCCCTTTTGTACCTATGCACGGTTAGGGTGAAATTCATCCCTCGGGATGAAAATTTCTGTAAATTTAATTATGTGGAAATCTTTGGTACAAATGGAATAATTATAAAAATTATACCGAGCTAGAGAAAAAACATAAAAGAGTAGAGTATAAAAGGGTAGTAAAAAAACCATAAAAGGGTGACGGGTAGTTTTGACATTTTTATAGTTAAACTCAACTATAGTTCAAGAAATTTAATTATGTGGCAATCTTTGGTACAAACTGAAAGTTTTGAAAGTTCTGATAGGTCCTTGATACAAACTAAAAGCAGAATGTTAATTTTAGAATAAAAGTATTATTGGGATCTTTCGTGGGGGTTGACTCAAAAAAGTGTTATTTTATCCAAACGAGTGCCACAGATCTCGAGAAACTAAAACCCTAACTAGACTAATTATCGAGAACTAGAGGAAACGAAACAACTGCACGAGATCGAGAAGCTATTTTTGGTCGTTACCACTGGAAGCGTCGGCTCCGATGCCGTTCTCGGTCTTGGGGCGCTTGGCCTCGGCGTCGCTGAAGAGCTTGGCCGCGACCTCCTGCGCACGCTGCTTAGCGAGCTCGATCCCGTCGGGAGGCGGAGGGACGATGTTGTATGACGCTGGAGCCTAGTTCTCCGAGGAGATCCGGGCCGAGAACCCGGTCGGACGGCGAGTGGCGGAGGTGGGCACCGGTGGCGGCGTGGATGGGTCGTCGAACTTTCGCTTGTGGGAAGAGAACTGAGCTTCGTCCGCCATTACTCAGATATGAAAAGATTGAAACCGGAGATGAAAAAGGGGCTGTTTGGATAGATATAACTCTTTGAAAGTGCGAACTGCCGAATTGGAAAAATTGGGTGCTATTATAGTATCAGCTAAGTTCACGGGCTGGAGATAAGCGGACTCGAACCGCTGACATCCGCCACAGGGTAAACCACCGCCTCTCAGGCCTCCCCGACTGATTCTACCATAGAGGCCAACGATAGACAATAAAGTGCGAAAGTGGCACTTGCAGCAAGTTGAATTTTTGTGGACTTGCAGCAAGGAGCACTTTTCAAAATGTATTTAGATAGAATAATTTTTGTCTGTTGCAAGTGGAAAAAAAAATTGGTTTGGTGTTTGGATAATTATGTAAGTAGAAAGTGGAAGTTTTTTTTTGAGATGTGGTAAACATAGGTATGATTACTCCCAATTATATATATATATATATATATATATATATATATATATATATATATATATATATATATATATATTCTACTATATAGTATGAAAACTTGATGGTGAAACTTTTTGTGAAACCCGCTTTCTGGAATTTAGATTAATTAGTGGATATTTAGATTAATTAGGATTATCAGTTTAGATTTGGTTATTATTATTATTATAATAATTATTATTATTATTATAGTCGGATCAGAAAAATATTACTTTTTAAAAAATTAATTATGGGATCTTTGATTGCTGCCTGTCCCGATCCCATGCCCGGGATCCGACCCCGACCCAAACCCGATTTTTCCCGGATCCCGTTTTCTGAACCCATTCTTAAATCCCTTATATATATATATATATATATATATATATATATATATATATATATATATATATATATATATATATATATATATATATATATATATATGTTTTACTTAATAAAAAAAAAACCTATTCCTAATATATATATATATATATATATATATATATATATATATATATATATATATATATATATATATATGTTTTACTTAATAAAAAAAAAAAACCTATTCCTAATCTAACCCCCCGACCCAGCTCCCCCACGACCCAGCTTTCTCCATATTCCCCCTCCTACATACTCTCCCTACAACTCCATCACTCTCCTCCTCCTCTATATCTTCTCCTTTTCACCTCTCTCTCACTCACTCCCATCTCTTCCTCTCCATCCCCATCACTCCACTCCCCTTTCCCAGAGCCCTAGCCCTAGCCGGCCGACCGGAGCCCTAGCTCCGCTGACCCGACCCTCGCCCGACCGCAGCCCCGCGGACTCCATCTGCGGCCGCCCTAGCCGCGACCGCCCCGGCCGCCTGACCAGCGCGCAACCCCCGTGCAGCGCCGGGCACCCGCGCCTCCCCGCGGTCGCCCCGACCGCTCGGTCCCGAGCACCCTCGCCCTGTCTCACGCGCCCCACCGCGCCGGATCCCCACGCCGTCGACCCCCTCTGTGCGTGCCCCGCGACCGCCCAGGCCGACCGACCGCCTTCCCGCGCCCCTGTGCGCTGTTCCGACGCCGCCCGTCCGAGCGCCACCCATCCGGCGGCCGATCTGCTGTCCCCGTGCCCCGCGGCCGCGACAGCGCTGTTTCGCTGTCCGATCCGCTGTTCCCGGCCCGTCCCGAACCGAGTCACTGTCCGCACTTCCAGTGTTGTCCCGAACCGATTCGCGTGGATATTTTTCTATTTCTATTTTACATCTGAGAGCTCGAGCCGAGCACCCGAGGTATAATCCCGTGTCCCTGTGTCCCTCCTGTAGTTAGTCGGTGATGACGCGGTCCCGACCCGTTACGCGGTTTTGTTGGTTACATCGCGGCGTAGTTTCTCTTTGGTATACTGTGTGCTGTGAGTTTATTTCCTAGTTTGGACGTTCCTAATATCTATGTTTTGCTCTTCTGTTGGTCATTCGATGTAGACTAATTACGCTTGAGTTTATTTATAGCTTATGTGGCTTATATTTAATTTGGATGCTGTGGTTGGCTTTTGGGTTGGATATTCATTTTTGTTGGACATTGGTGTTCCCTGGTTTGGGACGTTTCATTTTGAGTGGTGGATCAGTGTAACTCATCTTCCCGAATTTTTAAAGTTTTAGTTATTTAAATATTTATAGTAGAAAATCTGTTGTTAGCATACAAAAGATATTTTGACTAATGAAGGAAAGCTATTTTCATATGATTTTATCTTATAAACGGTATTATTAAATTTATTAATTATTTTTTTGATTTAAAAATATGTTTTAATATTTGAATATTGACTCAAGGAACCATTATTATTATTTACAAAGTATTAAGTTAGATTTGGTTAAATGTATTTTAAATGTTACTAATAATATATGGTCATGTTTTTAAATCATGATAGATTGATTTTGAGTAAATCTAGGATTTATTTGATTCAATGTTTAATTGGATTGATTCTAAAAGTTTGTCCAATTATTTTAAAATAGATTTTTAGATTTATGAAAACATACTTTTAAGAATTATTTGATTTATTACCCGCAATTACGTTTAAGATTTGAATTTATAAAACTTGTTTTAAATAATATTTTATATTATTGAGTATATTTGTAACTATTATGGCGATTAAGATTTGATAATCTAGTTTTGATTGATAACTATAAAATGCTATTTTCGATAATATTAATATTATTTTGAACTAATTAACGAATTCTCTAAAAGTTGGTTGCAATCCTGAGACCATGCCTTAGTAGGTTAGGTTACACTTCTCATAGGCCTGTAACACACTTAAATATATTTTATCTTGACATGGACAAGTTTGGACGGACTTACAACAATATGGACCCTGGACTGCAATATTTCACTATTGTATATATATCCTCTCATTAGATTTAAAAATAATAAATTTATGATATTTTTGCCACACACAATAAACTAATCTCATGTTAAGTTCGTAAAATCAGGCCCACATGAGTTGTTAATAACCCATGTGAACCGAGAGGAAACTCTCAGCATAAAAACTTCACAGGACCCGACCCTCTGGTTGTACAAGCGAACTTTCCGTGCCGACTTTTATATATAAGTGAGAGAGGTCGGGAGTAGGAGAAACCCTAAGGCCTCGTTTGGTTCGCGGAATGGAAGGGAAAGGAGATCAATTCCTCGTCATTTCTTTTCCTTTGGGAAACTTTAATTCCCATTGATTTTCCTTTCCGATGTTTGGCAATGCCAAGGAATTTGGAAAGGAAAGTGAATACTTCAATGTGGGAAAGTGATTCCTTGCTTGGATGGATGGAATCACTTTCTCCCTAATTTCCCTTCCATTGGGAATCACTTTCCTTTCCTCCTCAATTCCTTGGACACCCAAACATAGGAAAGTAATCACTTTCCTTTCCCAACCCGGAGATTCCGCGAACCAAACGAGGCCTAAAAGGAAAACCGCCACCATCGCGCTACCATAACCTGTCGTGTTCACTAAAGCCCTCGCCACATGCATCGACCGACCGTCAATGCCTGGCACAACACCCACCATTGATGCGAAGCTGCCAATTCTGTCGCAATCCTAGTCGAGCGCTCTTGCGCTGACTCCACTGGCCGAGCCTCGATGAGATGCTTGTCATCCCGTCGGAACCGTGTCGTACACAGCTAGAGTTCCCGTGACCATACTTTTACTGTGGAGTTTTTCGAATAATAGAAGGAGTAGATGGAAACAACAGCGGCAACAAGGAAATATTAACAGGTAACATCTTATATAAACCCTTCCCTCTTTTCCTAACTACAACTTTAGTATTAAATTATTGGCCGTAAGTGGAGTTGGTATAAGACCTAGCATAGAATAAATAGGTTTTTTCTATGGGCACTACCAAAATTGCTAGGGGCTAGCCCAAAAATTTTCAACTTTATTACAAGTTTGTCATCCAAAAATTTTGCTAGGGGCTAGTCCAAGCACAACTATAAATACCAATTTTCATTTTCTCTCTCCTTCTTCTCTTTTCTTTTCTCCCTCAACTATTTTCTTCCCTCCTTCTCTTCTCTTAGGTCAAAGAATTAAAACCCTAATTTTTTTCTTTTCTCCCTACATTTTTGGCAAATTGTTCTCTCCTTCAACTCTAGGTCATTGACTTCGCCAAATTTTTGGTAAGTCATCGAACTATAATATGTTTCATGTTTTAAACAAGAATTTCACATATTAAAGTTGAATTATGTGTTAAATATAGAAAAATATTGAACATGGATCAACCGGGATCATCAAACGTTCCCGCCACGTCCGAAGAACACGTTCCCGCCACGTCCGAAAACAACTTTGATGCATCGGAAGCTCTCTTGGTAACTATATTTGAACTTGAGCTCGGACCTAAACTCGTGCTGTGACACAGAGGACTGCCAACACTCAGGCAGTCCCGATCATAGACTAGGACTGCCAGAGTGGTGGCAGTCCTTCACAAAAGAAGGACTGCCAGGACCCTGGCAGTCCTACCTATTTGTAGGACTGCCAGGGTCCTGGCAGTCCTTCTTTTGTGAAGGACTGCCACCACTCTGGCAGTCCTAGTCTATGATACTAGAATGCAGAGTTTTATTGCAGTCCTTCACAGAAGACGGTCTTGCTATTAACACAATTTGCTATTTATGGACACCAATCTTATGCACGGGCCTAATCTATGAAACCTATTTACTTTAGGATTTTGTCTAATTGTACTAACCGAAGAACATTTATTGTAGGACTTGAGATCTTCCGATTTTGCGGTACCGGCTCCAATTGCAGTCAATGTAGCCCATTTATTTTGGACCGATCTATGTTTTGAATCAAGCGAGGGTGCGGTACATTGGTGTCGAGAAGTCGGACGGGAAAACAATATTGTTCTAGTGATATCCAGATCGGCCCAAAATCGACCGGGACGACAAACTGTGGTGGTGGGCTGTGAAAGAGGTGGTGTGTTCAGGACGCACAAGAAAAACACAGTAGAAGTTATCCAAAGTAAAGTTCGAAGAAGAAATGTTGGAACGAGGAAATGTGGTTGTCCATTCACGATACATATCAGAAACGAAGAAGAGGGGAAATGGACAGTAGAAGTGAAGAATGGAACCCACAACCACGAGTTTGTCGAGACACTATTGGGTCATCCGTATGTCGGACGGTTGAACGATACGGAGAAGAAGATAGTCGAAGACTTGACCACCTCCGGAGTTGCACCGAGACAAATATATTTCGTCATACGACATGAAGATGAGAAGAACATGTCTACAATGAAGACAATATACAACGTCCTAACTTCTTCAAACGCTGTCCGGACGAAATCAAGAATGGCGATGCAAGAAGTGCTCAAGTTGCTTGCCGATAATCATTATGTTGAGTTCCATAGAAGACATCCCCAGAGTAATGAAGTATTATCACTCTTTTGGGCTCATCCTGATTGCACAAATTTGGCCAGGTCCTTTGCCGACGTGTTAGTCCTTGATTGCACGTACAAGACAAATAAGTTCAAGATGCCTCTCTTTCATGTTGTCGGGTTCACCTCTACTTGGAAAACATTTTCAGTGGCATTTTGCTTCATGAAGAGTGAGAAGCTTGAAGACTACACATGGGCGTTGGAGAAACTGAAAACACTTTACACTGGTCATACAGAGCCGTCAGTATTTGTTACCGACAGAGAGTACGCCCTCATTAATGCTATTCGCATTGTTTTTCCTCAAGCGGATACATTGCTATGCACTTGGCATGTCAATCATAATATTCAAGCCCAATGTAAGTTGAAGTTTCGGAAAGAGGATGGTAAAATCGACATGCAGATTTTTGACGAATTCTACAATGATTGGAATTGTGTGTGGCGAGCATCTACGATTGCCAGTTACGATGCCGCATGGTACTTGTTCAAGCAAAAGTGGGAGGCGAGGGAGCCGACATGCATTTCTTACATTAAAGATACATGGCTTGAACCGCACAAAGAACAATTCGTCTTAGCATGGTCGAATGTGGTGAAGCATTACGGTACGACAACTACCAACCGTGTCGAAGGAGCACACTCTTTATTGAAGAGGCACCTAAAATCATCTCTCGGCAACTTCGTCTCTGTTTGGCAAGCTATACATTTATCAGTAGACCGGACGGTGAATGAAATTAAGGCATCATTTGAGATGAGTTTGAACATAGTCAAGCATGAGCATAAAAAGGAAGTACTCTTAGATGCTTTAATGCGCGTGGTATCTCACAAGGCGTTGGCCTTAATAGTTGATGAGATTGAAAGATCAAAGTTTGTCGGACTTGATCCCGAGGTTTGCGGGTGTGTACATCGACATACACTGGGCCTCCCTTGTGCACATCAGATTAATAAATATCGCCGTGAATCCATTCCTATTCCAGTTGAAGCAGTCGATCAACGTTGGAGGCAGTTGTCTATGATGCCTGTGGTGAAGACGGACGATGATTTCTTCTCTTTACCACAACTGAAACTTCTTCACGCAAGGTGGTTAGCCTCAGTAGCAGCGGAGCGGCAGTCCATTGAGCTTAAAATGCAAGAAATTGCATGTCCGGTCACTACTACAATGCATGAGCCGACCGTTGTTTCCAATCCTAAAGGCAGGCCTCACACAAGATTGACTAGTTCACAGAAGAGAAGGCTGGAGTCAACTAGGAGAGATCCATCGCACTTTGAGCATGTTGAACGAAGCTTACAGCAACCTTCGCCTGCACGGAAGGGCAAGCTTGTCGTTCGACGAAAAATGGAGAAAATGGATCTTCCAAGAAAAGATACAGTTGTAAGCCAAACAACGAGTTTGTATATTGACAAATTTTAACCTGCGCTTCGAAGTTACATTTGGTCTATTGTCGATGTCCCCGGTGATGGCCATTGCAAATTTTATGCCCTTGCAATGCATCTTGGTTATGATGACAAAGACAGATGGAGACGGGTGAGGCAGGAGATGTACGAGGAGTTAGAGACTCGTCTTCCATTCTACTCCCGTATCCTAAGCGAAGAAACGGTTGCAAGTTTGTTGTTAAGTATCCCTTGCACCGACAGTGTTACCGGGACAGACCACTACATGTCAGTCCCGTCTGCCGGCTATTTATTTGCTAATAGGTACATGATACCTATTGTAATTATCTCGCCGGATATTAACAATACATTCTTTCCGATGTGCGCTCCTCCGACGGACCACCGAGTGTCTAACCTATGTACTATAGGTCTGATCGGGGATCACTTTGTTGTACTAAAGATGATCGCTCATTCTCCGATTCCTCCACCTTCAACAGTTTGGTACAAAAGAGCACCGGTCGAAGCCATCGCTTGGACCACACCTTTCGTTGAGCAGATCAACCATTGTAAGAGATTGTTGAAGATTGAGGAGCCAAGAGACTTACCTGCTGACCACTACGACGTCGAAATCGACTAAGTATAGATATATTTACAGTCTAACATTTTGTATATGGAGGACCACTTTTGTATACAGTGAAATATGAAGTCCAGTAATATATATAGAGTAAATTTTTAGTTATATGTGTTTGATTTTGCCTACCTGTGTTATATGTGTCTGCCTGTGTTATATGTGTCTGCCTATGTTATATGTGTTTACCTGTGTCTACCTGTGTTATATGTACCTACCTGTGTCTTATATGTGTAATTTATGTGTTACAGTCCTATCTATGAATCTCTGTGTGTAATTTATGTGTGAATCAAATTCACACAGAGTTTCAGTATCAGGACTGCCACACCTTTGGCAGTCCTACACTGAAGTAGGACTGCCAGGATGCTGGCAGTCCTACACTAAAGTAGGACTGCCAGGGTGCTGGCAGTCCTACTCAAAACTTACTGACAGCAAGTTTTGTGTAGGACTGCCAGCACTCTGGCAGTCCTACTTCAGTGTAGGACTGCCAAGGGTGTGGCAGTCCTATCTAAAAAGCTCTGTGATGAATTTCTGTGTGAATCAAATTCACACAGAGGTTCAGTATCAGGACTGCCACACCCTTGGCAGTCCTACACTGAAGTAGGACTGCCAGGGTGCTGGCAGTCCTACACAAAACTTGCTGTGACAGCAAGTTTTGAGTAGGACTGCCAGCACCCTGGCAGTCCTACTTCAGTGTAGGACTGCTAAGGGTGTGGCAGTCCTATCTATGAACCTCTGTGATGAATTTATGTGTGAATCAAATTCACACAGAGCTTTTTAGATAGGACTGTCACACCCCTGGCAGTCCTACACTGAAGTAGGACTGCCAGGGAGCTGGCAGTCCTACTCAAAACTTGCTGTCAGCAAGTTTTGTTTAGGACTGCCAGCTCCCTGGCAGTCCTACTTCAGTGTAGGACTGTCAGGGGTGTGGCAGTCCTATCTAAAAAGCCCTGTGATGAATTTCTGTGTGAATCAAATTCACACAGAGGTTCATAGATAGGACTGCCACACCCTTGGCAGTCCTGATACTGAAACTCTGTGTGAATTTATGTGTGAATCAAATTCACACAGAGAGTCATAGATTGGAGTTCAAATTGTCACACAGAGTCAAATTGTCAAATTGCCACAGAGTCAAATTGCCACAGAATCAAATTGCCACAGAGTCAAATTACCACAGAATCAAATTGCCATAGAGTTCAAATCATCACAAACACAGAGTCAAATTGCCACAGAGTTCAAATTGTCAAATTGCCACACAGAGTTCAAATTGTCAAATTGCCACAGAGTTCAAATCATCACAACCACAGAGTCAAATTGCCACAGAGTTCAAATTGTCACACAGAGTTAAAATCATCACAACTACAATAATTCATCACAACTACTTAGTCCCAAACATTCCACATCCAAATTAAGTTTCAAAATAATCCATCTACATATCATGCCGGGCCTTGGAACGAGACTCCCTATTGTTCATGAAGGGGAAGTCGACCACGTCGTCGATGCGCTCAAGCTCGTTGGCGACGGCGACACACTCATCACTTTGGCAACCTCTCCGGAGTGTCTGCGCCAACTCCTTGACCCTTTGAGACTGAAAATGAAAGTATAAATGAATTAAGTCTACAAACATTAAATTCTCACTCTTATTACAAATACGGAACTCACCATTCTCACCAACCCAGCATATAAGGCATTCTTGGAAGGAAGAGCTCCAACTGCTCCGACGGCCACGGGATCCGGGTTGGTAGGGTTCGACAACTTAGGATGTCCGACCCCCAGGAAGTACTGCATGTAGTCCTCGCTGCAGTCGGCCATCTCGGTGACCGGTCGTCTCTCAGATTCCCGAAGTACATGTCGTTGCCACTCCGAGTTAAAGTCGGTCACCCAGTCGAATTTCGCCGGTTTGTAACTTAAAGGTTGGGTTTCGCGCGGAGGCTCCAACAGCCGTAATGTGCGTTTCGGCACAGTTTGCACGAACCCGAACTGACGAAGTACTCTGTCGGGCATGTACGGCTCCGTGATTTCATAGCATGTGATCATGCCATGAAATAAAGAAACCGGTTGGACCTCACGATTCAAGTCACGTAAATTCCGATATGGATTCCAAAAAATCTGTAGGAATAAAGTTAACAACAATACAAAATTAACATGAAAAAGTTAGTCAAATAATAGTACCTCTTCTGGCACCAATCTGTCTAATACTTCACGAATGGAAGCCAGTGTTTGCTAATTTTTTGTTTCCAGCTGGGATGGCCTCCATCGACACACTCGGGGAAAGTGTTCAAGATACGCTGGGTTTTTATCAGCCCGTCTAAGCATCGGAAAGTGCTCGTATATCCATGCCTATTCAAACAACAAATAGTAAAAATTAAAACAACAAATTTAAGTATACAAGATTAAATTGTTAGAAGTTTTCTTACATGTAGAAGAGTCTGACAGCCGGCCATAGTCTTAGTCCCGACACGGGATGCGATGCCGAGCTCGCGGTAAAGGTTGGCCAGGATACCGCTTCCCCAGGATATCTCCATGAAGTCATCCACTTCAGATAAGTTTAGCATGTACCGAGCATGTATCGACGTACCGGACTTGTCCGAAATGTCGACCGTTCCCAGGACGAACAACATATACGCACGAGCCACCGCGTCGACCGTCTCTTCGTCATCGTCATCCACCTCCATATTCATGAACTGGTCCACCAGAAATGATAGAAGAATTTCGTACGACTTCTTGAAGCCTGGTAGAGTTGTAAAACTCGTAGCCGTAACTCCAAGGTGATCTGAGACGAACTTGACGATCTTCTCGTACCATTTCACGGATTTCTCGTTCGTGTAATGTTCTTTGGTCATTACACGCCCGGTCACTGGCAGCTCCAATATCTGGTAGACGTCGTCGAGCGTAATGGTCATCTCCCCTACTGGGAGATGAAATGTGTTCGTCTCCGGGTGCTATCTCTCCACGAAGGCGGATATTAGGGCACTATCTATTGTTCGGTAGGCATTTTGTGCCAAATTGTGCAAGCCGCTCGGTATGATTTTGCTCCGGACGGCCTCGGATAAGCTTGTAAACTGCCAGGACACGATTTTCTTCCCGTGACTCACAGCCCTAAGGATACGATATGTCCTCTGTATACAACAAAACACATATCAATTATGAAATACATATTTGAAAAGTATACTATCATTTACAAACGTCATGTACATACCGGGTTCTTCCATATTTCGTACGCAATGTGGTTCTCAAAAGAAACCAACATTGAGCAACCAGGCGGACGGACAGGCGGCTCAGAAGGATCGGCCTCCTCAGAAGGACCGCCCTCCTCAAATGGCGCAGAACCCTCTTGCCGTGATAGGAGTTGGGCAATTGGCAGGTCGTCGTCGTCGTCGGAAGGAGGCGTAGGAGTAGGAGCTCGTTGCTTCGACCGAGCTTGACGTGCCGGCGGCGATGTCCGAGACCGAGCTTCGGACGCCGGTTCGGTAATTGTTATCGGACGCTCGCGAGGACGCTCCGCACGTTCCTTCCGCTTTGATGCGGTGGGCCATATTCTTTTGTTCGGTGGACTGCATGACAACATACACTTATTAAGTAATAGAAAAAACATGCACTTACCCAACTACTATCTCATAATAAGTAGGACTGCCAGGAATGTGGCAGTCCTAATGAAAATTAGGACTGCCACATTCCTGGCAGTCCTCTTTCAGAATAGGACTGCCAGGACTGTGGCAGTCCTAATTTTCATTAGGACTGTGGCAGTCCTAATTTTTATTAGGACTGCCACATTCCTGGCAGTCCTACTATCGTGAACCCGAACTCCAATAACGAAATCCTATTTTGTCGTGTTCTAGGGTTAGGGTTTCAACATAAATTTCGGGTTTCATGTGTTCGAAAATAAGGGAAGAGAACGTGCAAGAGATTATAAACCTATTTTACAAAAAAAAAATTCAAGAATTAAACCAATTCTAGGGTTTCGAATATAATCTAAAAAAATTTGAAGAAATTAGGGAAGAACGTACCTGGATTCCGGTTGCTTTGACTTGCGTGTCATCTCTTCGAGAATCTTCGTGGAGGGATTGAGAATGGAGTGATGGAGAAGAAGAAATTAGGGTTTAGGAGATGGAGAGGGAGAGGGAGAGAGCTTTCTTTCTTTTCTTCTTGAGGAGAGAGAGTCAATAATGAAAATGAAATAAAATTTTTGGGTTTGGGGGGGTTGGGCTGCCCCTAGCAATTTTTGGGTGCCCCCTAGCAATTTCTCCATATTCATGGGCTGCCCCCTAGCAATTGATGCCCCCTAGCAATTTTGGTAGTGCCCATAGAAAAAACCTAAATAGGTTTTTTTCTATGGGACTTATAAACAGTATAAACAGTATATACAAATACATATATATAAAATAGTAGTTATAGGAAAGAAGTTACAGAGAAGAATTTGTTTAGCAGAAGTTGAAGGTAAGTTTTGTATAGCCCCTCTAACAAATTAGTAATTGTAGAGCCAAGGAAGTATTAAATTTCAAAACTTAGATAAAGTACAAAATATAGTAAACATAATTTATAGACATTTAATCAATTATTTCTTGCACACTCGTCACATTGCGATGAAACTTGTGCCATTGGACCCGTGGTATTTTTATGGTCCTGTATGCCAAGTTTGGTCCGATTCTGATAACAGTTGAATCGGAACGTCGTTTTGCTGGCCCCACGATCCCACTCAACGGACGATTTTGTGCACGGTCCGTCGAAATCCAACTTTGGACATACGGTTGGGTTCGTATCGAAAAACCGGACCCGTAGACATGTAATTTGACGACTTTAGAGACCGTTGACTCTGGCACGCTTTTCGGTGCAAAACGGGTCCAACGGCGGACATCGTTTTTGTCCGAAATTATCGTTTTGCCCCTGTGTCCAGAATTGGACTTAAGGACAAGCAATCCTAGCTAATTTGACTATTCTGAGAACGTTGGTAATGTTTATTTCAGCATCTGAAGACTTCTACATGTGTTGACTGATTGTGGCTCATTGAGTGGTATATTATTATTGGTTTCACCAGCTAAGGACCTCAGGCAAGTGCACTTTCTGATTACTTTCTGATTCATAGTAGTCTTTTTATTTCATGTTTATACATATATCTTGCTGCTTGTTGACACGCTCGTCTCACGGAGTAGTCGGGAGGGAAAATATCTTAGTAGACATGTGGACTACCCAGAACTATCCCATGATGTCTATTCGTGAACAATAGCACCTGTACACGACACGTGCAGGTGCCGAATTTACCCCCTAGCCGTTCACATGTCGAAAATGATATTTCACACCACCTAGATAGATGTCTTTTACTATTTTTCCTTGTTTACTTCTCTATCGTGCTATGTCATCAGTTATCTTCCAGTTTTTATGTCCCATATGTTATTCTCATGTCTTGTTAATTCTATTGTGTTTTTGCATTGTCGTCGGTTTGTGTACTTGTTCCATTCATGACTGGAAACCAATATTTTTCAGGTTTAGCCGCGATCACTCTTAGCATTGGGAAGGCTTGGGTATGCTGAGGTCAACCTAGAAATAGAAAACAGTTGTACCATTTTTATTAATTGTAAAATCTTGTATTTTCTTTAATTTTAAATGTTGTAACTGTTGTAATAAACTTAGAAATGTGAATGAGCAGCAAATGTTATACTTTGAGCATTTATTTCTTGCGGGCTTGACAGCGTTCTACCGCCGACTCTGCGGCGTAGGCTGGCTTGGACACGTCTCGTATCCGAAAAAGCGGATGCGGGTCGTGACAATCAGTATCGCCCCGTGGCTAGGTGGTCCTAGTTACAGAGGAGGTGCTGTCCAAATTTTCGGAAAAGTATTTAAAAATAATATTTTATAAGCTCAGTAATTTTTGTATATCTAAACCTATTTTCTAAAACCCTGGTACTTGCAAATGGTTTCATTGGTTTTGATTTGGTTTAAAGTGTTGGTTGGTTAGTTTCTATATCCCCTGTAGGCGACGACCGTATCGGTCGGATGAGCTTCGGCGAAACGCAAACGCTACAGGATTTCCTGTACGTTGAGGCGTAAGCCTAGCAACGTGAGATTGCATGACCAAGTCTGAGACACCATCTTTCATAAATTTAATTATATTCTACTTTAGAACTGGTTGCTGGCTTTTAGTAACTTGGGTGCAGGGCCTCGGCCTTCTGATTGGACCGTTTCATGGCACTCAGAGCTCGCCTCAGCCTTATTAATTTAATTTAATTGAATTGTTGTAAGGGCATAAGCCCAGCTTTTCTTTTCTTTTCTGTGGCCCTGTAATTGTGTAGCTTAGATTTTCTATTTTATTTTCTGGTTTTTGTTTGCGTAGCTAGGCGCATAATTAAATTGGATATTAATTATTTTGTATAAAAGTAATAAGGATTTCACACATTAAATAAAATAAATAACGACTACTAATAAATTAATAAATTCTTGTTTTCCTATTTAAAGAAATTTAGTTTTATATATATTATTAAAATACAAAATTTTATCAATTAATCGGTAGTTGCTATCTGTCACGCCCCAGAACCAGAATACTGGAGAGCGGGGGAATGACTCAGCCAGCTACGTATTACGGGTAGATGAATACCGTATAATACGATCAATACTGTCTAACCAGACGAGGGGGTGCATACTACATGAAAGTCTCACTATGGTCACTTCACATCTATTGTCTCAATCATTCAAACAAGAAGCAAAAATAGAGAACATGTAAGATAAAGCAGTAAGGCGTCCCAAACGCTTAGTCAAAATGTTCTTGAGATCTGGCTTTACAAAACATAGCCAGATGATTTAGCAAGTATACACAATTATTATCAACTGCAGTCTGACTTGGTTACAATTATGTAAAAGTAAGTACAAGACAATCCGACTAACATGTCGGTGCCAAACGGCTAAGTATAAAGTAAATAACAAAAACGAGCGGTGGAGTAAGGAACCCACTCGAGTCCTCATGCGATCATTCCCCTAGTATTGACCATCTTGGAGGTGGAAGTAAGCTGAGTCCTCGGGAACCGACTCTAAATCTGGCCATGCAAAACCAGAGAGATTAGACCTCGAATAGCAAGTACCACAAGGAAGCACGATATGAAGGATTAAACCAGTAAGTAAGAGAATATATAATAGATCTCTGCTTTCCACTAGGATTCACATAATCATCACGACACTTCGAACCAACCTCCCAACCAAACAAGGATAGAAGTTGGCCCGTCATGTCCTGACATTCTGATCATCTCAGTTAGGCAACAGAGTAGGTACAGTACACAAACAAATCATCTTGAACAGCCAATCAACTCCTACGGCTTGCTATTGTGAGTCCCAAGTTATCCTGGAATTATACAATAAAGATTCCTCAGTTCTTACTATGTGCGAGCAAGGCTAGTCTATCCAGTCAATCAATTGCGCCAATCATGAATTAGACGAGTCCCAGCGGGACGTCCGTCATCAATATACAATATACAATAATATAACCAGATACCGCTCCCTGCCCGTGTGGCAGATTTGTAGTATCTGTGGGGACCAGCCGGCCTGTCGGGCATTAATAGTCCCAAGAGGGCTGCCATGTAAGAACTCGGGGATCCATTCTCTCCATACAATCATTATTTTATTTAACTTAATAGTCTCTACGTTAAGTGAAATCCCATGCTGTGGATCATGGTCATTCAAATGAGTACTTTCGTACGGGGTACGATATGCGCAACTCTACAACGATACCCGTACGGCTAGGTTGTAGGTCTTACATAGCGTAATACAATAATCAAATCTAACCACGGAGTAATCATGCCTTGACCATAAAGTACACATGCTGCTTTGTAGAAAAATAAATAAATTAATAAATAAATTGAAGCCTGCGCATGCCTGTATGTCAATATTCGGGATCGGCTAATCGATTACAATAGTTCATAACATGAACGTGTCTCATTCATTTAATTCAATAAGACGACTAGCCAGTCTCTTAGTTCCAACTAGAAACGCATGATCAATTTTAGTCAAGATAACCATTATCATCAATGGTGACAAGGCATAGAAGTCAATTAGTATTAAATGGGGTCGAGTCTATAACTCTCAGGGTTAAGTTCCAGTCTTACTGAGTATCCATAAACCAATCAAGACACAGGACACGTTCTACACAACCATATGTATCAAAAATATTAACAAGCTAAGATTATCGAGTTCATAAAAAGGCGTAAGGATATAATAGGAGAATTATCATGCCACCATTAAATGAATAAATTATAGAACAAATAGAAACACCCAGGTCAGGAAGTCACGCCAACAAGTCTATGCTAAGGCCAACAAGTCACGCCAACAAGTCTATGCTAAGGCCAACAAGTCACGCAAGAATCGTACGCGTAAAAAGGGTACGCCAAGTTTAGTAGGTAGGAGTGAGCGTATAAAGTGATTCATGCTGGCAAGCGTGAGCGTAAAGAGTAACTCACGCACGCAAACCGGGAGCGTATGAGCGTGAAAAGCGTGATAAGAAATTCACGCACGTACAGCATGAGCGTGATAAGAAATTCACGTACGCATAGCGTGAGCGTGAAAAGAAATTCACGCACGCACAGCGTGAGCGTGGAAAGAAATTTACGACGCACAGCGTGAGCGTGGAAAGAAATTCACGCACGTACAGCGTGAGCGTGGAAAGAAATTCACGCACGCACAACGTGAGCGTGGAAAGAAATTCACGCACGCACAGCGTGA
Organism: Iris pallida; assembly: GCA_029216955.1. Classification (NCBI taxonomy): domain Eukaryota; kingdom Viridiplantae; phylum Streptophyta; class Magnoliopsida; order Asparagales; family Iridaceae; genus Iris; species Iris pallida. The sequence goes on along the minus strand of JANAVB010030817.1, from coordinate 6,829,298 downwards.
GCGTGACTCAAATGTCACGCTAACACGTAAAGACGTGAGCGTGACTCAAAATTCACGCTGACACGTAAAGACGTGTGCGTGACTAAAAATTCACGCTGGCACGTAAGAACGTGAGCGTGACTCAAAATTCACGCTGACACGTAAAGACGTGTACGTGACTAAAAATTCATGCTGGCACGTAAGAACGTGAGTGTGACTCAAAATTCACGCTGACACGTAAAGACGTGAGCGTGATTCAATCTCCCGAACTCCAATCTTATGGAACCTTCGTTCCAAGCCAGAAATGAGGTTTCCATGGTTCAGAATGGTGTAGAAGGAGAAGCTCTACAACATGAACTACCTATTTCGAAAGCACGCCAGTTTGGTGGATCAAAACCCATGAACAATCGAGAATACAACAACTTAGATCTAGAAGAAACAAGCCAAAGAAATCAAAAATGCTAAGTACTAAACTCCCTTAGGATCATGAGAGGAAGACAAATGATCCATAAAAATGGGTGAAGGAGAAGCAAGATGTACTTGCCTACTGCTGGTAGGTGGAAAGAGTGGTGAGGAAGAAGAAGAAGTAATGGTGAAGGAGAGTTTATGAAGAGAGAGAATGGAGATGGGGCTTTAAATGGAAGGGGTGGTGGTAGGTGGAGGTTCGGTTCATGTGAACCACCATGAACCCGAGAAAAACCCTCCTAGGCCAAACCTAAAAGCAAGACTAAAAGCAGAGAATAACAGCAGGAAATAAAATGCAGATAATTAATTAACATGAAATTAAAGGAATTTAAATACAGGATAATACATGATAAATATTAAATAAATGTATATGAGTTGTACATGTATAAAAATACGTATTCTGGGAACGGGGAGTGACACTATCTTCCCCAATTAAACCAGTAACAGGCTTATCTAATTAAATGACAACAAACGTAGCTCGCGACGTTAGACAATTTTCGGTAGATTAATTAATAACTCAAAACTTGACTAGGGTTTGTTTCTAGAAATTGCAACTAGCACACCTAGATATGGCTTCCTATGTTTCTAAGTCAGGATTCTCAACTGTAGGATTTCGAGGACGTAGTTGACTTTCTCTCCAGTGCCGACATCCTGATCCAGTCATACAAACAGAGGCAAGTTACGGTTATGCTATCTTATATTTTAATTAGTAATTGTCAAATTGCATGTTTAAACCACATTGCTACACGGAACCCTCTCATAGGGTTCAAATATTGATTGATATTGATTGTGGGGATATTGGGAGAATAGTGTAGCGTTTATGACCAATACCCTCATATTGCATATTGTTATTGTGCGAGCTTACCCCTCTTACATACGGGGATAAGCCGTATCGCGTCGCTAGGATGCTATTGTACAACCGAAGCCGGTCATAGACGTTACATATTCAAATCACATTGTTTCAAGTATTGAATTGTTAAATTGCTGGAAAATATTGTTTCAACTGTTTAGCTTACACTTTTTCGTTATTATTTGAAATGTGAGGTCCATACTCGTACTTGCTCCTTTCCTGACTAGATTCCCTCTAAATAGGTGATATTGATGACGCTGAGCTATTGTACAATAGCTATTATGATCATGTGCTATACCCTACGGTGTTACCAGAGTCTCCCTTGGAGGACGCGAATCCTGAGGCCGAAGAGCCGACCGTCTAGCTAGTTGCTATTTCCTTATTTTCTAGTTTCATTATGTTGGAGATTGTAGACTTTTGGTTTCAGTGTTTATTTCAGTATTTTCCTTTCCAGTTGTATTTCTCTTTGTTGAATAAAAGTTTTAAATATTCGTAAATTCGTGTTATGACAAATGTATAGATGTTGTTGAGATTACCTGCAAATAGAAACATCTTACTGTCGCCGTCTCACAACGGTGCAGACTGAGCATGATCCGATTCGACCCAACAATTTGGGATCGGGTCGTGACACTTTTAAATTCCTAAAATACCCTCGAGTATTTTATAAAGACTTGTATGCCATTTAATTTATGTTTAAGAGTCAAAGCAATAAAGTTTGCATGCTATGAAACCTCTTTTTTTTTCATACAACTCTGCATATTCCAATAGTAATAAATTTTTATGTCCTTACCATTTTTCAAATGTTATTATTATTATCAATAAAAAATTAAAAAAATAAAATTCGTAGTTCTAATCTCTTGGTATTGTAAAAAAAAGCACACACACATGAATAGTTACCTGAAAAAGACAGAAAGACGACAGCTGACCTTATGATATTCTAATTAAAATTGCACGTACATGTAAACTATATATATATATATATATATATATCAGCTCTCTCTCTCTTTGCATTTTTTTTTCCAAAAAAAAAAACCTCCCCACCGCCACCACTCCCCACCGCCGCCACCACCACCACTCTCCACCGCCGCCGCCGCCGCCACCACCACCACTCCTCTCTCCCCCCACCGCCACCACCACCACCAGCTCCTCCTCTCTCCCCACCACCACCACCACCGCCAACTCCTCCTCACTCCCCACCACCACCGCCAGCAGCTCCTCTCTCTCCACTTTCTTCTCACTTCCCTCACTTTTTTGATGTAACTTGGTTGTAAAGAAAAATTTGTGTGCTGCAACTACTGTTGCATGGATTAGACACCTGCAACGCCGATTCTTGTGCGAGCCAAACGCTGCAACTGTCGCGAGCTCCGGCCAGTTGCAGCAAAACACTCAACTTACCACGATTTCCCTGCGATCCAAACATCCCCTAATTTGAAGGGGCTTCATTGAAGGAGGGGAACAATTTATATTGGAGAGCATTTATTTTAGAGTAATATGATAAATGGGTCGGACCATGAAATGGACCCGGCCAACAGAGTAAAGTTCAGAATCTAGGATTACTTTCTGTGGGCTGGATTTATGGCCGATTGGGTTAAATATTTCGGATGGAATTTCGGTTTTGAATATAGGAAAATTGGTTTTTCGGTTTGAGATTTGGGATACAATTTTAGGACCATAAAAATCGAATTAGAAATAGAAAATTATATTTCTAACCCTCCCCTATATATTCCTTTGCCACGAGTTAGCAATCCGGCCTCGTTTGGTTCGCAGAATCATGAAGTTTTAAAAGAAAAGTGATTACTTTTCTACGTTTAGGTGCCAAATGAACGACGAGGAAAGGAAAGTGATTCCCAATATAAGGTAAGTTAGGAAAAAAAAAATGTTTCTATCAATTCCAAGCAAGGAATTATTTTTTCACGTTGAAGTATTCACTTTTATTTCCAAATTCATTGACATTTCCAAACAACGGAAAGAAAAAATCAATGGGAATTGTAATTTTTCAAAGGGAATAAAATATCAAGGAATTGATTTCATTTCCTTTCTATTCCGCGAACCAAACGAGGATCCATGTTTGGTTCATGAATTTAAGGACCATAAAAGAAATGTTGTTCATTTTCTTTGTCTAGTAGCCAGGAAATTTGAAACTATTTTTTGGGTGGAGAAAAAAATATGGGGGATATGGTTCATCTCAAAACCAATGGAATTTATTTTCCTTCTATTTTTCAGCATTTATTTCGAAAAATTAGGACTACAATATTTCTACTAAAATGTGTTATTACTTATTTTATCCATTACATTTTTAGTTTCATGATGTCTTTTTATTTTATTTTTAAAAAAAAACATTGATATATTTTTATTTTCTTTCCTAAGCTAACCAAATATTGATAAAGCAAATTCTTGAATTATTCTATTCTTTTATCAAGCATGAAAAAGGAAATATATTTTTTATTTTCGGTTTTCCTTCCGAGAACCAAAGCCCAATCGTTGTCGCCTCTCCCAAACATGTTAATTACAAAGTTTGTAATTATCGATAATCTTTTACTACTTCTCGATTGTAATCATTGTCAACAAGATTGAAAAGCGCTAAGCTTGATTTTAATTACTAGTACCTTGTACTACTTCTCGATTGTAATCATTGTCCTTCTCAACAGTATAGTTATGTGATTAGGTATGTCATATTAGGGGTGATTGAATTGGATAAGCGATGTATTTGCTATATACTGTATTGAGTTATTCTCAAGATAGAACTCCATATTAATAGATTGCTACAAGAAAAATATAGGCTATTTATAAGGGCACATCAAAAGTTGATCAGGGCTAGCCAAAAGCAAACTTTGATTTATTTACAAATTTACCATTGAAAAAATTACTCAGGGCTAGCCAACATGTGAGTATATAAGTCGACTTTTTTATTTTTTTGCGCTCCTAACTTTCCTCACAAGAAGAACAAGAAGAAGAAGAAAAAGAAGAACAAGAACAACAAGAACAAGAACAAGAACATCAATTTTTCCAAACCTAGTTTATTTTGATTTTTTGCTCTCTTCTAATTTATCAGATCTCTTTCTCCAAACCCTAGTTTATTTTTTGTCTTTTTGTTTGGGCATTATGGATGAAACCCTAGTTGTAGAAGAAATTGGGTTATCAAATCTATCAAATCTATTAGTCTATTAACCAATTTTTCTTTACTAATAGAAAAATTATGCATAAAATCATAGTTGTAGAAGAAAACTATGGAAGAAATCCTAGTTGTAGAAGAATCGGGTTCATATTAGGACTGCCACAATTTATGACAGTCCTAGAAATATTGAGAACTGCTAGAAATTGTGGCAGTCTTGAAATAGACTCGATGTACAACATGACTGCCACAATTGCTGGCAGTCCTAGAAGTACTAAGGACTGCTAGGAATTGTGACAATTCTGAAAGGGACATGCTCTACAGCAGGACTGCCACAATTTCTGGCAGTCCTAGACATATTGATGATTGCCAGAAATTGAGGCAGTCATGAAAGGGACTTGCTGTACAACAAGTTCCTTTCAGGACTGCCACAATTTCTGACAGTCTTAAAGTCAAAATTACCGAATAAAAAAAATATGTTAGAATTTATTTCAATCTTAATAATAGAGTAAAATATGCATTTTTATGGTTTATTTCCATGCATTCTTTATAAGAAAATAAATATTTAAGCTTTATTTCCATGCATTTTAGGGTTTATTTTATTTTTTGGGTGCCATCGAAATTGAGAATGAGAAGGAAACTAGGGTTTTGATGGAGATGGTGATGATGGAAATGGTGGAGAAGAAGAAGAAGATGAGAAGAAAACTAGGATTTTGATGGAGATGTGAGAATGGAAATGGTAGAGAAGAAGAAGAAGAAGATGGATAAAAGAAGAAGAAGAAGAAGAAGAAGAAGAAGAAGAAGAAGACTAGGGTTTTAGAAGAAAGATAGTGAAATTTAGAAATAAGAGTGAAATTTAGGCTTTCTGGGGGGTGTGGGGTTTGGACAGCCCCATGAGTAGAAAATTTGGATAGCCCTGTAGAAGCATGGAATTTTAGGAACAGAAATCCTATGCGCCTAAACATTACATGCGCCAGAGAGCTCAGACGAAGTACTTGGCACAGCAAACAGTAAAAGCATAGACATTAAAAGAAGATTTTTATTTCATATAAAAGTCTATTACATGTCTAAAAAAGGCTGTACAAAGGAGAACTTCTACAAAAAGAAAAGACCCTAAGTCTACAGCAAGGCGCAGCAACCACCATGCGCTCTCAAAACAGGCGCATCTCGCCATGCGCTCTCAAACATGCGCATCCCTTCGGCGTCTCAATTGGCTCATCACTTCAGCATCTCAGCCAGGCGCATCCCTTTAGCAGCTCAGTCATGTGCATCCTCAGTTATGTGCATCCCTTCAGCAGCTCAGTCATGTGCATCCTCAGTTATGTGCATCCCTTCAGCAGCTCAGTTATGTGCCATCCTTCAGCGTCTCAGTCAGGCACATCATGAAGTCTCAGCATATGCGCCTTACTTCGACCCGATCAAATGCTTCGACTAATGAAGCATTTATTGAGCAGAACGAGGGTGGGCAATCAACCCCCTAGCTGGAGGAAGAGCTCTCCAAAGTCCAAGGAAGAGGAGAGCACCGCAATCGACCTGCGGCAAAAGGAGGCTTTCAACACAACCAGAATGGGCACCACCCACTCTAGCAGGAGGAGGAGCTCTCCCAAAGTCCAAAGAAGATGATCGGGGCACCACAATTTTGATCTGCGGTTCTTCCAGCATAACGGAGACGGGGCTCGAGCATCCCAATCTTTGGATGTAACAGGCACCTTCCGCCTGCCTCAGAAGCCCTCGACTCCGACTTTTGGATGTAACAGTCACCTTCAAGTGCATCAATGAAGACAATGCGTCGCATCTTCACCCTCGGGAGCATCTCGTCAACAGAATGTGCTCGAGCAAACAAGTTCATTTCGGGAGGACGTGAGAGAATGAGAAGCAAACTCTCTCCTTGCCACTATTTATAGGCCGGGCAAATCAAACCCACGTGCCAAGTGGCGGGCTCCCCGAATCCCGTGCAATGAATTTGCATTAATGGTGATGAACCTGACGCTTCGAATTTGGCAAGTCAAAAACGGCTATTTAAAGCACTCGAAGAACGTAACAGTCGGGACAATAAAGACGTGTCATGCAAACGGATGCGCCGGTCAGACCGCATATCATACTGACGCGCCAATCAGCACCAAGCGCCTTATAAGGATGCGCCTATGCGTCCCCATACGCCTAGTAGAACGTAGATCGACGCGTCCACTCAACAACCCATCACCCGTCAAAGAACATTAAATGCTGAAGTCTGACACGATAGTAGCCAGTCCCCGAGGACTGAACAGTTGACAGCTTTTTCAGAAGACGAAGCGTCGCCGACGTCAGCATCATCATTACTTTCCTCCGGAGGTTACAAGCCACGTGGCCACCCAACCATTTCGCATGCGCCTCCGCAGCCATGCGCCCAAATCTCTGCATGCGTCTCAAACTTTTCTCTGATCCCTAAAGACAGAAGTCAAAGTCACTACTGAAGCCTCGCATGCGCCTCAAAAGCCGTACGCCCAGACTGGTTCGTGACTCCTAAAGGTTACAAGCCAAAGTCTCATCATGCGCCCAATCCCAGGCGCATCCTATCAGATCACTCTCCACCAAATCCGAGATCTTCGAGCCATGGGCCTACGACACGTGTCCTTTGACTCGATTCAGCCTATGAAAGGGTGCTAATCACCCAAGATCTCAGCAACTGAAAGATCCTTTCCATTGCTACGTATCAGCTCGGCCGCAACCCACAAAGGCAACAAGAAGAGTTCAACTCCTCAATCAGAGCGCATCGCCCATGCGCCTCCATCAGCAATCACCACGTGGCATCCCCACAAACAGGCGCATCTTACATATGCGCGCATGAGCAGCCAGCCTGCAAACTATAAATAGAGGGATCATTTCCTTCTTCCAGAGCGACGAACCTACGAACACACACACACAGAGGCAGATACAGACACTCAGTGTCTCCTTCCTCTCCGCAAGCCCCAGTACCCAGAGCAACTCAGACCTTCAGAGAACCGATAACCGTCGTCAGATCGTCAACGGAGTTAACGCATTACCACTCGCTCCATCGACACAAGGGACCCAGATAAACAAAAGTGTACTCCTAGGACTACATCTAAGTCCTACATTGTAACACTGTTCTGTTTGTAATTGAAATTGCAATCAAAAGTTTTTAATGGCAAACAAGCTGGCGACTCTGCTGGGGACCTCTTTCTCCTCCACCGAGAAAGCTGTGTCGCAATCCGACGACGTGAAGGTGGGCTCCTCCCACAAGACACTGGTCGTACGCCTCAATCAACAGGCGTATGAGGAGTTCATCTCAGAAGGTAGCGCAAGTCCTTCGAAGCGGCTGCCGAAGCCGAAGAAGACTCGCCAAGTCTGGGTGCACAAGGTCGACGCCTCTAGCACCACCACCGAAGGGGATGCGCCGATGCAGCCTACCCTTCCTGCTGACGTCCTCAGCAGCTAAGATGAGCCCACCGGTGCAGCGCATCTCTCGGAAAAACGTGCGGCTGACCACATTCCCCAGCCATCTCCCTCTCAGACAAGGAAGATGCGTCAACAGAGCAGGGGCACAGCTAATGCCCTGCGCATCACCTCTGATGCGCCACAGAAGGCCTCTGTCTTTGACAGACTCACTCGCTGTCGTGGCAAGGAGAATTTGGACTCTGAGTACTAGGCACCCCGGTGGGCTGGTACGAAGAAGTCCAAGGCAGCACGGGCCATGCGCCTCAAACGTGCTATGCCGGCAGCAAATCAGAAGCATGCGCTCACAATCATGCGCGCTGCTGATGGTAAGCTGTATAAGGTCGACTCGGGTGCTTCTGCGCCAGAAACGAGCCGACCTGCAAAGTCCTTGTCTCACTTGGGCGCATCTACTGCGTTCACAACCAAGTCGAGCAAGGCAAACCCTGCGGTCTTGAACTCCTGCGCCTCCATTGGTTGTGCGTCTGAGGTTCGTTCAAGTCATTTTAAATGTTGTTCGCCCACTACTGATCTGAGCGCATGTTTTGCGTTGGATCAGGGGACGCAGTATTCACTTGACCACCCCGGTACTTGGCCTTGCCATGCGCCTGATGTAGGTGAGAAGGTGGCACTCTCCTCCAACGATCTGCGTAACGTGATCACTCACAAACGCCGATCAGGAGAGTCAACTGACAAGCACAATGCGCCCCTCACAGGGCACACCTGTGCTGTAGTCACCATCAACTGCTGTTGCAAGACAGCAGTCCCACTAAGGCAGTCGGTGTTCTAGCGGCTGCAATCATCAACACCTCTCCAACATCGCCTCGGGAAGAAGGTGTCAGCTGAAATAGAGCCAGAACTACAGGTTGCTTCTTGCAACATAGTCTCTAACTCTCCATCAATTCGGAAGGGGACTGGTAGCTCCTCGACTGTATCCTCATCCAAGAGCCAGCCGAGAAAAACTAAGACGATTGTCCCGTCCTCGGGAGTGTTTGAAGGCACTCGGAGGAGAAAGAAGATTTTTGAGGAAGCTGGGGGTAGTCAAGCCCTTGTCGATCCTCCTTTTGAAGGCGAAGACGTCCTCCAGAACATAGCTGGGTGTAGCCAAGTCCTCGCTGATCGTCCTCCTGAAGACGAAGCCATCCTCCAGAGCACAGATGAGGCTAGCCAAGTCCTTCCCGAAGGCGAAGATATCCTCCAGGATATAGCTAGAGGTAGCCAAGACGAAGCTCCAGGAGAGGCAACTCCCCTACAGGAGAGTGAGGCCGAAAGTGAAGCCTCAACCGATCCATCCACTTCCAGCCGTGTATGACAGTATACATGACTGGGGGTGATGCCGAGCCAGATGCGCCGCCAGCGGACCTCGTCCAGCGCATGGATACCTTGGAGGGAGGACTCAAAACCCTTTATGTCTCCATGCAAACACTGACTCAAGCAGTGTTTGAGATACGGTCAGCTTTGGCCAGGGCACCGTCTACTAGTCCTGACCCAGGGGCCAATGGAGAATTAATTGTACCCCTTCAACGGGTATCCTTGGATACAGATCGCCGTGAGGCACCTCGAACGTCGGAGCCATCAAATGCTCAACTCCAGGCTGTACCTCCATCCCCGACTCCCAGTTCTACGAAAGACGTGGTTGAGATGATCAGGGACTTGCACAAGCGCTTTGAGTCCAAGAACAGACAAGAGGAGCGTCAGAAGATGGGGATCCCACAACCATACTCCCTCGAATGGAATAAAGTGGTTTATCCTCCTAAATATAAACCACAAATATTGACGCCATACGACGGGAAGGACTCTCCGCGTCGCTATCTGACATACTTCTAGTCTCAAACGGGACATCTCCCGAAGGAAGACGCGCTACTCACCAGCATATTTGTCGGGACATTAAAAGGAGTAGCTTATGACTGGTACTGCAGTCTCCCCGACAACTCCATATCTTCCTTCGACGACTTGACGCGTCTCTTCCTCGATCGTTTCTACGACGGAGGGAAGGACATGACAATAGCGTCCCTCATAGAGGTGCGTCAGAAGGAGAAGGAGACGGTTCGAGCATTCATCGAACGTTTCTGACAAGCCTGTTTCAGATTGCCCTCGGGTATGCCAGAACATGCACTCCTCTCCTCCTGCAGTATGAACATGCTGCCTGCAATCAAACTTTGGCTCAACTCCACTCCTCCCGACTGGAGCTCCTTGATCATCGAGGCCAAAGCAGCTGAAAAGAAGGCGGCCAATGCTCGTCTTCTGGGAGTCAGTTTCTCTGCCTTTGAGGACAAGGGAAAACGGCCTGCAGCCAAATCCTCAGATCACGATGCATAGACTTAAAATCTTACCTGATGCTAAGCCTATAAAGCAACAACAGCGATGTTTTCGCCCTGACATCATGAACGCTATCGATCAGGAGGTAGACAAACTCCTGAGTAGCATGTTCATCCGTGAAGAGAAACACCCGGATTGGGTGGCCAACGTCGTCCCTGTCACCAAGAAGAACGGGAAGATACGAGTCTGTATCGACTTCAGGGACCTCAACACCGCTTGCCCGAAGGACGAATTCCCGCTTCCAATCACTGACGTGATGATCGACAATACATGTGGCTTCGAACACATGTCTTTCATGGACGGGTATTCGGGCTACAACCAGATCAAGATGTTCTCCGATGACGCAAAACACACGTCATTCAGGACCCCGAAGGGTGTTTTCTGCTACACAGTGATGCCCTTTGGCTTGAAGAACGCTGGTGCTACATACCAACGAGCTATGAGTACCATCTTCCGTTAACATCTTCGTAAGACAGTTGAGTGCTACGTCGATGACATCGCAGTCAAGAGCCGTCTCAAAGGTGATCATCTACAAGACCTGAAGACAGTCTTCGATCTCATGCGAGTACATCAACTCAAGATGAACCCCGATAAACCCTTCCTTGGGGTTTCTAACAGAAAGTTCCTGGGCTTCATTATTACGACGAAAGGCATTCATGTCGATCCCGAGAAGCCCAAGGCTATCCTTGACATGGACCCTCCGAAGAACCTCCGAGAACTTCGAGGCCCGCAGGGGCGTCTGGCATACATCCGAAGGTTTATCGCAAACCTTTCCGGAAAATGCCAACCCTTCACTCAGCTCATGAAGAAGGGAGTCTCCTACATCTGGACAGAAGAATGCCAGAAAGCTTTCGACGATATCAAAGCTTACCTGACAAGCCCGCCAGTCCTGGTGGCACCCGTCGCCGGCAAACCATTTCTCCTCTACGTCCGTGCCATGGATCATTCCTTTGGCGCTATGCTGGCTCAGAACAGCGATGCAGGCTACGAGCAAGCTATCTACTACCTCAGTAGGACACTGATCGGGGCTGAACACCGGTACAACCCCGTTGAAAAAGAGTGTTTGGCTTTGGTGTTTGCCATCCAGAAGACTCGCCATTATGTCTCGAGCCAAACAATTCATGTCATCTTCCGAGTCAATTCGCTCAGGGTTCTCATGACGAAGCCATGATCATTGAATTCTTGGCTAGCTACATGGGCGATCCTGTTGACGCCATACAACATGGTATTTGTTCCACAAAAAGCCGTCAAGGGTCAAGCTCTGGCCGACTTTTTAGCCGCATATCCCATCTCAGAGTCCTCCAGACTCTATGAAGACATCCTGTAGTGCCCCGAAATTCGTGATACATATTTTATACGTGTTCGTATTTCTGACCCGTATTTTTCATTTTCTTTGATTAGTTAGTTGTGGTTTATTTTTATATTTAGCATTTTGGTTTAATTGTCATTTATCGTTTATGGATTTATTCTGATTGGTGGAGCTTGGTTTTATTTGGATAGGAGAGGATTGGGTTGGTTCGGCTTGGCTTGGTTTACTTGGTTCATCATGAACCAAGGTGAACCCCTACCTACCACCATCCCCATTATTTAACCCTTTCTCCTTCTCTCTCTTCATTAATATCTTCTTCTTCCCCACCATTAATTCTTCACCTACCAGAGAGAGGGAGAGAGAGGTCTAGGCAAGTGCAACTTGCTTCATGGAGGAACTCCAATTTTATTACTTCATTCTCTTCCTTACAGCATTTTAACTTACTTTAGTACTTGACATTTTCACTTTCCCTGGCTAGATTCTTATAGATCTACAATTATATTATTTTTAGAATTCTTGGGTTTTGATCTACTTAATCTTGTTATTACTAAGTTTTGATGGTTCCATGTTGTTGAGAATTTCATTCTGCCCCATTTTGACCTATGGAAGTTCGGATTTGGGCTCCGGATGATGGAGTTATGGAACTTGGGAGCTTGGCTTTCATGGTGTTCTTCTTCTCGGAAATTTGGGGAAGAAGAACAGTGCTGACTTGACCGTATGAATATTTCATGCGGCAAGTGATACCCTAGCCGCATGAGAATTTCCCTGCCGCATGATTGACCAGCCGCATATTTACCAACCCGTTCTGAGCCGCATAGGCTTGAGCAGTACCCCAGTCACAGCTAGCCGCATAAACCCGCTGGACCCCAGCCGCATAAGACTCCGCTTCTCTTGAGCCGCATAGGCCTTGCTCCCCACTGGCCGTATGAGAACTTCTTTTCCCGAGCCGCATGTGTGCCCGCTCATTCGAGCCGCATGAATATCCTTGACCCAGCCGCATGAGTCCTATCCTCCGCTAGCCGCATAAGTATCCCCCCCCGAGCCGTATATTTCCTGCCTTCCTCCTCAGCCGCATGACTGACTGGATCTCCGAGCCGCATATGACTAATACCCCACTCTTCCCGCTAGCCGCATATGCCTCCTTCTCCTCAGCCGCATGAACTTTGGACCCTCAGCCGCACGAGCTGCTGCCGCATGGATTCTTTTCTTGGCCGCATGCACCTGACCCCATATGAGATCATTCCTGGCCGCATATGCCTTAGCCGCATGGCTCTTCTATAGTCCTAAATATTGATATTTTATTAGATATTTTACGTCCATTTTATATCCTTACGCCTTTTTGTCATGAACTTGATAATCACGAATTTACTTAATATGTTTAGAAATGATAATTGAACATGACGTGATAGTGGCCCGTCGTGGTGCACTCCTGACATGATAACTAGACCTGATAATTTGACCTGCTACGCATGACACGACAGTGACCCGTAGTGGTGCACTCTTGGCAAGTACCCTGACAATGCATGATAGTGGCCCGTCGTGGCGCACTCTTGATAAGTAATAATGATAGTGGCCCGTCGTGGCGCACTCTTGACAAATTAATTCATTGGCCTGGACACCGTGGTTGTTGCATTGATTGTGCTTGTATAAACTACGAGTCCTGTTATGTCTTGCATTATGTCTAGGGCATGATCCCTGAGTACCACGGTCAGGGATCCATACTGAATCTGGCTAGGTTAATGACTAGATTGGTCAATTAGTTCATGGAGAATTTCCCAGTTACCTGTTGCCCCTTTGGTCCCGGCCCTATATATATATATACATAGGATTTGTTGCTATCCGTCGAGATGAGCGCACTTCCAGCCCGCCGTCGAGCGTGGTACCTTAGGACACATGTATCTTACTACAGTGTGTCTGCTATATCTTGCTATCTTTTTCTTTTTGCTGGGATCACTCAGGTAGTAACAAACAGGTAACCGGACTTGGAATTCTCATTGCATTTTCCTAGTAACTAGGCCTGTGATAACCCTAGTTAGTTAAAGTATCAAGCCGTACTTATTGATTGGCCGTGATTGTTGGATGGGGTTTAATCTGTCTAGTCCTGTCTTGATCCTATACAAGATTGTTACATATCTTGATTTTTTATATTTACCTTGCCGATAAATGGTGGGAGAAGCCAAGTTCCGTTCAGACGAAGGGTTACAACCCCGGTCCTTGTTTGGTTTACGGGTTGTAACCTGGTTATCTGAATAGTCCCATGGTTATCTCATCGTATATCATCCTGTCATGCTCTTCCATATGTCTTATCTTTTATTGATCCTGTACAAGATTATCTTTTATATTTACCTGTCATGTTTTTTCTTAAATTACTGTCTCTTATTTTGTAATTATATTATTGTGCTAATTGCTAGTTTTAGTTCCTAAGTGAAGCCTCCTTTGTCGCACTTGCTCTTTCTGGGGTCTGACCCAGCTGGTTTTGTATGGCCAGATACCGGAGCAGCAGCAAAGGATCTACCTGCTTTTCAGCCCGATGGTGACCGCCAGGCGTAACCAGGGCAACGAATGGGTTTCATTTTGTTCTTCCACTTTATTGTAAAAATTATTCTTTTGAGGCGTTTAGCCGCCGAGCAAGTGTTAGCTCGTGCTCCTTTTACTTACTGTTTGCCTACGGGCTGTAATCATGATTGGCAACTCGAGGTTGATCATGTACGACTTAACTCTTGCTAGTCCTTACATTTTGTACGACTAGCTTCATGATCATCTGGATATGTAATGTTTGGGACGCCTTACAATTGTATATTTGGTGGTCTGATATCTTGTAATTATTATTAGTTGGTTGAGATTGAGACAATAGGATAATTTATGACCTTAAGAGACTGATGGCTTGTAGATAAACCCTCACATACCTAGACAGCCGTGACCGTATGGTGAGATGGATTCCATTTCATTATACGTAGCTGGTTATGTCTGCCCCCGCTCTCCAGTATTTTGGTTCTGGGGCGTGACACATCCCGGATGAGGTCCAAGAATCAAACATCACCGAAGAAACCTCCGTCTGGCGGATGTTTTTCGATGGCGTTTCAAGAACAGACCCCAAAGGCCAAATCATCGCTGGAGTGGGGGTAGTCTTAGTCTCCCCCGATCAACTGGTCATCCAGCGTGCTTACTCCCTTTCGAAGCCGTGATCCAACAATGTTGTCGAGTACAACGCTCTTATCATGGGACTCCAGCTGGCGCAACAGCTGGGAGTGGATCATCTAGAAGCCTATGGCGACTCAAAACTCGTCGTTAACCAGGTCAGAGGGCAATACGAAGTCCGCCATGAAGATCTGGTTCCTTACCATGAAGTTGTATTGAACATTATTTCAACCTTCACCAAGTTCTTCATAGAACACGTACCCCGGTTACAAAACCTAGAGGCTGACGCTCTGGCTGGTCTCGCAATCTCATTGGAAGCATCCCTCGGGATTCAGCACTACATCACGGTAGTTGGTCGAGACTTGGTCTGTCCTAAAAACAACCTATCCTCTCAAAAGGCCCATGCCATGTCAACAAATGCTGGTATTAATGTCCGAGATTGGAGGTTCCCGTTCATCGACTTCGCTGTCTACGGAATTCTCCCAGAAGATCCGAAAGAAGCCGTCTCAGTCAGAAGACGTTCCCTTCGATTCTATTATGATATAGCTACTAAAATGCTGTACCGACGCTCCTACGATGGACTTCTCCTTCGATGTATGTCCAACGAAGAGGCAGCTGAAGCCCTTCGGGAAGCTCATGATGGAACTTGCGGGGCTCATCAACCTGGGCCTAAGTTGCAGGATCGACTGCGACGCATGGGGTACTACTGGCCAACCATGGCAGCCGATGCTGTCGACTGTGCTAAGAAATGCCATGCTTGCCAGCTCCATGCCGACTTCATCCATACACCGTCGGAACCACTACATCTTACGGTCGCCTCTTGGCCCTTCGAAGCTTGGGGCATAGACATTGTAGGACCGATCAGCCCTCCTTCATCAAGGGGATACCGTTTCATCCTAGCCATCACCGACTACTTCTCCAAATGGGCAGAAGCAGTTCTGCTGGCGGAAGTGAAGAGCTCTAGGGTGATCAGCTTCATCAAGCACTATGTCATCTACCGTTTTGGGGTACCTCGGAGGATTATCCACGATAACGGTCCACAATTCATCAGCCATGTTTCAGCAGATTCTGTGACAAGAATCGCATTCAGAACGTGGCATCGACCGCCTATAATCCGGCAGCAAACGGATTGGCCGAGGCGTTTAACAAAACTATCGTCAGGCTACTCAAAAAGGTCGTGTCATCCAACAAGCGCGACTGGGACGAAAAGCTCGGCGAATGCCTTTGGGCCTACCGTACAACGGTACGGACCCCGATGGGCAACACACCATTCTCCTTGGTCTACGGGAGCGAAGCGGTACTGCCTCTCGAGATCCAGATACCCTCACTCCGTGTAGCCATCACAAATCGACTCACAGAAGAAGACAATCAACGTCGCCGTCTGCGAGAATTGGAGGTACTTGACGAAAAATGTCTCCTAGCTCAACAGCGCATCGAACTCTATCAAGCCCGTATATCACAGGCTTTCAACAAGAAGGTCAAGCAGAGGACTTTCCAAGTAGGCGAACTGGTTCTAGCAGTCAGGAGGCCGATGGTGTTGACTCACAAGACACCAGGAAAGTTCGAGCCCAAGTGGGAGGGACCTTTCATCATAGAGACGGTATACTCAAACGGTGCTTACCGCCTCGCTGTCACGCCCCAGAACCAGAATACCGGAGAGCGGGGGCAGACATAGCCAGCTACGCAATCCCAAAGTACGTTAATACTCTGAAATCACGTATAAGCTGTCAAGACATGGGGATTACTCTACAAGCTATCAGTCAATCCTATGGTTTAACAATCCTAGGTATCTCAATCACAGGCAATTATACAAGAGTAAGGAGTACGATCATCATACATACAATAGTAAGGCGTCCCGAACCATATATACATGACTGATCATGAAGCCAGTACCACAGAACTGAGGACTAGCTAGAGTATTAGTCGTACATGATAAGGACTAGCTATAGTCTAGAATACACATATCATGTTTATGCCCGTAGGCTACAATATCAAGGAAAATACCAATACACGAGCTAAACACGTGCTCGGGGCTAAACGTTACAAGAGGAGAATTTACATATCAGTGGGAAAATGAAAAAGAAACCCACTGAGGCACTCTGGTGCTCCGGCTGGTCACCGTCGAGTAGATGGTGCGGTAGATCCTTCGGGCTCTTCTATTAGAACCTGGCCATAAAAAACCAGTGGGGTCAGACCCCAAATAGCAAGTACCACAAAGGAGGCCGAACTATGAACTTAAAACCAGCAATCATAGGCAAACAACAGGGAGAGAAAGCAATAAGTAAAGGAGGATCGAGATTCGTGCAGTACCAATGCACTTATCCCGAACATAGAAAGACAGTAAGTAAATCATCATTTGACATAAAGTAAACTGGAGAACATGTTAAATAAATAGAGCTATACAATATACGAAGAGAGGACGAAGGTACTGTTTCGGAAGCCAGGTTACAACCCTTAAAACCAAATAAGGACCGGGATTGTAACCCTTCCCCTGAACAGAACTTGGTCCCTGATCATTTATTGCTAGAGGTGACAATCATTAAGTGATAGTGAAAGAGTGACAATACAGAGTACAATACATTAGAGTGACAATCATTGCAATCATTGCAATCATTATCCTGGAACAATTAGGAACTGGATCTAGACAAGACTTAGACTGGAAATGTGATATACGATGGGATAACCATGGGACTATTCAGATAACCAGGTTATAACCCGTAAACCAAACAAGGACCGGGGTTGTAACCCTTCGTCTGAATGGAACTTGGTTTCTCCCATCATTTATCGGCAAGATAAAATAAGAAATCAGGACATGTAACAATCATGTACAAGATCAAGACAAGACTAGACAGACTGAACTCTATCCAACATTCACGGCCAAGCAATAAGTACGGCTTGACACTTTAACTAACTAGGGTTATCACAAGCCTTAGTTACTAGCAATATGCAATGAGATGTTCCTCCAGCCACAAGCCCTGCAGCTAATCCAGGTTATCCAGGCGACTTGGATTCATTAAGCAGTTATCAATAATTATTAGGTAGCTTGGTGCGTACCACATGACAGTGTGCGTAGAAATTATTTCATGAAGTGCCCCACATGACAGTGGGCTGGAAATGTGCCCCACTCGACGGCAGGCTACAAGTCCAAACAATTGTGGCCGGGATAACGGGATCGCCTGTAACTGGGGAAATCTCTTATGACTACTGAATTATTCTAGTTATTAGCCTTAGCCATTTACAGTCGGTACCCATGACCGTGGTACTCAGGGGTCCCAGTCCTAGACATGATGTAAGACAAGACTGGTTCATTTGTACAAGCACAATCGTCCACGGTGTCCAGGTCACTCATTCTTGTCGTGTCATGTTAGTCGTCGCAACAGCACTTCGAGAAATATATGTCAGGTTTATCATGTCAAGAGTGCGCCACGGCGGGCCACTATCAAGAATTATCATGTCAAGAGTGCACCACCACGGGTCACTATCATGTCATGTTACTTGTTTCTGGTTACTGGTTACAGGTCAGAGTGCACCATGACAGGTCACCATCGTGTCAAGCAATTTCATTCATTAAAGAAATAGCAAGCTATTAAGTGGGTCGTCGCAATTCAGGCCAAAATAGAAAATACACAATAGCAGTCAGAAACTTCATGAAAGAAACTTGTATAAAATAATTAAATAACATATTCTGGAAGCCAATGAAAAGATCTACAACTTTCATGTTGGAAGTGGAAAGAAATTTTGACCACAATTTAGGCAAATAAAACATTTAAACAATCAAAGTGGACCCCATGCGGCCCAAAAGTGGGAGAACATACATGCGGCCAAAGAGAGTGGGAGGCCACCCATGCGGCCAGCCAAAGCTTATGCGGCCAGAAAATAACTGAAGGGGGCCATGCGGCCAGCAAGAAATATTCATGCAACCAGAAAAGACAAAGAGAGTGGGACTCGCAATAAATGCAAGCATCAACTCAAGCAAAAGAAAAGGGCACGTGGCCACTCAAGTACAGAGGCCATGTGGAACCCAACAATTAATGCAGTAAGAAAAAGGTTCACGTGGCCAAGCAATGATGACAAGTATTATAATATATCATGCAAGTATATGCAGCTTAAGAAAGCCATGCGGCCAATATTAAATGCAAGGTCCAAAAGTACAATGTCCATGCGGCCATGCCACTGATTACATATAATTTAATAAGCCATACAAGTGGAAGGGGCCATGCGGCCAAGAATTTTAGCAAGTAACTACATGCATGCAACAACATACAGGAGCATGCGGCCATACATGCAAAAGCATGCAAAAATATATATTAAATAAGGCCATAAATATTATTCCCATGCGGCTAACCATGAAGTTTCCATGCAAAACTATTGGCAAGCATGCAAGTGCTTGCATGCAAGGGCATGCACAAAAGAAAATGCTTCATGCGGGTCAGTACTATATATATGCATGCGGCCACAACTTAAATAGCTAAAGCATAAGCAGACTAATGCATTATTTATGCATGAAAAAAAAAATATTAAATATTTAATAACACAACAACTAAAGTTGGCAATAGCCAACTTTAATGCATGCCTGCTACTTAAGTAGCTAATGCTTATGCATGCTCTTTACGTAAAATGCATGCAATTGTATGCTAGTAATTTATTAATGCATGTAAAAAAACAAGCTATCCCATGCGGCTACAATGTATAGTAGCATGCGGCTACTAATAATTTTTTTTCCATGCGGCCAACGAGACATCTCATGCGGCCAAATAAATTGATAGGCCAAACAATTATTTATACAAGCCAATGCAAGCTCAGCCAAGCATATTTATGCTTATGCGGCAAATGCAAAACAATTATGCTAGCATGCAACTATTATTACATGTGGCCATGCAAGCTCACGCCAACAATTGCTTGCGGCCCACAAACAAATAATTGCAAGCAAACTAATGCATGCGGCTCTAAAATGCAAGCAAGCATGCAGCTCCAAAAATGTAATTAATGGCTTCCCACAGAGACTAGGTCCATGGAAAAATACCATGGCCTCCATGCTCCACCAACTACAATAGGAACTCAAATCTAGACTTCCATGGGTCAAATTTGGGTAAAATGGAATTCTCTACAACATGGAACCATTTGTTTACAAAAACATGCAAGCCTAACAGATAAAAACCCATGAAAACCGAAAATACCATAAAGCTAGATCTACAACATTCCACTCGGTAAAACCGAAAAATCCAAGTTCTAAAGATGCTTAGAATCATGCAAGGAAGAAGATGAAACAAACAGAAGTAAATTTGTTCAAGGTTCGGCAAGGTGTACTTGCCTCTCTCTCTAATGGCTAGGATTTGGTGGAAAAGAAATGAATGAGGGTGAATGAGGAGGGAGAGAGAAAAAGTGGCTTATATAACAAGCTTAAGTGATCTCCACCATTTATTCCTCTCCACTCAATCTAAACCATACACCTCATCTCATAAAAAATCAAAATAAACCAAACCAAACCAAGTCAAAGTGGAACCGAACTAAATAAAACCAAATCCAAGTTAAACCAAGTCATAAAAATCCTACACTTAGGAAAATTTTAAAATATCACGCAAATCGATAATACAAAATACGGCTCAAATAAACACGTATCAGTATAAAATACCGATACAGTGAGACGGGTCTCACACTCGCCAAACCCAATGGGGACTTGTTCATGATGCCCATCAACGGCAAGTTCCTAAAAAAGTACTACTTTTGACATCCTTCAGACATGTACTTCTATCTTCACCCAACAAGGGAGTCTGTGGACCCAATCATCAGGGCTCACGTACACCTCCCTTCCACAAAATCCTATGCTTTCGGAATCCAGCTGTTCCGTGGCATTCTATCATCAGTAGAAGAACAATCACGTCCATATTACCTCTGAGTTGCTCTTCTACGCCCTGTAAAACATAATCTGACACCATGTAGGATTATGCTGCTTATCATGTTTACCACGTCCACATTACCTCTGAGTAAACATCCCGTACAGACAACCCTTGCGTTGCCGTACATTGATCGCAGAACTTCCATGTCCACATTACCTCTGAGTAGTTCCGCGTATCCCCCTAGAGTCATTCCTACCACGTCCATAACACCTCTGAGTATGAAGATTCCATCATTTGAACCCCATATTCGCCACGTCCACATTACCTCTGAGCAAATATGTTGGTTCTCTCAAACTTATTATCGGTACCTAAAAACCAAGGTGCGCAAAAGATAATAGGTCCACACAAATCATCAAGTTCATGACAACAAGAATAAATACACCACCAAAACTCTTCATTCTTTATTTAAAAGTAAAGAATTACATCCCCAGCAGGAGTTGCAAATTATACAAAATAACAAAAAAAAGGGGAGAGACTACAATCCCTAAGCATCACCAGGATTGGCTGAAAGCTCTTCGATCCGACGCTTCAAGGCTGCCGCTCGAGTCTCTGCGGTCGCCAGGATTCGGCGTTCGGCTTCTTGACGCATTATTTCTATGGCCTCAGGAGAAGTGTCATCCTCATGCTTCTCGTCCAACTGTTGCCGCTGCTGGGCCAGGGAAAGAGCCTGGCGGGTGAAAGTCGCTTCCTCCTCCTTAGATGCTACATGTTCAGCTTGGACTCGCTCAGCATCTAACAAAAGTTGGGCCCGCTAGTCTTCAAGGAGACGAATCTTGGCATTAACCTCCGCTATACTAGCGTCCAACGCAACTCGCAACTCTACCTTCTCCTGCGTGGACTGAGATAGCCTCTCCACCGCAGCCCCAGTTTCGGCCACCTCGCATTCCCAGACAGCCACGGTGGCCTGATAAAATGACTCAGTTTCAGCGATCAACTTCTTCTTTTCTGCTTCTATCAGGGCGGAAAGATCATTTCGCTGGATACACTGAAACTCGAAAAGCAGCTGGTCGAGCTCGGCCACCGATGCCTCCAGAATCTCGGCCAATGGCCATATGATCATGGCCCTGGTGGGAACGTATCAGACCGATATGAGGGAGCGCCATGGTTTTTGCCGTCGTAAAACTCCCATTGGCATTCATCACTGCCGATACACCCCTCTTGCTGTAAAGAACCAATCTTCCTTGATCTTTAACACCTTTGCTTCAGTAGAAGTAAGGCGGTCCCCAAACAGGAACTCAGGCTTCAAGAAAGTAACATTATCAGAAATGGCAGATTTCAAAACACCATGCTCCATCATCCGTTTGAGGAACCCATACTGTTGTTCCCGGATTTTGGTCATTCTTTCGGGAGGCTGATCCAGCATAATGGCAGCTTGGGCAGGGTTTATCACCTCTTTGTTATAATCTACTCCCATCTGACAGAGGGCAGCGTCCAGAAGCACTTCATTCAAGAGCGGGACGGTCATCGACACTGGTGGGCAGCAAAAGAAGGCGAAGATTCAGATATGAAACAACAAAAGAATCTGAGCCACGTTCTCATCAGAAGCGCATACCCTGAACCAAGGCTCAAGCGCATCTGAAAAGAAGCTTCGGCGCATCATCAGGGTCTAAACCCATGCGCGTCGGCAGTGAAGTTTCGGCGCATCATCAGGGTCTAAACCCATGCGCGTCGGCAGTGCAGCTTCGGCGCATTATCAGGGTCTAAACCCATGCGCGTCGGCAGTACAGCTTCGGCGCATCAACAGGATCTAAGCCCATGTGCGTCGGCAGTAAAGCTTCGGCACATCATCATGGTCTAAACCCATGTGCGTCGGCAGTAAAGCTTCGGCGCATCATCAGGGTTTAAACCCATGCGCGTCGGCAGAAAAGCTTCAGCACATCATCAGGACTCAAGGTCCATGCGCGTCGGCATATGTGAAAGGAAAATATGGTAAAGAATAATGAAACCCACCAGTCACCGCCGGCCGAACGTCGACGGGCGTCCGGAGGACATCATCTGCAGCAGCCTCCACAGGCTCTTTTCCTTTGCCTCGTCCTCGGCCAGCACCACCGCGAGGAGTCTTAGGAGCCATCTCGTGAAAGAAAAAGATTAGGGTTTTTCGAAAGAAGAACTCTAGAGAAGAAGAAAGCAAAGTGGATAAGAACCCTCTCTCTCCATCAGACGCCTATTTATAGGCTTATGCATACGCGTGAACCGATGAGGAGTGACATCAGCCGCCGCCTCGGGTTCCATGAAGTGATAACCGCAAATAAATCCAAAAAGATCATCATTAATCCTTTTGGTTACTTCGAAGCGTTATCATTTGCATTAACTGAGAGGAGCATGCGCTCCATCACTGATGCGCGGAGTACCCATGCGCCCGAACAGTCATGCGCCTCGTTGAAGACACCACCATGCTTCTTATTCAAAGTATTCCAAAACTTGACAAAAAGTTTTGAAAACTTTGAAGGGGGTCTTGTAGAAGCATGGAATTTTAGGAACATAAATCCTATACGCCTAAACATTACATGCGCCAGGGAGCTCAGACGAAGTACTTGGCACAGCAAACAGTAAAAGCATAGACATTAAAAGAAGATTTTTATTTCATATAAAAGTTTATTACATGTCTAAAAAAGGCTGTACAAAGGAGAACTTCTACAAAAAGAAAAGACCCTAAGTCTACAGCCAGACGCAACAACCACCATACGCTCTCAAAACAGGCGCATCTCTTCGGCATCTCAGTTTGGCGCATCACTTCAGCGTCTCAGCCAGACGCATCCCTTCAGCAGCTCAGTCATGTGTATCCTCAGTTATGTGCATCCCTTCAGTAGCTCAGTCATGTGCATCCTCAGTTATGTGCATCCCTTCAGCAGCTCAGTTATGTGCCGCCCTTCAGCGTCTCAGTCAGGCACATCATGAAGTCTCAGCATATGCGCCTTACTTCGACCTGATCAAATGCTTCGACTAATAAAGTATTTATTGAGTAGAACGAGGGTGGACAATCAACCCCCTAGCTGGAGGAAGAGCTCTCCAAAGTCCAAGGAAGAAGAGAGCACCGCAATCGACTTGCGGCAAAAGGAGGCTTTCAACACAACCAGAATGGGAAACACCCACTCTAGCAGGAGGATGAGCTCTCCTAAAGCCCAAGGAAGATGATCGGGGTACCACAAATCCGATCAGCGATTCTTCCAGCATAACGGAGACGGGGCTCGAGCATCCCGATCTTTGGATGCAACAGGCACCTTCCTCCTGCCTCAGAAGCCCTCGACTCCGACTTTTGGATGTAACAGTCACCTTCAAGTGCATCAATGAAGACAATGCGTCGCATCTTCACCCTCGGGAGCATCTCGTCAACAGAATGTGCTCGAGCAAACAAGTTCATTTCGGGAGGACGTGAGAGAACGAGAAGCAAACTCTCTCCTTGCCACTATTTAAAGGCCGGGCAAATCAAATCCACGTGCCAAGTGGTGGGCTCTCCGAATCCCGTGTAATGAATTTGCATTAATGATGATGAACCTGACGCTTCGAATTCGGCCAAGTCAAAAACGGCTATTTAAAGCACTCGAATAACGTAACAGTCGGGCCAATAAAGACGTGTCATGCAAACGGATGCGCCGGTCAGACCGCGCATCATACTGACGCGCCCATCAGCATCAAGTGCCTTATAAGGATGCGCCCATGCGTCCCCATGCGCCTAGTGGAACGCAGATCGACGCACTCACTCAATAACCCATCACCCGTCAAAGAATATTAAATGCTGAAGTCTGACACGATAGTAGCCAGTCCCCGAGGATTGAACAGTTGACAGCTTTTTCAGAAGACGAAGCGTCGCCGACGTCAGCATCATCATTACTTTTCTCCGGCGGTTACAAGCCACGTGGCCACCCAACCATTTCGCATGCGCCTCCGCAGCCATGCACCCAAATCTCTGCATGCGTCTCAAAAGCCATGCGCCTCAGACTTTTCTCTGATTCCTAAAGACATAAGTCAAAGTCACTACTGAAGCCTCACATGCGCCTCAAAAGCTGTGCGCCCAGACTGGTTCATGACTCCTAAAGGTTACTGTAGGTCCTAAAAAATCAAGTTTCATCAATCAACAATGTCAAAGAATCAAGATATACATCATTTTGATGAATTGTGCAGGCAACAGATTGCGCAGCAATCCGATTGCGCATACTGGTTTGCGCACACTTCCAACTGTGCAGGCTGACGTGGCAGAAGTCATCATTACCTGAATCAAATCAAATCTTTCTGACAACTGACAGCACGGAAAATGAGGAGACTGTTCGTTTATTGCACCGTACAGTGCTCGAGGGCGGCTGACAGCTGGCAGCGCAATCCATTCCTGCGCAGTCTGAGTCTGCGCAATCCATTCCTGCGCATTCTGAGTCTGCGCAAACCAAGACTGCGCAGTTTAGTCTGCGCATTCTATCAACATAACTGATAAAGTATACGTGGCATTCATGCCATCAATTGCTCATTACGTGGCAACTGTTTATGCACGATCATGCGCATTTCAATCAAATGATGCCATGTGTCCATGATAGTTGGCCCACGACCCAGTAACTGCCTGCGCAGTCCAATGCTGCACAAACCAATTGCTGCACAAATTATCCTGCGCAGTCCAGAATAATTGAAAGTTAGTTATTTCCAGAACTCTATAAATAGAGTTTCAAGTCTTCATTCAAGGGGATCAGATATCAAATATTCAGAGATCAGAGAGTCCAGGAGTTCTTGCTCAAGTGCTGCTGCATTCTTTCGAGACTTTTGCCTTCAACTTTCGAGGCTTTTGCCTTCAGTTTCTAGAGTTGTTTTCAACTTCAAAGGCTCCGTCTTCAGAGTTCACATCGTCCAAGGGATAAAGCAATCGTCATCTAGATTGGATTCCTATAGTTGTAATTTTCCCAGAATTATTGTAATCTTTATTACACAGTTTGTATCAATAAAGTTTTATACTTTTGTTTTTGCAAACAAAATGACGACTCTGCTGGGGACAACTTTCTCCTCCGACGAGGAAGTAGCAACTCAATGTGACGTAGCGTCTATCGGGAAGACGCAGAAGATACTGGTTGTTAAGGTCAACCAGACAGCCTACGAGGCGATGCTCAACTCCAAGACCTCTCCCCGTGCTGTAGCCACTTCTGCCAAGAGCAAAGTACGTTCGGTATGGATCTCCAAGACTGCTGCACAATCTGGTAGTTTTGCTACCAAAGATGCTGTACACTCTGTTGCACAATCTGCTAGTCAGACTGCTGCACAATCTGCTGTACCAACTGTTGCACAATCTACTGTGTCAACTCCTGCACAGTCTATCTCAACAACTGCTGCACAATCTGTTGCAGTCAATGATGCACAATCTGTTGCAACTGTTGCACATGCTACTTCATATGCTGCCTTGTCAAAACACAAGACTCCTATGACTCTGGCGTAATTGGCAGTGGCTTTTCCTGTGCAAACCAACACTCCAGCCAGCAAAGTACATTCCAAGCACTCTAAAGTAAGAACTCCTGATGCGCAAACCATAGCTTCTGTGGTTAGAACCAATGCACTTTCTGCCAAAGCTTCTAATGCACAAGTGGCCAGTGCGCAATCCACCCATGCGCAAACCAAGCATGCGCAATCCAAGAGTAACAGCCCTTTGGCTAAACTCTCCTCTTCTAATAACAAAAAGGAAACTTCTGTTCCTCCCCTTAAACACTCTGCTGTTCCTGCACAATCTACTGGGGGTAGTCCTTTGGCTATTCCTCTTCCTCCTCAAAATAAAGGAAAAGGCCCGTTGGTCTTTTCTCAGACTTTCTTGTCTCATGACTTGGAAGACAACAGAGGAAAACGCTCTTTAGCTAACCCTTCTTCTCAAAATAAAGAAAAAGGCCCTTTGGTCTTTTCTTAGTCTTCCTCGGTCTTTACTGAAGAAGATCAAATTGAACGTGTTTCGGCACCTGTTAGTACAAGAACTCCTACAAACAAGGATTATTCTTTCCTTCATGACAAGGGAACTTGTACTGATCAAAGAGGTATCCTGCCTACCCCAGTAGCAGAATTCCAAGACCTTCCGACATTCAAAATATCCCGTTCCAAACAGGGAAAACTATTGGTGTCTCAAACAGAAACCCCTGGGGGTGAATTTGCAGATCTAAGAACATATCTTAACAGGCCAACTTCGGCAAAACGTAAACAACCTATGCCGAAGGTCAAGCCTCAAAGACAAACCTCCAGGAACAAAAATCCTGATACCTATGCCAATGAGGTGAGCACTTCCTTGTACACACAGGGGACAAAACATTTAAAGAATCGGAACCATGTTCCGAATGTTGTTAAAGAACATATTCCTCGAACCTTTCCTCATCCTGGCATGGTTTCTGATCTCCGAGAACATCTCAAGCAGAAACGAGATAGTGCTTCAACTCCTTCAGTTCAATCATCTGATCATCATTGCAATCATAAAGTCATCATCCAATGTTGTTGTCAAACAACAAAACGATCTGTCTTCGATCGTTTGACTTTTGCTAAAACTGAACCAATGTCAGAGGATGAAGATGAAATCCTATATGCTTCTGTTAACATGACTTCTCGAGACACTGGGGGTAGAAGGTGCTCTAAGCACGGCAAACCTCGCAAACCAAGTCAACGGTATCTGGATCTACTTCAAGAATCTTCTGAGGGAGTATTCCAACATACCCGTTTCCGAAGCCGAGATACAATCGGTCAAAGAAATCTTTCTCAAGATCCTTCTGGTCATTTCCCTCTTTCTCAGTCAGGAGATGACTCTTTCTCCGACTATGACACATACAGCGAAAGTTCTGAACAGACAGTGTCTTCCACTGTACCAAGAGAAGTGACATCTTATGTTGTCACTGATGATCAAGATGCTTCAACGTCTGCAAATCAAGAACAGCGAATCGCTGCACTTGAAGACAAGCTAAAGACCATGGCTGAAATGGTCGCTAGCATGCATTCTATCATTGTGGCCCAACATGCCACACCACCAACTATACCTACCGCAAATCCGGAGATCATAGCATCTTCAGTACCTGTCAATGCTGGGTTGGGAGTAATGCCTTCTCAAATGCCTCCTGTACAAGTACAAGTTCAGACTACACCTAGTCAGTCCGCTGGGGGTAGTGCTTACAATGCTGTTCCTCCTCCTACTACTCTGACTCTGCCGGCTCCTTCTTCATCATCTGAAGACACCAATAAAGCTGTTAAACTCTTGCTAACTCAGTTCGAAGCCTTCAAAGAGAATAATAATTTGTAAATGTTGGGAATCAAGCAGCCATACCCAGTTGAATGAAAGGAAGTTCCATTTCCTCCCAAATACAAGATTCCAACAATCTCTCTTTTCGACGGCAGTACCTCACCAAGCCAGTTCATCAATCACTTCGAGGTAATGACTGTTCAACTCCAACCAAATGATGCTCTTCTTACCAGGGTGTTTGTCGGTTATTTAGCCGGCGTAGCATATGACTGGTACAGAAGTCTGCCCGATGGTTGTATTACTTCTTTTTCAGGACTTAAGCAGATCTTTCTGGAAAGATTCTATGAGGGATTCAATGACATGACTATGTCTGCCCTCAATAAAATCAAACAGAAACATAATGAAACTGCTGAGAGTTTCATCGAACATTTCCGTCGAGAAGCCTTGAAGATGCCTCCGGGGACTCCTGCTGCTGTTACCATAGACACTTGCAAGGCAAATCTTTTGCCTATCATTAGTATGTGGACAGGCTCAACTCAGTTCCAAGACTGGCCATCCTTTATTGTCAACACCAAAGCAGCTGAAGTGAGTGCTGAGAAATTCAAACAGCTGGGGGTACAGATGTCTAACCCTGATCGGGATGAACATCAATCATCAGGTGGCGGTAATCGTCAGAACAACCGCAAGAACAAGGAAACTCTGAACATTAACCTGAAAAGCAAAGAGTCCTTGGCTGTCAATGTAGCTCCGCCTACATCTACTTCTACTCCTGCTGTACCTCAACCGAGGGAACCTCGCCCTAAGGTAGAGTATTCGTTTGATAAAAATGACACAGCAAGCATCGTTGAGTGTTTACTCAAAAGCAATAAGATCCAGCTTCCAGACCCAAAGAAGCCTGATAAAGTCGGTAAGACCGATCATCCTAAGTATTGTGTCTACCACCGATTCATTGGACATCCTACTCGAGCATGTTATATGCTCAAGGGTAAGATTCAAGAGCTTGTCAATGATGGAGTTGTTACTCTGCAACAAGATGAGAAGACTGTTACTGCCAATATGGTTTCAGTCCAGTTTGGTGACTTTCCCCCGCAGATGATACAGCATGGTGTCATTCCTATTCCGAAGGCTACTCTCGAGATTGAAAATCTTCCTTCTCCACCAAACGAAGGTCTCGTTCCTTTGTCTCTTGACAATGGCGAGGTTATGTGGATCCATCCCGATCTTACTTCAGAGTTCGAGGATTCTTCTTCTTCCAAGAAGAAAGGTCGCTCTAAAGGCAAGATAAAGATTTGCAACATAGTGTCTTTTGACCCCATAGTTGATGAAGAAATTCTGTTGGGCACCAGATCAGGGAAAACTTATCTGAAAGATTACTCTGAATCTCAAGAGAATCCTGCCTCTTCTTCTGAACCTGTCCCAGCACAACCTGTTGCTATTGAAGAAATTCCTTCTACGTCTTCACCAGTTGTGGTTCCTATTCCTCCCAAACCAGTGGCTGCTGATAAAGGCAAACAAGTCCGCTTTGATAAACCCTTGAAGAAATCATCCCCTACAGGGCTTGAGAAGCCTTACAACTTTGATATATTGGCTCAACTAGCTAATACCCCAGCAAGGCTATCTATCTTTGAGCTCTTGCGTCTTTCCAGAGAGACGCGAGAAACTTTAAGTGAAGCTCTTATGCAAGCTGAGATTTGTTTAGCCTTTCTCAAAAAGCCAGAAGCAGAACCAGTCTCTTGTCTACATTGTCATAGTGTTATGGAGTTGATTCCGAACATTACTTTCACACAAGATGACATGTTGATGGAGGACAATAGGCATGATCGTCCTCTCTACTATACAGGATATGTTGATTCGATGAAAGTCGATCGTATCCTGATAGATCCAGGATCTGCTCTCAGCATCATGCCAAAAACAATGCTCGATGCTCTGAAAATTCCTGTACATAGTCTCTCCACCACAATCACCACCATCCTTGGATTCAATCAGGAAAGGAGTGAACCTTTGGGCAAGATTCGCTTAAAACTCCAAATAGGCAATCTTCGCACAAAAGTTACCTTCTATATCATTGACAATCATGGTTGTTCTTATAATGCTCTATTGGGGAGACCATTCTTACATGAGCATAATATTGTTCCATCAACCCTTCATCAATGTTTCAAATATGTTGATGATAAGGGAGAGGTCCATAAGGAAGTTGCGGATCTTTATCCCTTCAAAGGCGTTGAAGCATACTACAACGACGCTCGGATGTACAAGGATGAATTCATGAAGATTGTGTTAGCCTTAGACACTGAAGAAGAACAAGAAGCAATGCCTAAAGACACTCTTATCATACCTGTCAAAGGGCGAGTTTCACATCCTCAGTCTTCTAAACCACTGGCTATTCACTTGCCAATTCAAAAGAAATCAGTTGATGCTGATCAAGATCAAAGGGAGCTCACCTCTTCTGAGCCACTTGTTATCGACCTACGTCGTAACAAGGACAAAAAGGAGCTCACCTCTTCTGAGCCACTTGTTATCGACCTACGTCGTAACAAGGACAAAAAGTAGCTCACTCTTTCTGAGCCACTTGTTGTTGATCTCACTCGCAACAAGGAAAAAAGGGAGCTCACCTCCTCTGAGCCACTTGTTATCGACCTCCGTCGTAACAAGCCTCCCCCACGTTCTTCTTCTCCCCCTCTTGTAATTAATCTGACCAAGCCTGCTAAGGCTAAAGGTCCTGTTGTAAATACTGATGTACAAATCAATAAAAAAGCACCTACTTTCCAGTATACTGATGTTATTTATTATACTAAATGCTATTTGGATATGTTGGATAGCTTCCAATCAATTACAATGGGAGTTGTACAATCTCTTCAGACAGAAGTCTTACTTAAAGATCCAGATGATTCTTACCGTATTTACCCTTCTCTAAAGAAAGGTGAAAGTCCAAAACTTTTTAGTAAAGGACCAGAAAAACAATTCAGTTATACAGATGATAGCAAACTTAACGATACGGGACGTCTCCAGTTCCATCATTATAGTCAACAATCAAAAGACATCATCCGAAAAATGGGTTATGACTTCAAAAGTGGCCTCAATTACGGTAAAGGTAGACGAACTCCTATTCGCACGACTGTTCCGGAAGGAAAGTCGGAAATGTACTACAACAGGACTAAGAAAGGTCTCGGATATACTTCTCCTCCACTGTTATCCCCAGCAGTCTCTGACTCTGACAGTGAAGAACGCTCTAATTCATCTGATTCTAGATCTTGGGATTCTGATACTAGCATTGGTGAAGTTCACAGGCTGATCGTATCATCTATCATGGTCTCCGCTGAACTACCAGAAGGCTATGATGAAGACGTTGAAGAAAATACTGAAACAGATCCTTGGGCTCAACATATAGACAATCAATGGGTACTTCGCTTTGAACAACGTGAACCTCCTACTGAAGATCAATTAGTTCAAGTTGATGTAGGGGAAAGCGAGTTGCCTCGTCCAATCTTCATCAGCAAGAATCTTCCAGAAGCAGACAAACAAGAGTTAATTCTTCTTATTAAAGAATACATCGACGTCTTTGTCTGGAGTTATGAAGACATGCCAGGTTTAGATCCCAAGATTGCTACACATAAACTGAACATTTTGCCTAATACAAAACCAGTTAAGCAGCAACAACGGCATTTTAAACCAGAAATGATGGACGCAATCGATGATGAAGTCAAGAAGCTCATTGCTTGTGGTTTTATTCGAGAAGAACAACATCCTGACTGGGTGGCCAATGTCGTTCCAGTTCTAAAGAAAACCGGCAAAGTTCGAGTCTGCACTGACTTCCGGGATCTTAATGAAGCATGTCCTAAAGATGAATTTCCTCTACCTATCACGGATGTCATGATCGACAATACCTGTGGGTTTGAGCGAATATCCTTCATGGATGGATTTTCTGGATATAATCAGATCAAGATGAATCCTGAAGATGAAAAGCATACCTCTTTCTGCACTCCTCGTGGTGTCTATTGCTACACGGTGATGTCATTTGGTCTCAAGAATGCTGGTGCAACCTACCAACGAGCTATGAGTACTATCTTCAAAGATTATCTTAGTAAAACCGTGGAATGCTATGTTGACGATATTGCTGTCAAAAGTCGTCTAAAAGAAGATCACATCCAAGATTTGAAAACAATCTTCAATCTCATGCGCCAACATCAACTCAAGATGAATCCCACCAAGTCATTCTTGGGTGTCTCTAGTGGCAAGTTTCTCGGCTTCGTCATTACCTCTAAGGGTATACACGTGGATCCCGAGAAGATCAAAGCCATTCAAGAGATGCGTCCTCCACGCAACCTAAAAGAGCTACGAGGATTTCAAGGCCGACTTGCGTACATCAGGCGATTCATTTCGAACTTGTCTGGACGCTGCAGACCATTCACTCAACTAATGAAGAAGGGTGTATCTTTCGTTTGGACTGAAGAGTGTCAACGAGCATTCGATGATATCAAGCGATATCTCATGAACCCACCAGTTTTGGTGCTACCTATCTCTGGCATTCCATTCTTGATGTACGTCCGTGCTATGGACCATTCATTGGGTGCTTTACTTGCCCAAAAGAATAAAGAAGGTTATGAACATGCCATCTATTATCTTAGCCGTACTATGATTGGTGCTGAACACCGTTATAGTCCGGTCGAAAAAGAATGCCTGGCTCTCATGTTTGCTGTGCAGAAGATAAGGCATTACATCATTGGCCAAACTATTCATGTCATATCCCGAGTTAATCCTCTTTGGGTACTCATAAAGAAGCCCAGCACACTCAATTCTCGGCTGGCTACGTGGGCAATCCTGCTAGCTCAGTATGATATGGTGTATGTTCCACAAAAGTCTGTTAAAGGTCAAGCACTGGCGGACTTCTAAGCAGCTCATCCTGTGCCTGAGACATCTAAACTCTATGACGAAATTCCAGACGAGACATTGGAAGCCAACATGATCTCTGAAGAATTTCCAACATGGCGTTTATTCTTTGATGGTGCATCGAGAATTGGACCAAATGGTGCTATTGTAGCAGGAGTTGGAGTAGTCCTCGTTTCTCCAGACGGATCAACTATCCAAAGAGCCTACTCTCTTGATGAACCTTGCTCCAATAATGTAGCAGAGTACAATGCTCTACTCATCGGCCTTCAGTTAGCCAAACAATTGAACGTTGAATATCTCGAAGTCTACGGTGATTCTAAACTGGTTGTTAATCAGGTTAGAGGAACCTATGAAGTTCGTCATCAAGACCTAGTGCCTTATCACGAAGCAGCAATCAACATAGCTATATCATTCAAAGCTTTCTTCATAGACTATGTTCGGCGAGCTTGCAATACCGAAGCGGATGCTTTGGCCAATCTTGCAGCTGTCTTAGCCATTCCTATCAAAAGACAGCAGGTGGTGGTTATCTCCAATCGAGAACTGTTCTGCATCGAAAACAATCGTAATATTGAATTCAGCAATTTTGCTGAAGTTAATGTTATCGATGACGATTGGAGGACTCCTTTCATTGACTTCGTGGTGCATGACATACTCCCCGAAGATCCTAAGGAGGCTACAAGCGTTCGTCGACGATCTCTCCGATTCTATTACAATCAAACTACCACGACCCTCTATTGACGAACTTATGACGGTCTTCTCTTACGCTGTCTCGCTGGTGATGAAGCCAAACAAGTTTTGCGTGAAGCTTACGATGGTGTTTGTGGAGCACATCAACCTGGTCCTAAACTACAGGACCGTATTAGACGCATGGGTTATTACTGGCCCTCTATGGTGTCAGATGCCATTGAGTATGTAAGGAAATGTCGTGCTTATCAAATCCATGCAGACTTCATTCATCAACTATCAGAATTCCTACATCCGACTGCTGCTTCCTGGACTTTCGAAGCTTGGGGTATGGACATCATAGGTCCTATCAACCCTCCTTCTTCTAGAGGACATCGGTTCATATTAGCGATAACCGACTACTTCTCCAAGTGGGCTGAAGCTATACCTCTGGCTGAAGTCAAGACTAGCAGTGTCATCAACTTCGTTAAACACCACGTCATCTATAGATTTGGTGTACCTCGAAGAATCATCCATGACAATGGACCTCAATTCATCAGCCAGAAGTTTACCAGATTCTGCGATGATCATCGGATTGACAATGTCGCTTCGACAACATACAATCCTGCTGCTAATGGTTTAGCTGAAGCTTTTAATAAAACCATCATTAAACTTCTCAAGAAGTTTGTATCCACTAACAAACGGGACTGGAGCGAGAAACTTGGCGAATGTCTTTGGGCCTACCGAACTACGGTCCGCAATCCTACGGGCTTTACACCCTTCTCTTTGGTGTATGGCTGTGAAGCTGTTCTTCCTTTGGAATTGCAAATTCCTTCTTTAAGGATTGCCATTGCTAACGAGCTTACTACAGAGAACAACGATCTTCTTCGACTTCAAGAGTTGGAAGCACTTGATGAGAAGCGATTAATGGATCAACAACATATTGAGTTATACCAAGCCCGCATCTCGAAGACTTTCAACTGCAAAGTTAAAGTCAGAACGTTTCAGCAAGGAGAACTTGTTCTAGCGGTCAGACGTCCTATGACTATGACTCATATGAGCAAAGGGAAATTCGATGCTAAATGGGAAGGTCCCTATGTTATAAGCAAAGTCTTCTCAAATGGAGCTTATCAGCTCTCAGAACTTGATGGTCGAGTTGCTATGATGCCTATCAATGGCAAGTTCCTTAAGAAGTATTATGTATAAATGTAAATGCTTGTAAATCATCAGACAGAATCAAGTTCATAAATAAAATTCAAATTTTATTTCATTATATGATAGTACATGATATTAAAGGTCATTATCATCTTTTTCTACATTGGGACGCGGGCCACTGCCGTCCTTCTCGAAAACGTGATCAGCAAAAGAACCGAGAACCTCCTTGCTGGAACCCACAAGGAACTTGCAGGCGGCCATCCTCATGGCTTCTTCTTCTTCAGTCCTTCCCGGTTCGAGCAGGAAGTCCAGAATGTCCCGTGGTGGCTGAAGAACAGTTTGGCAACTCTAGAGGGGGGGTGAATAGAGTATATATATATATAATGACCAATTAAAAAATTACTCTTTCACGAACAATGAATAATCAGAGTAAAATGCGGAATGTAAATGAAAGACAAGAGAGCATACGCAAACACAGCAATTTTAACCTGGTTTCCCTCGTGGAGGACTAGTCCAGGCCTGAGAACTCTAGCTCAGGATTAAATCCACTATTTGTGAAATAGTAGCTTACAACCCGTGCCTTTACTTCAGAAGAGCACGTCAACTTCTTACAGAGAATCGCAGTGGCGATTGCTTGGAATTGTCCAAGCGATTTCTTCACTCTTGCACAAGAATCCTAACTGAGAGATGCTGAGCACTCGAGACTTAGGAGGCTTGTGGCTAGTAGATGGGAAGGGTATGGCTTATAGAGCTTGTAGGAGAGAAGAGAAGAGAAGATTGAGTGATTCAAAATGAGAGAATTCATGCCCTATTTATACTGATTTTTGAGGCAGAATTCGGCCAGAATTCGGGTAGGAGAATTCAAAAATTTGGCCGTTGGACAGCTAGCAACCAGCTAACCCTAAAATTAGGGTTCCTGATTTCTAGGGGACAGAGTTCGGCCCGAACTCTGTGTGGAGGCAGAGTTCGGCCCGAACTCTGTCTCCAGAGCACAGAGTGATTCTAAGTGGGACTTGTGGGCAATTTTGTTTTGGTGGAGCTTGGGATTTTGGGTAGGCTTGTAGACCAAGTTCCAAGAGCTCAGCATAACTCAGAGTACATACTTCTAGACTCAATGAAATGTAAAAGTACAGACTCGAAAATATACTGAGAGTCGGAAACTGAGCTATCGTTTGTCCCGAACTGAAAGCAGACGTCGTGTGTCGTATTGAATTTATACAGATATTATTTAGTCAATGTAGTCAATATTTGGTTGACTGTGACTTTGTGTCAACAATCTCCCCCATATTGATAATTGACAAAATAATATATGTATATTTCAATATTCATACCTTGACACAGTTGATTACAACATAGCTCCCCCATAACTGATGCAGAGCTAGAATCGGATAGCTCCCCCGTAATCAGTGAACGGTTCCGAGCTAGAAGTAGTAGCTCTCCCCCGTAAACAGTGCATATACCCTGTAACCTGATAGATAACATATTCCCAGAACGAGCACAGATATACACAGATGAATGCATAGAACCTGCATAGAACCTGTAATAGTTTCCCAAAACAAGCCAGCACAAAAATATACATATGTTTCTCCCCCTTTTGGCAGTTAGCAATATAAATAAGCAATGAATAGTAATGCAACCACACCAAGAGAAAAAATAGTATAATACTAGACAAGAGAGTGCATTGGCATAAAAGAAACTACGAGAAATAGCATAAAATGATATCCACCAACCAGAATGTCAAACACATCATCAGGGTTCTAAGATAAAAATCCAGTACATAAATCCATAACTAAATAACTAAAAACATAAAGCAACTAAGACCATCAGCAGTGGCAGCAGCATAACAAGCCAGTCTCCATCACGGAGCACCAGAAGGTCCTGGAACATCTGAAGGACCAGGGAAAGGGCCAACGAAAAGGTCCTGGAACATCTGAAGATCCACAAAAGTATCATCTGGATCCATATACTGCATGACCCACGGATCGTCTAGACGATGACCCGAGCGATGTGGATCCCGCTCAATAGGCACATGCAAATCAGGATGACGAGCAAGCGAATACCGCATATCATGCAGAGAGTTCCCAAGGGCACTAATCTGCAGAGTGGTACGGTAATCCTGCTGCGTCCAGCGATCATCTTCAATAGCAAAACGATCGCGAAGCATAGTCTGAAGCGAATCCAGGTTGGCAGGAGGTGTAGTCTGACCGAGCGGAGGGGCGTCAGGCTCCTCATCAGCAGACAACTCAGTAGTAGCAACAGGCTGAAGGCGTCGTACCTTAGATAGAAAGGTAGGTGCCGGCAGGAACGGACAAGCATCAAGTGGTATACGAAAAGCACGAAAGATCATAGGAAGATACAGAGGATAAACCAAAGCTCGTAGTTTCCTCCTACAGCGAATCATCCAGTCCATCATAGTACGTGGAAGATTGAAATGAATTCCAAAGTGAAGATGATAAAGAGCAGAAATGTCAAGATAAGTGATTTCATCAGGGGAATCGATCTTGGGTAGAATGGTATTAGAGATGATCCAATGAAGATCAGAAAAATATGGGTTGAGATATTTCGTCATGAGCTTTCGAGGACGTGTGTATGGAGTGCACAAATCGTCCTTGAAGCTTTCAAGTGAAAGTCCGTTGGGAAAACGGAACGAGCGAGCATCAACAAGCCTTTCCCAAGAACTTGGCTCAAGAAGATCAAGATATTCGGCTAGTTCAAAGTCATCAAACGAGATATCGATACCAGCAACTCGTGAATAAATACGAAGGTCATCAAAGGTTAAGTTGCAGTAGAACATTTGAACGGCATGACGATAAATAGCAGAAGATGTAGTGACTAGTTCATCAATATAGAGGTCATGGAATAAAGAATCATATTGAGAGAATATGGAAAAATTGATAGGATGTCCTGTGAATACCTGACGATTCCGAAAGTCACTAAACCAGTTGTTTGATGCATCAAGTGAGACAAAAAGTCTATTGTCATAAGTGGAAGGATGTTGAGGACGAGGTGGATTGAACAAAGGGTGAGGTGGTTGAAGTTGTTCAATGATTTGTTCAATTGATGGAGGAGAATCCGAAGAGGAAATACTCTCAACTCGAATCCTCTTCCCACGATTGAACAAGCAAGGAGCCATTAAAAGATTTAAAAAAATGGTACCTCAAACAGGTAAAGAACAATGGAGGAGAATGGAGATGAGACACCTTTTTCTTGATTTGAGAAGTAATGAGGCACTCTAGATCAAAAACTAGGGTTAGGGTTTCAAGGAAAGAGTGTGTATAGGTGAGAAAAGGTGGTAATAGCGAAGGAGAGAGAAAGAATCCCGACATAAAGTAGGGTTTTGTCTTTGGTCGGGTGAAATATTGACCATTGGATTAGAATAGATCCAACGGCAGAGCCAGATCCCGACCCTGGAACCAAGGGACCGAACTCGTATAGGAGCAGAGTTCGGCCCGAGTTCTGGATCATTGGTCCAGAACAGAACAAAGGCTAAAATGAAAACAAAAGTTGACGAATAACAAGAAATGATAACAAAGAAAAAGATTTAAGAGTTAAACAAAAGAAAGTTGAGGACACCAAAGAGAATAGAATAGATAGAGAAGGAGAGGTACACAGAAAACAGAATGAACTTTTTAGAAAATATCAATTAGGCAATATTAAATCGAAACGAGCCATATAATAAATAAAGATATATATTGTGGTTCAATAGTCCAAATTTGCCATGGGTTAGCTGCAGGGGCCGGATCCCAGCTAGCGGTAGTCCTGAGGACTAGTGCACCGTGTCGCTTAGGCTTTTACGCCTTGTTGTCAGAAGGACCCTTTCGGCTTGTACCCATACCAAATTTTTCGTAAAAGAATCACAATATACTTGATATTTACGCAGGTGAGTTTCAATTTATGACTGCTTCATCTAAGATTCCAAGTTCACGACAAAGAAAATTGAAACGCTCTTCGGATAGTGGCTTAGTAAAGAAATCTGCCAGCTGATGATCAGTGTCAATAAATTCTAAGTTAATCGTGCCATTTTGCTGATGATCACGCAAAAAGTGGTGTCTGATCTCAATGTGTTTAGTGCGTGAGTGGCATACAGGGTTCTTAGTCAAATTGATGGCACTAGTATTGTCACAGAATATAGGAATATGCATGAAAGATAACTTATAGTCTTCCAGGGTTTGTTTCATCCACAGAATTTGTGCACAAGAACGCCCAGCTGCTATGTATTCAGCTTCTGTTGTGGATAGTGCAACAGAGTTCTGTTTCTTGCTAAACCAGGAGACTAAAGCTTTTCCTAATAAATGACACGTGCCGCTCGTACTTTTACGGTCGACCTTGCATCCAGCGAAGTCAGCATCAGAGTAACCAATAAGATCAAATGATGTTGACTTGGGATACCATAGGCCTACTGTAACCGTACCCTTAAGGTATCTAAAGATACGCTTAACTGCGGTCATGTGTGATTCCTTAGGATTAGCTTGATATCTAGCACATAGGCAAACACTGAACATGATATCGGGACGACTAGCAGTTAAATAAAGTAAGCTGCCTATCATACCTCGATACTTACGTTGATCAACAGGTTTGCCGCTCTCATCTGGTTCGAGTTTGGTTGAAGTGGCCATTGGCGTGCTGATTGGTTTGATGTTGTCAAGATCGAATTTTTTCAGCATGTCCTTTGTGTACTTTGATTGGCAGATGAAAGTTCCATTAGCCAGTTGTTTTACTTGCAGACCAAGAAAGTAGTTGAGCTCTCCCATCATGCTCATCTCAAATTCCGTCTGCATACACTTGGCAAATTCTTGACAAAGAGTTTCATCAGTAGACCCAAAAATAATATCATCAACATAAATCTGAATTAATAGAATGGTGTCTTTGAAAGATTTGATAAACAGTGTAGTGTCAATTTTCCCTTTAGAAAAACCTTTCTCAAGCAAGAAGCTGCTTAGCCTTTCATACCAAGCTCTGGGGGCTTGTTTAAGGCCATAAAGCGCTTTCTTTAGCTTGAACACGTGGTCGGGAAATTTGTGATTTTCAAAGCCAGGGGGTTGTTTGACATAAACTTCCTTCTTAATAAAGCCATTCAAGAAAGCACTTTTAACATTCATTTGAAATAATTTAAAGTTCTGATGATTGGCAAAAGCACAAAGCATCCGAATGGATTCTAGTCTAGCAACAGGAGCATATGTCTCATCGTAGTCGACACCTTCCTCTTGGTTGTATCCTTGAGCTACTAGACGAGCTTTGTTACGTGTGACTGAACCATCTTCACTTACTTTGTTTCTAAACACCAATTTGGTACCAATTATTGAGTGATTAGCCGGTTTAGGAACTAGTTCCCATACTTGGCTTCTCTCAAATTGGTTGAGTTCTTCTTGCATAACAGAGATCCAAAATTCATCAGTAAAAGCTTCAGAAATGTTTTTAGGCTCTACTTGTGAAATGAAGGCAGTGCTAGCAACAGAGTCTCTTAATGATGATCTAGTAGTAACTCCACGTGAAACTTCACCTATGACTAAATTTTCTGGATGAGAAGGTTTGAAAGAGAATTTCTTAGGCAAACCCTCCAGAGAATTAGTTTCGGTTGAAGTATTCATTGGAGTAGAAGTTGATGGCTCAATGTCATCATTAAGAGTATTTGCTGTACTGTTGTCTTCATCAAAAGTCACATTTGTTGACTCTTCCACAATAAGTGAGCGTTTATTGAAAACTCTATATCCCTTACTCTTGGCGGCATAACCAAGAAAGATACCATCGTCAGCTTTGGCATCAAATTTGCCCAAGTTGTCTTTGGTGTTAAGGATAAAACATCTGCAGCCAAAAACTCTAAAATAAGAAACATTTGGGGTTCTTCCAAACCAAAGCTCATAGGGTATTTTCTTCGAAATGGGACGAATAAGCACCCTATTCAAAATGTGGCATGCTGTACTTACAGCCTCTGCCCAAAAATATTTCGGAAGAGAAAATTTATTCAACATGACTCTAGCCATATCGCCAAGAGTCCTATTCTTCCGCTCCACAACACCATTTTGTTGAGGAGTTCTAGGACAAGAAAATTCATGATCAAAACCATTTGCATTACAAAAACTTTCAAAATCTGAATTTACGAATTCGCCTCCATGATCACTTCGGATTCGAGTAATCATGTAGCCTTTTTCGTTTTGAACTTTATTTACAAAAACTTTGAAAACAGAGATAGCGTCGCTCTTATTAGCGAGAAAGAAAACCCAAGTAAATCTCGAAAAATCATCAACAATAACAAAAGCATAAAGTTTGCCACCAAGGCTAGCTATTCTACTAGGACCAAATAAATACATATGAAGTAATTGCAAGGGTCTAGTAGTACTTACAGAGTTGATGGAATGAAATGAGGATTTAGTTGCCTTGTTTAGTTCACATTCGGCACATACCGTGACCTTTTTGAATGTGATGTCAGGCAATCCTCTCACTAGCTTCTTGGTAGAAAGCCTGGATATAGCATCCATGTTGGCATGACCGAGACGCTGGTGCCAAATTAGTCGTTCGTCTTTGTGGGCATATAAACATCTACCTGCATGGTTAGTATTTATAGAGAGATAGAAAATATAGATATTGTCCTCTCTTTTTCCTTCAAAAGCAATGTCTTCTGTTGACCTATCATAGATATAGCAACAGTTTTGTCCAAAGTTAATATCATATCCATGATCAGCAAGATGGCTAATGCTGAGCAGGTTATGCTTTAACTCGGTCACTAGGCAGACATCCTTTATAACAGGAGAAGGAGGATGACCAATGATACCGTTACCTATTATGTGCCCTTTGAGATTGTTACCGAAGGATACGTATCCTTCTCTTTTCATCGATAGTGATGCAAAAAGATTTGCGTCTTCCGTCATATGTCGCGAGCATCCACTATCGAGAATCCACTTACTCTCAGTTGAGGAGGGAAGGTCCACCTACATCAAGAGTAGATGTGACCTTTGGTACCCATTTTTTTGAGGGTCCTGAAAAGTTAGTTTTTGGAAACCAAGCATATATTTTCTTGTCTACCAATCTTCTAACTCTACACTGTGGTGAGATGTGTCCATGTATTCCACAGTAAGTACAGATAGCATTTTT
Source organism: Iris pallida (assembly GCA_029216955.1). Classification (NCBI taxonomy): domain Eukaryota; kingdom Viridiplantae; phylum Streptophyta; class Magnoliopsida; order Asparagales; family Iridaceae; genus Iris; species Iris pallida. The sequence goes on along the minus strand of JANAVB010030817.1, from coordinate 6,787,829 downwards.
ATTTATACTGGGAGCATGAGAATGATATCTATAAGCAACAGGATGAGGATGATATGGAGAGTTAGCATGGTAATGATGACTATGCATAGAGTGAGTGGCATGATGATGATGTCTATGTGGCATAGCATGATGATATTGACTGTGAGGAGTGGCATGCTGAGATTGTCTATATGGCATAGTGTGATGCTGTGGCATGATATGATGATTTTGCTTATGTGGCATAACATGATGATTTGGTATGGTATGATGACTTTGTCTATGTGTAGAGTGATATTGGTTGTGTCTTTGTGCAGTATAATGAGTATGAGGAATATTCTTACGTGCACGTGGTTTGTGAAAGTTTGTGTATATAAATACATGGTTATGTGCTGCATGAGAATGACGTGGTTGACTAGTATGAGTGGTGTTGTGCCCATGTGATTGGGTTTGAGGTTGAACAACCTGTTTACCCAATTTGGTTTCTAATCTTTTAGACATAGCTTGCAGTTCATCAATCTTGATATTTAAGCCATAAATCTTAGTCATGGAAATCTTGTGTCTACTCTTTTCTTCAGCAAGCAATGTGTTGAGAGTAGTGATTTCTTGAGTTTGTTGCTCAATGCGTGCTTCAGCATCATGTAAGCTTAATTTAAGCTTGGATACTTCATCAGTGTCATTTGTGGGTGATGTGTTTCTAACATTATCAAGAAGTAAAGAAATTCTTTGTATCTCATCTTCTAGACTTTTGATTTTGTCCTTGGCATGCTTGTATTTACCGATAACCTTTTTGTGATCATCAAGTAAATCGGTGAAAGCATCGCCAAGTTCATCAAAAGAGAAGTCATCTAAAGTTTCGTTTGATACCTTGGTGGAATTTGCCATGAGTGCTTTGTCTTGAGGAGAGTTCTTTTCTTCCTCGGAGTCACTTGCTTCGCTTTCATGCCAAATGCTTGTGTTGGCATACCTTTTTGATGAGTTCTTCTTGTAGGGCTTTTCATACCGGTTGCTTTTCTTTAAGAGCGGACAGTCTCTTCTGACGTGTCCAGTCTTTTTGCAACCATAGCAGGTTGGCTCTTCTTCATCGTCTTCTTGTGGTTCCTTCTTTCTTTGATTGAAGCGAAGGAATTTCTTGAAGTTACGTACCATGAGAGCTTGGTCTTCATCATCTGAGATATCGTCTTCAGTCTCATCGTGATCAACCTTTCGTCGATGAACTTTGAGTGCGATCTCCCTGGTCTTCGGAGCAGGCTCTTCGAAGTCCTTGAGGTCAAGCTCGTGAGTCATGAGCTTGCCCATCAAAGTCTCCATAGACATACTTGTGAGATCATTTCCTTCTATGATGGCTGTCACCTTAGGGTTCCAAATCTTTGGTAGCCCTCTGAGTAGCTTGCGGATCTTCTCATGGTTTGAGTACTGCTTACCAAGCGAGGATAACGGGTTGATGATGTCGAGGAATCTTGTAAACATTTGAGTGATCGTCTCATTTGGCTTCATCTTGAAGGCTTCGTACTCTTGAGTGAGACGGCTTATCTTTGATTCCTTGACTTGAGTGGTTCCTTCATGCGTCACTTCCAGAAGTCTCCATACTTCATGAGCAGTGGTGCATGTAGAGACCCTGTTAAACTCGTTCCTGTCTATAGCACAGAATAAAGCATTAATAGCCCTAGCATCTAGATTTGCCTGTTTCTTCTCCTCGACAGAATATTTGTCGTGTGGTTTCTCAGTGAGGTCACCATCGACAACTATTCTGGCGGGCTTTTTGTAACCGTCAGTTACGACAGTCCACAGGTCAAAGTCTAGAGACTTCAGATAAAAACTCATCCTTGTTTTCCAATATGTGTAGTTAGTCCCATCAAATAGGGGAGGCCTATGAGTGGACTGACCTTCACCATGATTGGAGATCAAGGATTGTGTGGTTGCCATGGATCAGCTCTTAGGATGTTAGTCCTTATAAAGAGAACAGAGCTCTGATACCAATTGAAGAACAGTTTGGCAACTCTAGAGGGGGGGTGAATAGAGTATATATATATATAATGACCAATTAAAAAATTACTCTTTCACGAACAATGAATAATCAGAGTAAAATGCGGAATGTAAATGAAAGACAAGAGAGCATACGCAAACACAGCAATTTTAACCTGGTTTCCCTCGTGGAGGACTAGTCCAGGCCTGAGAACTCTAGCTCAGGATTAAATCCACTATTTGTGAAATAGTAGCTTACAACCCGTGCCTTTATTTCAGAAGAGCACATCAACTTCTTACAGAGAATCGCAGTGGCGATTGCTTGGAATTGTCCAAGCGATTTCTTCACTCTTGCACAAGAATCCTAACTGAGAGATGCTGAGCACTCGAGACTTAGGAGGCTTGTGGCTAGTAGATGGGAAGGGTATGGCTTATAGAGCTTGTAGGAGAGAAGAGAAGAGAAGATTGAGTGATTCAAAATGAGAGAATTCATGCCCTATTTATACTGATTTTTGAGGCAGAATTCGGCCAGAATTCGGGTAGGAGAATTCAAAAATTTGGCCGTTGGACAGCTAGCAACCAGCTAACCCTAAAATTAGGGTTCCTGATTTCTAAGGGACAGAGTTCGGCCCGAACTCTGTGTGGAGGCAGAGTTCGGCCCGAACTCTGTCTCCAGAGCACAGAGTGATTCTAAGTGGGACTTGTGGGCAATTTTGTTTTGGTGGAGCTTGGGATTTTGGGTAGGCTTGTAGACCAAGTTCCAAGAGCTCAGCATAACTCAGAGTACATACTTCTAGACTCAATGAAATGTAAAAGTACAGACTCGAAAATATACTGAGAGTCGGAAACTGAGCTGTCGTTTGTCCCGAACTGAAAGCAGACGTCGTGTGTCGTATTGAATTTATACAGATATTATTTAGTCAATGTAGTCAATATTTGGTTGACTGTGACTTTGTGTCAACAGTGGCTGGGGTGCAGACGGACCTTCGCCTGCTTCTGTCTCTTTCGGCTGAACTGGATCGGCAGGGCGTTCTTCAGTGCCCTTTTCAACCTGCGAGGCGATCTCAGCCTTCTTAGATGCTTCTCCGGACGATATTTTTATGTTAAAAGAGCAGAAGTGTTCGTTCCTGTCAGATTTCTACTATATTTATAGGCAGAAATTCCTCAATTAACGAAGCGACACATTCATCTGACGGTTCATCCGTTCATTAACTCCTGACGGTTCATCCGTTCATTTATTTACATTCATTCGACGGTTCATCCGTTCATTAACTCCTGACGGTTCATCCGTTAATTTTTTACATTCATTCGACGGTCCATCCGTTCATTAACTCCTGACGGTTCATCCGTTCATTTATTTACATTCATTCGATGGTTCATCCGTTCATTAACTCCTGACGGTTCATCCGTTCATTTATTATCTCCTGACGGTTCATCCGTTCATTAAATTCATTTACCACCTGACGGTTCATCCGTTCATTAAATTCATTCACCACCTGACGGTTCATCCGTTCATTAATTCATTCATCACCACTTGACGGTTCATCCCGTTCATTATCATCCATCATTTGACGGTCTTCCCGTTCATTTATCTCACATACATTGACGATTCATCATCGTTCATTATCCACATCAGCAACTTGTCGTTTTCGATTAAGTTGTCAAATTGAAATAATAGTATTCAATATATTCTGCCACATCCATATTACCTCTGAGCAGATATAATGAATATAATTATTTTCTACAAGAAATATATCATGTCTTGCACCTCTGAATATATTTTTTATCTCTATTATTTATATCTAAATAAGATATGCAATAAATAATGGAGCCACAACAAAATGTCTTTTATTTTTCAAAATATGAGGCATTACAGAAATGCATCTACGGCAATAAACACAAAAATACAAAGAGCTCGAAGGATGCAAAGTAAAGAAATAAAAATGAAGAAGAGGCTATTTATAGCTTTCGAAATATGAAACGGCTGCCTCGGATTGTGCCTAGAATTAGGGGCTCTTCGCTTTGCGCAGACAGCTCATCATCATGCGCAACTTGATTTAAATTTCGAAAATTCAAAGTGTTTCGAAACTTTGAATAAAATCAACTTTCGAAAACTTTGAAGGGGGTCTTGTAGGTCCTAAAAAATCAAGTTTCATCAATCAACAATGTCAAAGAATCAAGATATACATAATTTTGATGAATTACGCAGGCAACAGATTGCGCATACTGGTTTGCGCACACTTCCAACTGCGCAGGCTGACGTGGCAGAAGTCATCATTACCTGAATTAAATCAAATCTTTCTGACAACTAACAGCACGGAAAACGAGGAGACTGTTCGTTTATTGTGCCGCACAGTGCTCGAGGGCGGCTGACAGCTGGCAGCGCAATCCATTCCTGCGCAGTCTGAGTCTGCACAATCCATTCCTACGCATTCTGAGTCTGCGCAAACCAAGGCTGCGCAGTTTAGTTTGCGCATTCTATCAACATAACTGATAAAGTATACGTGGCATTCATGCCATCAATTGCTCATTACGTGGCAACTGTTTATGCACGATCATGCGCATTTCAATCAAATGATGCCATATGTCCATGATAGTTGGCCTACGACCCAGTAACTGCCTGCGCAGTCCAATGCTGTGCAAACCAATTGCTGCACAAATCATCCTGCGCAGTCCAGAATAACTGAAAGTTAGTTATTTTCAGAACTCTATAAATAGAGTTTCAAGTCTTCATTCAAGGGGATCAGATATCAAATATTCAGAGATCAGAGAGTCCAGGAGTTCTTGCTCAAGTGCTGCTGCATTCTTCCGAGGCTTTTGCCTTCAACTTCCGAGGCTTTTGCCTTCAGTTTCCAGAGTTGTTTTCAACTTCAAAGACTCCGTCTTCAGAGTTCACATCGTCCAAGGGATAAAGCAATCGTCATCTAGATTGGATTCCTATAGTTGTAATTTTCTCAGAATTCTTGTAATCTTTATTACACAGTTTGTATCAATAAAGTTTTATACTTTTGTTTTTGCAAACAGTTACAAGCCAAAGTCTCCTCATGCGCCCAATCCCAGGCGCATCCTATCAGATCACTCTCCACCAAATCTGAGATCTTCGAGCCATGGACCTACGACACGTGTCCTTTGACTCGATTCAGCCTATGAAAGGGTGCTAATCACCCAAGATCTCAGCAACTGAAAGATCCTCTCCATTGCTACGTGTCAGCTCGGCCGTAGCCCACAAAGGCAACAGGAAGAGTTCAACTCCTCAATCAGAGCGCATCGCCCATGCGCCTCCATCAGCAATCACCACGTGGCATCCCCACAAACAGGCGCATCCTACATGTGCGCGCATGAACAGCCAGCCTGCAAACTATAAATAGAGGGATCATTTCCTTCTTTCAGAGCGACGAACCTACGAACACACACACAGAGAGGCAGATACAGACACTCAACGTCTCCTTCCTCTCCGCAAGCTCTAGCACCCAGAGCAACTCAGACCTTCAGAGAATCGATAACCGTCGTCAGATCGTCAACGGAGTTAACGCATTACCACTCGCTCCATCGGCACAAGGGACCCAGATAAACAAAAGTGTACTCCTAGGACTACATCTAAGTCCTACATTGTAACACTGTTCTGTTTGTAATTGAAATTGCAATCAAAAGATTTTAATGGCAAATAAGCCTAGTAAATTCTCCTCAAACATTGGCTAGCCCCAATCCTGGCTAGCCCTGATCAACTTTTGATGTGCCCTTATAAATAGCCAAAATATAAAACATCGTAAAATGAAGTACTACATAGCAATAGTAACAAAGTTTTGTCCAAAAAATAACCGTAATTTCATGCTTTCTCTCTTCTTCCAATAACTCGTATGACACAAGTCATTTGAACACACGAGACTTCCCTTATATAAGTGAAACAAACAAACATAAAATACTTTGATGCCTCGTTTGGTTCGTGGAAAGGAAAGGAAAGGAAATCAATTTCTTGTTCTTTCTTTTTCCTTGGAAAATTACAATTTTTATCCATTTTTTTCACGGTGTTTGAAAAGGACAAGAAAATCAGAAGGAAAATTGAATTCCTATACTGGAAAAGTGAATCCTTAGTTGGATGGGAAAACCACTTTCTCCCTTATTTTTTTTCCCTACGAAAATCATTTTATTTGTCTCGTAATTTTCTTTGACATTCAAACATAGAAAAGGAATAACTTTTATTTTCCAATCCCATGATTTTGCCAACCAAACGAGGCCTGAAAGTTAAAAACTACACCATACTGATATTTTATTATCGGCGAATATAAAAAACACAAGGTGTACTAGATTAACGCATATGAATTTCAAACTATTAATTAAAGGAACAATGGCTTCAATTATTTCGGAGAAAAAAGTTCTTTTGATGTGCATCTTCTGACTATAAAAATGTAACATTAATTCAAGACAACTTTAAGCATGCTATTCCTTATTTTGTTCGAATGTCAAATCCACTCGACATCACATCAGCAGGACTCATGGTCTATACAGATAATAAAGTATACAACCCAATGTAATTTATGGGTTTATTAGTGATCATGTAAATTGAGCAGCATTGCAAATACTATTGGCATGTCTTTTTTGAATTTATTTTAATTTTGACATACTATTTAGATACCCTCGAACATACAAAAATAATATAATTAAAAAATGACTAACCATTTGATAATGTACATACAAAATTGGTTATGGTTACAACTAAAGTGGATTTTCGAATTTAATTTTTTTTTAAATGAATAAAAAATATATTAGTCTATGGTTCTTAAAATTACGATATATGGGTTTTCAATTTTTTTTTCTAATCTCATAATCTTAAATCATCCAGATTTAAAATGCACAAAAACTAAAGAATAGTTTAATTATTGTTTAAATTTTAGTGTCCGTTCTTTACGTTAGTATTTTGGTAAAAGCAATAAATAGAATTTTTTTATTTTTTATTTTTGTGTTTATTTTTTTTCATACAAAATTGATCGAAACGACAAAAATTAATAGTTCGTAAGAACATCATTTATTCTTTAAAAAAAAAGGGGAACAAAGTAGCCCTAACTCTACAACAAAGACACAAATATGCAATATATTATTTTATTTTAATACGTTGAGAAGAAAAACTAATGGTAAGGGGAAAAAAGAGAGAGAGAAATAACTGTAAGAAAAATAAAAAGTTCAATTATCATATAATCACAAAATAACAGGGGCATCTCCGTCCACTAGAATCGCTAACATCTGATTAGTAGTAAAGAAAAGAAAAGAAAATGTCAGGAAAAATGAAATAAAATAAAAGCTTAAAAGAAGACAGAACCCTCTCTCTCCAGGGCGTAAGAAATTGCATCGAAAGCTAGAGAAAGAAGCAAGAGAGCATTTCTTCTCATATTTTTTTTTTTATACGCACCAATTTCTCAATCGACCGATCGATCAATTTCTGTACTCTTCTTCTCGATGGCTGGAGATCTCGGTCGTTGATGCAGTCAACTGATCCCTCTCGCCGGAATATTCTATTATCGCCGGAGCATGAACGGTAAGGCTACGGAAGATGGAGCTTCGTGCTCGTCTCCGGCGGATGCGGCGTCGCCGGCGCTCGATTGGAAGTTTTCGCAGGTTTTTGGGGAGCGAACCGCCGGGGAGGAGGTCCAGGAAGGTACTGATCCCCTCTCTCAATGTCCAGATCTGTCGATCTAGGGTTTCGTGATCTCATTTCCTTGTTTGGATCACGAGTTTCGTAGCTTTTGATGCCGTCGATCTCGAATCTGTCAGAGAAATGAGAGGGAAATAATGCGGATTTGATGGATTTAGTGCGGGGATTGGTGAAAAGAAGGGGTTTTGGTTGAATCGTGAGTGGCGAATGGCTTGGATTCGTTGTTCATGATTGGGATGTAGCAATTGACACTCTGGAGTCGTCGGAGTTGACTTTTGTGTCTTCTGTAAAAATTGCGTCTTTTATGGGATTTTTTTTTCCTTTCTGATTTCTTTGCCGAAGCTGTTCATCAGAAGTAAGTAGAGATTTGCGTTAAATGGAGGAGAACGGACACTGGAAATTTCGGTGCTGTGTCCGTGTCGCACTTTGTTGGGCACGTATTAAACACTATACAGTCCTTCCAGATAGAACATGACATGTCAACATATGTTCCATGTCCATATCATAATTAGACTTGAGTAACTCACCTTGCATTTCACAATTAGACTTAAGTTTGAGGTTCATAGTTCCATGAGGTTTGTTTGGTTTCCTTACTTTCAATTGTTACTAATATTATTTTCTTCACTACAATTACTTATTATATTGGCTTTTCTAGGTGAATTCCGTGAATATAAATTCCCAATTTCATTGCTTACCGTGCCTTTTACTAAGATATATTAGTTTGGAAAGTTATTTACAAATCATTTAACTAATTAAGCTGCCGAATCAACTCTGATTTAATATCACTAGTTAATTATAGTACACTTGATGCTGAAATGCTGAAAGATTGAAGAACTGGCATGTTCTGTTACAAGTAGGTACACTATCTTGTGCTTTTTAGTTTTTACTTGGGAAGAAGTTACAAGTAGGTACAAGAAGATTGAAGAACTGGCATGTTCTGTTACACGTAGGTACACTATCTTGTGCTTTTTAGTTTTTACTTGGGAAGAAGTTTGAAATATATGCAAAGAGCCTATAAATCCAAGTAGGTACACTATCTTGTGCTTTCTACTTGGGAAGAAGTTTGAAATATATGCAAAGAGCCTATAAGTCCTGCCAAAACACTCCATCTAGTAAACTAGACTAAAAAATTGACTTGAAAGTGGGATAGTGTAGGCTTTAGCATTGCTATGAAGGAAACGAAGATTCTTGCGAGGAACCTATCTACAGTTCTACACTTGTCGAAGTAGAAGACAAGTACACAAGTAGTGCATGAATGGGATAGGAAGCACATATATTCAGAAAATTGGTGCCATGTCCATGCCGCATCATGTCAGACACTTATCAGACACGGCAAGGAAACTCCAAAAAATAATTGGACACATCAAAATTTGTGCCATGTCCGTATCGCTGTGTTTGAACCATCTTGCGTTGTATCAGTGTCCGTGCAACATTCATAGAATGAGTGGTGTCAAATGTTTTCAGTTTTATGCAATGGAAATGTGCCATGAAATTGAAGGCGAGATTACAATATGGTTATATCAGGAAAGCTACACGTGCTGCCCAATAAATATATTAGTCATAAAGGGAAACAGAGCTGAGTTTTATGCCAAAAAAGATCACAAAATAAGTAAAGATGGAACTTTTATTAGAGGCCTAAGATTAGAAGGTTAGGCCTAAGATTTGATTATGAGAAGGTGCTGCTAAAAGAATACTGTGGTTGCTTATAATGTTTAAGTAGTCGTCTTATGCTCTATTGATCTTTTCCTTTCCTTTAATTTAGCTACTTCCACTTTGATATTTGTGACGATTACATGGGTTGATGACTTTAAGTATCTTTTTCTTTTTTGAGAGTGAAACTGATACATAACCAGGAATAACCTGATTAGTACCCAATCAAGACTTGAAGTATCTACCATAGTCAATCAACTGGTGTCAGCAATGCTGCAGATCAGTGTTTGGGAATAAGTGTAAGGTTTGCTGTGTATTTCTGCACTTTTTTCCAAATGATCTCCAATATTTCATCTGCACCAAAGATATCTTTCTTATTCCTTACATCGTGACCCTTCCTTGGCTCTAATAAATGTTAGGAGTGTCAATTAGCTTGGATATCCTCTGCCTTCCTGCTCTGGTTGTTGGTACCTTAACCATGTAGAGTTATCCTGGATGACATGCTATCCATTCTATCATCGCGAAACCATCCCATCCCCAAACCATCCACTTGCCAATTCCAAGTACTTCTAACTGATGGGGCTCTAACGGCCTCACAGAATTTGCTGTGCATGCCTCCAACTCTGGAAGGAGGCCCTTAGCAGGCTGCCCTTGGAACAATAGGATAGAGGAGTCTCTTATGAGTTGGCAAAAATGACAATTTTAGATTTGGGATTGGACAGTTGGGCGACTCTACACTGGAAGGTCTGCTGTCTCCCGACTCTACACATTTTTGCTAATGTAGAATTTGCTGCTTTCCAACGTTAGTTGATGTTTGGAGCTCTTTTTAATACAAGTTAAGGGGATATACCGTCCGAGCTCTCTAGCCTAGTGGTATTAGAGCGGACACCTAGAGGGGCCGGCAAGGTTCGAGCCCCCCAATTGTGTGTGTGCGTGGAATTTCAAAAAAGAAGTTAAGGGGATATACCAATACACCAATCTTTTTCTCATCTGTGCATCCTGTGCAGGAGGGAAGAAGAACAAAACCTCTCTCTCTAATAGACATGAACTAACTAGAGACAGAAAAACACTTATAAGGAGGATGGTGAAATATGAGTTTTTGTTAGCCTGGCCAACGAATTGTAGATAGTAGAAAAAAAGGAAAGAAAGCTAGAGAGCCCAATATAGTTATAGTATTTTTGGCCTATATTTCCTCTGTTGAGATTTGTTTAGGAAGAGAGGACACATGTAATTGAAGAGTCTATTGTCAATCTGCATCCAGGATAGATGTTCGTGGCAGACAGAAAGATGTGAAGTGGGGTGCTACCCATATACAGGGTTCATCTTAAGCTTTTGTTGAACTTGATCACTCACAGACTTGTAGCTTGGTGACTGGCATTCTATTTATTTGTTGTTTGAAATGTAGGTTGTCACAACCCCTTTGCAAGAACAATACCTTGCAATCTGGTTCTATTGATTGACATAGATTGACATAAGAAGTCCCTTGGAATTGACGATGGGACCCACGGCGTGTCAATCTGTTGATGCTAGGGAGCATGCCACTCTTTTCTCTTGTCGGCACAAAAGAGATGAATTTTCTTGCTATACTTAAGTGAGTTGAGCCGCGTTGGTTGAATATGAAGGAGTCGCAAGAAGATACAAAGATCCTCATTTTTAGAGAATTTTGAAGGGACTAAATTATATAGGTATTATTGTGGTAGACATCCTATTAAGTCGGATTGTCCCCTACTCTTGTAGATACCCAAGTTCACCCTTAAAAATTGCAAGCATAATTGCCTATGAGATATACTTACTCACACCCAATTAGGTATTGTTTGGACTTGAAAGTGTTATCTTCTTTGAGTTTATATAGGTCTTATAGTTTCTGAAAAAATGATTACTTTGATAGCATCTTTCAAAGTGGTATTAGAGCGGACACCTAGAGGGGCTGGCAAGGTTCGAGTCCCCCAATTGTGTGTGTGCGTGGAATTTCAAAAAAGAAGAAGTTAAGGGGATATACCAATACACCAATCTTTTTCTCATCTGTGCATCCTGTGCAGGAGAGAAGAAGAACAAAACCTCTCTCTCTAATAGACATGAACTAACTAGAGACAGAAAAACACTTATAAGGAGGATGGTGAAATATGAGTTTTTGTTAGCCTGGCCAACGAATTGTAGATAGTAGAAAAAAGGGAAAGAAAGCTAGAGAGCCCAATATAGTTATAGTATTTTTGGCCTATATTTCTTCTGTTGAGATTTGTTTAGGAAGAGAGGACACATGTAATTGAAGAGTCTATTGTCAATCTGCATCCAGGATAGATGTTCGTGGCAGACAGAAAGATGTGAAGTGGGGTGCTACCCATATACAGGGTTCATCTTAAGCTTTTGTTGAACTTGATCACTCACAGACTTGTAGCTTGGTGACTGGCATTCTATTTATTTGTTGTTTGAAATGTAGGTTGTCACAACCCCATTGCAAGAACAATACCCTGCAATCTGGTTCTATTGATTGACATAGCTTGACATAAGAAGTCCCTTGGAATTGACGATGGGACCCACGGCGTGTCAATCTGTTGATGCTAGGGAGCGTGCCACTCTTTTCTCTTGTCGGCACAAAAGAGATGAATTTTCTTGCTATACTTAAGTGAATTGAGCTGCGTTGGTTGAATATGGAGTCACAAGAAGATACAAAGATCCTCATTTTTAGAGAATTTTGAAGGGACTAAGTTATATAGGTATTATTGTGGAAGACATCCTATTAAGTCGGATTGCCCCCTACTTTTGTAGATACCCAAGTTCACCCTTAAAAATTGCAAGCATAATTGCCTATGAGATATACTTACTCACACCCAATTAGGTATTGTTTGGACTTGAAAGTGTTATCTTCTTTGAGTTTATATAGGTCTTATAGTTTCTGAAAAAATGATTACTTTGATAGCATCTTTCAAAAGGTATATAATTGTAACAGGAAGTTATCATGATATCTGTATATCTGCAGTTATATATGTGTCTACATTTCTTTATCTTTTGATTCCTTATAATGTGTGTAGATACTTGTTCTTTTGTTACCCTATTCCACTTTGGTGTCTCCGTTAGTGATGCTGTGCTAAGTTGCTTAGTGCTCTTTTGGCAAAGGCTTCTTTTTTGGCTTTCTGGCAGGACTCTTATATATATATATATATATATATATATATTTTTATATATATATATATATATATATATATATATATATATTGTTGTTGTTGTTGTTTTTTGACCCCTTTAACGAACTGTCGTTATTGCAGTTGACATTATTTCAGCAATAGAATTTGATAAATCTGGGGACCATCTTGCCACTGGAGATAGAGGAGGACGTGTAGTTCTATTTGAAAGGACAGATGTTAGGGATGTAAGATCGAAAATTTGCGCCATTTGATAGTGATAATCTGCCTTCCTCATAGTCTTTATATATTTTGTTTTTCCCCCTCTTTTGTAGCATGGTTCTCGAAGGGATTTAGAGAGGTTAGATTATCCAGTTAGCAGGCATCCTGAGTTTCGCTACAAAACAGAGTTCCAGAGCCATGAACCTGAGGTAGTCAACTTTTTATTATGTTTGGTAACTGTGACGTTTTTTGTTCATCCTTGTAATTTGTTCTTGCTTTTTGACAATATCTGCAGTTTGACTACCTTAAAAGTTTGGAAATAGAGGAGAAGATTAATAAGATCAGATGGTGCCAAACAGCCAATGGTGCACTATTTCTTTTGTCCACCAATGACAAGACAATAAAATACTGGAAGGTAGGCTGGTAGTCTTCATAGGTGCATTTTATTTTTAAACGAGGACCCTTGGGCATTATTTAATGCATTTTCATTCCTGTTTCGTCTTCCTGTGACGTGTTTTGTTATAAAAGGCTTGTTTCTTTTCACTGTTTTGTGGAAACATTCTTTGGTATTCTGTTTATTCATATGATACGATACTCTATAACTGCAAGAGGTGTGTGCTATTTTAACCACAAATTGTGTTGAACACGGAAGGCATAACAATACTCTTTAAAAAGCCATCTTGTCAGGTTATGACTAGGTATGAACCAAGATCCAGTGTTCGATTTCTTTATTGGTATATAACTTTTTTTTAAAAGACAAATTATGTGGTACCAACACCCTTAATCACGTTACCTTGTATTTAATTTAGCTTGGATTAGCCCTATTCACATTGGTCGCTGCTGTATCATTTATTCATTTCATCTTAACCTCTTTTCGTTAAATGTTATTTAAATTAAAAATTGCCCTCTGGCCTGTGTTTTTTGGTTTATTACTGAATGATGTATTCTTGACACCAGCAACACCACACACTAGCATATACACGAAGGGACCCATATGAATTAGTGCATTTTGATTCTTGTTCCATACTCTTGTTTTCATCTTTCTGTGATGTGGTTTATTATAACACGCTTGTTTCTTTTTTTTTCTTTCTTTCTTTTTTTCACTGTTTTGTGGAAACATTCTTTGGCATGTCTTTGCGAAGCTATTTATTCATATGATACGGTATTCTATAACTGCAAGAGGTGTGCTCTACTTTAACCACAATTCTTTTGAACACGTAAGGCATAACAAAATTCTTTAAAAAGCTATCTTGTCATGTTATGAGTCGGTATGGAACCAAGATCCATTGTTTAAGTTGTTTATTGGTGCACAACTTTTTTATAATTATTTTTAAATTATAAGGTACCGACACCCTTATGTACGTTACCTTATATTTGCGTTTTAGCTTTATTACTGTGATATTTTCCTGTTACCTTGGCTTAGGCCTATTCGGTTTGGTCGCCGCTGTATCGTTTATTCATTTTATCTTAACATTTTCTGATTAGATGTTATTTAAATTGAAAATTGTTTTTTTGCCTGTGCCTTTTGGTTTGTTAATGAGTGATGTTTCTTGACACCAGCACCACCACACACTAGCATATATACACAGGGACCCAATTCATTTTGATTCTTGTTCCATTCTCTTGCTTTCATCTTCCTGTGATGTTGTTTATTATAACAGGCTTGTTTCTTTTTCACTGTTTCGCGGAAACATTCTTTGTTATATTTGTTCATATAATACGGTACTCTGTGTTTCTATAACTGCAAGAGGTGTGCGCTATTTTAACCACAAATTGTTTTCAACACGGAAGACATGACCAAACGCTTTAAAAAGCCATCTTGTCAGGTTATGAGTGGATGTGGAACCAAGATCCATTATCTAAGTTGTTATTGGTGCATAACTTTTTTTAATTATAAGGTACCAACACCCTTAAGTATGTTGCCTTATATTTGCATTTTAGCTTTCTTACTGTGATATTTTTCTATTACCTTGGGTTTAGGCCTATTCACATTGGTCCAGATTAGATTTTATTTAAATTAAAATCGCCCTTTTGCCTGTGCCTTCTGGTTTGTTACTGAGTGATGTATTCTTGACACCAGTACCACCACACACTAGCATATACACAGGTACCCACATGTTTATTATCTCTCTCTGCATGTCTGCATCTGTCAGATAGATATGAAACATAACTTGCTATATGTTGTAAACTTGTAATTGATCTGTTGAATTTTCTTAGAACTACTTGGTGAATGCAGTTAATTTTATGCTATCATTTATATTCAGGCTAGCTTTCTCGCAGTTATCAGCTGTTTCATCTTTTGATTCTCTTTACAGGTGTTAGAGAAGAAAGTTAAGAGAGTTTCTGAGGTGAATGTTGAACCTTCGCAAGGTGCAGGAAATTGTACCATTGCCAGCCCAAGTACATCTAGTCCTGGCGTATATCTTCCAAATGGTGGATCTTCAGAAAAACCATACAATTCTTTGAGCAACAACTTATCATTTCCTCCTGGAGGGTTTCCTTCTCTGCGTTTGCCCGTGGTAGTTGTACTCAGCCCAATATACTGAAAATATATGCTGTGCATAAGGGTTTGCTTGGTAACGGTATTTTCACCGGTTTTGGGGCATTTTTGAACCGACCGATTATGAAAATCCCTATTTGTTAATTTTTTTGAGGCACTGGTTTTGATCGGTTCAAAACCCCCCCAAAGCCGGTGTGATGTAATTTTGGGTGGCTTTATAAACACCCCAAATCGGTGGATTTTGATGGTTTTTATTATTTTATTCCATTTATATTCTCACCAAAAATATATAATTATTACTATTAATACCCTACACTATTTTTTCTTTCACATTTGTGTTTTTCTTCTACTTCTTCCAAACTATGACTAGTTTCTCTAGTAAGTTTTTAAAATCTTTCTCTTCCACTTTCAACCAGACGTTTCTATTATTTTGATCAAATATGGACTTCTACCTCCTGATTGAGGCGTGAACTTGGTGGCAATTCCCGCACTCGGGACAGTTTTGTTTATATATGGACATATATGGAATTTTATTCATGTAAAACATTTTCAGAACCGCTTGTTAATGAATTACCAAGCATGGATTGGACTGGTTTAAAAGTCGCTACTTAAAACCACCCAAAACTGGACCCCTCATAACCGCTCATAACCTGTACTCTAAAAATACCTCATAACCGCTACCCCTCAATTGCCAAGCAGACCCTATGTTATAGGTCTTAAGTTCAGACATATACATGCTTAGCAGGAGAACATTCGTTCTCTCACTTTGTTTGCCTGTGGTTTCTTTACTCGGGTTTTCTTTAGAATGTGTGCATCATATGAGATGCACATCTTAAAAACTAATGATGTGCAATATGTAACTGAAGAGGTTAGGAAGCTGCACTCATGTCCTTCGGTGTCTTTATTTTTACTGCATTTGGTAGAGGTTTCTTACTTTTCTTAGTGTGGATGCGCATATGGTGACATGCATCTGTACATGACTCTGTTTTTGATCGACTGTTGTAACTATTGAAGCAGAAACTCTTTTATGGAAGCCTCTGTTCACCAACTTGAAACGGGTTTGCTAATACTTGTTGCATGCCTTCTCTTTCTTTTTCAGGTAGCAAGTCAAGAGACAAGCCTTCTTGCTAGATGCCGTAGAATATATGCTCATGCTCATGACTATCACATCAACTCTATTTCAAATAACAGGTTGATTCAAGCACTTTAGCTTTTATGTAGTCTTCTAATTGACATTTTATTATGTACAAACAGACACAAAATTTGGTATATTTACATTTTTTTTGTTTGTGTGTGGTTGGGGTGCGTGCCTGCGTTTGTGTATGTGTGATGTTTGGATCAGTTTCCTGATTTGAACTTCATAAATATTTTTTTTCTTTTTTCTCTCTGCTGGATCAAATGGAATTTATTCATGTATTGAGTATTATTTCTTTACTAGTCGACTTAACCCCAGTTTTTTTAACATTGATTATGCTATCTATTTAAAGATGGGTGATGTGTTGTATTTGAAATTACAGCTATATACATGCATCTGAAGAAGCATAGGATTTGACCTGGTATACGTAGTGCTGGCCTTTCTTCTCCTATTAACTTTTTGACGAAGAGATTTTTAGCTAGTGTGTAATGAAGCCAAAACAGTTGCTGTTAGATTTAGGTGTTGTTTTCTAACTGAGAGTTTTTTTTTTTTTTTTTTGTAAGAATATAAAAGCTTCTTAAATTGGATGTGAATTTTATTCCCAAAATGGGATTAGTAAAGGATATTGGTGAGCAAACTTGTGGCATTGGATATGATACATGCTGAGTTTGGGTTGCAGCCCTTGTTCGGTGGCAGAACTAGTGGTTGATTATTACTACCGCCAACATTTCTATGCTGAGATAGGGTTGCTGTCCTTGTTAGCTTGTACATTTAATGTTGAGTTTCTATTGCTATCATATTCACAAAATTTACTTCTTTAGACCCTGCATTAGCAGGATCCTAATGCAGTAGCCTCGTGGCACTGGGATACCCTTTTACCATATTCACAGATTTTACTTGGTGGAACTCATTGATATCTGAACTTGGTTGACATGGATATATGAAACATTATGGCCACACAACCGATTTTTGTGCATCATTCTAAAGGTTTTCTATCATTGTAAGTGTAGTTCCATTGTTGCAAGAAAAAGAAATATGTCTATTAAGGCTGTAATTTTTGATTGGTGCAGTCCAATCAGACCCAATTTTCTAGGTGCAATCAATTGAAATTGAGCCGCGTTTGCCCAAACCCAAAATAGCACTGAACCAGCCATACATACTACTTTCGTTGGTTGGTTTAGTTTGCTAGGTTGGAAGTCCCTTGGATATTGCCATTGAAGATTGTAGACTGGTGATACGAGCAATATGCTCTAATCGACATCTGCCGCAACCCTTGAAGCCCTGCCTTTGCCTTGTTTTCTTTTTCACCAACTGTTCTTGGTCCCTCCCCATCCTCTGGCAGTGCCATTTTAAAAGAGAAGGATAAGGAAAGACGGAGAGAGCGACAAGGTTTAGTGGTAGGTGTTACATTGTAGGTATGAGAAGAGTTGCAATAAAACCAAAGTGTAGGGGTAGGTTTATTTTGGAGTTACATAAATTGCTGACTGACCCTCAACTTGCATAGAACTTTCTTTCTGTATCCTGGAACATTTCCGTTCGGTAACGTTATATGTAGTGTTCCAAAATTCCAAACCGTAGCCTGTGAAAATTGATCTTGTTGTACGCTTCTACAACTCATTCTAGGATGTAATCCCAATAATCTCATATCTGAGTTTTATCAAGGCGGCTTGTCATCTTCTAAGGAGAAAGCGAAAAAATCTTCTTAGTTTCCAGAATTTCTGTTTTCATGTTGGTTTAGAGTTTTCATGTTTTTTTTGCTCTTCTCATTTTGCTCTATTTTTTCTTGGTGAAAAACTTGTCTATTATTAGAGACTTGTTTTTTTTATGGAAATTGCTAGGGACACCACCAAAAGTGATAGGGGGTATCACATTTTGTAAAAAATATGGTCTTTTTTGATACCCAAATTTCCCTTCAAAAATGTTAGTGGCTATCACAAATTTGTCTGTTGGACTGCCATGATTCTGGCAGTCCAATATAAAGTCAAGATTGGCCAAAACCCTGGCCCAGGACAGCAAGAGTTTTGGCAGTCTTGACTTTTTATTCGATTGTCCAAATTCTGGTAGTCCTAGGACTTCATCTGCATCATGAAGTGTTGGTACATGTAAGCATTTAATTTTCTAGCGGTAACTTCCTTAACTTCAATAAAAGGTCCAAAATTTCCATAAAAAACAGGCAACAATTTGCTTCTTCTATTCAAGAGCTTGGGCTTCTAGGCATTATTTTCTGTTTTAACATAGATAAAAGTACAAAAATTCGGAACAACCACAATCTGTATATGCCAAAATACACAATTACATCTCCCAATGGCCGGAAAGAAAAGGAGACATTCTTTTTGTACAATTCAAGAAGCCTCCTTGTTTCTCATACAACACAACTCTCAATATCCTGAACAACTTCTATAATGGGGGCGGGTGGGGGCGGTTTGGGTCGGGCTTGAGCTCAACTCGGGCCCAACCCGATGAATAATAAGCCTAGTCCGAGCCCAAGCCCAACCCGACCTCGGGTTCAACATATGAAGCTCAAGACCGAGCCCGAAGGAAGCTCGAGTTGAGTCGGGTCCATCGGGCTCTAATATGATATTTAAAATAATTTTAAACAAGATTAATATTAACACATAATCAAATAGCAATCAAGCATAATCATTACAAAATATAAACTGACATGAGATTTAGAATGAGTTGAAGAGTTTGGGTTGAAAAATTTAGGGTTTAAACTTTTTATTTGAAAAGTATGAAACAATATATATATAGTGTTGAATGCCATTCCCGTCTGGATCCGGTTCCCAGAATTCCCTGTTCAATATTGGAGCATTCCACTGCTCATGAGACTCGCCAGCCTCGTGGGGAAGCCGATCAAGGCTGATGAGGCTACTACGTTCCGATCCAGAATCATGTACGCCAGAGTCTTTGTGGAGATCAAGGCAGGCTCAGAGCTTCCGAGCATGCTCGAGTATCAGGTTCCATCTGGAGAGGTTCTGACGCAGGCTGTGGAGTATGATTGGGTCCCACCCATGTGTTCGCATTGCGAGTGCTTTGGGCACGTTACCAGTGCGTGCAAGTATAAGGGGAAGGAGTACGCCAGGCCACAGGCGGGCCAGGCAGAGACATCGAGGCCAGAGACGGGCCAGACGGAGACTCGCGAGAGGGAGGCGGCCCCCAGTAGCTTGCCTGAGGAGACGGCACCAGATAGACACATGGAGGAAGACACAGTTATGGAGATTGATAGGAGACTGGAGACAGGGGCGTCTCTGAGACAGGAGAGCATGCAGGGTGCGCTGGTTCCGTTCAGGCCTCGGAGGACTATGACGACCAGGGGTATGAGTGCGGAGGATAGTAGTCAGAGGGGGGCGGAGACCTCCACGGCGCTTATGGTTTACAGCAGCAGGAAGAGACACGCCCCGGCCACACTGGAGGATGTCCCTCAGATGAGAGAGATGGATGACCAGACCGACCCCAATCCGGACTGGACGCTTACTCTTAGCAGGATCCAGGCACATCTTGTCCCTTCCTCCATGGTAGATGCAGTCCTTGAGCAGACGGATGAGACACTTCCCTCGAGTGTCGATCCAGATGAGTTACAGGGGGACCCAACATCTTTTATTTAGATGTCGGTCCTAGCATGGAACATTAGGGGGGGTGTTCCATTGGCAGATGGAGGGAGATCAGTGGGGTGCTGAGGAGAGAGGCTTGTGATATTGCTATTTTGCTGGAGACGAAGATTCGAGGGGCCGCTATGCTTTCACGTCGGACTCCGGCAGCCTGGGGTCACATTCATAACTTAGATCTTTGCGGTATGGCAAGGATCTGGGTTAGGTGGAATACAGGTAGCTGGGTGGGGGTCCAGATTCATAAGTCTGAGCAGCTCATAGGAGTTACTTTTGAGAATAAAGGTGGGTTCAGATTCATCCTAGGTGCTGTATATGGGCACAACGACCGGAGGCTCCGGGCGGCTCTTTGGGAGGACATTGTGCTTATGGGGCGTATGGCGGACAACATGCATCTCCCTCTTCTCATCTTGGGGGACTTCAATGCTATGTTGCTTCGTCAAGAGAAGGTTGGGGGTCGGCCTGTACCGGACTCGATACTATACGACTTCCAGAGGTGTCTTCTTGTGTCAGGTATGCGGGGGTTGGAGCGCGCTGGACATATTTGGACCTGGCACAACAAGGCTACTCAGAATCGTATTGCCTGTCAGCTGGATCGGGCCTTGGGCAATAGCGAGTGGTTCAGGTGTTTTCCGAACTCGATGGCGGAAGGTCTGGCAGCGGGTACTAGCGATCATTCTCCTATCCGGGTGGGCCTATGTGAGAGACCCACTTTGCGGGTGAGGCCGTTTCGGTATAACAACAGCTGGTACCTTTCACCAGGGTATGAGGAGGTTGTTATGAGAGAGATGCCGCACTTCCGGGATGGCACGGCCCAATTCCGCATGGTTCACAAGCTCAAGCGGGCTATTAGGGGGTGGGTGAAGACGAGGCCGCGGACCTCCCTGGCTGAGAAGGAAGAAGAGCTTCGGGACACTCAGGTGGCCCTCCAATCTGACATTATGAATGGGGATCTGGCGGCCAAGGAGAAGACCCTGATTGCGGAGGTTAGCACCATGAGACTGCAGGAGGAGATCAGTGCGGCTCAGAGGACGAAATGCTCCTGGCTCAAAGATGGTGACCGCTGCACCAAATTCTTTTATGATGTGATCCGCACCCGCCAGCACAAGAATAGCATTCCCAGACTTCTGAATGCTGAGGGTCGCCTTGTTGGAGACCCGGTGGAGATTCAGGAGGAGGCCGTCAGATTCTACACTGCCTTATATCAGCAGACGGACTACTCCAGCACGTTTCCGGCCCTGGTTACGAAGAGACTGGTGTCCCGGCATGGGAACAGTCTTCTTTTGGCTCCGGTGAGGATGGAGGAGGTGGAAGATATTGTGATGAAGGCTAATCCCAACAAAGCGCCTGGGCCTGATGACTTCTCTTCTGGTTTCTTTAAGCGACACTGGGGTGTGCTTAAGGCACCTGTTCTGGCTGCGGTTCAGGAGTTCTTTGTGGAGGGACGGCTCCTGAAGGAGATGAACCATACATTCTTGACTCTGGTTCCCAAGAAGGAAGGAGCGACCTCGCTGGCTGATTTTCGACCCATTGCGTGCTGTAATTTTCTTTACAAGATTATCACCCATCTTATGTGCAGGCGCATGGAGGGGATTATGCAGGGTTTAGTGTCCCAGAACCAAGCAGCGTTCATCAAGGGCCGGTCGATAGCGGAGCACAGCCTGCTAGCTCACGAGATGGTGCGGGAGTTTAGCAAACCGGGAGGGATGAAGGCGTGTGTGAAGCTTGACCTTCGGAAAGCATATGACACGGTCAATCGGGACTTCTTGTGCCATTTGATGCTTGCCATGGGGTTTGACGAGAGGTGGATTGCGAGGGTGAGAGAGTGCATCTGCTCTCCTACCTTCTCAGTCCTCATCCAGGGTACGCCACATGGCTACTTCAGTAGCAACAGGGGGCTGCGGCAGGGAGACCCCCTCTCCCCGTATCTCTTTACATTGGTGATGGAGTACTTCACATGTATGATGGATATAGCAGTGCATAGCAGGAGGATTGTTCCCCTCTTCCGATTGGTGAGTCCTGCTGTTTCTCATTTGATTTATGCTGATGATTTATTGGTGCTACTCCAGCCTTCCATGAGGGGTATGAGAGCGCTCTCCGACATTATGGAGGAGTTCGGGAGACTTTCTGGGCTCCAGTTAAACCGGGAGAAGAGCAGAGTCTACTTCAGCTCCCGGTGTACACTTCAGGAGGAGAGAGCTTTCGCTTTAGGTGTGGACAGAGGCGAGCTCCCAGTGAAATACCTGGGGGTCCCGCTGACTGTCAACTATGCCCGAGAGCAGGATTGTCACAGCTTAGTGGACTTTGCTCAGAGGAGAGTGGAGGGCTGGCAAGCGGCGGGGCTTTCTTTTGGGGGACGGATTGAGTTGGTGCGGTCGGTCATTGCTGGCATCACTATGTTCTGGTTCCAGTCTATCCAGATCCCCACTGCTACTATTCGGAAGGTGGAAGCTATTTGCGCTAACTTCATATGGAGGGGAGGGATACATGCGATATCCTGGGATCAGCTCTGTCGGCATCGGGAGGAAGGAGGTGTTGGGTTGAGGCCTCTTCATGCGGTTAGGAAGGCAGCTTGTGTGAAGATGGCCTGGAAATTCATCAAGGGGGGGTCGCTCTGGGCGGACTGGATGGCTAGCAGATACCTACGGAGGACCAACTTGTGGGCCTGCAGGATAGACAACAATTTCTCGGTCACATTTAAGGCTATCCTGAGATGTAGACCGGTGCTCCAGGCCGCTATCTGCAGGCGCATGAAGGATGGGACGACTACCGACCTTTGGCTAGATCCTTGGTTGGGTTCCAGATCCCTGCTAGAGATATTGGGAGGGCAGCTGGACAGGGAAGCGGGTAGAGGGCTCACATGCAGCCGGATCATTAGAGACGGAGGTTGGAGGCCAGATGGTTATCCATTTACTGCTCAGCTTGCGGCAGAGATTCACACTATTCCCATTGACGCTAGCCAGACGGAGGATTCATGGAGCTGGGCCGGCCCAGGTACGGGGGGCGGGTCAGGTCTATTCTGCTTCCGCAGCTGCTATGATTTGGTTCGGATCCACCACGACCAGGCTGAGGAGGTGGACTTCATTTGGGGCAAGGGCGTTGCACGGAAAATGCAACTTTGTGCTTATCGCCTTCTCCATGGTAGATTGATGACGAGAGACAGACTCATCCGGTTTGGGATGCAGATTTCGGATGCCAAATGTGTGCTATGTAATGATGAAGATGAATCTATGGGGCATCTATTCTTTGGTTGCCCGGTGTCCTGGCACATTTGGACTGAGCAGTGTGCGCAGATGCGAGGAGGAGTGGGGATGGACCGGGACATTCGGAGTATCCTCAGTTGGATTCGAGGTCACAGTGGACGGGATCCGGGGTGGGCTAGAAGAGCCAGAGTTCGGCTTGCTGCGTCTGTTTGGCACATCTGGAAGGAGAGGAACAGACGTATCTTTGAGGGCTTGACTACCCCCCCTATTGGAATTCTACATAATATAGAATTCGATGTATCTGTAATGGCCCCATAATAGTATTTTGGGGCATGGTAAGTTGTGATGTTGTACTTTAATACCTTTTCCGCTATATGCGAGGAATAAATTCACCCTTATTCCAATATATATATATATATATATATATATATATATATATATATCGGGCTCTAATATGATATTTTTTTTCGGGTTCTTTGGATAACCCGACACGTGAACCTGTACCCAACCCGATTTTTGTTTGGGTTCAAATATTTTAACCCGAGCCCAAGTATCTTCAACCCTAACCCAACCCATTAGCGGGTTTACCCGATCGGGCTCAGGTTTAGTTGCACCCCTACCACCAATATTGGTGTTCGAAAGAAATAAATCCCCAACATACATTAATTGAAATCTAAAAATAAAAAAAACCCCTTAAAATTGTTGTGTTCAATGTTATTTGGAAAAACCTAGAAAACATACTTTGAAATGAAGAGAGGATGAGGGAGAGGAAGAGGAAGATTTACCTTGCTTTTGAAGAAGTCTTGGATTGTGTCATCTTCGATTAGGGTTGCAAGAGGATGAGGTTGCAAGAGGAAGGTGAAGAGGAAGTTGTGTGAGAGGAAGACAAAAAGGGAATAAGAGTTTGGGTGTTTGAAATTGTGTGTTGCCCCCTAACATGTGATAGTCCCTATAACATTGTGTGTTACCCCTAGTAATTTCCTTTTTTTATTTATGTATCAGTATTTTTAGTTACATGTTAATTGATGGTTGGCTTAGAGTTATAGAAACCATGTATAATATGCTTTTCCCAAAATCGAAGTAATGTATTCCTTCCCACCTAAGCATTCTGAAGAAGCCTATCCTCACTATTCCCTGTTCCATACCAAGTGACGCACTGTGTTCCTGTATTCGTTGCCTGTTTGTAACTTTCCACATTTGAAGCAACCTTGGTAGGTTTGTATCTGACTTGGTTTTTCTGGTTGCTTCAGATTTGGTTTTTTTTGTTTGAAAAATCAAACCAAGCAACTGAAGAGTAACCATAATTGTATTAATATCTAAACTACACCAAACTTAATCCGATGAAGGGAGAACCAAATAGGCAGAATTTGATTGCTTTGGTTCCGTAATTCAGTTGAATCGAATAATGAAACAGCCCTAATTTTTTGGATACACTTGAAGCATTCTCTTTATGCCTTATAAATAACATTATAAGCGGATATTGAATGACTTTATGGAGTTCCATAACTTCTTCAAGTATTTTAATATTTCATGAAAGGTCACATTGTATGTGATTTGAAAGCGAAAACTCTCTGGAATGTGCATGCTGAGGTGCTTTTGACAACTCATAAAACTACTAAACCAATTACAGAGAGAAATTGGTTTACACTGTTGTGAGACTATCTGAATGGGTTTTGTCTTCTTGAAAAAACCCTTAATGATGAGTTATGAGTACTGGTGTGACATCAACTTGTTCTTTTTCCAAATACCAAAGTTTGTAAAGGATAAGGTTTTGGCGTAGAAATAGTTCATTATGGCTCAATCCTATGATGAGGATGGCCTTGCAATTGACCTTTTGCATATGGACCTCAACTATCTTGTTTCCTTTGTCAACTGTCACTCTTTCTTTGGATTATGTATTCCATAGTATATATAGCTTACTTAGGCCATTACTCTGTATATCCCCATTCCTTTTCAGTTTGTGTTTATCTTACGTACATTTGGTTTATATTTGATGGTGCTCTGCATTATCATTGCTTTATCTTCTGATTAGTTCTGTTATGCCTGGCACTGGCAAAATGTAACTGTTAACATTTTTGGCCAAATTAGAAGTAGTACCTTCAAGCTTCATCATGCATGCTTCTTTTCGTGATCCCGTATGCCTACCTATTTAATAATCAAGGGCGAGCTGTGCTTTAATTGTTGTTTTGCTAGTGATGGCGAGACTTTCATATCGGCGGACGATTTACGGATCAATCTCTGGAATCTGGAAATTAGCAACCAGAGTTTCAACATTGTTGACGTGAAGCCTGCAAACATGGAGGATCTAACTGGTATTGGATTTGGTCACTGATTTGAATTTCAGTCATGAGCATCTTCTTTTTTATGATTCTTTCAGGAGTACACTGTTATGATACTATAGCTTTTCCAAATTCATTAAATGTCTGTTGGGTCCTTTTTTCAATAGATCATTTTGTATCATTGTTTTCATTACTAATTAGTTATATGTAAACTGTGCACCTAAGTCAACAAACAGCTCGTCTTATCCATTACTTAGGCAGAAAGTTTGGGTTACATGTTAGTTGTTGACAAGGATGCTTACACCTATGGAATGTACAAAGTTGTACACACTGCTAGGCAGAACTCATATGGAGCGAAATAGTCCTTTAATAGGATGGCAACTGACTCTCTTAGTTAGGGGAAAGCCATGAACTGAATACTGAATGGAATTATCTGGACTCTGCGATTCTCTAGGAAACTTGGTCACTTTTTCTTATTGGCTTTTCTTTAGTGTTGATGGCAGAACTGTTTGTCCTTTGTGCAGTATGCTTCTTTAACAATGTAGGAATAATAAAACCCTTGACTCTTGGTGGGGATTATAGTTTAAACTGTACCTAAAGATTTTAAGATAGCAAGGCATTTGGCTTGATTTATTTTAGTATTATTGTCCTTTTAGTTCCATGTATAGATTAATTTTTTTTGGCATGAAAGTTACCATGGCTTACAGAAACCCCCTTTAAGGCTTCCACCAGAAAACGTTTACCAATTGTGGTTGTAAAACAAGACAGGTAAGTCGGTCAATTCTCAACACGACCACATCAACGATTATGTACAACTCATTTTCGTCCTAGAGAAAAGGAGGGTTGGTGGTGGTGGAGTTTCATGCTTTAGACCTTCAGCGTGTTATGGGTCTTTTGGTGAAATCCACTGTTCTAAAAATCGGCCTAGGCGCCCGGTGCCCGCCCGATGCCCGCCTAGTGCCCCCAACGCCCGACTATGCATGTTTTTGGGTTTTATGGATAATCTTTGCAATTTTCAGCAGTTTTTTTTTAATTTTTTTTTGATAAACCGCCTAAAACTAGGCGACCGCCTAGGCGGGCTGGGCGCCAGGTGCCCTCCCGCCTAGTGCCTAGCGACTTTTACAACCTTGGTGAAATCTCAAGGACTTGTAATCTACCATAATCTATGTTACATTCAGTTATTGGTTTCTTCCCTTCTTATGTCTCTAAATATGTTTTTATGGTATTATTGTGATATATCATAGTTTTTATAGTTTGAATGTCGGCTTTCTGGTGTGAATTGATGAAATTCACTTCTGAGTTTTTTTTTTTCTGTTACATGCAGAGGTGATAACATCAGCTGAGTTCCATCCTACTCATTGCAACACATTAGCATATAGTAGCTCAAAGGGCTCAATACGGCTTATTGATTTGCGGCAATCAGCCTTGTGCGATAACCATTCCAAGTTGTAAGTCTTTTTGTGTTGCCTTTTACAAGAGATGTTTTATAAACTCGACTAGCCTTATATTTTACCGGTTTTAGATGGGAATTCCCTGTGTTATAGATTTCTTGAATTATATCCAAACCAAATGCTTTTGCATCTGTTGTTGCCAAACTAATGGTATCTTCCAACAGGTTTGAGGAGCATGAAGCACCAGGTTCTAGGTCCTTCTTTACTGAGATTATCGCATCAATTTCAGATATTAAATTTGGGAAGGATGGAAGGCACATTCTCAGTCGCGATTATATGACTCTTAAGGTCACTGCTTTAAACCTTCTGTCAAGTTTGCCCTTTGGATTGTTTATACTTAACATTGAACTATGGTTTTCACTATAGTGATTTCCTAATACATTTTACCAGTGTATAACTAATTTACCTGATATGGAAGTGAGGGAGTGTGAGACTAACATTCACTAGTTATGTGTAATTTCCTTTAGATATTTCATATTGTTTGTAAGTGCGTAAGTGCAATAGAATCAAGTTCAAAGCATATCCCTCTTTTAGTTTCCTGGTTGGTAATATCACATTCATACAAAATGCTAGTATCCCTATCCTGAAAAAGCTTCCATTTGTGTTAGACCATTTTTGGTTCTATGATTTGTTTGTTAATCCATAGTTCTCCTTTGAAGTTTGAACATCCTCTTCCCACCCCCATCCCCCTCCCCAATAACACACATCTCAGTTATGATTGATATATATTTTCTTTTTTTGCTTATAAGTCCCCGACTTCTAGTGTATTTTCTTAAAAAAATCTGCCAAATCTCATAATTGCTAATGAGTTCAAATCAACGAAAAATAGAGTTATGAGTCTCTTTTGTTAACTTAACCCATTGAAAAAAAGAATATTCCGTTGATTTAACTGCACTATATTTTTTGACCGGTTTGTCCCTATAATAACGAAAACAATGATTATTCTTTAAATAAATTCTTCTTCATTATTCACCACCACTAATCTCTTTCAACTTCAATTAAACTCACCCCACCTTCCTCTAGTAAGTCCCATTCTCTTCACCATCTCCATCTCCCTTCTCACAACCTTCCTCCTCAAGAAACCCCTCCTCTTTTCACCTTGTCTTCTCACGGTCATTCTTTCTTTCTTTTTCCCTATTTTATACCCCAAATCAACCCAACTCTCTTCTTATTCAAACCCTAACAACAACAATATAGAATTCTTTCCAATTTTTAAATCTACACCATTGGAAGGAAATAATATAATAAAAACTAGTGGGAAATCAAAATGTGTAAATTAAAAGTTTGTTTGAATAACTTCTCATTTCTCCAAATACACCACCATAATATGCTTCTTAGATGTTATTGATTGTGATGACTGGGTGGTGCTTGCAAATCCATCATAACTATGAGTCTATGACATTAACTTTGAAAAAAAGGATTTAGGGCTTCTTTTTTGGAATAAAATTGTGGGAAAGTCGAGAGAAGACTTTTGGATGGTTAACGGGGGCAAAACCGTCTGTTAGTTATGTAAACCCATGGGTTGGGTTACAATAACCAAACAGGAACTGAGAAGGACTCATGACTCTATTTCCTATCAGTTTGGGGTACTTATTGGCAATTCATGAGATTTTGGTAAATTTATTGAAAAGACAGTATATTTGGTTTTATGCAAAAACAATACTACAATAGTAAATATGAAAATTCGTAACATGTAATCCCTCCATTCTGCTTGTTGAAGTATGATGTATCATGACACTAGTGTCCTCAGAAATGAAAAATGAATTGTTTCATTGTTTATGCTTCTTCTAAGTCCATAAAGTAGAGATCTCTACTTAAAAATTAAAGATTTGACAGAGTGATCCTGTAAAAATACATTAACAAGGGGAAGAAAGGAACATTTGTAAAGGAACAACTTTGTTGAAACTGTCCTGTTATCCTGTGGTTCTGATGTTTTTCTTTGGCATTTTCTTTTCTGTTTCTGTCAATCTAAATGACAACTGTATCAAAGCTTCTAATATATGGGTACATGTTACTTTGTTTCTGTTTTCGTCTTGGAAGCACCGACACTCCAAAATGTGCCCCTTGTCGTGTCGGACAAGTATAGTACACAATCCAGACACTTCAATATACACTAGGACAAACCAAATAGGTGCTTTGTCATGTCGCCGTCTCCTCACGTTGTCGTATACGTGTCCATGCTACCTAGGTTTTCCTTTATCTAAGTGGAAACTGTATTGCATCTTCTACCAGCGGTAGTTTGTTTTTACTAAGACAAGATGATAATACATAATGCATATCCTGGTGGATTTTGTTCCATTATTAAAAGCATGAATCACAGTTTACAGTTGGATAAGTTTGTATTCCTTCACATTGTCATGTCGATCTATGGAAGGATGTGCATGAAATTGTCTTGTCAACCATACTAATATCATATAGTATACGGATGGAGGGTGGACACCTGGTTATGTTTGGACTTGGAGTTGTATGTGTCATCATAACATCATTCTCATTTATGTTATTTTCCTCATTGAAAGAGATAAAGAATGAAGCATAACCCTAGAATGAGGTTCTAGGAAAATGATGACCATATTGTACTAATTTACTATCAAACTTGGTGACAACCCTCTCCTTTGGTGTAACTTTTTTGATGAACTTTGAATGAGAGTGGCTTTCCATAAAACCTGAAAGCTACTTGAGGTAGGATAACCTACCTTCTGGGTCATGAAATTTAAGTTCATGCAACAAAGGAGTGGACATCTCCTAGAAGTAGAAAATGTAGGGAGGGAAAATTATAACTGTTTACACGAGTGGTCTTCTGTCAAAAATATAACACAGCTTACATGGTTAAAACGTTACAACTCGCTGAGTCAATTGCAAACTGACCACGAGGCTTTTGGACCTTGTGCAACTAAAATTGGTTTTGAATCTTAATTTTCATGGCTTTCTCCAACAATAGGCATCAGCACATAAATGTGAGATTGGTTATAACTCATAATTTACACTGGTAAAGTATTTGACCGCTTACGGCCAATATAAGTAATGGACTATTTAATTAAATATATAAAAGTAAAATGTATTTGGGATACATAAAGTAATTCTTATTTGTCAGAATTATTAACTACCGATAAGATGAAGTAGAAGTGATATTATTTTTGGCGACAAGATAAGTTGAAAACTACTTTGGTCTGTATTCAAGTATTAAACTATTAACTGTATTATGGGATTCTATGCTTTGATACCACGTCAACAGTTTCCATCATAAATATGGGTTTTATCAGGTATCAGCATGTAGAGGTGGTACCTTTATTAGTTTCATAGGACAGATTACTTTAATTTTTTTTTCTTCTCAAAAGGTAATGTTAAAGCAGGAGATGAGTTAGTGTTTACTTTGAATATTGGTGTGTATTTCTATTGATTTTTTTTTTGTTATTTTTAACATGTATGGTTTGCCTAAGATGCTGTTCAAAAGTTAAGATTTTTTATGAGTGCCATAATATGCGTGAACTTTTCGATCAAGTTAGGAGTCGTTTTCAAAAGACTAGTGCTATATTGGTCAATGTGAATCCTAAGGAATCCTGAAACATGCCTACATAGTACAAAGTACAAAACTTTTTCAGCCTTTGCCACAATGACCATAATATCTACCATTCTGCAACTTATAGTTTCAGGGCTTGCCTTTTGGAGTTGTTACTCTTGTTCACTATTCTTTCCACATAGACGTCATTAGATTGAAGTGTATTTCTTTACCGATTGTTCTATCTACAAGCTTCCTCGAAGTGCAAAGATCCTAGGCATATCAAGAAAGTACATTCAACCTTCTGGGCCATGATTAGCATTTGTGAGTCATCTTCAGAATGAAATATCTCAGGACCCCCTTGTCACAATTTTTGCGACTTTCATTTCAAATGTGCATCAGAGATTTCTATATATCGGTGCATAATCTCTATGATATATTGGATTTCATTTCTTATGGCTGCATTTTGCAAAATTGTCAAATTCCGTCATTTGGATTATCCCATGATGATATGTGATTGTCCCGCCTGAGGTGTACAAACCTTGTATTTCAAATTAAGCTTCTCATATAAAACCTATAGCTACAAATTATGAGGTAAATGCTTATTGCAGTTATTTCAAGTGTTTAACATGTAACATTAGTTTGTTTATTATGTATTCTAGCTTGTTTGTCTCGATATCTGGTTACATGACCAGCTCCATCTATACTGAGGAATATTGCAATAGGAAAAAACTATACAGATCAAACGATCCTCTTCATTAAAGTGACTTCTGAGCTAGGTAGCTAAGCTGTTGATGCTTCTAAATGCAGTTGATTCTTATCTTTTTGCACGTATTAATTGTATGCATACAATATCTTTGGCACGTATGTTGTTCTTTCTTGATACAATGTCAAGGAAGGTTTATGCTTAAGATCCGTGTTACCATTCCACGAACATGTATGGAAGTTACAGATCTTTTCTCTGTTTCTGAATTAGTAAAATGCCAACTGATAAGTTCAGTATTTTAGATGCAACACAATGTGTTCCGTATTTTGCATAATGAATATCTTGATATATTTTTGTAGATCTGTTTCTTTCATCTGCATGTTTTCTTTCAAGTATTGCACCTAGTAGAATTTATTGTCCATCACTTCTTTTATCCCCCTAGTGTTGCTGATCTAACTTTTGCTTGTGGCTTCAGCTATGGGATATAAACATGGACAGTGGTCCTGTTGCTACATTCCAGGTCCATGAATATTTAAGGCCTAAGGTAAATATTACTTTTTACAACATTATTTACATTCTAATATGATGGTACATTGGATCAATTACAATATCTGTATATGCTATTTCTCATTTCTTGCAGCTATGTGATCTATATGAAAACGACTCGATCTTCGACAAATTTGAATGTTGTTTGAGTGGCGATGGGTTGCGAGTGGCCACTGGTTCATACAGGTACTTCACTTAGGTTATCTTGTTTTGTCTTAAGCTATATTATTTTTATATTAATGATATATTTGTGTGGCAACAGCAACCTTTTTCGTGTATTTGGTTCTGCTGCTGGAAGCAATGAGGCAACAACTTTGGAAGCTAGTAAAAATCCTATGAGGTATGCCATAGTTGTTTCTGTAATTTTTTGCTTGTGTTGTATTAAGTAAATGATATAACAAGAAAGACATCAAGAAGGCCTTTATTCCAATCTTTGGAGTTGGCTGCTGTCTTCCATCAGCTCTATTGAGCCCTGTCTCCTCTGTAACCTTTTACCACTACATCTTATCTACAATAAGACTCATATCTTAATGTGGTAATTAGCAACTAAGCAGCATACCGACAAAACATTGACCTGTATCACAAAATATTAAGGTGCATTAGTATATACAAGGATGTAGTAGAGGTCGTTACTCGTTACCATAACTTCCCCAGTTCTAGCAGCTCCCTTACGTTCTATTACTTGTAACCACAAATCCATTACGCTTCATTCCATGCACCTTTTATATATATATATATATATATATATATATATATATATATATATATATTTGGAAATATGATAATTTTATTACTTGATAACTGATTACACACACACACACACTCCCACCTTTTATATATATATATATACACACACACACACACACACACACACACACACACACACACACACTCCCACCATTTATTAATGGAAGGAATAATCCGCTTCCCCGTGTATTCGAACCCCGAACCACCCAGCAAGGATTGTTATGTCTCCACCTGCAAATAAGTTGTACAATCATGTTTAGTGCAAATATTGTTTTTTAATCAAGTTATAGCATTATGTGATATTGAAATAAATGAGTTTTCCAAATTGAGCTTAAAATATGAAGGTATGCTTAAAACTATTCTGATGGTATGTGTTCATTCCATGTTAAGTTTGAATTATGGTATGAGGTTGTTTTTGCTTTATTGGACAGATGCTAGTAAAATTCATTCAGTAAATTAACTTATTGTGTGGATATTATGTAAATACCTGCTGTTATAAGGAGTTGTGCAGAAGTATTTACACCCCTTAATCAGGGGAAATTGGGAGGAAAAACTGATAGGCTCAAAGGAGATAAATCGTCCTTTTTAATATTTACTGTGTTTGCACATATATGTTTGCTGGCTTTCTCTGTATGTTTGCTGGATTTCTCTGTATGTTGCAGGCTAGTTTATCCACTTTCTATTTCCTATGATACTTCTTAATTTCTTGTATAAATCGTTAGAGACAAGGGCCTTTAGAAAATTGCCATTAATTAGGTTTGATGATGATACCTATGTTGTTAGTAGATGTGACCACTGCCCCTCCGGCAATAAGCAGGGCATTGATTAGGTTTGATGATGATGACTATGCTGTTGAGTTGGTGTAATCGGTGCTCTTTGATAATAGGCAGGGACATTTATGCCTTTGATTAGGTTTGGTGATGATGACTACTATGTATTTAAGTTGGTGTGACCACTGCTGCTTAAGTAAGGTTAGTTATGCAATTAATTAGTTTTAATGATGATGATGACTATGCCGCTAATTGGTGTGACCATGACTACTCCGACAATCAGCAGCGGCATGTATCATTTTTGTGGAGATCATTTATGAATGAACATGCCTATCAAGTAAGCACTTTGGTTTCATGGGCATATGATGTTGGTTCATATATAGTGTCACGTTGCCCCCACATCCAATCTGCATATGTGATGTCCATAGTGGCTGCAATGCCTACATCTGTTGGGCTATAAAATGGAAGGAGGTTTCTAGACGGTGTTAGTTTGAATTATAAGTACTCGTATCATAAAGGAATTGTTTATTGAAATCACCAATATACCTGATCTTGTCTTGATGGATTATGTAGGAGACAAGTCCAAACCCCTGCAAGGCCTGCAAGGTCTCTGAGCAATTTTACACGCGTAGTCAGAAGAGGTTAGTGCTCAGCCATCAGATTTCTGTACCTATAATTTATTCTTGTTGATTTGAGCCCATTTGTTTGTGCATTATAACCTGGGTGCACTGGTCTTGAGCAGGAGCTGAGAGTCCAGGAGTTGACGCAAATGGAAATAATTACGACTTCACAACCAAGCTGCTCCATTTAGCATGGCACCCATCTGAGAATGCACTTGCATGTGCTGCTGCGAACAGTTTGTACATGTATTATGCATAGAGATGGCACTCAGGAGAGATGTTTCCAGTGACAAGGTTCTTTTCCTTTTTCTTTTTGGGGGGTTGCTTTCGCTAAAGGCTGTTGGCTCTTTATGCAACCTTCATGGAACTGAAGCAAGGTGTCGGTAGATCACACGTGTTCAATATTGGGCCAGGACAGGCTGCCAGTTTCCAAGAGGAAGTATTGTCTTCTATGTTCCCTGGAGGGCAGCTTGGTTCTCTTTTTTTTTTTTGGGGAAAATGTGCAAATCTCCCTTGTTATATTATATTTTCCTTCGTTTAGATCCCGAGGTGTGATTGTAGCGATCCATCAACTAAAATAGAAGGTTATTGATCAAGAGGCTGTGTCTAGGATATATACCAAAGGGTGGTTCTGCTAATCCTGCTGCTCTGTGGGTCATGCTGGGCTTGTATTGTGTTAGGATATGCATTTTGAGGCTTCAGAATGGTCAATGGTGTCATCATTATTATTGTTTATTACTTATGTGCTAACCCTATTTCCTTATTCAAAGAAGTCTTCAGTCTCAATGGGAATAATTTGCTAGTTATTTCATCAATTCCATGTGGAATCAAAAGGAACAAATATGCTACTGTACCGTTATTGTATTTCAAGTTGTCATATGTACATTTCATATTTACAGGCCACTGCTGGCAGCGGCTGATGTGTGAACTTTATTTTTGCCGTGTTTTTTGACATGATATGCAAGTAATATACCACAGCTGTACCACCAAACTTGTATATTTGGCAGGAATTCAAGAATTTATCATTTTTTGTGACATGTTTGAGATGGATTAGTAGTAATTTAACCATAAAGCAAGGTCAGCGTCCAGCTGCTTCATAGGTGTGTCGGGAAGTCGCTTCGCAATTCCCATTGTTTCTGGCAGGAGATGCTCTCTTGTTTGTAGGGATGGGACCAGTGGGTGGGAGTTGTGGTATAATGCAGACTATGCAGTAAAGGTTCCTGATGATGACCCAGGCAAAGCCATCCCAACCATTTCAAATTCTGCTTGTCTTGGATTCGCTCGATATAGACTTTGGAATCCAAATGACTGGGTTTGAAATTGGGTGTTGGTCAATTTGGATTTTTGGATTTGTGAAGGGCTTGTTTGGTTCTTAGAACTCAAGTAGAACCTAGTTTGATTTTTGTATTTGGTACATATAAATTGGAAAAGTTGGGAGACGATAACTTGACCTGTCCCTATGCCAAATAAGCACAAGTTAATGTTTTTTCTTTTCTTTCTAAAATCCAAGCCAAAATAGTTGAAACTTGGAGAACTTGGGTATTGAGAGAGGAAAGAGTAGGTTCCATGCTCATGTTATTGGTGTTTCAAAGTATAGATTTTCTTCAACAAAATATAAGAAGTCAAGAATGAGAAAACAAGTTGGATAACTTTACTTATAGAACTTATCTAGTTCCATGAGTTGTTTGGCTTCTCAAGTTGGGTTCCAAAAAGGGTGCGGCTATACACACCCCATAACTTTCTAAGCACATTCCATATAATTTAAGTTAAAAATTAGATTAATGTTAAAAGACTTATATACCCATATGACCTTCCTATCACACCCCATCATCCTCCTGCTTCTTCCTTCTTTCATTTTCACATTCTTCTCCAACCCAACCCCAAAATTCTAGAAAAATCCTACTTTGAAATTGTGAAGAAGGCATCCTGGAGGAATGAAGTCCACTTCAAAGACACAATCCTTCTTTCTCGGTTTGAAGCACTGTATGTGAATCGTTGAACCCAAAAAAAAAAAAAATTCGCGATAAGCACGATCAACATAGGTCGAACGGAACCGCTGTCAACACGAAAGTCCAAATTTTTTAATTAGAAAATCCACAAGATTGTAATAGGTAATTTCTTATTACCATAAATGATATAATTCAGGATTCTCAAAATTTTCGATGTTCAATTTTCATCCAGCCAAAAATCTCATAGGACTCCTCTTCTACTCATATTATGACTACTATGGTAGCAACACATTCATATCTAGTCAGAAATTTCAAAATTTTCAATGATTAATTAACTCGGAATGGAGTCTATTTTTTGTTTATCCAGTAAAATTAGGATGAATGTTCGTGCTTCCACCCATGAGTTGACATGCGTCCATGGTCAAAACTAAATAATCACGTGTCAACATCACCGTAGTCCTAGGAATGGAGGATATTCTACCCTTAGGCCTCGTTTGGTTCACGGATTTAAGGAACCAAGAAAGGAAAGTTGTTCCTTTTTTTGTTTGATAGCCACAAACTTGGGAATCAATTTTCTGACAAAAGAAAAAATTGGTGGGAATATGGTTCCACTCAAGACCCATGCGATTGATTTTTCCTCCTCATTTTCCAATATTTATTACAAAAGTTATGACAAAAATAACCATGTGTTATTGCTTATTTTACCATTAATATTATTTTTTATAATATTATTTTTATTTTAAAGGGTAAAGATATTATTAGAACATTGTTATATTTTTCTTTCCTTTTTTAGGTAGTTTTTTTGTTTTACCAAACAACAGAAGAAAAAAAATGTGACAGAAATTCTACTTTTTCATGCCCATGAAAAATACAAGGAAATAAAAAATACAAGGAAATTCATTTCCTAACCAAACGAGGCCTTAAATTTTTCTTGCAAACTACGATTGTTGCCACCAAAATCACATGCTTCCTATTTTGGGAGCCGGCTTTGTATTCCTCCAACGGCGGAGGAGAAAACGAAGAAGAGAGAGAGAGAGAGAGAGTGAGTCGCTGTGGTTGCAGTCGGCTGGCACTTAGCTCTCCTGCAGGTACGCCACACCGCTCTCTCCCTCTGCTAACCCTAACCCTACCAAAGGCCTAAACTATTGGGTTTGGCAAACCTTGGCTGGAAATTATTTTTTTACAATGCAATCTTACCTTAATTTGGAATAGTTGAATAATTCCAAGTGAAGTGTTCTGCATGTCTTTGTGCTCTTTTAGGTAAATATTTATAGTTTCATGGTGTCATACATTGTCTTTGCGGTTGCTTTTGAAGGTCCATTTGTTAGATGATCTGTCTTCTTCTCGTCCCCCATTTGCACCGTCTACTTTGATTTCAACCAAAGTTGGAACTATAGTATAGAAGCAGAAAGGTTACTTCAATCATGATATGACGGTTCATACATAAATGGTTCCTAACATCTGGATTGTACATGGTCTCTTTGATGCAGTCAGAAATTGAAAACATTTTAATGGATGATTGGAGTTTATGATCTCATCTACACAACAATAAAGTAAACCCTTTGTAAGCAAATATTTGGAGAATTGGAGTTGGCTAAGGCCTAGTCAGTTTAGATAATGGATGCTGTTAAGTTGGTGTGATTTACATGCAAAACCAGAAGAAAGGAGATATTTCAACTATCTTTCTTAGTGTGGAATCAAAGAGAGAAATTTAGAGGGGGAGGAGGGAAGAGGGAGGAACAAGAAAACAAGAAAGAAAATATGGAAAGAGACCAAAAAGTCAGAAAATGGAAAGAGACCAAAAAGTCAGAAAATAGAAAGGACAGAGAAAAAAAATGAGATGACTTAAACAAGATCCAACGGTTGTGATCATGAAAATGGAGGGGGATGCTTAAGTGAGGGGATTAAGATCCTCCTGTGTAGTATCCTATGTAGTAGAAGGAATAGTGATAATGCGATGGTCTTCTTCCAAACTTCCAAGTCAATTACCTTAATTTCTACATAGAAATTATCTTTCTTTTTTAATATTGTTTATCGTTTATAATATTTAGATTTGGAATGACTTGTTGCTAGGTATTGTTTTGGTTTGGATTTTTTTTGTTTGATAGGCGATTGATTGTATCTGGATAATGGAGAACAACTCATTAACACTGAACACAAGGTTTTTCCTTTTTCTTATGCATAAAATTAGTGAAATTAATAGACTTAAATGGAAATTGTTGTATATTGTAGAACAGTAGAAGTTTTGTTTACATATCATTTTTAGTTTTTATATGTCACTCACTAGGAAGCACATGCACTCTAACTGTCCATACCGTGTTCGTGTTGCGGACACACCATGGACACTCCAAAATAAACTTTCATACCAAAATGTGTCGAATTCGTGTTGTTGTGTCTGAAACGAGTCGTGTCGTGTCGGTTCTTTGTCCATGCAACAAAGCTACCCCCCCCCCCCCCCCCCCCCCCCCCCCCCCCCCCCCCCCGCAACACACACGCACACTCCGCACACCAGAAATACAATTTGTGACTCTGTCGTGAGAACCAACAATCAAGGTTCTAAACGGCGGTAGGCGGGTGCGCGACGGAGAGAGTCCCCCTACCGCCTAGATGGTCGATACATTTTGAACATTTTTTTACTATTTTTTTACTCTTTTTTTTTTTCATAATATGCATATTTTAAGGGTGTTCCATGCATAACTAAGATGTAGAATGAAGATTTATAAAATTTTAGTTTTGTAAAGGTGAACCATAGGCCCATAATGCTTACAAAACCTTTTTGGCCAAAATATCTTATTAGGTATTGCTCCGTCTAGACGTCCGCCTACGCCGCCTCACCTCGGCCTATACCGCCAACCTCCGTTGGCCGCCTACTTCAATGCCTACCGAAAAGCGGTGCAGAGAGAGACCGCCTACCACCTAGACGGCAGCCATTTAAAACACTGCCAACAATAAAGAAA
Source organism: Iris pallida (assembly GCA_029216955.1). NCBI lineage: Eukaryota > Viridiplantae > Streptophyta > Magnoliopsida > Asparagales > Iridaceae > Iris > Iris pallida. The sequence goes on along the minus strand of JANAVB010030817.1, from coordinate 6,749,286 downwards.
AAAGAAACCAGAGACACTAGTTGGTCAATTTGTTTATACAGTGTATTTAACCTATAAGCAAAATTATACTTCCATAAATAAATATGATCTTGACATACCTCCATAGGCTTACTAAACCCCCGCTCTTTTGATGCTACCATTGACCACCCTTCGATGGAGAGGATTTATTTTCTTATGAGCTCACAATTAGCATGTGCAATGACCCGTTGGACAAAGACAAAAGGATCAAGAGAATTCTTTCGTCAAATAAATGATTGGTAGCTTGAACACAATGTAAAAAATTTCTTTTATCATAAAGTGTAATTTTCAGGTATGAATCTATGACCCTACAGGATCCAAATCCAAACACACTCGGATTCATAAACCCAGACTATATCACACTTTCCACTTCTTTCTCCCGACACCCCAAACCCTAACCCTAACTTGAGCTAATCTGAATCTTCAAGAAGTTAAGGTTTTGGTATTCTAATTTCTCCCTCATTTAATGGGTTTCGTGCTAGTTGAATCCCCATTCAAAGTAAAATCCCCCAAATTAACCCACTTCTCCCATCCAAACTATGACACACAGTGCTCAAAGAATCCAATTACCGCCTCCTCGTCTCCATGCACAGTTGGGACACTAGATTTCTTCTCGTTCTTCCTAATTGCGTCGATCCCCTGCTGGAAATCATCTGGTTCTAATCTGCAATCAACTATCACGAGTCCGTTTCCGTGTCAAATGAGCTCTTCGATCTAGTCTTCACGGTGAAGAACCTTCTCGCAATAGTTTATCGGTGCCATTACTTTTTCTTTGCTTCTTAATTTCCTTGACGTATTATTTCATTTTTTTTTTTCTCACATAAAATTACAGTTTTGGGTCCAATTGGTTCTAACTAGAAGCGGCATGGTTTGTAAACCAAGATTTCTTGGATATAGTCCAAAATGTCAGTGTAGATTCCAGCTGTTTACCAGGCCGTATGTTTGCCGGCTTTAGCAAAACTATCAAACCCTGTTTCTCGGGTCAAGACTATTTTTCGGATTTGTATATCGATTTAATACGGGTTATCTATAAAGTACATAGCTAATAACAACAGAAATAAAGCCTTTATCCTAAAATTTTGGGTCGACTGCCTGAATCATTTTTGTTGTAGCTAACAACATTACTTCGTCGTCTATCTAAATATCTGATGTGCATTTGTCATACAAGTTATATAACTTGCAGCTGGCAACTTTCCAGAAGTTGAAGTAACCATGTTAACATTTAAAGTTAGATTTGCTGTAGAATCTTGTGGAAGATTGAAGCCTCATAAACTATAGTGATATTGGTTATGTAAACATATTCTGCACTTCTCTCATTTGTGTAATAGATGTCTTTGCCCAATTACAAATGTTTAGATAACTAAGAATGTAATCCGAATAGTACTGTCGTCCACCATGGTTTGAACTTACTCGATGCTACATAAAAGTCAAACTGATGGACTTGCTAAGAGAGCCAAACCTAAGTTAACAAATACCATGCTACATATGTTGCTTAAAGTAGTATTGTAACTCTAGTGCTTGGTTACCTACAAGTACTGTTGCATTCATTATAGACAAATACACCATTTGTATAGCTGTTGAGATGCTCGCATGTAGCTTTTGTCACAGTAGATGGGAAGAAGTTTTTTGGTTGGGAATGCATTTCGTCAGAGGGGGAAAAGGTTGCAACAAATGTTGCAAATGATGATAGGGGCAAAAGCATTTATTGTTTTTGTTTGCAACAAATGTTTCTGTTACTGGTGTTTCGGTCATTTTGGCTGCAACAAAAGCTGCAGTATTTTATGGGAGCCTTTCAACATTTGTTGCTGGGACATAAAACAATTCAAACACTGGGATTCCAACTACAAGAACATTTGTTACAACAGCTCCAGTTAGAAATAACTAAAATGTAGAATCATCAAATCCTTGATAATTACTCATACTTATTGAGAAAAGAGAACAAAACATCTCCTGTTCTTTTCCCTCACATGCTGCACAAACAACCAACAAAAATTATCAACTTTAGCTGACCATCATTAAAATTAAAGAAGCACAGTATAACATAAGATAAAAATCAACCTTAATAAAACTTTGCTTAGGGTAGCTCGCTTCTCTTTTTCACGGCATTGTTTGCCCTAGAACCCTGTGAAGTGATTTTGCTCTCATGGTTAACACACTTGGTTGATGAGACTCCATTAATGCGATGGTGTCCTTTGGTCTGCTCAAGAGTTCTATCCATTGAGGGCCTGTTTGGTTCGTTGTAGCTCCCCGAAAGTGTGAAAGTGGCACTTTCTACATAATGTAATACATGACACTTGCAATGCATTTGAGTTTCCAAAATGCGTTTGGATACATTGGATTTTGTCCTTGTGCAAGTGGGGAGTTTCAATATATTGTGTTTGGATACCACTTGGAAGTGTAGATGAGAAATAAATTGTTGACTTTTAATGTTTGGATACCTTGGTAAGCTTACCCAATTGGTAAACTGATACTCAAATAACATATATAATTGATACTAAACAAATGAACAAATACTTCATAGTCCAGAATGATATGCAAGCATCATATACTCAAAAAACTGAACCAACATAGCCCAAAAGTTTGAACCTACATAGCCCAGTGTATCATTCACAAACTGATACTCCACAAATGAATATGAAGAATGTATCATTCAAAAACTGAACCACCACAGCCTAATGTATCATTTACAAACTACACAACAAAATGTATAATTCAAAATCTGAACCAACATAGCCCAGTGTATCATTCACAAACTGGTACACAACAAATGAAGAATGTATCATTGAAAAACTGAACCAACATAGCCCAGTGTATCATTCACAAACTAATACACAACAAATGAAGAATGTATCATTCCAAAACTGAACCAACATAGCCCCGTGTATCATTTACAAAATTTCATTGTTCAATGAACAGACTCCTCTAAGGGCCAACATATCAGCAGACTCATATATGTAAGTGCCAACATTCACAAACAGATACACAAGAAATAAAGAATGTATCATTCAAAAACTGAACCAACATAGCAGCAGACTCATATATGTTTGGGCTCAGAGAACTAGCCATAAAAACTGACTAAAAAAACCCAAAACTGATACTAAAACACTATACCCAAAAACTGAAACCCAGCATCACATCCCAACAACTGGGTATCTTGAAGCACTTGAAGGCATCAGCAATACTAACAGAAATCCAGCCACTGATATGGGCAAGCATCTAAAGAAGTATACAACAAAACCCAATACTTAGTTAAGAAGACAGTATCATATTTTTAAGATGAACCATGCCATAAGTTTATAAGGCAAGAAAGGCAAGAAAAAAAAAGCATGAAACAAGAAGCTGTAACGTGGATTGTAAACAAGTATCATAGAACACATAATGCAGAGATACAAGAAATCCAACAAAAATCAACCAAAGCTAGCATGAAGCAAGTAGTAGTATTATATAAAGAAAGAAACATATTGATACTCAAAAAGTCATATCATAGTTGGAAAATATCACTGATACGAAGTGAAACATTCAACCAACATAGCCAAACAGCTTATACTATTCCAAAACCAAAAATAAATACTCACTTAACCAACATAGCCAAAAAAACTTGTCATATGTAAACTGGTACTCATCTGTGAACTCAAATCTGCACAGGAAAGAAAAAGCACAACAACAATTGAAGGGAATAAGAAATCTTCCACAAAATCCTTTCCCCCAGCTTCAGGGAATAAGAAATCTTCCAAAAAAATGATACTAAAAAATCTGGAGTGTATCACCTTCCTCTGATACTAAAAAAAACTGAAGTGTAGCATACCAAAAACCAGGACTCCTCTAGGTCCCCATTTGCCAAAAACTGAAGCAACATAGCCCAGCATATCATTGAAAAACTGATACTCAAAATGAGCAGATATATGTCCTCATCATAGCCTAGTCTATCACCTTGCATATATCAAAGATAGCCACAAAACTGAACAAACTGAAACCAACTATAAACTGAACAAACTCCAAAATACTGAACAACCTAAAACCGATTGCTATAACAAAATGAAACAAACTGCAAACTAAAAAAAAATCCGTAGTGTGTCAAAAAAATTGGCTCAAAGGATTCACCATCACAGTCATCATTGCCAATTTATACATTTTAGACTCAACACATTCCTTATCATAGTCCAAAATTAGGCTAAAAGTTGGCTACCTCCATCCATCACCAAATTGGTATGGAGGCCATCAACTTTAGCTTTTAATCGAGGGGCACCAACGGATATTCATTTGTGATGTCGGAACGGGTCTACGTTTTAGACTCAAAGATTGCACCTTCCTCATCATAGACTAAATTTTAGCTAAAAGTTGGCTACCTCCATCCATCACCAAATTGGTGGAGGAGGCCATCAACTTTAGCTTCTAAAATAGGTAACACCCTTATAATCTTCATTCAAAGCTAACCCCTGCAAAGAGACAATACAAGAGCATTGTCATTACATGCATAAATAGGTCTGTGTGGCATCATATTTGGCCACATTTCAGTTTACAAAATATACTTGCTTCTTCATAAAATTTACATAATATAGGCCAAGACAAATATACTTGCTTCTTCATAAAATTATAGTTATGACAGTAATATACTACTGATCGCGGCATTAAGTAAAGAATCGTTAGGATTCGACAAAATCCATCTACATAACCCAAAAAAGACAAATTATTGTATTAATCTTCCATTCAAATAATATGGTTGCAAGAACACATGCAAGCTAGACATTGTAAAGATGTAAAAAAAACACTTGCATTGTAATTTGTCTATTATCGTGTCTTTCAGGTAGCAAGAATTTTTTCCCCCAAACAACTGCATATTATTTTTGGCAAGAGCAAACACACATGAACAAAAATCATGTAATATCGATTATCACTTTACAAATCTAAAATCCGACATCCACAAACCTAAATTGTACAGATCTACAAATCCAAAATCCGAAACAAAAAATAAATCATGCAATAAATATTATTTTTTGGGTTTTTATCCAGCATAGATCTAGAAATAAAAAAAAAATACAGCAAAAGTCATGAAATTTCTAGATCTAGTTTAAAACCCTAAAATAAATTAAAACTCGTGCAATTTATCACCGATCTACTAAATAATTGCTCATATATACAAATTAATGTCCATTTTCTAACATAATTGACCACAGATCTACTAATTAGCATAAAAAAAATCACTACATTACCGAAAATCCCATTTTATCATCATTTCAGGACAAACCTTCAAAATTTTCACCGTTGGAAAAGAGCAGCACAAGCTCACCTTGGCGGGAGAAGACGAAGGTGACCAGAGACTACCAACGGAAGAGAGTCGCAACGTTTTGTGCAGCAAAAAATCTGACTCTCCGAAGAGTTAGGGCTCTTCAATAGTGTAGGTGAGAAGGAGCGAAGGAGAGGGGACAACCCATTGTTCGATGTAGGGATGGGACACTTGTTGTGCAGTTGCAGTGGTGCAACCAAACACGAAAAGTCCTGTTTTCGACCTTGACTTTCAACAAAGTCTATATTTCAACTCACTTGCAGCTCAGTCCCGGGCTTCCAAACAGCCCCTGAGTTCTTCTCCGTGTAGAAGATATGTGCATTGGATTCTTTAGTCTTGTTTCTTTGTCATGTATCCTTAATTAGGTTCCAACTTTGGCTCTAGACTTGCAACTTATTTATTGTTCTTACTGCATATATCGCCGAGAGAAAGAAATATCAGTGTTTCATCAATGCCATGCATTTTCTCCTTATGTGAATATATTTCATGCAGTTCATAATGCAAAGGGCATTATCTAATATGACAGCATGAATGTGCTGGATTCTAATGATGAAAAACTTGTAAAAGACATACTCTATAATGTTGTAATACTAATCCTTCATCCTGGAATGGAGATGGTTCAGATCGATCAGTCTTATGATGTTATGAGAAGACTTGCTATTAGAAGGTTGATTCTTAGCCATTGCATCGTCCAAATTGCCAGGTAAGTGAGTGCCATCAACTTATTCGGATGTTCATAGTGTGATGGTGTACTGATACTCCACACTTTGGGGTCACAGCGCAAAAGGGGATCATGGAAAAGCTGTCCTACATGGAATGCCTTTCAACATCTCATCTTCCCAGTGATGAGATAAACATGTGGGTAACTAGTTGGATCGGGATATAAAAGGTTAAAAGCCAAGTTCTTCTCAGTGAGTATCCTTTTATTCCACGTAATTATGTTTGTTTTTCTTCTGTCATGTTTCAAAGTATTTTCTACGATGAGAAATTATTATGTTCCTGCAGACTGGCTTGTAGATCTTGAAGGTCAAGGGCTGAGCTTTTTTGAAGATAGCTTGCTAAAACTCGGTAGCAAGTTGAAATTTGAAGAGTCTCAATGCCCCCAATTTGGAGAGCAAGCAAACTGATGGTCTTCTTTAATTTCCAACAAGTGGGAGGTTGCTGAGGATGCACATGATGAGGAAATGCACTTTACCTTGACCAAAATATGAGAAAAATCTGTCACTAGTCATGCTTTTTTGTGCATTATTAGATTCGTGTATCCAAGGAACACTGGAAACATAGAGATTTCCATATAATTGTATGAAGCTTCCCACAGTATTTTGTTTTCCGAGGCAACTAAAAGGATGTTGAGAGAGAATAGCAGAAATATGACAGACATGTTATGATGTTGCATTTGTTCGTTGTATCGTTTTTTTGTTTTGGTAAAGCCTCGGAGATTATAATTTGTTAGAAGCGAAATGGCGATGGCTCAAGTTTGCAGACGAGGTTGGTCATCTTTAGGAAATGTTGGGCTATGTTCTATGATGAGTGGTTATCAATGCATTTTTGCATTTGTTTTCTCACAAGAGGATACAGATGCATGGCTATGCGACTAAAATTAAACATATTCAGATATTTGACAAGAGAAATAATGAAAATAGAGATGAAAGTTCTAGAATTAACTTTTTTGAAATTATCAAGCATAAATGTCATATGAAAAAGATGCCAAACCCAAAAGAGATTACATAAGAGTTGACATCATCAATAATGTAGACAGCTCTCCTACTTAATAGACAAGTAGTCATCAAACGACACTATTTATCAGCTAATGCCTTCCAAATAGTGCTCTATATAGTACACCGTACCATTATTAAATTAGGTTAAGGAGAGCGTGATGCTATCATTGTGGCAAATCAATGTCAGAATCTGCTAAAACCCCCAAAATTATAAGTTTCTATCCTTCACACATAAAGAGAGTATTGTTCTTTTCTGTGGGCTCATCCTTGATTGTTTAGAGCATCATTAGTAAGGCCCATCCCATTTTCTAGATTCTAGATTTAGAATGTAGGAGCTCATTTGGTAGAATAATAAGTCTCATTCCTAGTCCCAATTTCTACAATTTCGGTCCCAACCCATCCATGGGTGCTAAGGGTTGGGCCTCTCAATTTCTAGATTCTAGATTGTAGAAACTCGTTTTTTAGAATAGTAAGTTCCAATTTGGAGCCCAACTTTCTAGATTCTAAACTTTATATTATTATTTTTCCTACATTAATTTTTGACCACACAATTTTTGGGACCGGAGCTCACTTTATCATTTCCTACTATTCTCATACAAACCCAACCCATTCTACATTTACCTTTTTTTTTTTTTTTGAAATTTTGGGCTCCAAATTGCATTGGAGAGTCCCAACTACTAATGATGCTCTTAGGACCATATGTTCTGCACAGTACTAATCTGATTATTATTATTTTTTTTTTTGCATTCTGACCCTGCAGGGAATCTAAGCTTAATTTTATCTGTTTCTTAATTAATATTTATCTATATGTATATGGTACATTTTTTTGTATTTTGTCCGTGTGAAAAATACAATACTGACAACCAAATTTCAAAAAAAAATAAAAATAAAAAAATTTGATACCTTCTTTGTATGACAAGTGGGCTCCCCTCTCACTTTGTAAAACGTGTGAACATAAAATTTGATAATGGACCCACTGTTTGGTTCCTTGAAACTGCAAGGAACTGGACACGGTTTTTGCATTTGTAGAGGATTTGGTTCTCCTGAAAGTAAAGTGACTTTGGTGATATGACAACATCACAGTTCTTGTCCCCTCCCATTCACTCTACTTTTACTTTCCAAAATTTTCTGAGGAAGTGGACTGAAGTGCAAACGTCTCTCCCTCCAGATCCAGCACGGAAGTGCAGCGGAACTTCACTTCGTTGCAGTCACCGCTGCCAACTTTCTGTGTCGCCATTTTTAAGCCATGAAGAGTGGGGGAAAATAATAGGCAGAGCACCGCGACAGCGACGGAGCACCACCACGGTTGTTCTCTGCATGCGATCGGACCCGTCTCGGAGCATGCTCCCGATCGATGTTTGCGGAATGCCCAACGAGCACGACGGCTGCGGCATACGACTCTAGTGAGTTGTGGAGGAGGCGAGTTGGGGATGGATGGTGGAGGATTATTTGGAAGATCAGACTTTAGAGAGATGATGACAACGAGAAAATAGAGAGAGCTGGAGATGTGGGAATGAGAGAAGTGGGGAGAGAGAGATTTTTAGGCCTGTCAATGGTAGCTTATTGGTCGGATATTGGCATTACCATATCCGAACCATTAACTATCGGATATATCCGATAACTATCCGATATCCGATCGAATAGAAGTTTTGGCTACCATATCCGTTACCGATAATTTTAACGGATATCGGATAATATCCGAACCAATAAGATTACTAAAAAAATATTAAAAAAGGGAAGAAAAAAAAATCAGAACCAGCAGATTTTGTCAAGAAACAACAAACTTCCACATTGAAACGACAAATTTTGTCAAGAAGCAGCAGAAACAACAGATTTTCGACTGAATCCTGAATTCCTGATGGCCCAATATATTTTAAATTTATTAAATAATTTAAATATTATTGGTTCGGATATTATTGGTCCGGATACGACACTGTATCCGCATCCGATATCCGATATGATATCCAAATCCGTATCCGAAATTTCGGATATTTTCGGTTCGAATACGGATCGGATACGGATTTTCGGTCTACCATTGACAGGCCTAGATTTTAGTCTGTGGGTTGTGGGTGGTGTTAGATATTTAGGATAATAATAATAATAATAATAATAATAATAATAATAATAATAATAATAATAATAATAATAATAATAATGTAGATTGATAATAATAATAATAAACTATATTATAATAATTTATATTGCTATATTTAGATTTAAATAAAAATTATTTATGTTACAAATATGGGGGGTAAGCATACCTAGATTTACCACATCTTTAACCACCATCCACTTTCAACAATCATCCAAACATTGAAAGTCAATATTTTAGTTCCCACATACTATTTCAAATGATATCAAAATACAATGTATGGAAACTCCTCACTTACGGGGGTTAAAATCTTATGTATCCAAACACATTTTAGAAAATAAAATACATTATAAGTGTCCTATATTATATCATATGAAAAGTATAACTTTCACACTTTCGATGACCTTTCGCGATCCAAACAGGCTCTATATGATAGATATGTTAGAGTGGGTGGGGTTCCCAACCTATGTGGAGAAGACCCCGGAGTGCGACGAGCGCCGTCTGTGTGTCAGAGAAGCTCGGGGAGGTGACGAGGCCAGTCGGAGATGACGGAGACACTCGGGAGCTGCCAAAGGAGCTGCTGGAGAGAGGGGGCAGAGTTCAGGCCGAACTCTGCCCCAGGGGAGAGTTCTGGCCGAACTTTGTGTTCTGGTTCCAGAACGTTGCTGGTTGCCAGACACAGAGTTCTGGCCGAACTCTGCCCCAGGACAGAGTTCTGGCCGAACTCTGTGTCGTCGGGACTGAAGCATTTTTCAGGATGATTTATCACCATTGGATCGTATCCTACGGTCCAGGTTTTGCTGCGGATTAGGGGATTTATACATGGTTATTCCTAACCCTAATTACAACACAACATTGAAGAAAAGAGAGAGAAAAGAGGCAAGAGTGCCATTGCAACTTTGGGAGAGAAGAAGGAGGATTGAAGGCCATTTTCGAAGGAGGATTGTGTTCGGGTAATATCTACTCGTCGTCTTTGTTCTTCGTAGCCTTGTAATTATTATTCTTGCTTCTAAGTGTTGTGGGGATCCGATTTGGATCGGAAGAAGTTTGTAGAGGGTGTACTCCTTTATTTTATTAGTGAAGGCTTCTCCGGGTTGGACTCCGATCGTCCCGTGATTTTTTCCGCAAGGATTTTCCACGTCAAAAATTCTCTGTGTCTGCGTGGTTTGTGTCACGCCCCAGAACCAGAATACTGGAGAGCGGGGGCAGACATAGTCAGCTACGTATAACGGAATGGAATCCACACCGCTATACAGTTACGGCTGTCTAGATATGTGAGGGTTTCACTACAATCCATCAGTCTCTTAAGGTCATAGATAGCCTATTGTCTCAATCTCAACCAACTAATAATAGTTACAAGATGTCAGACCACCAAATACACAATAGTAAGGCGTCCCATACATTACATATTTGGAATGATCATGAAGCTAGTCGTTACAAAATATGAGGACTAGCAAGAGTTCAGTCATACATGATCAACCCCTGAGGCTTGTCTATCATGTTACAGCCCGTAGGCAGACAGTAAGTAAGTACAATCGAGCTAACACTTGCTCGTCGGCTAAACGTCTCAAAAGAATAATTTACAATATTACAGTGGAAGAACAAAAGAAACCCACTCGATGCCCTGGTTACGCCTGGTGACCACCATCGGGCTGGAAAGCAGGAAGATCCTTTGGTGCTGCTCTGGTATCTGGCCATACAAAACCAGCTGGGTCAGACCCCAGAAAGAGCAAGTGCCATAAAGGAGGCTTCACTTAAGAACTAAAACCAACAAATCATTAGCATTCAACATGTAAGAAAACAACAATAAATAACGCAGATTGAGGTTTGTGCACTACCAATGCACTTATCCCAATCAGAGGAAATGATTAAGTAAAGCATCATGACATAAGATAACTGGAGAATCATGCTAAGTAAAATATAGCTGGGCAATATATGAAGAGAAGACGAAGATACTATTCCGGAAGCCAGGTTACAATCCTTAAACCAAACAAGGACCGAGATTGTAACCCTTCGCCTGAACAGAACTTAGTCTCTGATCATTTATTGCTAAAGGTGACAATCATTAAGGTGAAAAGGAGGGAGTACAATGATAAAAGCGACAATGAAGAGTACAATCATTATAGTAACAATCTGGAGTGACAATAATTCAATCATTCTGGTACAATCTTGCAATCAATCACTTCTAGACAATACTATACTGGACTAGACTCCATCCAATCAATCACGACCAATCATTGCCTACGGCTTTCTACATTAACTAACTAGGGTTATCACAATCCTAGTTACTAGCAAGATGTAATGAGATGCTCCAAGTAGTCACAGGCCCTGCAGCTATCCAGGTTATCCAGGCAATCATTATAGTGACAATCTAGAGAGTACAATACATTAGAGTGACAATAGAGTTCAATCATTAAAGTGACAATGGTGGGTGCCCCACATAACAGTGGGCTGGAAATGTGCCCTACTCGTCGGCAGGCTACAAGTCCAAACATTTGCGGCCGGGATAACGGGATCGCCTGTAACTGGAGAACATCTCTTCATGTCTAGTAAATTAATCTAGTCATTAACCTTAGTCCATTTCAGTAGGTACTCCTGACCGTGGTACTCAGGAGTCCCCTCCTAGACATGATGCAAGACAGGACTGGATTATTTGTACAAGCACAATCGCCCACGGTGTCCAGATTAATTATACAGGTCATGTCATGTCAGGTAGCCGTCGCAACAGCTATTCGAGATAATCATGTCAGGTTTATCATATCAAGTGTACTAGTCAGGAGTGCGCCACGACGGGCCACTATCAGGTCATGTCAGGTTATTATGTTAGGAGTGCACCACTATGGGTCACTATCACGTCATGCTCAATTATCAATTCCAAACATATCAAGTAAATTTCGTGATTACCAGGTTCAGGACAAAAGGCGTAAGGATATAAAATGGACGTTAAACATCTAATAAAATATCAATATACAGGGCTATAGAAGATCCAGGGTAAGTAGGATCAGGTCCAGTTGCGCCTAAACATCAGGTTGCGCTCAAGTCAGGCTACGCTCAAGTCAGGCTACGCTCAGGTCAGGCTACGCTCAAGTCAGGCTACGCTCAAGTCAGGCTACGCTCAAGTCAGGCTACGCTCAGGTCAGGCTACGCTCAGGTCAGGCTACGCTCAAGTCAGGCTACGCTCAGGTCATACGCTTCCAAAAGACAGCGTATGTACTCCATACGACTCCTCTTCAAGGCAGCGTATGGGGTCCATACGACTCCTCATCAAGACAGCGTATGCAAGACATACGTCACCAAAAGGCAGCATATGTACTCCATACGACTCCTCATCAAGGCATCGTATGAGGTCCATACGACTCCTCATCAAGGCATCAGGGTCGAAAAGAGTTTAGACACGAGTGTCCAAAATCCAAACATGATCAAAATCAGAAGGCAATGCACGAGGGTTAATAATATTGAAATCCAACCACGATAAAGAAATTTGTCTCAACACGATCTAAGTTGATCAACTTTCGAGTAAATCAGAATTTGGGCAAGATGGAGAATAAGATCAACGAAGGCTGGGCACGAGAATCCAAGGATGGAAATCCAGGTCCCAATGGAAATTGGAACTCATTCAAGTCTAGTCAGCAACTAAGACTCTTTGGCACGATAAACAAGACGACCAAAATTGATTGGTCACGGATAGAAGGGAATCAAAATCTTAACAGTATCGAAATTTAAGAAACAATTGAGATGTGAAAATTTCAAAATTTTCAGAGTTTTCAAGTGTAGATGACAGATGTAGATACGAGATAGTTGATTGGTGTAATCAAGACATAGCTAAACAAGGCAAAAGAAATGACGGTAAGAAAGAAAAAATTATCATGCGATGGGAACGAAAACATTGATAGACAAGAAATAATGGTAGGAATTATCTTGCTCCATTGGTAAAAGAAGTAAATCAACTTAAGATATGACCTGATAACCATACACGTCTATCCAAAACCATGCTGCCAGAATTTTTGCCACGTCAGTAAACATAGCTGCAATAAACGATAGAGTCCATAACTAGGGTATATACCCTAAAATTATGTCATCTAGATTCCTTACCACGCCAACCGGTATGGCTGCAAGAGAATCTAAATGCCATAACCAGGATAGTATATCCAAAATCAGGCTCCATGTCCTTGTCAGGCTAGCTAATATGACTGCGATAAATTCTAAACTCCATAAATAAAGTAGACATTTATCGTTTCCGTCGCCCTCATAAAATATGTTTATCAGAATATCTTAACTCAATCCAGAGAAACCTATCTTCAAACCAAATCAAAATCGAAGTCAACAACGAATATCAAGATTCAAAATTTCAACAATGAATCAAGGATAAGTAGATGGAAACTAACGGAACAGATTTTGAGATAGGGTTTAGAAGAAAATTCTCAGGAGATGTCCAAAGGTACTATCAAGGTCAAGATAAAAGGAAATCATTGGAATATAATCTAAAACAATCTCAACCTGATATGAGACTGGCAAATCATATTCTCGTCTCAACCTAGAAGATATATAAGTCCAACTTATACCTTCCCTCTGGGGTCCACAAACTCATTCCAAAGAAAGAATAAAGTTTGGTAACGGACAGATGTTTCAGGAATCAGGACGGACAGAAACAAATGGGAAAAGTTTCAAAAAGTTCGAAATAAGATTCCCAGGGGTCATCCCTGGAATCTACCAAGAGTTCCTAATATGTGACTGAGTACCAAATTCCTAAAATATTCCATGACTTAACCTTAATCCTAGGGCAGGCTCGCAGTAGTACAGAAAAGCTCAAGTACTACCACGACTTCGCATTAATTGCAAAGACTGACCTGCATGGGCCACCATAAAAATGTGTCACGACCCGCACCCGGATATACGGATACGGATACGTGGGCCACGCCCAGCCTACGCTGCAGTATCGACGGTAGAACGCTGTCAAGTATACTATACTAACTACAACATCTAAGAATCCATAACTAGAAATGTACTCATATCACATCACGAAAACTAAGGAAGATAAGACAAGAATTAATAGCAATATCACTAGAATAACTAGAATCTATAATGATCATAAGATAGGAAAATAAAGAAGGAACAACAAGACTAACTAAAGATATCTACCAGGCAACTCATAGAGAAGAATGGTGGAAACCACCTCAGCTAGCATCAACATCTGTAATATTTTCATAACGTATCCAGTCAGGAGCGGAACGAGTACAATACATCTCACGCAGTTCATATCATGTTGGGAAATATAAAGCATGCAAAGAGTAAGATACATGGACTGTAAAGAAATATATATAAAAACGAGAGAGATTTGATAACTGGAAATATCTACATATATGATAAGTAAGAACTGTAGGTAACCTGTGATTTAGAGCATGATATGGTTATATAAATGGGTTTAGGACATATACAAGATTTCACAAGATTTCACAAGAATTTGTACAAGATGGAATTTTGATCACATAACCATTTCCTACTCACCCTCCCCAATCAATACACAAGGATCCAGTCAAGTTACGTTACCTTATACAAGAGATTTTTATCATGTTTGCTCACGTGATCATGAGAGTACAAGATTGCACAAGAGTATACATGAAAGCGGTGTACATGAAATACAAGATGTTCGTGAAAAGCACATGACAACTGTATCTGATGCACCCCGAGGGAGATAACATCGCATAACAAGATCCATATAGTACCAATCCGTGATAATGACGTGACAACATCATGTAAAGTAATCTAAAGCAAGAATATAAGTCCTAACAAGTATGAAATGATCAAAGAATGTACTCGCCTGCGGTCCTGAGCTGTTAAATGGGGTCGATGCTCAGAGTGATGCCACAGACCTAGAGATAAGATATATATAAGCTAATTAGGGTTCAACAGTGTTAGGCTTGATTCTATAGTATAAACTACGTAATCTAGGTCAGACTCAGTCCACTAAGTCAAACTAGGTCACACTGAGTCACACTAGGTCAAACTAGGTCAAACTGGGTCAACGGTCGACTTATAGTTGACTTTTAGTCAACTGGTCAACTCTGGCCAACTCTAGGTCAAACTAGGCTAATGTTGACTAACAGTTGACTTTGGGTCAACTGGTCAACTTCGGTCAAATTCTAGTCAATTTTAGGCTACGGTTGACTTCCGGTTGACTTTTGGTCAAAATAGTCAACTGTGGTCAACCAAGGTCAAAACTAGTCTAACCTAGGCCAAATGTTGACTCTACTTCGACGTTCAGTCAAAGTAGTCAACCATGGTCAAACAGGGTCAAAGGTAGTCTCTATAAACATCTACAGGGTCAACATATCGATTCCAGTGATGGTAAAATCATTGGAATCGATGGATCTCAAAATACCACAAAAGAGAAAGATTATAATAATAGGGTAAAAACCTACAGATGTTGTCGGATGATAAAATAAATATCACCAACGTGTCCAGAATGGTCAAATCAGTTAGGATAGCCTGTCCAAAAGTCCAATTTGAAGACATGGGCAAAAACGGTAATTTCGAGTCAAAATGATGTCCGCCGTTGGACACACTTTGCACCGAAAAATGTGTCAAAATAAAAGTGCACAAAATCTAACAAATTATATGTCCACGAATCCAGAATGACGATACGAATCCAACGGTATATCCAGAATTAGATTCCGTTGACCTGATCTCAAATTGGTCCGTTGACCAGGACATTAAAATTCCGATTTGCACGGAAAAGCGTGTCAGAGCTAATGTCCTCAAAATTCAGCAAATTATATGTCAACGAGTCCAGAATGATGATACGAACTCAACGGTATATCCGGAGTTGGATTCCGATGAGCCGAACTCAAAATGACCCGTTGACCCAGAAAGTGGGACCCGCTTTGCACCGAAATACGTGCCAGGGCCCACGTTCTCCAAATCAAGCAAACTTTATATGAAAACAAGCCAGAACGACGCCACGAGTCTACTGGTGGTATCAGAAATTGAATCCGGAGTCCCGGGTTCAAAAATAGAATTTAACAAGTGCAACACTAAGAATTCGAACGGCCAACTTTGGCGTCGAATTCGACTGACCTAACAAGCTCAAACTGAAATGAAATCTAAAGAGGGCAGAAAGAGGGTTATACCAGCTGTGTACCGGAACTGGTAGCGCACCAACCGGAGCTGCGAAGGAGGAGATACGAGTCGACAAAGTCGGCTCCACAAAACTGTCCAAAAATAGTTCAAATTAAAACGTCAACTTGGTGGCCGGTTTGGATGTATCAAACGACGAAATTAACGGTTCAAACTTGACAGAGGTGAAGAGGGATATACCGAGATTGAGACGGAGCAAGAAGTTCGCCGATCCAACGGTCGGATCTCCCAGAAAATGTGCGCGAAGTTGCTGTCCCGAGATGCGAATTCTGAAGTTTGAAATCGCGCGTCACGGCGGGATTTCGTGCAAAATGCACGAATAGCCTGTTTGGCTCGTCGGGGAGATCGGGGACACACCCGGGGTGGTCGCCCAGGTGCGCCCAGGCTAAGGGTGGCCGGCGGCGACGGTGGTTCGTCGCGGCGGTGCGCCAACTCGCGGTGGCTCGCGCGCTGTGGTGGCACGACAGCTACTGCTGCTGCTCGCAGCTGCTACTGCAGCGTTGCTGGCCCGTACGCGACGGCGTGGGGCTTGGCGGGGGCGCGACGACGGCGGTGGTTCGTCGCGGCGTGCGGTGGTGGCGCCGCCCCACGCTGCTGTTGCTGCCTCACGCGCGCGCCTGCACACGCGTACGTGGCGTGGCCGTGGAGGTGTTTGCCAGGGGCGCGGGAATTCGTGGGGTGGTTCGGGCGGCGGTTGGCCGCGGTTGGTGATGGTGAGGAAGGTACGGCGGTGGTGATGGTAGTGGTGTTCGGTGGTGGAGGAAGAGGAGGTGAAGTGGAGCTCGGGAAGGAGGAGAATGAGAGGATGGTGATGGTGGTGGTTTGAAGTGAAGAAGGAGGAGAGGAGGAGTTCGGCCTGGAGGAGCTGGTGTGGAGTAACAATGGTGATGGTGAAGAATGGAGAAGAAGGAGTGGCTGTGAGTGAATATTAAGAGAGTGTGTGTGTGTGTATAAGTGAAGAGAGAGAGAGAGATTAGATAAATAATATATATGTATGTGTATATATTATATAAGAGAGAGAGAGATATTAAGAGAGAGATAGAGGGGGGGAGGAAAAGTAGGTCGGCTGCTAGGGGGTTAGCTGTATGGTGTGGGGAGAGAGTGAGAGATATTATATATGTAGAGATAGATATTTAGTGAGAGGGAATAGAGAGAAAAATAATAAATAAATTTTGAAAATTCAAAAATAAATTCCAGAATTTTAGGGGGCTTACATCCTACCCACCTTATAAAAATTTCGTCCTCGAAATTAAAGGTTGGTAGTGGGATTAAAACATGATAGAGAGTTTAGGCAATATTTTAGGCACGATCCAAGAATGACGGGTTTGCACGATCAAGAAAATCGATTTACAATTGTTCAGGCACGATGAGGGATTTGGCACGATAAAATTATGATATGAACAAAATCGTATGTGCATGATTTCAGAAATAAGTCAAGTCATTGGGGTACGATTTTAGAGACGATTAGGAGAATCGACGATATAAATGAAGTTCAAGTACGGGGTGATTTGTAGAACTTAGGTTGATGGAGAATCAACCTGAAAGGTGCACAAGCCCGATCAAGACGAAAAGCTAACCATGACCAAAACAAGATTTGGCATAGTTGAGATAAAATTTCAGACACAAAACAAAATCGAAGTCAATATCTTATAGGCCCGATCAAAGATTAAGGAGGATGATTAATAAAATCATGAAATACGATCCAAGTTCAGTTGTGAAAGACGATAAATCATGAATTCGAAATCAAGGTCCTAAAAGCACAATTTAGGAAGGAACCCAAGTCAATTAGGCACGGTAGAAAGTCAAACATGTTCAATTCTAACACGAATAATTTCGTAGTCACACTAGTTAGTCGTGATTGAAAGTCAAAACAAAAAATTTTTAGGCACGAGTTTGAGGCAAGATAAAATGTATAGTTATGATCGTTAAAATCACGGTCAAGGAAATCCCAAGTTGTCTTAGTCATGCCCAATCATCTAGGCACAACTAATCACAAGGAATTTGGATGTAATCAGGAAATGAAATCAGGGTCGAAAAGAGTTTAGACACGAGTGTCCAAAATCCAAACATGATCAAAATCAGAAGGCAATGCACGAGGGTTAATAATATTGAAATCCAACCACGATAAAGAAATTTGTCTCAACACGATCTAAGTTGATCAACTTTCGAGTAAATCAGAATTTGGGCAAGATGGAGAATAAGATCAACGAAGGCTGGGCACGAGAATCCAAGGATGGAAATCCAGGTCCCAATGGAAATTGGAACTCATTCAAGTCTAGTCAGCAACTAAGACTCTTTGGCACGATAAACAAGACGACCAAAATTGATTGGTCACGGATAGAAGGGAATCAAAATCTTAACAGTATCGAAATTTAAGAAACAATTGAGATGTGAAAATTTCAAAATTTTCAGAGTTTTCAAGTGTAGATGACAGATGTAGATACGAGATAGTTGATTGGTGTAATCAAGACATAGCTAAACAAGGCAAAAGAAATGACGGTAAGAAAGAAAAAATATCATGCGATGGGAACGAAAACATTGATAGACAAGAAATAATGGTAGGAATTATCTTACTCCATTGGTAAAAGAAGTAAATCAACTTAAGATATGACCTAATAACCATACACGTCTATCCAAAACCATGCTGCCAGAATTTTCGCCACGTCAGTAAACATAGCTGCAATAAACGATAGAGTCCATAACTAGGGTATATACCCTAAAATTATGTCATCTAGATTCCTTACCACGCCAACCGGTATGGCTGTAAGAGAATATAAATGCCATAACCAGGATAGTATATCCAAAATCAGGCTCCATGTCCTTGTCAGGCTAGCTAATATGACTGCGATAAATTCTAAACTCCATAAATAAAGTAGACATTTATCGTTTCCGTCGCCCTCATAAAATATGTTTATCAGAATATCTTAACTCAATCCAAAGAAACCTATCTTCAAACCAAATCAAAATCGAAGTCAACAACGAACATCAAGATTCAAAATTTCAACAATGAATCAAGGATAAGTAGATGGAAACTAACGGAACAGATTTCGAGATAGGATTTAGAAGAAAATTCTCAGGAGATGTCCAAAGGTACTATCAAGGTCAAGATAAAAGGAAATCATTGGAATATAATCTAAAACAATCTCAACCTGATATGAGATTGGCAAATCATATTCTCGTCTCAACCTAGAAGATATATAAGTCCAACTTATACCTTCCCTCTGGGGTCCACAAACTCATTCCAAAGAAAGAATAAAGTTTGGTAACGGACAGATGTTTCAGGAATCAGGACGGACAGAAACAAATGGGAAAAGTTTCAAAAAGTTCGAAATAAGATTCCCAGGGGTCATCCCTGGAATCTACCAAGAGTTCCTAATATGTGACTGAGTACCAAATTCCTAAAATATTCCATGACTCAACCTTAATCCTAGGGCAGGCTCGCAGTAGTACAGAAAAGCTCAAGTACTACCACGACTTCGCATTAATTGCAAAGACTGACCTGCATGGGCCACCATAAAAATGTGTCACGACCCGCACCCGGATATACGGATACGGATACGTGGGCCACGCCCAGCCTACGCCGCAGTATCGACGGTAGAACGCTGTCAAGTATACTATACTAACTACAACATCTAAGAATCCATAACTAGAAATGTACTCATGTCACATCACGAAAACTAAGGAAGATAAGACAAGAATTAATAGCAATATCACTAGAATAACTAGAATCTATAATGATCATAAGACAGGAAAATAAAGAAGGAACAACAAGACTAACTAAAGATATCTACCAGGCAACTCATAGAGAAGAATGGTGGAAACCACCTCAGCTAGCATCAACATCTGTAATATTTTCATAACGTATCCAGTCAGGAGCGGAACGAGTACAATACATCTCACGCAGTTCATATCATGTTGGGAAATGTAAAGCATGCAAAGAGTAAGATACATGGACTGTAAAGAAATATATATAAAAACGAGAGAGATTTGATAACTGGAAATATCTACATATATGATAAGTAAGAACTGTAGGTAACCTGTGATTTAGAGCATGATATGGTTATATAAACGGGTTTAGGACATATACAAGATTTCATAAGATTTTACAAGAATTTGTACAAGATGGGATTTTGATCACATAACCATTTCCTACTCACCCTTCCCAATCAATACACAAGGATCCAGTCAAGTTACGTTACCTTATACAAGAGGTTTTTATCATGTTTGCTCACGTGATCATGAGAGTACAAGATTGCACAAGAGTATACATGAAAGCGGTGTACATGAAATACAAGATGTTCGTGAAAAGCACATGACAACTGTATCTGATGCACCCCGAGGGAGATAACATCGCATAACAAGATCCATATAGTACCAATCCGTGATAATGACGTGACAGCATCATGTAAAGTAATCTAAAGCAAGAATATAAGTCCTAACAAGTATGAAATGATCAGAGAATGTACTCATCTGCGGTCCTGAGCTGTTAAATGGGGTCGATGCTCAGAGTGATGCCACAGACCTAGAGATAAGATATATATAAGCTAATTAGGGTTCAACAGTGTTAGGCTTGATTCTATAGTATAAACTACGTAATCTAGGTCAGACTCAGTCCACTAAGTCAAACTAGGTCACACTGAGTCACACTAGGTCAAACTAGGTCAAACTGGGTCAACGGTCGACTTATAGTTGACTTTTAGTCAACTGGTCAACTCTGGCCAACTCTAGGTCAAACTAGGCTAATGTTGACTAACAGTTGACTTTGGGTCAACTGGTCAACTTCGGTCAAGTTCTAGTCAATTTTAGGCTACGGTTGACTTCCGGTTGACTTTTGGTCAAAATAGTCAACTGTGGTCAACCAAGGTCAAAACTAGTCTAACCTAGGCCAAATGTTGACTCTACTTCGACGTTCAGTCAAAGTAGTCAACCATGGTCAAACAGGGTCAAAGGTAGTCTCTATAAACATCTACAGGGTCAACATATCGATTCCAGTGATGGTGAAATCATTGGAATCGATGGATCTCAAAATACCACAAAAGAGAAAGATTATAATAATAGGGTAAAAACCTACAGATGTTGTCGGATGATAAAATAAATATCACCAACGTGTCCAGAATGGTCAAATCAGTTAGGATAGCCTGTCCAAAAGTCCAATTTGAAGACAGGGGCAAAAACGATAATTTCGGGCCAAAATGATGTCCGCCGTTGGACACACTTTGCACCGAAAAACGTGCCAAAATAAAAGTGTACAAAACCTAACAAATTATATGTCCACGAATCCAGAATGACGATACGAACCCAACGGTATATCCAGAATTGGATTCCGTTGACCCGATCTCAAATTGGTCCGTTGACCAGGACATTAAAATTTCGATTTGTATGGAAAAGCGTGTCGGAGATAATGTCCTCAAAACTCAGCAAATTATATGTCAACGAGTCCAAAATGACGATACAAACTCAACGGTATATCCGGAGTTGGATTCCGATGAGCCGAACTCAAAAAGACCCGTTGACCCAGAAAGTGGAACCCGCTTTGCACCGAAATGCGTGCCAGGGCCCATGTTCTCCAAATCAAGCAAACTTTATATGAAAATATGCCAGAACGACGCCACGAGTCTACTGGTGGTGTCAGAAATTGAATCCGGAGTCCCGGGTTCAAAAATGGAATTTAACAAGTGCAACACTAAGAATTCGAACGGCCAACTTTGGCGTCGAATTCGACTGACCTAACAAGCTCAAACTGAAATGAAATCTAAAGGGGACAGGAAGAGGGTTATACCAGCTGTGTACCGGAACTGGTAGCATGCCAACCGGAGCTGCGACGGAGGAGATACGAGTCGACAAAGTCGGCTCCACAAAACTGTCCAAAAATAGTTCAAATTCAAACGTCAACTTGGTGGCCGGTTTTGATGTATCAAACGACGAAATTAACGGTTCAAACTTGACAGAGATGAAGAGGGATATACCGAGATTGAGACGGAGTAAGAAGTTCATCGATCCAACCTTCGGATCTCCTAGAAAATGCGTGCAAAGTCGCTGCCCCGAGACGCAAATTCTGAAGTTTGAAATCGCGCGTCACGGCGGGATTTCGTGCAAAATGCACGAATAGCCTGTTTGGCTCGTCGGAGAGATCGGGGACACACCCGGGGTGGTCACCCTGGTGCGCCCAGGCCAAGGGTGGCCGGCGACGACGGTGGTTCGTCGCGGCGGTGCGCCAACTCGCGGTGGCTCGCGCGCTGTGGTGGCGCGACCGCTACTGCTGCTGCTCGCAGCTGCTACTGCAGCGTTGCTGGCCCGTGCGCGACGGCGTGGGGCTTGGCGGGGGCACGACGATGGCGGTGGTTCGTCGCGGCGTGCGGTGGTGGTGCCGCCCCACGCTGCTGTTGCAGCCTCACGCGCGCGCCTGCACACGCGTGCGTGGCGTGGCCGTGCGGTGGCCCGCCGTGGCGTGGCCGTGGAGGTGTTTGCCAGGGGCGCGGGGATTCGTGGGGTGGTCCGGGCGGCGGTTGGCCGCGGTTGGTGATGGTGAGGAAGGTGCGGCGGTGGTGATGGTAGTGGTGTTCGGTGGTGGAGGAAGAGGAGGTGAAGTGGAGCTCGGGGAGGAGGAGAATGAGAGGATGGTGATGGTTGTGGTTTGAAGTGAAGAAGGAGGAGAGAAGGAGTTCGGCCTGGAGGAGCTGGTGTGGAGTAACAATGGTGATGGTGAAGAATGGAGAAGAAGGAGTGGCTGTGAGTGAATATTAAGAGAGTTGTGTGTGTGTGTGTATAAGTGAAGAGAGAGAGAGAGAGATTAGATAAATAATATATATGTATGTGTATATATTATATAAGAGAGAGAGAGAGATATTAAGAGAGAAAGAGAGGGGGGGAAAGTAGGTCGGCTGCTAGGGGGGTTAGCTGTATGGTGTGGGGAGAGAGTGAGAGATATTATATATGTAGAGATAGATATTTAGTGAGAGGGAATAGAGAGAAAAATAATAAATAAATTTTGAAAATTCAAAAATAAATTCCAGAATTTTAGGGGGCTTACACAATTCTTGGCTGGTGGACTCAGGGGCTTCAGCGCATGTATCTCACAACAGGACACTATTTGCCACTTACACAACAGACGACTGTGGAGTGTTGAAGATGGGCAATGGAGATGTGTCGAAGGCGGTTGCCGTTGGAGATGTGCATTTGAGAAGAAGACGGGTGCAGTTCTTGTTCTCAAAGATGTTCAACATGTCCCTGATATCCATTTCAACCTGGTGTCGGTTGGAAGGTTGGATGACGAGGGATTCTTCAGTCTCTTCGGGAATAGTCAGTGGAAGCTTTCCAGAGGTTCGATGGTGATTGCCAGAGGAAGCAAGAAGTCCAGTCTCTACTATATAGAGGGGAGCGCACATGGAGCATAGGAGGTGAATGCAGTCAGTGATGCGTCTACCGAGTTGTGGCACAGGCGGCTCAGCCATATCAGCGAGAAGGAGATGAGCTACTTGGTGAACAGGAAGGTGATTCCAGGGCTCAAGTCTACAAAGTTGGAGAAGTGCACGCACTGCTTAGCTGGGAAGCAAAATAGGATATCTTTCCAAAGTCACCCAAGTTCAAGAAAGCCGGCGTTGCTCGAGTTGATTCACTCGGATGTCTGCGGTCCTATAAAGGTAAAATCTATTGGTGGTGCTTCTTATTTTATAACTTTTATTGATGACTGTTCCAGAAAGGTTTGGATCTATGCCTTAAAGACCAAGGATCAGGTGCTGCATACTTTCAAAGAGTTTCAGGCCTCTGTTGAAAGAGAGCCGGATAAGAAGTTATTGTGTGTTCGATCCGACAACGACGACGAATACATCGGTCACTTTGATGCTTATTACAGAGAGCAAGGGATATGACACCAGAAGACTCCGCCCAAGATACCTCAGCTCAGTGGTGTAGCGGAGTGCATGAACATGACACTGATGGAGAGGGTGCGGTATTTGCTGTCAGAAGCAAACTTATCGGGCAGTTATTGGGGTGAGGCTCTTCTCACAGCTGCTTATGTTATTAATTTATCTCCTAGTGCTCCTTTGTAGGGTGATGTTCCTGACAAAGTATGGTACGGCAAAGAGCCGTCATACTATCACCTGTGAGTGTTTGGCTGTTAGGCCTTCGTGCATGTACCGAAGGACGAGAGGTCCAAACTTGAGCTGAAGACTAGGCGATGCGTCTTTGTCGGCTACGGTCGGGATGAGTTTGGCTATAGACTCTACGACCCGATGGAAAGAAAGCTCTACAGAAGCAGGGACGTGGTATTCGTCGAGGATCAGACCATGACCAACACTCAGGATTCCGAGACGCCTTCTGAGGCTGAAGAATTGCCTGAGTTAGAGTCATTTTGCTTCGAGCAGTTTCCAGTGGGTATCACAGAGGATCCAATTATAGGAGGGCCAGTACATGGAGTTTCTCCCAACCTTGATCATCAGCATGCTGATGGTGGTCAGGGTGTCCCTCAGGAGGATAAGCATGCCGAGGAGGCAGTTCCTGAAGAGGAGGAGGCTGTTGGTATACAGCCAGCACCAGTGGCTCCACTGAGAAGGAGCGACAAAGAGCGTCGACCATCTATGAGATACCCATCGGGTGAGTATATGCTACTGACTGACGGGAGAGAGCCCAAAAGTTTTGCAGAGGCTATGGAAGACGAACACAGACAGGAGCGGATGGAGGCTATGTAGGAGAAGATGAGTTCCTTACACGCCAATTCCACTTATGAGCTGGTGCGATTGCCAAAGGACAAGATGGCTTTGAAGAATCGATGGGTGTTTAGAGTGAAGCAGATGGATGATGCTACTCGCCCTCGATACAAAGCGAGACTGGTAGTTGAAGGCTACGGTCAGCGAAAAGGCGTAGATTATGATGAGATCTTTTCGCCTGTCGTCAAGCAGTCGTCTATTCGGGTGATGCTAGCATTAGCAGCCAGTCTCGACTTGGAGGTCGAGCAGATGGAAATGAAGACGGCATTCCTCCATGATGATCTCGAGGAGGAGTTGTACATGGAGCAGCCAGAGGGATTCTGTGAGATGGGCAAGTCACATTTGGTCTGCCGGTTGGAAAAGAGCTTATATGGTCTGAAGTAGGCTCCAAGGCAGTGGTACAGGAAGTTCGAGTCGTTTATGGGGGAGCATGGTTATGCACGGACGACGTCGGATCACTTTGTATTTGTGAGATATTTTGCCGATGATAATTTTATTATTTTATTGTTCTATGTTGATGATATGCTATTAATGGGTCGGAATGCCACTAGGATAGCGAAGTTGAAGCGCCAACTGGGCGCGGCCTTCTCTATGAAGGATTTGGACGCAGCGAAGACTATTCTTGGGATGGAGATCAGCCGAAAGAGAGAGTCCAAGCTGCTACATTTGTCCTAAAAGAAGTACATTTATCGGGTACTTCAGCGTTTCGGTATGGACGGATCGAAAAAAGTGAGTTGCCCCCTTGCGGTCCACTTTAAGTTCACTAAGAAGCAGTGTCCATCTACCGAGGACGAAAAAGAAGATATGGAGCGGGTTCCATATGCTTCAGCTATGGGAAGCCATATGTATGCTATGGTGTGTGTCACGCCCCAGAACCAGAATACTGGCAAGTAGGGACGGACCGGGCCAGCTACGTATACCAAAGTACTCCAGTACTTCGAAATAACGTATAAGCTGTATAGATGGGGGTTACTACTACAAGCCAACAGTCGATCCTAGGTCAAGCAATCCTAGGTATCTCAATCACAGGCAGTAAACAATGTACAAGAAGTAAGATCAACTGGAATATAAAATAGTAAAGCGTCCCAAACTATCATATATCAATGATCATGAAGCTAGTAATACAGAGTAAAGACTAGCAAGAGTAATAGTCATACATGATAAGCTCTAGCTATAGTCTAGAATACGCAAATCATGTTCTGGCCCGTAGGCTAAATGTCAAGTCCAAAACACGAGCTAAACACGTGCTCGGAGGCTAAACGCCACAAAAGAATAATGTACATAACTAGTGGGAGAATGAAATAGAAAACCCACTAAGGTACTCTGGTGCTCCGGGTAATCACCAACGAGTGGAAGGTACGGAAGATCCTCCGGGCTCCTCTATCAGATCTGGTCAATGCAAAACCAGTGGGGTCAGACCCCCAATAGCAAGTACCACAAAGGAAGCCAAACTATGAACTAAAACCAGCATGCAAATCATAGCAATGGATAGAGAGAGAGATGAGTAAGTACTAATCGAGACTCGTGCACTACCAATGCACTTATCCCGAGAATAGAAGGACAATAAGTAAAGCAACATATAGCATAAAGTAAAGGACATGTGACGTAATATAAACTGTGTACATGTAAGGAAAAGGAAGCATGTGAACATGAAAGATAAACTAGACATGTGAGCATGTTAAGTAGACGGGTCATGTGAGCATATTAGATAACTGGAACATGTAAGAGAACTGGAACATGTGAGCATGTTATGTAACTGGAGCATGTGAGCATGTTAAGTAACTGGAGCATATGAGCATGTTAAGTAACTGGAGCATGTGAGCATGTTAAGTAGACGGGTCATATGAGCATATTAGATAACTGGAACATGTAAGAGAACTGGAACATATGAGCATGTTATGTAACTGGAGCATGTGAGCATGTTATGTAAATGGAGCATGTGAGTATGTTAAGTCCATATAGAACGACAAATGATTAGATGACTTAGGAACTATTTTGGAACCCAAGTTACAACCCGTAAACCAAACAAGGACCGGGGTTGTAACCCTTCTCCTGAACAGAACTTTAGTATCTAATCATTTACCGGCAAAAGTAAAGCATAAACAAAAATGTACTGAAATAAACAAATCCGGACACTGCCTAGACAAACTAGACTAGACTGGACTCCATACAATAGTCACGGCCAAGCAATGAGTACGGCTTTATACATTAGCTAACTAGGGTTGTCACAATCCTAATTACTAACACATGCAAGTTTGAGAATTCTAAGTCCGGTTACCTGCCTGCTGCCACCTATTGGTCATGCCGGGAAGTGATTACATGTGTGACTTTATGCTCCCACGCGACGGTGAAGCTGGGAGAGTGCTCATCTCGACGGATAGCTCCAAACCCTTAAATTAAATGTTATAACGACCTAGACCAAAGGCAACAGGTAACTGGGAAATCCTCCCCACCCATGTTCTAATGATCAATCTAGTTATATAATCCTTACCATTTTCTTGGATTCTGGGTGTAGCATTCCGCAGAATCCATCCTAGACATGAACATGCAAGACTGGACAAAAGCAAAAATGTGCACCATAACAAGCCACAACAAGAAAACATCATAAACTGGAAGCTAGGAGTGCGCTACGACGAGCCACTATAGGGAGTGCGCCATGACAGGCCACTATCATGTAAGCAAAGAAAGACATGTACAAGAGTGCACCACGACGGGTCACTATCTAGTAAGCAAAGGAGACATGTAAGAAAAGTATGCCACGACGGGCCACTATCATGTAAGCAAGGAAGACATGTAACAATTATCATAGCTTGTAAGAAAGAATCTATCAAAAGACATATCATGGCATGTGGGAAACAATAATTTAAGCTAAGTACATTTCATAGAAAATGATTGAACATGTACTAGTGTCAAGTGTATATAGGGTGTACAATCATTTTCTAACTATACAAGATCATCTAATCATGTTAAGAAATCATTACAATCGAAGAAAATATCAAAAACGGACAAAAACGGACAGAAACGGGCAAAAACAGACTAAAACAGCATAAAACGGCATACCGGCAGTATACTGCGGCATACCGGCGGTATACCGGCCTAAAGACAGAAGGTTTCTGGTGCAAAAAAATGGCATACCGGCGGTATACCGGTTTTTCAAACAGCAACAAAATTCAGAATTTTGCCAAAACTTGTTTCGGCCATAAAAACTTCGTTTTAAATCGAAATTCGGATTTTCAAAAGTCAAAATTGAATAGAATTGAATTTCCTACAACATGGAAGTATTAGTTTTCACAAATCAAAACATTTGATAGATCAATACCTCAAAATACTCCCAAACAGAGGTTCTCGGGACACCGAAACGGGTTCCGATTGCCACCAAACTCAAAATCCATGATATACAAACTATGTGAGGGTCTCATATATGTATATGTGACCAAGATCCATGATGGTAACACTAGTATCACTCTTGATACCAAGTTTTCTACTAAGCCCATATTGGATTTTAACAGAAAATCAAAACCTTGCTTAAACAAATTTTAGAAACATGCATATAGACGAGAATCATAAGGAAAACATATTTAACAAAATGAGTTTAAGGCAATTCTAAGCATTTACTACCAAGGGAAATAAAATGACAACAAAAAAACATTTTTGTTCAAGATTTGGCAAGATGTACTTGCCTAGGTTAAGCTCCAAGCCTAATCTTCTACTCCTCCTCCTAGGGGGGTTAGACACCACACCCAAGGCCTCAAGGCCAAGCTCTTGGCAAGCTCCAAGGGGGAGAGAAGGAAAGAAGAAATGAAGAGAGAGTGAAGAGAATGAAAAAAGAGAGGAGAGAGAAAGTGAAATGGTATATATAGAAGGGGGAATTAATCTTAGCCGTCGGATGGTGATCCATGTGAATATCTAAGTCGATCCTAGCCATTCAAATAAAACCAATTATCCATTGGGTAATAGGGTGCATCTACACTATTCATAAAATATCTAAACACTATTCATCAAAATATCCAAAATACTATTCATCAAAATATCGAAAATACTATTCATGAAAATATCTGAAATCGAAAATATCTCAAATGTGGAAAATCTGTCTGGACGGTATGCCGTCGGTATACTCCGGTATACTGGCGGTATGCTGGCCAAGAAGAAAATCTATAAGTTAGATTTTTTTTTAAAGCATTACGAAAATCAAGAAAATACGAAATACACTACAAAATACGTATCCGTATATAAATACCGATACCGTGAGACGAGTCTCACAGTGTGTACGAGGCCAGACATCGCTCATACAGTTAGTACAATTAGCAGGTATCTTTCAAATCATGGAAGGGTACATTGGAGTACGGTCAAGTGGATTCTACGATACCTTCAGGGCACTGCCGATTGGAGACTTTCTTTTGGTGGTGACGAGCCGAAGCTGGTTGGGTATACCGACGCTGATATGGCTGAAGATGTAGACACGAGACGATCGACTTCGGGCTATGTGATGATGTTTGTCGGAGGAACGATATCATGGCAGTCGCGATTGCAGAAGTGTGTTGCCTTGTCGACGATGGAGGCGGAATACATTGTGGCGACGGAGGCTTGCAAGGAGCTGCTGTGGATGAAGAAGCTATTGCAGAAAATGGGGCTGAAGCAAGAGCAGTATACTTTGCTTTGCGACAGTCAGAGTGCTATTTACCTTGTGAAGAACCAGACATTTCATAGTCGGTCCAAGCACATCGAGACTCGGTATCATTGGATACGGGATGTGGTTGAGAAGAAGGACGCGGCGCTTGAGAAGATTTATACTGATGACAATGGAGCGGACATGCTCACGAAGGTTCTACCGAGGGGAAAGTTTGAGTACTGCAGGCAGATCGTCAGGATGACGACCTCCTCCACCTAGTTGTGAAGAGGGAGATTTGTTAGAGTGGGTGGGGTTCCCAACCTATGTGGAGAAGACCCCGGAGTGCGACGAGCGCCGTCTGTGTGTCAGAGAAGCTCGGGGAGGTGACGAGGCCAGTCGGAGATGACTGAGACACTCGAGAGCTGCCAGAGGAGCTGCTGGAGAGAGGGGGGCAGAGTTCGGGCCGAACTCTGTGTTCTGGTTTCAGAACCTTGCTGGTTGCCAGACACAGAGTTCTGGCCGAACTCTGTGTCGTCGGGGTTGAAGCGTTTTTAGGATAATTTATCACCATTGGATCGTATCATACGGTCCAGGTTTTGCTGCGGATTAGGGAGTTTATACATTGTTATTTCTAACCCTAATTACGACACAACATTGAAGAAAAGAGAGAGAAAAGAGGCAAGAGTGCCATTGCAACTTTGGGAGAGAAGAAGGAGGAAGGCCATTTTCGAAGGAGGATTGTGTTCGGGTAATATCTACTCGTCGTCTTTGTTCTTCGTAGCCTTGTAATCATTATTCTTGCTTCTAAGTGTTGTGGGGATCCGATTTGGATCGGAAGAAGTTTGTAGAGGGTGTACTCCTTTATTTCATTAGTGAAGGCTTCTCCGGGTTGGACTCCGATCGTCCCGTGATTTTTTCCGCAAGGATTTTCCACGTCAAAAATTCTCTGTGTCTGCGTGGTTTGTTTTGGTGTTTTGGTTCGTGCATTGTATTGCTCGGTTTGATTTTGTACATTATATGA
This sequence comes from Iris pallida, assembly GCA_029216955.1. NCBI lineage: Eukaryota > Viridiplantae > Streptophyta > Magnoliopsida > Asparagales > Iridaceae > Iris > Iris pallida. The sequence continues at coordinate 6,718,705 of JANAVB010030817.1, read as the reverse complement.
TAGATAGTTCATGAATGTTGAGAGTGGTTTTGTACATCATATGATAGATAGTTCATGAATGTTGAGAGTGATTTTGTACATTTTTAAAGTAGGTTTGATTTAAGATTTGTCACATGTCTCTATGTCTAAATGGACTCCTAATCAGTGATTACTTGATTACTGGTGCATGTCACAATTGATTGATTGATTACTCAGAGCATGTGCTTATGTACATTGTGGTGCAGTCATGTCAGAGTTGACCATCGGCGATGACATCCATGCATGAATGATGAACCGTACTTAATTGTCGGTGAGGCATTATCAGCAGCCTATGGCTCAAGATTTGTTAGGTAGGTAATTACAGAAATTAACACAAGTGAATCCAACAGTACGTACGTAGCTAGCTAGCTAGCTAGCTAGCTAGGTGGACTTGAAGATAGCAATGTGAAGAGTGGCATATATATATATAAAAGGAAAAAACTACGTTGTCCGCGGTCATTGCACGCCAAGCGTGACTGCGGACTACATATCCTAAGCCTATTAGTCCCTCTGTTAATGTGAGACCTACCGATCGAAAGAAACCAATAAAAGAGAGCCACATGGACCACGGACTAAACTGCATTCACACCTAGCGGTCCATGTATCATTTCTCTATATATAATTGTCTCTTACTTTCTTCCCTCAGTTGTTTCATGAATTCACTCACAGGACTAGCTAGGCGGGGGAACAAGGCTGGCCTACGGAATTTGGTTGTCCTAACCAGAGCTAGTTTTGGTTGTCTCTTGACGCTTATTGTAAATCAATTATGAAGAGTCACCCGCGATCCTGACCTCTTTTGGGGTTATATACCGAACCTGAGATTGTCCCAAGCAGAGAGGATATTGTTCAACTCCAAAAAGAGATTCCTCAAGCTTAGGACTGGCCCTGGGATAAGCCGGAAAAGCCTTGGGACTTGGACAACCCCCTTTTGCTAGGACAACCCTCCAGGCTCAGTATGATCCCATCAAAGATGAGGATCACGGATGACCACCATGACGGACTGACAATAATGGTCAAGGGACAACCAAAATTAGCTCCAGGATAGGACAATCCAACCATTCGGACCGGTTCTGATTAGCCTGAAGTCGGTCTAGCTGGGAGATGCAAGATCAGAAAAAGCAGAAGTTTGCCTGTGTGCGGAAGAACCAGCCAACCAACCACTGCTTAAATTTTTCTGGTGGCCCATGAAAAAGCAGCTAGGCTAGGCTCCACAACATGGTCATGTTCATCGATCAGTCACACAAGTCTCTTGAACTGAAAGTCACAAAGTTGTGCTGAGACTGAGACCCACAAATACAAGCAAGCAAGCATGCATGCATGCACTTAATTCATTACCATAGTTAATTGGTCCAGGAATTGAAAGCTCAATATATATGTATATATGATGGACGACAAATATAAAAGCTGATGAAGAATCACATGCATGTGTTTGAGCTGCGAGTGAGTTACTAGCTGGCTAGCTTCATCGATCGGCATGCTCACCTCACCTATATATAAATGAGACTAGCGCTGTGTATATATGTCCATTCCGATCCCGGTGTTAATTATTTCCTTGTGCGTGCATGTTTGCGCGCCAACTATAAGTGTGGTGAGGCACTCGATCTCTGTCGGCAGCCTAGCTAGCTACAGTAACGCCATGGCATGGCCATGGCCACGAGGCATTTAAACATGCAGTTGAATGTACCTTTCTTTTAAAGTGGCTCTTGTAGTTGTAGGTGTCGATCGCGCGGCGACAAAGCTAAAAAAAAAGCTCGCTCTACTTTTTGCAAACGTTTGTGAACCACCCACCTGTACTCTGTAGCTTGCTACCTCAACAAAATCAATCTTGCCGACGACGACTCTCTTTCAGTTATTTTAAGTTGATTGCCTCTAATATATATATAATTAATTATAATTAACTACGTACGTACATGAATTAGAACTTAATTTGCTCAAGTGAACTTGTTTCACTTCTTGCATGCCAAAGTTTAGTTAGCTGTGCGTACGTTGGCAAGTCTCTAATGAATTCAAAACTTCAAGAATCAATAAGCTGTGTGGCATGCATGTTCATTAATTAATCTCCGATATGACTTGGCAACTACACTTTTGTAATTATAGCATCTAGTACTGTTATATAATCTAAGGTCTGAACCATAAATTTGGGATTAAGGGGCGAATGGTACACAAAATGTTATACAGTCTAAAATTCTATATTTTAAAAAATTAAATTCTCTACAATTATATTTTTGTGAAATTTGATTTCTTTACTTTGGTGAATATATAACTATTTACAGGAATGTATAGCTAGTTCATATAAAAAAAAAATTGATTGATAATTAAATAAATTTAATAGTTGTTAGTGACTTTCTTATAGTAGTTGATTAACATGATATGTTAATATTCAAGAAATTTAAACCATATCAACATCACAGTTTTACGATAAGGTTATATATATATATATATATATATATATATATATATATATATATATATATATATATATATATATATATATATATATAAAGAATATATGTCGGCGCTAGGGTTTGCTCCCAAGGATGGCGATCCTGGCGCGGCGACAATCGACACAGGGCAAGGAACCGGAGAAGAAGGCCAGGAGGGGATCGGAGAACAGGGCATGCGAGACGTTGCCGGCGGCTGGACTACAGTCGAGCGACGGAGAAGGACTCAACCGGTGCTTCCAAAGGAAAGACCGGAGAGGAAGGGGATCAATGAGACTAGGTGGAGACCCCAACGGAACATGACAGGACCTGGTAGTAATGGGAAGGGAGTGCAGAGAGGCAGCTATCAAGAGAGAAGGGCTACAACCACCACAACGGGACAATACAATGGGGAACACAGAGAGGCAGGAAGGACCACCTCACCCGCCCAGGCAAGGCGGTCGGATCAACAAGAGAATACATCCAAACCTGTATCTTGGGCTGACCTATGCAAGGTGTCAAGGACACAGGAAGAAACAGCCCTGCAATACATGGAACCCCGGGTAATCGATGGGAAGCGGGTGGTCGAAATTACTGGGGATGATCTAGAAGAAACAATGGAGTACTGGAAAAATACTCTAGTCCTATATGTAATGGGGAATAGGCCATTTTTTGGTCAGATCAGAGCCTTTGCGCACAGGGTATGGCGCCCCAAGGGCACCATGGAAATTTTCTCCAGGGAAAACGGCTTCTACTTTGTTAAATTCTCGCTACAAGAAGATTTGGAACGGGTGATTGAAGGAGGCCCATGGACGTTCGATGGCCGCCTAATTGTTCTTAAATGTTGGCACCCTGCATCGAACTTCGAGAAAGACCGCCTCACAGCAGTTCCCATCTGGATTAGATTCCCCTGGTTATCCCCACAACTTTGCAGTATACCTTCAATAATGAAAATGGCTAGCCTGGTGGGCAACCCAATACGCACGGATATCCCGACTGCAAGGAGGCAAAGGCTGGCATACGCGAGGATTTTTGTTGAAATCACGGCCAAAGAACCACTCTCGCACAAAATTGATATGATTCTCCCAAGTGGACAGAGGATGGAACAAGATATCGAATATGAATGGGTCCCACCGTCATGTGGTAAGTGCTTCTGTTTCGGACATTCCCTTGAACATTGTAAAGAGGCTAACGTGCAATCAGAGGAGAGGGAGCCACCCACGCGTGAAGGAGGGACAGAGCAGGAAACACATAAAGGAATCTCGGCAGAAGATAAAAACGAAGAGGAGATGATAGACTCGACAGCCCTAATGTGCAAGACAGTAGAGGAGGAGATGGATATCAGCTTTGGGACTATCAGACAAGAGGCGCCCCTACAAAGCGGATCGATACTCGGAAAAAGATCAGGACCAGATGCAAATGTGGAGGATAACACCAATAACTCCCAGGCCATGATCATCTACGGTCAAGATAGTGATCTCAGGAGATCATCTGAAGACAAGGAGGCGCCCACAACTGAGAGGGACGGAGAGGAAGCAGAGTGTCTTAGATCCCTCGCTAAAGCAGCAAAGAGGACCCAACAATATGCAGGCACCCAAAACAATCAGACAGGCATCGATGTGGGCGAGCGGCGAGTAGAAGCCCAACTGAATAGGGGAATACCGATTACTCGAGACAACCCTCAATGGAAGTTACTAATGAGAGGGGATGGACATGGGGCTGGGTCAGGTAAGCATAAGCAGACCAACTCCAACTTGTATATTGAGAACTCTTCCCACCGTCCAGGGACGAGTCAGGGTACTACTGAGGACAACCCTACTCGTGATAAATGACAATATTCACATGGAATGTACGAGGAGTCAACTCCAGCGTGAGATGGAGGGAGACTATGAATTTAGCTCGTAAACACAGAAGTACGATTGTGAATATCCTTGAGAGTAAAGTTAAATCTGCTGAGTTATTAACCAGACGAACTCCGAATCATTGGTCTTCGTCGCATAATCTGGAGCTGGGAAGCGTGGCCAGAATTTGGATGCTATGGGACACTCGTAATTGGGATGGTCAGGTAAGACTTCGCACTGAACAACTTATAGCTATTGACTTCACTAACAAAGGTGGCTTCCAAGTGGTGGTTTGTGCAGTATATGGCCATAATGATAGAAGGAAATAGCTCGATCTATGGGAGACCATCATCAGAGTTGCAATGGAAGTAGGAAATCAGAGACCTCTCGTCCTATGCAGGGACTTCAACGCGATGCTTTCCGCCTCGGAGAAGATAGGAGGCCGTAGAGTCCCGGACCCGATTCTTGCAGTTTTTCAGAATTGTCTCCTTAGGTCCGGCCTCACGTGCCTATCGAAGACAGGACAAATATGGTCATGGAATAACTGCTCTACTACTAAGCGTGTAGTCTACCAACTCGACAGGGCTTTGTGCAATCATAGGTGGCTTGAGATCTTCCCCAATGGAATAACAGAGGGGCTTCATCGAGGCACGAGTGACCATACCCCTATCTTAATCAGAATGACGGAGGAGGCTATCACTCGAAGACGGCCTTTTCGTTATTGCAATGCCTGGCCAGAAATTGAAGGATACAAGGAGGCGGTGGATAGAGGATGCGGTAAAAATCTGAAAGGTAATGCACAGTTTACTCTTGTGCAACGGCTGAAACTAATCAAGATGGAATTGAAGGCATGGAACAAACACAGGCCAACCCCCGATCTCTCTGTCAAAGAGCGGGAATTACAGATAATCCAAGATTTACTACAACAATCACCTATGGACAGGGTCCTAGCGGAGAAGGAGACTACTCTGCAAAACGAAGTGAGGAAACTCCGCGTCCTAGAGGAGATTCAACTGCAACAGCGAGCTAAATGCGGATGGCTCAAAGATGGGGATCGCTGCTCTAAATTTTTCTATGCCACCATTAAAGCGTGTCAACACAGGAACTCCATCCAAGGCCTCATTAACGTTGAGGGAAATCCGAGCACAGATACTAATAGGATCAAAGAGGAGGCGATTGCGTATTACACAGCCCTATACAACTAGGAAGGATACACGACAACTTTTTCAGACCTGGTTTGCAAAAGAATAGTTACAGAGGCGGGTAACCAAACACTGAGCAAGGAAATTACAATGGAGGAGATCGAAGACTTTGTGAAAGCGGCAGATCCAAATAGAGCGTCCGGGCCGGATGGCTTCAATACCGCCTTCTACAAGAAACACTGGGAGTATCTTAAACACCAGGTACTATTAGCAGTTCAAGAATTCTTCCAATCAGGGTGTTTACTCAAGGAGATCAATCATACATTTTTGACGCTCATACCAAAGAAGGAAGGAGCTGCAACATTGGGAGATTTCAGGCCGATCGCTTGTTGTAATTTCATATATAAGATTATTACTCATCTCATGTGTACCCGAATGCAGGCTCTTTTGCAGGAACTCATATCTCCCAACCAAACGGCGTTCATTAAAGGTCGTTCGATTGCGGAGAACTGTTTACTTGCTCACGAATTAGTTCGAGACTTTAACAAAGCTGGCGGCCGCAAGGGATGTATCAAACTTGATCTAAGGAAGGCATACGACTCAGTAAACAGAGATTTTGTCTGTGAGATGCTACTCAGCATGGGATTTGATCAGTGGTGGGTTACCCAGATTATAGAATGCATTACTACCCCGTCTTTCTCTATTCTTATTAATGGGCAGCCACACGGTTTCTTCAAAAGCAATCGAGGACTGAGGCAGGGGACCCTCTATCCCCATATCTTTTCACCATTGTGATGGAATACTATACATGCCTCATGGATTTGGCCGTTCATCGGAAGCAGATCACCCCTCTCTTCCGTCGCATTCAGCCGTGTGTCTCGCATCTCATCTACGCGGACGATCTACTGGTTTTTATAGGGCCATCTACTACCTCCGTTGACAGTCTCAATACCGTACATGAAGAGTTCGGGATACTTACAGGGCTGACTCTCAATAGAGATAAGAGTCGTGCTTACTTTAGCAGAGACTGTCCTGATAAAGCCCGTTGGGTGGAGTTACTGTAAATCGAACAAGAAAATCTACCAGTTAAATATCTCGGCCTGCCTTTGTCGATTAACCAAGCAAAGGCGAGTGATTGTAAGGAGCTGATCCAATACGTTCAAAAACGTTTGGAGGGATGGCAAGCACAAATACTCTCGTTCGGAGGAAGACTAGAGCTGGTACGCTCGGTCATCTGGGCTATCATGTCACGCCCCGCTCCCGTAGGAGCGATCGTCCTCGCTAAGGCGTGATGCCGCACGAGCCTAGATTGCGCTCGTGCAAGGCAATTCCATAACGGCCGATTACATCGGCGGCGACGGGGTCGTCGCACAGAAGTCCCAAGCAGAAACATTGAAAACATTGCAGCGGAATTTAAAGAAGAACACATGGACACAAGTAGCTCAAAAGAATCTCTTTATTGATATTGAATACAAGATTACATTGTGGGCGCAAGGCCGATTACAAGTCTCTCAGGCTCACTTTTCTCTCGTGTTACAAGTCACTCTGCTCTCTCTCTTCTCTCGATACAATACTTGAATCCAGCGGAAGCTTCGGAAGGCGATGTCCACACATTATGTCCTGTATAAGTCTTCGGGTCACGCGGCCGCACGCTTCGACTCGCCAAGGAACTCCATGCCTCGACGCATCCAAGCGAGCTCCGCGCCACGAGCTTCTACCTGTGCCTGCACATGAAACACTATGTGGGTGTCAGTACCACTGTACTGGTGGAGTGAGCTTCTCGCCCACCCATACATAACCGACACGTTTCATTTACTTTGTGCAGCTTAAACCCTTTCAATTGTCTTTCTAGTCTTGCCTTAGGATTCATTTTAGGACAAGGACGTCTCAGTTGATAACTAGCGATGCAACGACAAGGTCGTGCAACGACAAGGTCGTGCAACGACAGGGTCACGCTATCTTGCCAACGTGTGTTTTGATCGAGGCAGTGCCTCATCGCTTAGGTACTTGACCAGACTTCAAGGCGGGATGGTAGGGTCATGCCATATTTTATTCCAAACTTAGACTTGTCCAAGACTGTGCTTTGTCGAGGGGCGATTCACGTGAACTCGGCCGTGCCAGGACCTTTGATTAAACTCAAGCGCCACTAGACCAATTCTTGTGCTAACGATTCAAGTGCCAAGGGACGGCAACGGGACGACTCGTGCAGGTCGTGCCTTAGACTTTACTTAGACTTTGCTCGTGCTTCAAGATTGAGGCCGCGCCTCGCAAGTTATCCAGACTTATCGTGTTATCGCCTTGCGGCCTTCCCGCTAGACCCATTTGCTAACTTAGACAAGCCTTGTAAACCATAGTATCACTTTCTATTTACATTCCGACGCCATCTATCGTGCCAAGCACGGTGCCTATGCTGCAGCCCAGTCTTAGGCCCAACATTGTGTTCCCGACAAGACAAGCATTCAAGTTCTAGACACAATCCAAAGGCATACACGCGGTGTGCCGCTATTGCCGACACATCTACATGAGTGGTCACTAGCAATTTCAAGCTATCTTGGACATGGCTCGGCGGGGGTATCGGTCCGCCCTTCTAAGGGTAGCTAGCCCCAGAAGAGCCGATACTCCTATGCGGTCATCCAGCATCCTACTTTGAGCCACATTCGCTTCTCCCGGGCGGATGATCCCGGTGCCCCGGAGGAGATCACCCGAGAAGACTACACCTTGTCGACAAGTTGTCCATGACCATGCAAGACTCGATCTATCCAATCTATCCAGTCTTTCCTTAACATGACCATGCATTCCGTTATTCTATCGAGACTCCCAAGCCGCGGGACTAATCTCGTATGCGGGACATATCAAGTATTCAGGCAGGACATGACCGGGCAGGACCGGCATACTTAAAAGTATTCAAGCAGGACATGACCGGACGGGACCGGCATGCTTAAGAGTATTCGGCCGTGGCTCGTGCCTTAGACAGACATGATTCTCTAGGCGACGCTAACGCTCAAGTCATATACTTTAAACTACGAGCCTTATTCTCAAGGGACTACTTGACTTGACAACCGCAGCTAGAGCGGGACAGCGCTAGGAATGGCTTCATTAGCCTAGAGTAACTCTTGTTGACTTATACGGGCAATGACTCGACGAGCGAAGGCTACGCCGAGCTACGCATCGAAGGAACGTGCTAGGCACGGGGTCGACTTAACAACCAAGTCTTGGGTGCCTAGACTTAAGCCAACAAGCCGTACAAAGATGACTTAACTTGCGGGACGTGCGAAGGCTATGCCAAGCCTTGCGGGACCGGACCGTGCATGCTTTGTTAAGCATTCGTGCGGGCGACGCCTATGACTTAGGCTTACTCAAGTATCGGGACAAGTCGATGGGACCAACGGGACATGCGAAGGCTATGCCAAGCCTTGCACAACGGGACCGTGCCTGCTTCAGCAAGCAGTTACGCAGGCGACACCTATGACTTAGGCTATTCCAAGTGTCGGGGCAATTTAGCAACTTAGGCCACTTCTTTCTCCCAAGCCACGGGATTGAAGGATCGAGTGTCATTTGAAAGCACGCTGAGCTGACTTCTATGTTGATCGTTGGACCATCTCCATATTCTAGGACACTTCCGACCCGACGGGATTACTCCCTTAGCTATGTTGGTGCGTAGCTTTTATATTAGCCTACTTGTGCGAGTTGAAAACACGATTTATTATGTGCAAGCTAAGATGGAGTAAGTTCACCGAAACTCCCCCACCTGAACGATGTCTCCGGGCGAGCCGTTGCAAGGCTTAGTTCCAACGCCGTCGGCGTTTCGATTCCTCCGATTAACTTTGTGGGTCGGGGCACTACAACATACACCACTCAGAACAAGTCTCGTCCTCGAGACTTTCCTGAGGGCAGGCCACCCTACCATTTCTATGGCCAAGACTTATTCGTATGCATCTCGCCTACGCGTTCCTTCGATTCCGAGCTACGCTCGCACGACTTATCAATCTTTCCGTTAACACGATTTCAAGATCTCGACACTCTCATTCCCCAGTCGTGTTTGAACTCAACGTATCACTTGGCTGGATCGTGTACGCATTCCAAGCGTCCCCAAAATACATGCATTCAACCAAGCCGCATGATAGAGAGTTGTCATTCTCACTCGAGTCGCATCGTGCACATACCCAGGCGTCCCTGAAATATATACATGTCAGCCGAGTCTCGTGAGCAGGATTTCCTATATTCGTGATTTACACTATCCATTTAAACTAATCCTCAAGATCAATCCTTCGATTGATAACACTTGCAACAGGGACGTTTCGCCTAACCGCTAGGCCGATCCTTTCGAGGCTAAGTCAATGTCAGGATTGGAATCATAGTTCCCCAACAATAATGCCAACACTGACCCCAATCCTAGGGTCAAACCATAGTCGGTAATACGGGATTTTCTACCCAAGCTCGCGTCACTCAGATTTCTAAACATCGAGCACGATCACCTATTCGCATCAACACGTTCGTTGCACGGAATTCAAATCCGTTCAATCTCCAACTCTAACCAATTCGTGTACTCGATCACAAGGTCATCTAGCTCGACAATACGTTGCGCCCCAATCTCACGCGAGTCCGATTATCTACGACGGTTTATGAATCACCATGCAACGCGCCCGCAGAATAATCGTTCTCATCGGGGCGTAACTCTTGTTTGAGTCTAGACTCATTCATTCTCGATACGCGGATTGGACCTACTCAATCCTCAAGCATACTGATTCATTCACGAGTCACCTTCGCGTCAAACCACAAGTCGAAGCATACAAATTGCCACGCCAAGCAAGTTTGATCACTCCCACTGTATGAATCACCATACCAGCGCTCACGCGGAGTGATCGCCCTAATCGGCGCGACGCATGTGCGAGGCTGGAATTGCGCTCGCATAAGACAAGAATGTCGACGTTGGGGTTATCGTCGAAGTAAATCCAAGCATTTTCATTTTCATCCGAGACAGATTTCGATTCGACAGTCTACCCGTCATTTGTTCAACCAGAAAATCCTCGAGCCAAGTTTATCTTTTCCTTGATACATTTCAATATCCCGATTACAACATCCATCGGAACAATGACATTTGCACGTTCGTCATTTGCCGAGTCAGAGTACCCCCGAGTTATCGCATATCGGTCTCTGATACGCCTCAATACCATCGACGATATGTGTAACGTGACGATCTTCCTTACAACAAATTTCGAGTCGTGCGACTGATGCTATTGTCCGAATTGGATATCCCACAATTTCCTCGATATTCAAGATCAAGCTCGATCACTATTCCTCAAGCTCATTTCAAGATCGTCGTTCAAAACCCAAGTCACATTTCATTTGTATCAATCCGAAATCGTACGTGCGATTCCTCTAAGTTTCCTCGATCAAGACCATTCATTTTCATTCATCGGTTCGAATCATTTTCGATATCGATTTCTACTCGCGTTGCCTACTCGCAAGTCGTCCGAACGAGATGCTCGTTCGAGACACACACGAAGTCACGTCCAACTAAACGTGACGCGCTCTAAGGCTTTGCGCGATCGCATCGCCTCGCCGATATACTCGAAATCCTCAATTTCTGCTCGAATGATTTCCAAGAAAAAATCCATACACCACTCGGATTCGAGTCATCCGTTCTAGTCCTCAATCAAGTTCGCATCATGCGCTAAGACATCTCTTAGATTCGTTCGACGAATCACTAGCGTAGTCGCTCGCGTCGTACCGACGCACAAAGTCGTTCGCACTACATCTCGAAATCCAAGTCAATCCTTCGTGTACGCCTAAGCATTAACTCGATAGCATTCCTATCGACAGACACTCTAAGTGCATCTCCACCCCCGACCGAGCGATACTTGATATCGTTCGCGATTCGTTGCACTAAGGGTCGAGGTGCGCGACGCGAAACACAACTTAGCCAAAAGGCCGTGTGCATAGCTATCCCGTGCGGACTAAATGTTGAGTTTGCAAGCTCATTTGTTAGGGTCGACGTTTGGACTAATTAGGCATGCATGCGACTTGCTAAGGTCGACGTAGTACTATTCGGGCACACGTGCGACTTGCTAACATTAGCACGTGTTTTCAATCGAGTCAAGTTTGCAACGTTCGGCACAAAGGCCTTGCCTATCGATGCGTTTGAGTGAACGCTTGTACGAGCTTTCGAAAATATTTAGACTTATTGTATGGACATGCCGAGGGACAATCGAGAGAGAGCACGCACTTCATTATCAACGACGAGCTTTCAAAACTGAGAAATTCGACATGAAGTCCAAGGACGTAAAGCCGTGCTCTGATACCATTATGTCACGCCCCGCTCCCGTAGGAGCGATCATCCTCGCTAAGGCGTGATGCCGCACGAGCCTAGATTGCGCTCGTGCAAGGCAATTCCATAACGGCCGATTACATCGGCGGCGACGGGGTCGTCGCACAGAAGTCCCAAGCAGAAACATTGAAAACATTGCAGCGGAATTTAAAGAAGAACACATGGACACAAGTAGCTCAAAAGAATCTCTTTATTGATATTGAATACAAGATTACATTGTGGGCGCAAGGCCGATTACAAGTCTCTCAGGCTCACTTTTCTCTCGTGTTACAAGTCACTCTGCTCTCTCTCTTCTCTCGATACAATACTTGAATCCAGCGGAAGCTTCGGAAGGCGATGTCCACACATTATGTCCTGTATAAGTCTTCGGGTCACGCGGCCGCACGCTTCGACTCGCCAAGGAACTCCATGCCTCGACGCATCCAAGCGAGCTCCGCGCCACGAGCTTCTACCTGTGCCTGCACATGAAACACTATGTGGGTGTCAGTACCACTGTACTGGTGGAGTGAGCTTCTCGCCCACCCATACATAACCGACACGTTTCATTTACTTTGTGCAGCTTAAACCCTTTCAATTGTCTTTCTAGTCTTGCCTTAGGATTCATTTTAGGACAAGGACGTCTCAGTTGATAACTAGCGATGCAACGACAAGGTCGTGCAACGACAAGGTCGTGCAACGACAGGGTCACGCTATCTTGCCAACGTGTGTTTTGATCGAGGCAGTGCCTCATCGCTTAGGTACTTGACCAGACTTCAAGGCGGGACGGTAGGGTCGTGCCATATTTTATTCCAAACTTAGACTTGTCCAAGACTGTGCTTTGTCGAGGGGCGATTCACGTGAACTCGGCCGTGCCAGGACCTTTGATTAAACTCAAGCGCCACTAGACCAATTCTTGTGCTAACGATTCAAGTGCCAAGGGACGGCAACGGGACGACTCGTGCAGGTCGTGCCTTAGACTTTACTTAGACTTTGCTCGTGCTTCAAGATTGAGGCCGCGCCTCACAAGTTATCCAGACTTATCGTGTTACCGCCTTGCGGCCTTCCCGCTAGACCCATTTGCTAACTTAGACAAGCCTTGTAAACCATAGTATCACTTTCTATTTACATTCCGACGCCATCTATCGTGCCAAGCACGGTGCCTATGCTGCAGCCCAGTCTTAGGCCCAACATTGTGTTCCCGACAAGACAAGCATTCAAGTTCTAGACACAATCCAAAGGCATACACGCGGTGTGCCGCTATTGCCGACACATCTACATGAGTGGTCACTAGCAATTTCAAGCTATCTTGGACATGGCTCGGCGGGGGTATCGGTCCGCCCTTCTAAGGGTAGCTAGCCCCGGAAGCGCCGATACTCCCATGCGGTCATCCAGCATCCTACTTTGAGCCACACTCGCTTCTCCCGGGCGGATGATCCCGGTGCCCCGGAGGAGATCACCCGAGAAGACTACACCTTGTCGACAAGTTGTCCATGACCATGCAAGACTCGATCTATCCAATCTATCCAGTCTTTCCTTAACATGACCATGCATTCCGTTATTCTATCGAGACTCCCAAGCCGCGGGACTAATCTCGTATGCGGGACTTATCAAGTATTCAGGCAGGACATGACCGGGCAGGACCGGCATACTTAAAAGTATTCAAGCAGGACATGACCGGACGGGACCGGCATGCTTAAGAGTATTCGGCCGTGGCTCGTGCCTTAGACAGACATGATTCTCTAGGCAACGCTAACGCTCAAGTCATATACTTTAAACTACGAGCCTTATTCTCAAGGGACTACTTGACTTGACAACCGCAGCTAGAGCGGGACAGCGCTAGGAATGGCTTCATTAGCCTAGAGTAACTCTTGTTGACTTATACGGGCAATGACTCGACGAGCGAAGGCTACGCCGAGCTACGCATCGAAGGAACGTGCTAGGCACGGGGTCGACTTAACAACCAAGTCTTGGGTGCCTAGACTTAAGCCAACAAGCCGTACAAAGATGACTTAACTTGCGGGACGTGCGAAGGCTATGCCAAGCCTTGCGGGACCGGACCGTGCATGCTTTGTTAAGCATTCGTGCGGGCGACGCCTATGACTTAGGCTTATTCAAGTATCGGGACAAGTCGATGGGACCAACGGGACATGCGAAGGCTATTCCAAGCCTTGCACAACGGGACCGTGCCTGCTTCAGCAAGCAGTTACGCAGGCGACACCTATGACTTAGGCTATTCCAAGTGTCGGGGCAATTTAGCAACTTAGGCCACTTCTTTCTCCCAAGCCACGGGATTGAAGGATCGAGTGTCATTTGAAAGCACGCTGAGCTGACTTCTATGTTGATCGTTGGACCATCTCCATATTCTAGGACACTTCCGACCCGACGGGATTACTCCCTTAGCTATGTTGGTGCGTAGCTTTTATATTAGCCTACTTGTGCGAGTTGAAAACACGATTTATTATGTGCAAGCTAAGATGGAGTAAGTTCACCGAAACTCCCCCACCTGAACGATGTCTCCGGGCGAGCCGTTGCAAGGCTTAGTTCCAACGCCGTCAGCGTTTCGATTCCTCCGATTAACTTTGCGGGTCGGGGTACTACATATCACGTCGTATTGGTTGCAGGCCTTAATTCTCCCAATGCACACGGTCAACCAGGTGGAGTGTGCTAACTTTGTTTGGAAGGGAGGTCTCCACACTATATCATGGGAAGACTTGTGCTTGGAGAAAGAAGAGGGAGGATTGGGTATTCGGTCCTTACGTGTCCTTAGAGAGGTCGCAATCCTGAAAATCGCATGGCGTTTCCTGGAAGGTCATTCCCTATGGGCTCAATGGGTAAGGAGCAGATATGTGCGAGAAAACAATTTCTAGGTACTTTCCATCGACAACAATTTCTCAGATATATTTAAAATGATTCTCCGCAAGAGACAGGTTCTGAAACATTACCTCAACCGAGTTATAGTAGATGGACGGGACACCAGCCTATGGCTGGACCCGTGGATCGAACACCAGAGCATGGTTGATCTACTTGGGTGGCCAACTTATGAAATCACAGGGAGCAATGATACGGTTAATGTCCTGATGAGGGACGGTGATTGGGACATTACCTCTCGTCGGGAGGGAAGATGGTTCGCGGAAGAGATCCAGGCCGTAGAGATGGACCAGGATGGCAACAGAGATAGGTGGGAATGGAAGGATTGTCCGGAGGGGAAGTTCCATACTCGTGTAATATACAAGCAGATCAGAGAGCATCGGCCTAAGGTGGGATGGGCGGACACCATTTGGGTTAAGGGGGCAGCGGTCAAGACGAAGCTATGTGCATACAAGGCAATCCGTAATAGATTGCTCACTAGAGAAAGGCTACATAACTTCGGGATATCAATCCCGTCCATTGGATGCACCCGCTGCGGAGATGGTATGAGTGCAGAAACTCGAGACCACATATTTTTCCAATGTACTTTTTCCAGTAGAGTATGGCAACACCATAGGAACATGCTGGGTATCACAACCAGAGATCGAGCTGGATTGGAGAGTATATTTGAGGAGATAGCTGGCTGCAAGGCAAAAGGATCAGACATATACAGGAAGGCCAGAGTCCAGCTTCTCTTTGCCACCTGGCATGTCTGGAGAGAAAGTAATAGAATGATCTTTGAAGACAAGGCGACTACTATATCGGGGGTCATCCACAATATAGAATATGATCTAGAATGTGTAGAGAAGTAATTGTCACTGGCTTGGTTGAGTCTATGTATCTTCTGTAATTTGAGTTTGCTCGATGTCCTTGAGATAGTAGAACTGAGTGGTTATCAACTCAGTGTAGTTGTAATTGCTACTGGGAGGCTTTTTCCCAGCTCTCCTCAATGAAGTACCCTTTTGCTTCAAATATATATATATATATATATATATATATATATATATATATATATATATATATAAAAGATGGGAGCGGGCGATCGCACGGGCGACATTTTTGCAGGCGAACCAGTGGGGGTCCCCTCCGTGGGACTCCGGAGCTAGGGCCCTACCCGGAGCCAAGGACGGGAGCGGGTCAGGCGGCGGCCAGGCTGGGGCTGCCTCGACGATCGACGGCCAAGACGGGGATGGTGCGGGCGGCGCGGGCGACCAGGCCGGGGCTGGCGCGGGAGGCGCTGCTGGCTCGGGAGACGCTGCAGGAGGTGGCGGCCCTGCAGGCGGCGGCGGCCAGGCGGGCGGCCGAACATGCGAAAGCCCGCACGGTAGGGCTGACGGCGGTAGCGGCGGTGGGGTCGGCAGCAGCGAAAGCATCGGGATAGGGGGAGGTTCGTCGGGAAGGGCAGATCGATGGGATCCAGATCTAACCGGAACCCCAAATTTTTAACCTGGACACGATTCTGGATCTAAGGAGGGCCAGGTGGAGGAGGCGACTGGACGACGGTTACGAGGCGACGGGGTGCTAAGACTGGGGGCAAGGTGGGGGGCGTGCAAAGCCACCAAAAGACGCGCCAACCTGCTGGAAGGAGATCGGGCGAGGGTTCAGGTTGCGGACTGTCACCCCCAGTTTTCGAATTAGGAGTATTTTTGTCATTTCTAAGTTTTATAATTTTGGGAATTTTATTCGATTTTATAGGATTTTTAGGGAATTGTTTGATTTAGTTTGAATTTTATCTAATTTGGACTTAAGTTGGAGATCCGGGTAGTCTGGACCCTAGTGGGACCCACATACTAGCTGGACTTGGCCCACATGCCATCCTAACTAGGCTAGAAACCATAAACCATACTCCCATGGCTTAACTAGTCATTAAGAGGCTTAATTAGTCAATTTGGAGTTGAACCAAAACAAACCGAACCAAACCAAATTCAATTCAAACCAAACCAAGTCTAATGGGTTTGGAGGCCTAATGGGTCTCCACCCAAACCCATTAAAACCCCCCCTTGGCCGGCCACACATAGGCCACTCCCCCCTCTTTTCTTTACTTCTAAGCAACCTCTCTCTCTATTCATTTCATTCTTTCTTTTGGAGCTTCTACTTCCTCAAGGAAATCAATTCTAGGTATGTTCATTAATCCCCATTAATTTCCTCACTTGCATTTATTCCTTCACAATAAGTGTAGAGGAGACCATTCTCTACTTAATGACCATAGCTTTATAGGTTTTCCCTAAAAACCTAGTTTAAGGATTTATTAGGGGTTTTCTAAATTAGAGAGGAATATATATATATATATATATATATATATATATATATATATATATATATATATATATATATATATATATATATATATATATATCTGTGTGTGTGTGTGTGTGTGTGTGTGTGTGTGTGTGTGTATGTAATTGTGTGTGTGTGTAGAGGAGAGAGTGGTGGTGGTGTCATGAGAGAGTGTGTGAGTGTGTGTATATATATATATATATATTTTTTTTTTTTTTTTATATATATATATATATATATATCTATATATAGATGTGTGTGTGTGTGTATGTATTTATATATATAGATATGAGTGTGTTTGTGTGTCTATATATATATATATATATATATATATATATATATATATATATATATATATATATATAGTTAGTTAGAGGATTATATATATATATATATATATATATATATATATATATATATATATATATATATATATATATATAGATAGATTAGAAGAAGAAGAAGAGAATAAGAGAGTGGCAGTATAGTTGGGGGGGGGATGTGAGTGCTGCCCACCCCCAAACAGCACGCAGCAGCAGCATTAGCCATAGAAGCAGCCAGAGCATAAGCAGCAGCAGCACATAGATAGCAGCAGCAGCAG